>OU342633.1:10683340-11344985 GCA_910589415.1 Malachius bipustulatus
TTGCGGCCCTCCTGGCGTCCCGTGCGCTAGGTCCCCTCTCGGAGGTCCTTGGAGTACCAGTGGTGGAATCGCCTGGTTGGGTGCTCTCACCAAGGGACGTGGGTTTCCTGTCGGACTCCCCTGTCTTCCCTAGTTCGAGCGCCCCTACCTGACTTGACAGGGCTGTTGTGGCCGCTGCGATTTCTCGCTGCTTCCTCCGCACCTGCCGTTCCGCCTTCCTGGCTTCTCGTCTCTTTTCCTTCTTTTTCTTTTTCCTTCTTTCTAGGGCCTTCTCTTTTCCCCCGCCGACCGACGGCCCGGACTCCGTTTCTGCTGGAGTGCATTTCTGCTCTCCTGCTTTCTTCGGAGTCGGGCCGCGCAGGTCGCCGTCGGATTCGGAGGCCCCCAGAAGGAGATCTTCCAGAGCTTTAGGAATTTCTTCCGGCTCTGAGCTAGGGAACTCTACTTCCATTTTTTGCACGTTTTTCGTTTTTTCCTTGTCTTCTTCTGCCATGATTTTTGTTTCGTTTGTGTAGATTTGTATGTCCAAGTAGACTTCTCTCCTCCCTCTCTTCCCACTTCCTTAAAAACTATTCCTAAGGTTTCTGGTCGGTGGCGGCCGCAGGCGAAGCCCCTTGAAAAGCGCAGCCTGGCCTATTTCCCAGGCGCCACCTGGCATTGCTATGCTTTCAAGATTTTTCGAAGGATGATAGGGCAGCCCCCTACGCTGGCTAGGCAAGGGTGGGCCCCTGTACTGTCCAACGGCATCAGGTGTGCGGTCCTGACTTTATTTCGACGCTACCATTCCGCCGAACCTCCACCTCAGAGTTCTCCCAGTCTGTGCTGAAGAGGCTTCCGAGATCTGTCTACTTTTCCATTGTGTCAGTGTACTGTGTGTGTTTGGTGTGAGTGTGCGGAGCTAGAGGTCTCGTGGGTCGCTGCCCCCACCGTGTGTCACACCTCACACGTCTCTCGAGTCCTGTGCTTGGTCCGCCGCGCAGTCGGGGGCCCTGTCCGCTTTTGTGAGTCACGAGTTCTCCCAGAAACAGCCCAGCACCTCCGGCCGCGCATCCTTCCTGTAAGGGAAGGCCCCAATCCGCCACCCAGGGGACGCGCCACTGAGCAACACAGGCATAGCTCGCGGAAGAATTAGGTGAAACTGGGAGTGGGAATTACGTTTCCGTAAAGCCGGCAGAGGACTTAGAAGAACTAGATCAGCTCGACGATGATACTGATGATCTCTATTTTTGTTATCACGAAGAAAATAACAAAGAATACAAAATGTTTCAAAACTTTACATCTGGCAATCAAGTTGATAACCTTGACTTTGACTCGGACTCAGATTTGAAAGACTTATCTAATCTTAACACCAGCGTGGGGGACTCAAAGTTAAAAGATTACTCTGATAGTGTGATAGAAGTTACTCAAGACAGTATGTACAGACATGTACAGATCGATACAGAAAACGGAAAAGGCAAGGCAGAAGGTGAAAGTGAAAATCACGCTAATAAAGTAAAATTCCGAGCAAAAACCTTGCAAGTTGGTACAATTTATTTCCTAAATGTGTGTTTGTTAATCTGCATTTATTTATTATTTTTATTAGACTGACAAATATTACGCGGTTTTTTTATGACGAAATATGGTATGTAGGCAGAATCCTTGAAAAAACTACTACTGACAACGAACAATGCAAAATTCATTTTTTCCGGCAAGATTTGGATTCTCCGGTATGGCCAAAACGCAAGACATTGCAACAGTGGACGAAAAATTTATATTCGACGGTCGTCCTATAAATTTACTTGGCAATTTATGAATTTGAAGGGATATACCTACAAAGAATAATTACTTGGGAAGTGAGGAAGTCGAAGGAAGTATGAGGATGTATGGAGGAAGTACGAGGAGTATGGAGGAAGTATGAGGAAGTATGGAGGAAGTATGAGGAAGTGCAAGGAAGTACGAGGAAGTACAAGGCAGTATGGAGGAAGTACGAGGAAGTACAAGGTAGTATGGAGGAAGTACGAGGAAGTATGAGAAATTATTTGACAAAAAAGAAGTAGGTGTACAAAATATGACTCAGTGGTTTGCTTTTCGGTTGTAAACTTTTATTAAAAAATCGTCTTTCGAAACCCCTATTCTAAATATACTCTATCCAATTTTGTTGAACTTTGACAATTTTATTAGTTGCAGTAAGCGGTTAGTTTAGCCCTTAATTGATTAAAATTATCAAGTTCAGTAGTGTCTCGGTAAGCACCTCAATGAATATTATTTTGAAAAAAACTTTCGAACAAAAAAACAAAAGACGTACGCCAATGAATATTTTTTAAATTTCTATTTTTTCGTGAGATTAAGCAATAATTACAATTACAACTTTTTTGTCTATTAGATTTTACTCGTAACATGATTTTTTTAAATAAAAAAAAATTGAATTCACTTAAATGCATATATCCATGAGCTGCAATAAGAAACACAATAAAAAATTTCTTTGATTATTTTCTAATAATAATATGTAACCGTAAGAGCAAATGAACACTAAATTATAAACATTTCTTATAAGGATATAAACTATGGAATTTATTTTTCAAAATTTTTTCCAATATTTTTTTGTTGGCTCAGGAATATGCAATTAAATTAATTTTTTATTTCGAAAACCAATCAAGATACGAAGAAAAGTCAAGAAAAATGAACGTTTTATTTTGATTTGCTTGATTTAGAAATGAAATTAAATTTTAAAAAGGCATTGACGTACCTACGTCTTTTAAAAATTTTCTCAAAATAAATTTTCGTTTAGGTGCTTACACCTAAACTAAAATACACTAATAAAGTGTTCTAGAGCAATGCTTTTAGAGAAATTTTAAAGCAATAGAAAAAAAATGCAATCATTTTTATTTGTTCTACTCTTTGCTGGAGTTTTGAACATACAAAACTGAAACATCTGTATTATATACAAGGTGTTATTTATCAAGGGGATGTAATAAATTTAAGGGCTTATTTTCGGACAAATTTTAAGTCGGAAAGTTCACATAAACATGTGTCCTAAAACATGTGGTTTTCAATGGTGTTGAAGTTTATTTTATCACCATCACCAACATTATTGCAAAGAAAATAAAGGCCATTGACTCTTTTCAATTTTTCATATTTTTTCAGATTAAACAGTAAAAATACAACTTTTTTACACTCAAATTGTTTTAAATAAGTCTGCTTGAAAGCATGTCTAAAAATTGATAAAATAAAATCATTTACAGCGGGTATTACAAAGGCCCATTAAGTTAAGGGGCAGATTTTTGTGGCCATTTCTGAAGAAGGTATCGAGCTCGGTATCGAGTCTAAGTGGAAATTTTTGAAACTTGTCCATTCCTGACATGAAAGTAATTACAAAAATGTTAATAAATGTCATTTGACGTCGGTATTAGCTTCAAAAACGAGCACAGAAATCTGCCCGTTGGCCTAATGAGCCTTTATAATAATACTGGCTGTTAAATAATTAATGAACTGAATCTTTTAACATGCCTTGAAGCAGCTTTTCATTTTCTTAATACAAAACGGCAAGAGATGCAAAAGATGATCAAGAAACATCATCATCAAAGTTTTATTTTTAGTTGTTTAATCTAAAAATAATTTTAAGATTCAAAAAAAGTCAGTGGCTTACATTTTTATTTGTAATAATATTGGTGAGGGTGCCCCCCGCGACGTCACTAGACCTAATAATTTCCATCTAGGGCTAAACGAACTCATTATTATTACGAATAACAAATGCCAAATTTCAATAGCATCGAAAAAATAATGTTTGAGATATTAATAAAAAAAAACAATTTTCAAAGAAAACTTCAACCCTATATCTTAAAAACCATACATTTTAGGACACATGTTTATATTTTTTTTTCATTTTGTTTTCTTTTCGACTTAAAATTGGCCCTGCCTGGAGTACGCTTTTAAATTTAGTACATACCGTTAAATAACACCCTGTATGTAGGGTGTCCCAGTTTATAGTAGCGTAAAAGTGATTTTAAAGAAGAAAGTTTTATTCTACCTACAAGCATCGAAATAGAGCGTAGGTATAAGCACATCAGACATTCAAAGGTTATACTTCATGATTGAACATAGATTTGATTGAAGTTATGGTTATGATTGAATCGAAAGAAATCAAAAAATGTAAACGATGAGTGAGGTAAGGGGATTACTGCCTATGATCACCTCAGTAGCTAGCGTAGGAATTGATCACGTTTCAAAAGAAAAGGCTGCTTTGAATCAGGATTATACATTAATATGTACCTGTTTCGATTGAAATAGGTACCTACTTACTGTGACCCAAATAATACGACTACTAATCCAAACTTATTATTCTAGTAATAAGAACAATATAAAAGCACAAATAGGAATAGGTATAATTACTTTCACTTACCTATGGCTTATTGTTGCTCTGGGAAATTTATAACACAGCTTTGTTTCCTATTGTGGATAGACACCTACACTTTTTCAAAGTTTTTAGGGTACAATAACTATCTCACACACTCTCTTAGTTCACAATTAACAATAAACAGGCACTGCTAAGTAATATAATAATAATATAACTTATTACACTACTTATAACTCCTGAAATTTACTATTATTTTTCACAATATAAAAATTACGTATCAATTATACGAAGCCGTGTTTGTATTTGACACGTCACGGCAAGCGTCGTTAGCAACGTGCAACGCATTTGTTTTCATGTTAGCAACGCAGAACGCGGTCGGAACGCTATTAGGTGCGTTCGGGTATTAAGTCCAGAGTTAAAACAGAAAGGAGTGAGAACTTTGCGGAACAGTTTTAAACCGAACGCTCGATGTCTGTCAACTGTCGTCAACGCAGTTGCCAGGTTATGACGATTTTTCATAATTTAAATTATACATTCTCAGAACAATCGTTTATTCAGTTTATTGTTTATTTGTAAGTATAGGATTCACTTTTCAACTTACATATATATAGATTGATAATAACATTGATCTTTTTATTCATTAAATAAAAAATTTAAAACTTCAAGACCAAGTTAGACAACAAAATTTTTTCCTATAAAGAAAACCATGAATCCAATAAATAGTGGCGCGGTACTCAATTACGCAAAGGAAATATATTTTAGCTCAGATTCTTCAGATAGTGGTGAAGAAAATGTGATAGAAAATATACCGAATTATGCGGAAAACATTAAGTATACCACGCATAAGAGAGATCACACATTTAAGCAGCATTTTAGAATGATAAAAACCAATAATGTCAATAAAAAAAAGCATAAACATAATATACATCGCAAACACATACAGTTTTTAGGTTAAGATAAATTAACTAACTTAAAAAAAAAAAATCTACTTGAGCGAGGTAGGGCTTGTGAAGTTAACTCTATTCACTTCATGCATCAACAAACGAACAGTGTTCCGTTCACTCCATAGCGTATTATACCTGAACGACTGGTTTGGAGTTAATAGAACAAATAGAGTCAATATCCGAACGCACCTATTGCATACATAATAAGTGTGACGTCATTTCGGAGAGGAAACATGGATTTATTGACAAAATTGTTTCTTTTGATTCTTTTGAACCTTGTCAAAGGAACGGAGCTCTTCTAATTAAGGAAAATCTAAATGTGAGAATTTCAATAAGCCTGCTGGCTTCAGTGTGTTTGGAACCACATAAACCATCTCTCACATTTAGTTAAAATACTGTAATGGTTCAAAGGGGGAGAGCCTGTAAATTGGTTTTGAATTTTTTTTTTACAGAGAAATAAATAAACGGACCAACCGGTCAGTCAATAATAAAATGAGGGTTTAAATAATTTAAAGGTAACTCAAATATTCTCTGTCCTACATTAACAACAATGTTGCATGCCTGTTAAGTGTACAAGGGGGAGATAAGGCCGACTAAGGACTCCAGACTGGAGACGAGCCATTAACACCGACATGGCGGTAAGGGAGGAAAGAATGCACATTAACCACGGCTGGGAAGAAAAACAAAATCCAAGTCCCACGCCCGAGCTGGGGTTGTGATGAAGCAGTAGACCAGGTAAATTAGACATCGGACGGCGGAGTTTTACCAAGAAAAGGGTTTAGCTGAGTAATTGTAGGAACCGCGGATAAATAGCAGCGAATCGCGGGCACCGGGACAATACGTGGTAGACTCTGTTCGCGAGCACCTTCACGCTAGTCGTCGTTCCGTTTTATTTTATTTTATTTTTCGCTATTTTTTTTGGACTTAGAATAATTCTCACTATTTTTCGACTTAGAAGAATTTCTAAGGACAATAGGTGGTAGACTCTGTTCGCGAGCACTTTCACGCCAGTCGTCGCTCCGTTTTATTTTATTTTATTTTAATTTTCACTATTTTTTTGACTTAGCATAATTCTCACTATTTTTCGAATTAGAAGAATTTCTAGGACAATAGGTGGTAGACTCTGTTCGCGAGCACCTTCACGCCAGTCGTCGCTCCGTTTTATTTTATTTTATTTTTCGCTATTTTTTCGACTTAGAAGAATTCTCACTAGTTTTTTGACTTAGAAGAATTTCTAAGGACAATACGTGGTAGACTCTGTTCGCGAGCACCTTCACGCCAGTCGTCGTCCCGTTTTATTTTATTTTAATTTTCACTATTTTTTTGACTTAGCATAATTCTCACTATTTTTCGAATTAGAAGAATTTCTAGGACAATAGGTGGTAGACTCTGTTCGCGAGCACCTTCACGCCAGTCGTCGCTCCGTTTTATTTTATTTTATTTTTCGCTATTTTTTCGACTTAGAAGAATTCTCACTAGTTTTTTGACTTAGAAGAATTTCTAAGGACAATACGTGGTAGACTCTGTTCGCGAGCACCTTCACGCCAGTCGTCGTCCCGTTTTATTTTATTTTATTTTTCGCTATTTTTTTCGACTTAGAAGAATTCTCACTATTTTTCGACTTAGAAGAATTTCTAAATAAGAGACTACCTGTTAGACTTTTGTCACAAGCACGTTCGCGCCCGGTAGGTGTTTTCCCGTTTATTTATTTCAATTTCCCATTTATTTTATTTCAAATTTTCCCCAATTTATAAAAGTTAGGAAAGATTAGGCATATCTTCATTGTGGGTTTTTCAATCTTCTTCAGTTAATAACAAGTCCGTCATTCTTTATTTTACATCATTTATTTAAATAATAGAATCAATCCCCTTTGAGTTCTCGCCATTTATTTCACGAGTGTAAATCCACTATTCGTTTAAAAGTTAAATCTTTTATCGAGCATCTGCCCCGGTTCGGCACTTCAGGTTCAACCACCCCGAGTGCCAGATGTCATCTTCCATACGTTAGATTATTCTTCTTCGACCTAGTTGCAAATTTCCGTATGTTCAGTGGCGTACCAAATCACTCCCTGTTCGTCTTTGTATCGATGGGGCCGATTTTCCCACGACGACTTTTCTCTGGGGGCGGAAGCTCGAATTTCTGGTTTATTTGTGAGTTGTCCCGTTCCTTTCAACCCGAAAATTTAACACCTTGATTCTCTCTTCGTTGTTGGTTGTAGTCCTTCCCCACAAACCCAAATACCTCTGGGATATTTTTTGTCACATGCGAGGCTGCAGAGCGCCTTGAGATTGTGAAAAGAAAGACCCATCGAGCTCATCGGTCATCTGGTAGCACACCTGAACCATGCGGCTGCTGTTGGGAGCGCTGAGATTGGCAGGAAGTCTATCATTGACTAGTAATCCTTTCCCCGCACTACCGAATGCTTCTGGAATCTTTTTTGTCACATGCGAGGCTGCAGAGCGCCTTGAGATTGTGGAAAGAAAGATCCATCGAGCGCATTGGTCATCTGGTAGCACCCCTGAACCATGCGGCTGCTGTTGGGAGCGCTGAGATTGGCAGGAAGTCTATCAGTGACTAACCTCCTTTTCCCTACACTACCGAATACTTCTGGGATCCTTTTTGTCACATGCGAGGCTGCGGAGCGCCTTGAGATTGTGGAAAGGAACCCATGGAGTTCTTAGGTCACCTGGTAACTTTCTCGAACCATGCGGTTGCCGCTGAGCGCACTGAGATTGGCGAGAGAGTTATCACTACCTGGTAGTTATTCCCCTAAACAAAAATCCGTCCCTCATAAGAACCTCGGACCGCCATAATGCCGTTAAACAGTTCTAAAAAGACTTGATTTTCGCCCTTAGGCCTTATTTAATAATCTGAGTCATCAAACCCAGGAAATTCTCTTCAGCCCTACTAAGAACGAGTTCTACCCGAAATCTTCCAGTTATTTAAACCTCTCGCTTGTAAACTCAAACTGGAACCCACTCTGAGAGTTTTATTTATTTTTTTAGTAATAGTTATCCGTCCATTTGGTTGTGGTAAATTATGATAAGGTCATGAATTAGAATTCCCTGAATCAGCCCGACTCTTTTCCGCAATGTTTGATCCACTATTATAATAATACGCAATTTTCCTTGTCGCCCGAACTAAAACTATAACTTGAGGAAGATTGTCTTCATAATATTAACTTCGACTGTGTGTTTGTAAATCAGCCGCGCGCCCCTGAACCCTCTTCCATTTCGCATCCCGCCGCCTGACGCCTGTGGACTCCTTCAGTAAACAGGTGCGGTTGGCGATACCGTTATTCCCGTCACAAAACACCCCTACAGACAGAGAGGGCACGTTCCTGACCTACTAGGAGATATCGCATCACTCAGTCGGCCTTGCCGTCGCAGACTGGCTTAAAGCTGATTCCAGTGCACTGGTGTTAAATAACTCACAGGAGTGTGTTCCTCTAAGGAAGAACCACTTCGGACGAGATCATGTTCGTCTACCTGAAGGAAATCTTACGGGATTTTCCAATGGCAGATAACCTAGGACTGGCGAGGGAATAGCGTTGCCCCACAGTATCCATCGACGGTTACTTCCGCTGGTTTACGATTACATGACGTCGTTCGTTTGACCAATCACAACAATTTCTAAATTTGCTGGATTAGCTTGAAGCGAAAGTTTGCGACTGATTATCCTGGATCAAGAATCCACTCCCCGCTAAATAAATTGAGTGGATCTTTTTCCTAGGACATAGCCGAATTTTACCGGTTGGATCGCTGGCATTATGAATGATAGTTTGTTCAATGCACATTAGCATTTCGTTAGATTCAATCGGGCTTACTCTGCGTGAACCAGTTCAAGCTTCCAAATTCTAACTTGCGTTCACTGGGGTAAGCGGGACAGGGGTGCTCTAAGCCAAGCCAAGTGTGCTGCTTAGAGTGGGTAATTTTAAAATGCGGGAAAAATGTCAGCATCCGGCGTTGTCACGTTAGAGTAGCCCTTCTATACTCCTCACACTTTGAACGTTCTTGAGTTACTCATCTTTAATTCACCTACACAATGTTGTCGGGTCCCGACCTATTCTAGAAGATCAGAGGCCAATTTTCTAGTTTGAATTTAGTAAAAAGTAGTTCGAATCACCCTAGTGGTCGAGAGGTCTATTTTCTCGATTCTTGAAGGGGGTGGACCTCCCGAACTCTTACAGTGGTGCCGTGACCAGGATAAAAGTCATTAAAGGGAGGATTTACAGAAGGGAGGCTGATTACGATGGGAGCACCTTGTTAGAGGTTTAAGCTAGGGGAGTATCCCGACCAATATTACTTGTCCCATGGATAATTGGCTAGAGTTCCACCGTCGGGTGCTCGGCGAACAAATTAAATAAATAAATATAGGGAAGTATCTGGGGAGGGGGGAGGAGAAAACTACTTGGGATGGGAGTGACGTTTCGCCCTCTTGACAGCACGCTGACAAGAAGTGTGAAACGTCAGGGGGCGCCTGTAATGGTTCAAAGGGGGAGAGCCTGTAAATTGGTTTTGAATTTTTTTTTTACAGAGAAATAAATAAACGGACCAACCGGTCAGTCAATAATAAAATGAGGGTTTAAATAATTTAAAGGTAACTCAAATATTCTCTGTCCTACATTAACAACAATGTTGCATGCCTGTTAAGTGTACAAGGGGGAGATAAGGCCGACTAAGGACTCCAGACTGGAGACGAGCCATTAACACCGACATGGCGGTAAGGGAGGAAAGAATGCACATTAACCACGGCTGGGAAGAAAAACAAAATCCAAGTCCCACGCCCGAGCTGGGGTTGTGATGAAGCAGTAGACCAGGTAAATTAGACATCGGACGGCGGAGTTTTACCAAGAAAAGGGTTTAGCTGAGTAATTGTAGGAACCGCGGATAAATAGCAGCGAATCGCGGGCACCGGGACAATACGTGGTAGACTCTGTTCGCGAGCACCTTCACGCTAGTCGTCGTTCCGTTTTATTTTATTTTATTTTTCGCTATTTTTTTTGGACTTAGAATAATTCTCACTATTTTTCGACTTAGAAGAATTTCTAAGGACAATAGGTGGTAGACTCTGTTCGCGAGCACTTTCACGCCAGTCGTCGCTCCGTTTTATTTTATTTTATTTTAATTTTCACTATTTTTTTGACTTAGCATAATTCTCACTATTTTTCGAATTAGAAGAATTTCTAGGACAATAGGTGGTAGACTCTGTTCGCGAGCACCTTCACGCCAGTCGTCGCTCCGTTTTATTTTATTTTATTTTTCGCTATTTTTTCGACTTAGAAGAATTCTCACTAGTTTTTTGACTTAGAAGAATTTCTAAGGACAATACGTGGTAGACTCTGTTCGCGAGCACCTTCACGCCAGTCGTCGTCCCGTTTTATTTTATTTTATTTTTCACTATTTTTTCTTTTACTTAGAAGAATTTCTAGGACAATAGGTGGTAGACTCTGTTCGCGAGCACCTTCACGCCAGTCGTCGCTCCGTTTTATTTTATTTTATTTTTCGCTATTTTTTCGACTTAGAAGAATTCTCACTAGTTTTTTGACTTAGAAGAATTTCTAAGGACAATACGTGGTAGACTCTGTTCGCGAGCACCTTCACGCCAGTCGTCGTCCCGTTTTATTTTATTTTATTTTTCGCTATTTTTTTCGACTTAGAAGAATTCTCACTATTTTTCGACTTAGAAGAATTTCTAAATAAGAGACTACCTGTTAGACTTTTGTCACAAGCACGTTCGCGCCCGGTAGGTGTTTTCCCGTTTATTTATTTCAATTTCCCATTTATTTTATTTCAATTTTTCCCCAATTTATAAAAGTTAGGAAAGATTAGGCATATCTTCATTGTGGGTTTTTCAATCTTCTTCAGTTAATAACAAGTCCGTCATTCTTTATTTTACATCATTTATTTAAATAATAGAATCAATCCCCTTTGAGTTCTCGCCATTTATTTCACGAGTGTAAATCCACTATTCGTTTAAAAGTTAAATCTTTTATCGAGCATCTGCCCCGGTTCGGCACTTCAGGTTCAACCACCCCGAGTGCCAGATGTCATCTTCCATACGTTAGATTATTCTTCTTCGACCTAGTTGCAAATTTCCGTATGTTCAGTGGCGTACCAAATCACTCCCTGTTCGTCTTTGTATCGATGGGGCCGATTTTCCCACGACGACTTTTCTCTGGGGGCGGAAGCTCGAATTTCTGGTTTATTTGTGAGTTGTCCCGTTCCTTTCAACCCGAAAATTTAACACCTTGATTCTCTCTTCGTTGTTGGTTGTAGTCCTTCCCCACAAACCCAAATACCTCTGGGATATTTTTTGTCACATGCGAGGCTGCAGAGCGCCTTGAGATTGTGAAAAGAAAGACCCATCGAGCTCATCGGTCATCTGGTAGCACACCTGAACCATGCGGCTGCTGTTGGGAGCGCTGAGATTGGCAGGAAGTCTATCATTGACTAGTAATCCTTTCCCCGCACTACCGAATGCTTCTGGAATCTTTTTTGTCACATGCGAGGCTGCAGAGCGCCTTGAGATTGTGGAAAGAAAGATCCATCGAGCGCATTGGTCATCTGGTAGCACCCCTGAACCATGCGGCTGCTGTTGGGAGCGCTGAGATTGGCAGGAAGTCTATCAGTGACTAACCTCCTTTTCCCTACACTACCGAATACTTCTGGGATCCTTTTTGTCACATGCGAGGCTGCGGAGCGCCTTGAGATTGTGGAAAGGAACCCATGGAGTTCTTAGGTCACCTGGTAACTTTCTCGAACCATGCGGTTGCCGCTGAGCGCACTGAGATTGGCGAGAGAGTTATCACTACCTGGTAGTTATTCCCCTAAACAAAAATCCGTCCCTCATAAGAACCTCGGACCGCCATAATGCCGTTAAACAGTTCTAAAAAGACTTGATTTTCGCCCTTAGGCCTTATTTAATAATCTGAGTCATCAAACCCAGGAAATTCTCTTCAGCCCTACTAAGAACGAGTTCTACCCGAAATCTTCCAGTTATTTAAACCTCTCGCTTGTAAACTCAAACTGGAACCCACTCTGAGAGTTTTATTTATTTTTTTAGTAATAGTTATCCGTCCATTTGGTTGTGGTAAATTATGATAAGGTCATGAATTAGAATTCCCTGAATCAGCCCGACTCTTTTCCGCAATGTTTGATCCACTATTATAATAATACGCAATTTTCCTTGTCGCCCGAACTAAAACTATAACTTGAGGAAGATTGTCTTCATAATATTAACTTCGACTGTGTGTTTGTAAATCAGCCGCGCGCCCCTGAACCCTCTTCCATTTCGCATCCCGCCGCCTGACGCCTGTGGACTCCTTCAGTAAACAGGTGCGGTTGGCGATACCGTTATTCCCGTCACAAAACACCCCTACAGACAGAGAGGGCACGTTCCTGACCTACTAGGAGATATCGCATCACTCAGTCGGCCTTGCCGTCGCAGACTGGCTTAAAGCTGATTCCAGTGCACTGGTGTTAAATAACTCACAGGAGTGTGTTCCTCTAAGGAAGAACCACTTCGGACGAGATCATGTTCGTCTACCTGAAGGAAATCTTACGGGATTTTCCAATGGCAGATAACCTAGGACTGGCGAGGGAATAGCGTTGCCCCACAGTATCCATCGACGGTTACTTCCGCTGGTTTACGATTACATGACGTCGTTCGTTTGACCAATCACAACAATTTCTAAATTTGCTGGATTAGCTTGAAGCGAAAGTTTGCGACTGATTATCCTGGATCAAGAATCCACTCCCCGCTAAATAAATTGAGTGGATCTTTTTCCTAGGACATAGCCGAATTTTACCGGTTGGATCGCTGGCATTATGAATGATAGTTTGTTCAATGCACATTAGCATTTCGTTAGATTCAATCGGGCTTACTCTGCGTGAACCAGTTCAAGCTTCCAAATTCTAACTTGCGTTCACTGGGGTAAGCGGGACAGGGGTGCTCTAAGCCAAGCCAAGTGTGCTGCTTAGAGTGGGTAATTTTAAAATGCGGGAAAAATGTCAGCATCCGGCGTTGTCACGTTAGAGTAGCCCTTCTATACTCCTCACACTTTGAACGTTCTTGAGTTACTCATCTTTAATTCACCTACACAATGTTGTCGGGTCCCGACCTATTCTAGAAGATCAGAGGCCAATTTTCTAGTTTGAATTTAGTAAAAAGTAGTTCGAATCACCCTAGTGGTCGAGAGGTCTATTTTCTCGATTCTTGAAGGGGGTGGACCTCCCGAACTCTTACAATACCAATACCAAACCTCGCGCAAGTAAACTCGGAGTCTCTATACCTGGAAATTGCGCAGAAAAAAAATTCCGAATTTTAGGTGATTTTCTCGTATTTTGCATAAAGTCGACGAAGTTTTTAAAGAGAACATGTGCATTTCTGATATTTTTTACTGTAACTTCTTCCTCGATCGATTATCGTGAGAAGATCCCAAAAGTACCGACATGTAGGTAAAAATTGGTGCTGGGCGACTGCAAAATTTCCGCAATCGTTTGTCATTTATAAGCTGTCAAAATTGATTTAAAAAAAATTGGCCAATTTTCAAACGCGCCTGTAACGACCATTTTGGAAAATTTCGCAATGGCATTTTGACGTTTCGCTTGCTGAGGGATCCTTCTGCAATTAATCGCCAAAAAGGCTGATTTCATTAAATGTGACAGCTGAGATCAATTAAATTACCTGTGACATCACAAAACTAATAAAATGTTGTTCAAAAACAGACACCGGTCTAAATTTTCTTGTATAACTTTTTTATTTGACCCTTTAAAAGAAAAAAAAATGATCTATATTCATTACTGTTGCCGAGGAGTGGCTTTAAAATTTTTGTACTACTTTTCAAATTTTACAGCTATAGTTACTGTCGGTTTAATTGACGTTTCGGCATTAAATTTTCTTTTTCTTGAAATAGCGAGAGCCGCAAATTTTTCCGGAAAATGTTTCATATAAAAAAAGTAGTAATCGGAGTGCTCCTCAAAAAAACTCTGATTGAATATTTCGCTATGACGCACCGTTTCTGAGAATTTTTTTTATGATTTTGAAAAAAAACCCGGGACGGAGTTTTTTTCGAGAATGTCGTTTCTGCCGGCCTTTCACGTAAAAACCATATCTACTTACGTTTCTTTTAGAGAACGAATGTCCCTATCACACTGTTCTGTTATCTTTTTGATCGGAAAAAAAAGCATTTCGAGAAACATTCGAAAATATGCGTTTAAAAGTTCCTAGCATCTTTTCAAAACTTTCCTAAAGAGACGATTGTCGCTCACAAACCGCGAATTTTTCGTGAAAATGTTTATAAAAAAAAAAAAAAAAACATTTAAAAACTACTTAAAACTCTGATTTGATTTTTCACAATGGTTTTTTTTTAGAAAAACGATCTTTATAAAGCTGGCTTGTCTATGCTTTTCCCAAGTTATTTTATTGTGAAAACAGAATCTCTTGAATCTCTTTTTATTTTTTTTTACGCTACTAGCGTTCCAAAATGACCGATTTATTCAACGAAATTTCAACTTTGACTTTTAAAAAATGGCAGTTACATTTTTTTGTCGTCGCTCTTGCACCGATATGTCATGGTTCCACATCTTGCCCGGATGACGACTTAAAAATAAAACCGCCATCTTTATTTTAGAATTTTCATCTACCATGGAACGTTAACTGAGAAAAGTGTTTATTTAAACCAATAAGAATTTTATTTGCATGAAATAAATAGTAGAACTTGCCACACGGAATCACGAGCCTAAGTGTGAATTAGCTAGTCAAAACATAAATGCAAAGAACGAGTTGTCACTCTAGCTGTCAACGCCACCTGTCGAGTCTGTTGAATTCGTAAAAAAGAATACCTCTGACCTCTGCTGGTGTTATTTAATTTTTTATTTTTATTATTATCATGTTATTGCATTGCAATATTTTATAATAATTATTAAAATTAAGAAAAATGAGGCAAATTGTTACCAGTACCACTGTTACCAGCGAACAATAGGTCAAATAGATGTGTATTTAGTGAGGCAAACACGGCAGCAAGGTTTTTTGCCTAACAAAACAGAGGTTGTTTAATGTTGACCGAAATGGAAATTATAACAAGCGGCTCCAAGAGATTGACTTGTTTTAATTTTGATTTAAGACGAGCTACATCAACCCATCCAGATAGGTATCGTCGTATATCACGACTGCAATAATTCACAGACTAATTTCTAGCCTACCCTAAATCCCTAACAATCTACCCCGCGAGCAGCTAGTAACTCACTCACTCACTCACACTATTAGTATCTAAATTCTTAAAACACTGTTCTATAGAAAGTGAAGACCTGAACTCGGTGCCAATGGGGCTCCTGAGACAGTGGAGATAATTTGACTAATGATAAATTTCTGTGCAGGCCGGATTGCTTTCACCAACAGCTGTGCGTCGGGCTCGGTCAGGCGGGGACAGCCAGTGGTAGAAGACAGGGTGGAGAGACTCTACACTGGTGACTGTACCGCAAAAATAAATCAAATAATCCGCTCCAAGGTCGAACGTGCTAGACACCACGTATCAGCAAACACCTTGCACTCATGTAGGAACAAATACCATGTACCCTTGACGAACAGTTACCACGCACAAACAAATTCCATATACAAACAGTTACCAAATGCGAACAGTTACCGTGGACGGACACCCTGCAAAAGAGAACATCTGTAACCTGCTGTCGAAGACTTAAGAAAGTTTGGCTGACACAAAGCGTGTCAGCAATATCCTTTTCGTTTGACAAAAATAAGTGTCATAGTGGACGGAACTGCAGTTACTCACCTCCGATGCAGAAGGAGGGTGTTTAATGAATAATCGGAGGAGAGTTTCACCACCGTCTTTATTTTAAAATTTTCATCTACCATGGAACGTTAACTGAGAAAAGTGTTTATTTAAACCATTTTGAATTTTCAGAGCTGCATACAGCAAAATAAAGATGTCAATTATTATTGATCAACTATGGCCCGGTTGCTTGAACGCTTATCATAAATGATTAACCGTTAACGGTTAATCATTTCAGATAATAACTCAATAATCATCCGTTAACGGACCATCATTCTCTTATCAAAATGTAACGGTTTGCTGTGATGATTAACCGTTAACGGATAATCATCTCAAATTTGGGTTGCCCAAACGATTATTATCTGTTGATAAGCCGTTAACAAACCGTTATTGGCTTATTATTGTGAGTGGAGGTTTTTGGGCAATTAATGAGTAATCATTTTGACAGTTGAGCTTAAAAATTCCAAATATAAATTATTTTTGCAGCAAAATCAATTTGATTATCTTATTTAAGCTAGTTTATTCAATTTATAAGTTAAATTACTGCTTTTAATTATTAGTTTAGTGTGATTTGTTAGTTAAATTCATTTTATAGGTTAGCTTTTTATCTTATTCAGTTGAACTGCAAAAGGCAGTAAAAATTAATGAAAATCTGATACAAATCAATAATTTATGAAGAACTACTATTAGTATATAATGGAATCTGATTTATCAGACCTCTCTGATTTGGAAAATGAACCTCCGAACAGACTTCCAGCACCAATAATTCAAAGTAGACTATTTCGAGACAGAGCAAATCCCTTTGAATTGTATGATGAACAAGAATTTAAAGAGAGATTCAGATTAACTAAAAATACAGTCAACGGCTTACTAAACACATTTGGAGCACAACTGGAACCACTAACTAGAAGAAATAAGTCAATCGACTCAAGAACACAAATACTGATTTGTCTCCGTTTCTATGCCACAGGAACATTTCAACGTGTGATTGGTGACCACATTAATGTTCATAAGTCGACTGTTTGCCGCATAATTAAGAAGGTCACTAGACAAATTGCAGTATTGTCTAGAGAATACATCAAGATGCCAACTTCGGAAGCTGAAATTTCTCAAGTGAAAGTTGGTTTCTACGGCATCGCTGGATTCCCTCGGGTTGTAGGCGCTATAGACTGCACCCATATTAAAATACAATCTCCTGGTGGTGACAGAGCAGAGTTATTTCGTAATCGTAAGCAATATTTCAGCATCAATGTTCAGGCAATCTGTGATGCTGATTTAAATTTGCGACATTTGATAGCTCGTTGGCCAGGGTCCGTGCACGACAGCACTATATTCAATGATTCCCCTCTTCCTGCTGAATTTGAAGTGATGCATTATGGGAATGGTTTATTACTCGGAGATAATGGTTATGCCTGTAAAAATTATTTGTTAACCCCACTGTTACATCCTGTAGGACCAAGCGAAGAAGCTTACAATCGAGCTCATATTTCGACTAGAAATTGTATTGAACGCTTCTTCGGAGTATTGAAGAGAAGGTTTCCATGTCTGCAGTCAGGCTTAAGGCTTAAGTTGGAAATTATCCCTGAAGTTATTGTAGCTTGTGGGGTGTTGCATAACATCTGCAAACAACAAAATGACATTTTTGAAAATGAAATTGAAGAGATCTACGATGATGGTGAAGAGATCGAAAATGAACTTTTAAATCGCCATCATAATAATGCAAATTACGCAGTCAGGAACGCTTTAATAGCAACTGTATTTAATAGATAATCTTGATAAAATATTAGTTATTAATTGTGCAAAAGTGTATTATTATGCAAAAAGATATGAGAAAGAAAGATTAAAGAATGAGATCCTAGCGTGTTTAACCTCGAGTGAAACTTTTTTCAAAGTCTTATTTACAAAAAAATGCAATACAAAATTTTATTAATACTAGAATTATTTGACTTTATTTTATCAGAAATTTGAAAGTTCCTATCAGACGTTTTATTGATATTTTCAAAGTTTGATAAATACATAAATAAAAGATTCTGTTGGTTATGAATAAAAGTAAATTAATAATTATATTTAATAAAACACGAATGCTTATGGACTCATTTTTTTAATTTCTAATTTTAATTTTTTAATTGTTAACATGTTAATAATTTTTTGATCTTTGCCATCGTTTACAGCATTAAGATACTTTTGTTTAAAATACAGCTTTCTGTACATTTCTGCTGTGTAAACAGGTTTTTTAAATTTTTTAACTCTCCTTTTCTGCTTTGGGGGCTCGGGCTTGGGTTTGGGCTGGGATTCAGATGTGGGTAAGGGCGCGGGTTCATCGAAGGATTCAGCAGGTGTGGGCTCAGATTCGCAATCTAAATCAGGAACTTGCTCAGGCTCAGGATCACAAGCACCACTACCGATAAAAGCATCTTCGCCTATCGATTATAAAAACTATTATAGTAGGTAACAAGTAACATGTAAGAAGTTAGAAACATATTTACAGAAATACTCCGCAGCTTGATCGAA
This sequence comes from Malachius bipustulatus, assembly GCA_910589415.1. Taxonomy (NCBI): domain Eukaryota; kingdom Metazoa; phylum Arthropoda; class Insecta; order Coleoptera; family Melyridae; genus Malachius; species Malachius bipustulatus. The sequence continues at coordinate 10,701,918 of OU342633.1, forward strand.
AGGGTTTGAGAGAGGCTGAACTTGCCCTTGGAGTTCGGCTAATAATTTCTCCTGGGTATTTGTCACAGCGACATCAGCTTTGCCCCCACCCGTTTTCAGTATCTCACACTTTAAATAACAAGTTTTAAAATAAAATACTCTTTTCATTTATCGTTCAAATTGAAATAGCCATTACCTTAAAGGCCGCTGCTGCAGCTTTCGCAGCGCGTATTTTTTCTATGTATTCTTTTTGCTAAAAATAAGGATGGTTAAGCTTTAAATAATTATCATTCTAAAGGGTTTAACATGAATGCATACATGTCCTACCGCAACATTTTTTCGAATTTGCCTTTTAATATTCTCATATAAAACTTTCAACTGTTTTACGTCTCTAATACTGGATTCGGCCGAGCTGTTGAAAGTTTCCCTAATAGCCTTCCAAGCTTCTTCTTTTTTTCCTACATAAGCGGCCTTCGTGCATTTATTTTCAATGATATCTTTATGCCTGTGGGGTGGAAAATTTGAAGGATTAAAGTAAATCAGGAAGCAAGACGAGGAGGTTTTCTGTGAAAACTGAAAATGTGATATGTTATGAGAAATTTGTCCATATTTTTTTTAAAGGCAGTATTTGAGGTTCAAAGGAAAATTTCACATCACCATGTAATATTAATGAAAATTCATAGTTATTATAGTAAATTTAAGGTAGTTTCTTACTGTTCTACTAGCGATAACAGAATCTGCTTCTCATTTTCCGAATAATTTTTTCGTTTCTTAATCTCCTCCATTTTCCTAAAATTATTTATAAGAACATCATTATTTTCTCATAACAGCGTGTACTTATTCCAGCTAATTGCCTGATACCAAATATATTCAAACTCAGTGTATTAACTTGCTAGGTTCCTTAGTTCTAATATAGAAGACTATAATAATATAATACAGGCAGGAGGCAGGCAACAAATAATTTTTATCCCTTTTGTAATTACTTGTATAAATAAGAGGAAACACAGTCGCATATTCGTAATACCTACCTATGTAGGTAGGTACCTTAAGCAATTTTATATACCTTCATTCCTTTTCAAAACTTACCCAATAGTTAATTAACAATAATAAATCAAAATAAACTTGAAGAATAAACTTTCAAAATAACAATAATAAGCTTGAATATTTGCATCAATTCATTTCATTCAATATGCAATAATAATTGTTTGAGGTTATTACTTTATTCTTCTTCTTCCACTTCTCTTCTCACGATATATGGTCTTAAAATGCTTTTTGGCAAGATTCTTGATGTTTACCAGTTGACTTATGACATTTTACAATTAAATTTGACAGTATTACGGATGTTGCCAGATCATATGAGTAATCAATGGCCAATCATATGATTAATGATTAATAAGATATTTATTTGTTTTGGGCAACCCGATTTTCAATGATGGTCCATCATTTTTTGATTAACCATCATATGATGAGAGATTTAATAAGCGTTCAAGCAACCGGGCCTATATCGTATACTTGAATGAATTGTTTGCCTCAATTATCTACATCATTTTTAATTTAACAGAAATAATTTCTGGAATTTATTCAAAAAAGCTAATTATTTGTGAAAAAAAAATATTTAGTTGTCACGATCATTTATTATGGTTTTTTAATAAAAACCTTATATTTGTGGAAAATAAACACTTTCATATATACAGGCAAATGTACACTTGTGACGACATTTTGTTACTTGTGCCAAATTAATTAATTTACAGCTGGCACACTTATGTTTATTTAAACTACATTGATTTACTTGCTATAATATAGCACCTTGGGACAAATTTCAAAGAATATTGAATAATAATATATTAAATTAAAACTTTTATTACCAAACAAATCAAACAATAAAAAATAAACATCAACTAAACTAATAATAATAACCTAAACAAAACACAAAACTAAATATCTATGTACATTATGTACATTAATTATTCCCCATCCCTCTCTGATTTCCTCTCCCCCTCCTTCCTCTTCCGCCACCTCTTCCGCCACCTCTTCCGCCACCTCTTCCGCCACGGTTGCCCCGCTGGTGGGCCAGCATGAGCTGGCCCAACACACCGGCCAGTAGATTTCTCGACCGCCGATGATATCGGCGAGTCGTTGCTAGAACAAAAATTTTTATTAGAATTTTTTTTTATGTTAATAGGTATAGGTATCTACTACTTTTCCACCTACTAAAAAACTTTTGCTAGAATAATCTGTGGCCTTTAATATTTTATTATAATTCAAATATAATATTTACAATCACAATAATTTAGATATAGAAATTCAGTCATTTCACATGCCCTTTCTCTGTAATAATAACCAGAAAAAATTAAATTATTAATAATTGCATAATTCGAAAACTTTCTTTCTTTCTATGATGCTCTTAATTAAATTAAAAAAAAATTGTTTTTTCTTGATTACCTACAAAGTGCTCGGTAAGTTCCATCTAATTTCTCAGGAGCACACTAGGGAAGTAAAGAAAAAAACTAGTCTGCTAAAATAAATTTCTAAAGTGTCCTTAAACAGAGATACAGAGCCTCAAAAGGGTACCCAGCGATTTACTTTTTTGGCTGTAACTTTTGAATTGACCTCTGTAAGATGATGAAATTTCATTATTTTATAAAGACCATTAAAAAGTCATTAAGTCATTTTATACCTATAACAAATTACATATTAACATATAAATGATATTATCATAGTAAATGTTTCACGTCATAAGGTAGGTAGGTACCTACTGGTCTTAAATTTCAGTAAAAATAATTTTTTTATGAAAATTCAAATATTATCTAACTGCTATTTTGAAACGATTCTACCGATATTACTGAAATACAAACCAAACCAGTCCATTCAAGTACCTATTTGATATTTGTACAATTTTTTAAAGTTCTATTCAAATAAAACCGGACCAACTCTCATAACGCTACCGCCAATTCCATTTGTTGATATAAATTTAGGACAATTTTTTTTTTTGCTGTGTTTGTTGTTTGCAGCTTTTAGCATGTTAATTTTGGTGAATTTGGTTTTATTAAATATTTTTTTTAATTTTCAAAAGAATAAAAAAAATTAATATTTTTGTTTTACCTCTTCCTCTGGCCGGCAATTGGTGAGGTGGAGGTGCCTCGACCACATTTCCTGCCGCTACTTCCTCCCCTGCAGGGAGAGGCACAGGCGGCCTCTGCCCGCAGGGGATAATTTCATCTTCTCCCGCGTCCTGCTCCCGCTCCCTCAGCTGCCTGATCTCATCCCTTAATTCTTCCAGGGTGGCTTCCATATCGGCTCGTTGGCCCTCCAAGATAGCCCTGATCTAAATAAGATAAGAAACGTGTATAAATTAACAAATGTAAAAAAATACCTATCGGACTCATCTTTTAATCATAGGGAGGTATATTACACCACAACTTTTGTCAATTTTTCCACTCGTACATTTAAAATTCAAATTAATATCTACACACAAATTAATAAGTAGGTACCTATGGTACGATTAAGTTTAAAAAGTCAGATGTGACGTCACACTAACAGTCCGAATTTATAGGTTTTTTAATTTCACCAGAAAATGTCAAGTGTGAACGAGCGTAAATTATTATTGAAGGAATCATTCAAACAATGAATTGAACCGCTTACGTGAGTTTGAGAGCCACTGACAACTACAGAAAATTTATTTACGTAATGACACTCTATCCTTTGTGCTGTTAATTTAATTTTAATTCTCATTCAAAACCAATTTTGACGTATACTTATATTTATGCGGGATGGAGTGATTAGACAAACTGGACGGTTACTATGAGAACCATGACGTATGAAACAAAATAAATGGAACTATCAAAAGGGTGTGTATTCTTAATCGATACGTATGACTTTTTAAACTTTATCGGACTATACAGGGTAAGTCATTGATATGGGAAAGCTCGATTGCACCTACACCATTAAAGATATCGAAATGAACCAAAAAGTGCTGTAAATGGGAGGGTAAAGTGCAGTTTGTAAAATTATTTTCAGATACACAGGATGGCCCAATATCGCTGTACGCCATACAACTTTGTTATTTTAAATTGGACACCCTCTATATTATTACATCTTCAGATTATTTGAGAAAAGTCAAAAAGAATGGTTTGTAAAGTTGAAGTTTGTAATGAGCGATTTATGAGTTATAAACAAATGAAAATAGCGATTTTTCATTTTCAAAGCAGCTTATATTGAAAACGGCTCGAGATATGGAAAAACGGTTTACATGTCCCTATCTTAATTTTTAATTTGGTATCCTATCATGTAGCTGAAATTTTTATACCGGGTGATGAAAATAATCAAATTTTTTACCACTCTGTATAAAAATTTCATCCATCCAATAGGATACCGCTTGAAAAGTTAAGATAGGAACATGTAAACCGTTTTTCCATATCTCGAGCCGTTTTCAATATAAGCTGCTTTGAAAATGGAAAATCGCGTTTTTCATTTGTTTATAACTCATAAATTGCTCATTACAAACTTCAACTTTACAAACCATTCTTTTTGACTTTTCTCAAATAATCTGAAGATGTAATAATATAGAGGGTGTCCAATTTAAAATAACAAAGTTGTATGGCGTACAGCGATATTGGGCCATCCTGTGTATCTGAAAATAATTTTACAAACTGCACTTTACCCTCCCATTTACAGCACTTTTTGGTTCATTTCGATATCTTTAATGGTGTAGGTGCAATCGAGCTTTCCCATATCAATGACTTACCCTGTATACCTAGGTATCTATATCTAAGTATAAGTACTGAAATAAAATGTGATGAATAATCTGTTAAAAAACTATTCAATAATCCCAAAATTTAGAAAAGTACACACTAAAAAATGTTTTTAGATTGATATAGGTATATAGCTATAGGAAGGTAACTACCTAGGTAGGTATGGTACCTATTCCGTTCACAAAACAAATTGAAATTACCTAAATGCTTACCGACGTGAAAGAATTGCTGGTAAACGACGCAAATTATCTTTTGAAGAGAATCGTATTCATTTAAAACATTCACAATAAATATTAACTTATTATAATGTGCAAAACTTACCTCATCCATTATTGCAATTTTTAATCGTCTTCCACGCGGCACTTCCAACTTCCAACGCTCTGATAGAAAAGGACGCTTATAATAAATTATAAACAACACGTGTCAAAATAAACAATGCTATCGTTTCCATGGGACCTGACCTGTCCTAAGAGACTTGATCGTTGGGTCTGTCGCTTTTGAATTAAAAGTAATGTTATTAGATAGATGTGACGTCACAGATAATTTAATTAATTTCAGCTGTCAGAAGTACATAAAAACTTGTGTTTTTAATCTCTTCATACCAGACTTTTCAGGTCATTGCCGTGTTCTGTAGTTGGCTCTTTAGTTTTATAGATGTTTATAGATCACGATTCTACCAAAATTTAAACTATAAATTCAATTTTCACGAATATTAGATCATTCTAACTAGGAGTTGATTTTTGCCATTTTTCAGTATTTTCAAATTACGCGCCCAGCCTTGTAAATTTTAATTCAAAACCTGTGACAGTTAATACGACTCTCGACTCGCGTGCGAAACCCCTGAGTTCGAATCCACACAAAACCTTTTTTAATTTCTTTTTGGTAATTGTATACATCATCCGCGGCTCCTGCGTTTCATCAATTTTTTCGGGACCGAGGAGCAAAATAGGGGTGCTGGGTGGGTAAGAAGCTAAAAACAGCCATTGCAACTATACTATCAAGGTCACCACTATGGCCTCTTTGGCACTATGGTGTTACTAACTATAATAATAGGTATGTCCTCCACCCCTATACAGGGTGATCCCGAAATGGCGGACACGGTATACAGGGTGTTATAGATGATGTTCAGTAAGACTGTAAATTTAAAATAAAAATGGTTTCCTCGGCTTCGTTACCGAGATATAAGTAGGGTGTCCTTTTTCTAAACTTTAAATCAAAACGGTAGTCAAATTTAAACAACCTCCACTGGCAATGCACATGATTTCACATAACTATTACGATAGTGTTTGCTTTTTATTTTTATTATTATCGGGAACGGAATTACAGGCATTCAAAGTTTACCTATTCCCTGAGTTCAACAAAATTTTTCAATGTGACATCGTTGTTCAAATTCGAGCTCAACAATGCAACTAAAATAGATTTTGAATAATATTATCGGATATGTTTCCCCGCAACGATTATTGTTTTGAACATTGTTGAACTTTCCATTTCATACGTTTCCATGGTAATATCTATCTGGGTATTATTGTGGACCTACAAATTATTTTTTCCTTAAGAAGGGTGGTGCAGTGTTGTGACTTTTTTTTCCACAAAAGTGGTCATATCTTCTTAAGGGAGCCATACTGGAGAAAACGGTAAATAAAACATAGAATCCTTAATCCACAATGGATGCTGTGGTGCTGTCCGTGTCCGCCATTTTGGAATCACCCTGTATATAGGTGCCATAGTGAAACTGTAGGAGCCGCGGATATAAATAATGACCTTCTTTTTTATTTAGGTATTATATACAGGGTGTCCCAGCTTATTCGAAGCGGTCTCTGTAGGCCAAACGATGGACTTTTTCAAAAAACTTTTTGAAAATTCAAATACAGGATCACAATGGCCATAATTTAAAATTATTTTGGAGTACACAGAGTGTCCCATATGACAGTGACATATCAAAGTTATGTTTTTTTAAATGGAATGCTCCTATGTTATTGCATTTTTAGATTGTCTGAGAAGAGAAAATAAGATTGGCTTTTACAGTTGGTGTTTAAATTCAGTAGTTTTTGAGTTATAAACAAGTGAAAATCGTCATTTTTCAAGTTCAAAGCCCTGTACAACGAAAACGGCTGAAGATAGAGAAAAACGGCTTACATGTCCCTATTTTACTTTTTCATGTACTATCCTATCATGTAGATGAAATGTTTATACAGGATGATAAAAAATTTGAAAAATTCTGAGATTTCTCCACGCGTCGCCAAATAAAAAAATCAAAGAAAGTACAAATGTTTTTATACCATAGGATAGGTTTTTTTTATACCATAGGATAGTACATAAAAAGTTAAAATAGGGACATGTAAGCCGTTTTTCTCTATCTTGAACCGTTTTCATTGTACAGGGCCTTGAACTTGAAAAATGACGATTTTCACTTGTTTATAACTCAAAAACTTCTGAATTTAAACACCAACTGTAAAAACCAATCTTATTTTCTCTTCTCAGACAATCTAAAAATGCAATAACAAAGAAGCATTCCATTTAAAAAAACATAACTTTGATATGCCACTGTCATATGGGACACTCTGTATATTCCAAAATAATTTTAAATTATGGCCATTGTGATCCTGTACTTGAATTTGCAAAAATTTTCAGGAAAAAATCTATCGTTTGGCCTACAGAGACCGCTTCGAATAAGCTGGGACACCCTGTATATATAGGGTGATTCTTATCATTTGAATCATCCAAGCATATCGGAAAACAAACAATCTGCAGAAAAATGTTTTCTACAAAAGTGATTTTTGTTGATAAGTGATATATGGTTTGAACATAAAAACCTCCGTTTATAGCACTCACCCTTTGCGAGGAAGTAAGGATTAACTTTGCAATTTTAAATGGTTACAATTTTTTTCAAGAATGTTGAAAAAAAATCAAACATTTTGAAAAAAATAAATTAGGAAACACCGTTTCCGATGATACCGTGATTTTGAAGAAAGAAACAAAACGTTATCGAGTTTTTTTCGAAAAATCGTTCTTGTCGATTTTTCACGTGAAAAACCGTATCTACATTTTTTTAGACAACAAATCTCTCTATCAACTGTTTTGTTATTTTTGTGATCGGTCAAAAACATTTCGAGAAAAATTCGAAAACTCGCGTTTAAAAGTGGTATCTTTTCAATCGTGTTTTAAAAAGACGACTTGACAATTTTTTAGTGACTTTTTCGATTTCGCCGTCATTTTTTCAGAATAGCCAACTGAGAGTCGCGAGTAATGTCTTTATTTTGACAGCGTCGAAAACATTTCAATGGCGACTCACGCCATTTACCGGGAATTTTCGAATCGTCCTAAACACGGATTTTAGCGTAATAATTGCCCGAAAACAGTCGATTTTCGAGAATTTTTTGTTCGATGAAAAATGGTTCGAAACGTGTTCGGACCGGTTTTACGGGATTGAGGAAGAGTCGAAATTGTGTTTTCGTCAAAAAAGTCGCAATTTTACCGAAAAATGGCGGAGCTGCGAGCGTTTCAAAATGGCCGATTTTTTTTCAAAAAATCGAAATTTTGACATTTGAAAAGTGACAGTTGCGGGTATCCGGGAGAGCTCTTGCATCAATATGTTATGGCTGAATTTTTTCCCTTTACGGCGACACCAAAATTTGGTCGCCATCTTGATTCTACGATTTTATCAAATTTTTTAAGTGCGAAAAAATTCACAATCTCTCTTCGTGTTTTGAATTTGACGTTTCAAAAATGACAGTTCAAATTTCAAAGTCGAAATTTTTTCCAAAGAGGATCGTAGCCTGAAGTCTCTTCGTTCCGCCAAAATTAATAGATGGTCGCCATTTCGATTTTCAAAATTAAAAAAAATTATTTCGTGTGTTCGAAACGTCCATTTTCATCATAATTGTCATTTAATTCGTTATTTGGACGCCATTTTCTCCGAAATTATGCCCGAAATCGAAAAAAGCTCTTCGGTTCTAATTTTGCAATTATTTCATGATGCCCTTTTGTGAATTTCAGCCGTTTTTATTTTTTTTTCATATTTTCTCAAAAATTGATAGGTATATACTACCCCTTTCAATTATTTTCGCCACAAATTGATGTGCCATATTCTCCGAAACGGTGCAAAATTTAGACGGACGGTTTTTTTTAGGTCGACAGACATCGTCGATAAGAAGCGTAACGTCAATTTGCGTTCGCGAAATTTTTCAAAATGGCCGCCACAGACGCTTTTGAAAATTTGAAAAAAAAAATTTTGAAAATCGACTTTGACGGCTTACAGCTGGCAGCCGGTTGCCGCGATTGAGACGAAATTTTCCATTTTTCGAAGAGCAATTTCTTGGCTGTACGCCGATACCATTGCGATGTTCCCCCTATCTAAGAAACCAAAGTTACGATAAAAAATGTGCGAGCGAAACAAAAACCCGTTCAAAATTTTCACGATTTACGAGCTGAATCGCTTTAAAATCACTGAAAATCAGCCATATTTCGAAAAAAATTTCTCGGCCATTTTTGCACTCAGGGACTCGGGGATTGTTTCTGCGGGATAGCGAAAGAGCCGTTCTGTCGAAATTTTCTATTTTCGTCGCTTAGATTCCCAAAATGGCGACGCTGTGATTTTTTTAAAATGGCCGATTTTCGGTTGCGATTTATCGACTTTGCCGTTTCAAAAGTTGCATTTTCGATTTTTTCATCGCGTTTTTTTCACAACTACGTTCGAACTGAGGTCATTTCTTTTATTTTGACTGTTTAAAAAAAAATTTATAGTTAATTTCAAAGTCGCAGCGAATTTTTTTGTCGAAACATAAAATGGCTCATTTTGAGGTTATTCAAATTTGACAATTTTTTAGTGACTTTTTCGAATTCGCTGTTATTTTTTCAGAATGGCCAAATGAAAGTCGCGAGTAATGTCTTTATTTTGACAGCGTCAAAAATATTCCGAAGGTTATTCACACAATCAAATTAATTTTTTTATTATTAAAAGACGAAGCGATCATTTTAAGTACTCTTAAATATGACATTAAAAAAGTGACAGTTTGAATTATAATTTCGTAATTTTTTCGAAAGATAATCATAACCTAAGGTCTCTTCTTTACGTCAAAATTAATAGATGGTCGCCATCTTAATTCTACGATTTTATCTAATTTTTTAAGTGCGAAAAAATTCACAATCTCTCTTCGTGTTTTGATTTTGACATTTTTCAAATGACAGTTCGGATTTGTTTTGCGAGAAAATTTTACCTGGGTATGGTGGTCGGGAGTCCATTGGTTGCGACAAAATTTTAAAATGGCCGCCATCGTTATTCTTAATATCGAATAAAAATTATTTTCCGTAGGCGTGTTTACGGAAATTCCGGAAAATGTAATATTTTTGACGCCATTTTCTCCGAAATTATGCCCGAAATCGAAAAAAGCTCTTCAGTTCTAATTTTGCAATTATTTCATGATGCCCTTTTGTGAATTTCAGTCGTTTTTATTTTTTTTTTTTCATATTTTCTCAAAAATTGATAGGTTTATACCCCTTTCAATTATTTTCGCTACGAATTGATGTGCCATTTTCTCCGAAACGGTGCAAAATTTAGACGGACGGTTTTTTTAGGTCGACAGACATCGTCGATAAGAAGCGTAACGTCAATTTGCGTTCGCGAAATTTTTCAAAATGGCCGCTACAGACGCTTTTGAAAATTTGAAAAAAATTTTTTTGAAAATCGACTTTGACGGCTTACAGCTGGCAGCCGGTTGCCGCGATTGAGACGAAATTTTCCATTTTTCGAAGAGCAATTTCTTGGCTGTACGCCGATACCATTGCGATGTTCCCCCTATCTAAGAAACCAAAGTTACGATAAAAAATGTGCGAGCGAAACAAAAACCCGTTCAAAATTTTCACGATTTACGAGCTGAATCGCTTTAAAATCACTGAAAATCAGCCATATTTCGAAAAAAATTTCTCGGCTATTTTTGCACTCAGGGACTCGGGGATTGTTTCTGCGGGATAGCGAAAGAGCCGTTCTGTCGAAATTTTCTATTTTAGTCGCTTAGATTCCCAAAATGGCGACGCTGTGATTTTTTTAAAATGGCCGATTTTCGGTTGCGATTTATCGACTTTGCCGTTTCAAAAGTTGCATTTTCGATTTTTTCATCGCGTTTTTTTCACAACTACGTTCGAACTGAGGTCATTTCCTTTATTTTGACTGTTTAAAAAAAAATTTATAGTTAATTTCAAAGTCGCAGCGAATTTTTTTGTCGAAACATAAAATGGCTCATTTTGAGGTTATTCAAATTTGACAATTTTTTAGTGACTTTTTCGAATTCGCTGTTATTTTTTCAGAATGGCCAAATGAAAGTCGCGAGTAATGTCTTTATTTTGACAGCGTCAAAAATATTCCGAAGGTTATTCACACAATCAAATTAATTTTTTTATTATTAAAAGACGAAGCGATCATTTTAAGTACTCTTAAATATGACATTAAAAAAGTGACAGTTTGAATTATAATTTCGTAATTTTTTGAAAGATAATCATAACCTAAGGTCTCTTCTTTACGTCAAAATTAATAGATGGTCGCCATCTTGATTCTACGATTTTATCTAATTTTTTAAGTGCGAAAAAATTCACAATCTCTCTTCGTGTTTTGATTTTGACATTTTTTAAATGACAGTTCGGATTTGTTTTGCGAGAAAATTTTACCTGGGTATGGTGGTCGGGAGTCCATTGGTTGCGACAAAATTTTAAAATGTCCGCCATCGTTATTCTTAATATCGAATAAAAATTATTTTCCGTAGGCGTGTTTACGGAAATTCCGGAAAATGTAATATTTTTGACGCCATTTTCTCCGAAATTATGCCCGAAATCGAAAAAAGCTCTTCGGTTCTAATTTTGCAATTATTTCATGATGCCCTTTTGTGAATTTCAGCCGTTTTTATTTTTTTTTTCATATTTTCTCAAAAATTGATAGGTATACAGGGTAGGGTGCACCATGTATCCTTCTCTATATTGCTATCTCCTAACGCTAACGGATACAGGGTCGGTTAAACAAGTCCAAAGAAGCGCAATTTTGTGGCCATCTCGATTCCGTCGAGACATACAAGATATCTGTGACCGTTCCTGAAATATCCTGAAAAAACTGAAAAATCGAGATTTCTTATTTTTTCCATATCTTTTTTATTATTGGAGATTAATGAATAATTTTTTGTGGGATTACATAAGTCGTCACGAGCTACCAATCTGACATTTCAAAAATTTTCAAAGCCGACTAGATCCCAGAATTTTCATAGCCAACTTTCGTTTTTCTTATGGCCACCATAGTGTTTTTTTTATGTTGTTCGGTATAAAAAAAATCATAAAAACTAAAAATTGTTAAACTTCAAAAATAAATAAAAAAAATTTTTATTCTTCTTTTTTCTTTACAAAAAAGGCACATTTTTAGACCGAATTTCATAGATAAATTAAAAAACCATAGGGCAAGCACAATTTCGGCGTATTTTACAAATGTTGACGTTTTTGGACGATTTTTTATTAGGTTTTTCTTTGAAATATTAAGAATAAAAATTAAAAAAAATTTTTTTTGGTGTTTATTAATTTTTGGTTTCCATTATTTTTTTCATATCGAACGACATAAAAAAATAATATGGCGGCCATAAGAAAAACGAAAGTTGACTGTGAAAACTCTTGGATCTAGTAGGCCTTGAAAATTTTTGAAATGTCAGATGGATAGCTCTTAACGGCTTATGTAAGCCTATACAAAAAATTATTTATTAATTTCCAATAATAAAAAAGATATGAGGAAAATAAGAAATCTCGATTCTTCAGTTTTTTCAGGATATTTCAGGAACGGTCACAGATATCTTGCATGTTTTGACGAATTCGAGATGACCACAAAACTCCGCATCTTTTCTCTAATTTAACCGACCCTGTATCTCTTAGCGTTCAGGAGATAGCAATATAGAGAAGGATACATGGTGCACCCTGTATACCCCTTTCAATTATTTTCGCTACGAATTGATGTGCCATTTTCTCCGAAACGGTGCAAAATTTAGACGGACGGTTTTTTTAGGTCGACAGACATCGTCGATAAGAAGCGTTACGTCAAATTGCGTTCGCGAAATTTTTCAAAATGGCCGCTACAGACGCTTTTGAAAACTTGAAATTTTTTTTTTTTGAAAATCGACTTTGTCAAATGTTAAGTTCAGGCCATGCGGAAAGTTCGGCTATACGGTTGAGCGCGAAAATTTTTGACAGCTGTCAAATGACAAATCTGACAGCTGTCAAACACGTCATTTGTCAAATATGTCAAATCTTACGTTCAGGCCATGCGAACAGTTCAGCTATACGGATGAGCGCGAAGCGCAAAAATTTTTTGACAGCTGTCAAATGTCAAATCTGACAGCTGTCGAACACGTCAATTGTCACATATGTCAAATCTTAAGTTGAGGTTATGCGAACAGTTCGGCTATACCGAGCGCGAAGCGCGAAAATTTTTTGACAGCTGTCAAATGTCAAATCTGACAGCTGTCAAACACGTCAGTTGTCAAATAGGTCAAATCTTAAGTTCAGGTTATGCGAACAGGTCGGCTATACGGTGGAGCGCGAAGCGCAAAAAATTTGGACAGCTGTCAAATGTCAAATCTGACGGCTGTCAAATTTCAAATGTGACAGCTGTCAAACATGTCGAATTTCAAGTTGAAGTCACGCTGAAAGTTCGCCTACTTGCCGCGTGAAGCGTGATTTTTTTTTTGACAGCTCTCAAAATGGACGGCGCATTTTCTTTTTATTGAATAAAAAACAAACAAAAAATTATCTACATATCTGTAAAAAAAAAAAATTTAAAAAAAAATAAAAATTAAAAAAAAAAGTGAAAAGAGGTTTTGCTGGGATTCGATGGCGCAATCTGAGCTGAAACTGATGCTAAAACTGTGCGGGTACACGTGCACCCACTTGAAAATGCTTAAAAATTGTCGAAAACAACCTCTCATAAAAACTATCAGATCTCCGTTAAAATTGAATTTCCGAATTAAATTTTGGTAGAAACGTGATCTATAAGCATAGACAATCCTAAAATATCCACTACATAACCCGGCAATGACCGGATAAGTCTGGTATGAAGAGAAAAAAAACACCAATTTTTAACCAAATCTGACATCTGAAATTAATTAATTTACCTGTGACGTCACAACTAGGAAAATTATTTTTAAATCAGACACCGGTCCGAATTTTCTTTAATAACTTTTTTATTTGACGCTTTTTGAAAAAACTATTTATATGCATTTCGGTTGTTAAGTGTTCAAGCTTTTAGATTTTCTGGACCGCGTACAAAATTTTATAGCCATTTCGGCTTAATTGACGTTTTAGCTAAAATTTGGTCTCTTTCTTGAAATAACGAGAAAACCGCAAATTTTCCGAGAAAATGTTTCAAATAAAAAAAGTAGTACTCGGTGTGCTCCCCAAAAAAGCTCTGATTGAATATTTCGCTAAGATGCACCGTTTCCGAGAAAAAAATTTTTTTTGGTGTTTAGAAAAAGCAACAGACTTTTTTGTTTTTTGAATAAGTCGCTTTTGTCGACTTTTCACGTGAAATTTCAACATTATCTTTTTTGTAGGCAATGAACGACTCTAACACACTGCATTGTCGTTTTTCCGATCAATTTGAGAAATTTCGAAAAAAATTCGAAATCATGCGCAGAAAGTGAAGCAACATTCCAATTTTTCATTTATTTTTAATTTTCCGCTCTCCTAATTATTTTTTCGTAAAACGATCTCTACAAAGATTGTACGTCTATGCTTTCCCCAGGTAACTGTGCAAACGGAATCTTTACCGAGAAACAAATCCTTATGTCGGGACGTTTTTAAAAAAATACGGCCCTGAACGGGGGCCTTAAATCTCTCGGATCCGGCCCATTTTCAATAGGTCGTATTTGGGGGTCCCCAGGTACGTCCCCACCAAGTTTCATCCCGATCGGTAAAACTTTCAGACACTTGGAGTGTTTCCTAGCAGATTCCCGAAAAATCCAGAAATTCCCGAAAAAATGACACTTCCCGGGAACGGATCCCGCTCATTTTCAATAGGCATCGTGGGACCGTGCGCCGCTTCAATCGAGCCAAATTTCAACTTTCCCAGATGAAAACTGGCGACTGTAGAGTGTTTCCTAGAAAAGCGAACAGACCCACAGACCGACCGACAGACATTTTAGCGGCGGTAGTTTCCAGATACTTACTCAAAATTAATAAAATTTATATTTTCAATATAAATAGTATTATTTTCGTAAGTAATAATAATTATTATATTATCAATTATAACACTTCGACACTGACACGTTTGCAACTCACGTTCAAACAAATCAAATAATAAAAAGAAAAGAAAGCTTCAAAAGTTTCAAGTTTCAATAATACATCTACGGATCGAGCACGATAATGTGATGGTGATGTGAATGGTGAATGTAAAGTTTTTGAGGTTATTAGATTAGTGGGGTGAACTTTTTTTAGCTCTTCTTCTTTTTTAAACGTCTAGATTGTGGGAAAAGTGGGAATTTTAGTGGGACACATAGTTAACTGGCTTTTAACTAAAAGTATGATTGAAAAGCTTAAAAAGACGCGTTTGCTTACAAGACACTTTTTAAGTGGCAGTGAAAATTAGCAGGAACAGAACTAACCACTACCACCGGATTCAGAAATCAAAATGCTCTCCTTGACGAATACTAACTACTATAAAAAAAGGTACAGAAATTCACTCTGGCTTCTCTGAAATTTATTCATCTGCTAGGAATAACGTAACCATCACATTCCATACTTCACACCACCGGCAACTCATGATATTATCTCGAAAATTAAATGTGCTACTTACCTTCGTCAAGATGGAGACAGCAGCACAGATTAGCCAGACATTATAAGAAAGATTAACAAACGTGAAAAAAAAATAAAGTGAACTCTGCAAGAGTCAAAAGGAAAGTGAAGGTCTTCAATTCCAATCTTGCTGTTCTCGACTGATCGAAGTCACTCGGTTTTTTGAGTTAGTAGGCGTGCACTTCACCTGTCAGCTGTACGACACGCATCGACTGTCTGCCTGCTGGACGGAAGGGTAACTACACCGGCGGATGGCTACATTGACGTCACAAGGATGATAATCGTTGTGCAGAGATGTGTGAGGACGGAGTCACGCGATAATAGTGACAACAATAATAATAACCGATATAACATTACTAATAATAATATTATGTAACGTGATTTGAAAGCGTTACAAGTCATCTGAATCAAAATCTTCAAACAACTCTGCGTCTGTGTTTGAACTTCTACTCGTAGATGGTTGTGACTCTGCACCTGACTGTTGACTATCTAGTGATGTTTCAGAACGGAGGGTAGCTCGTTTTGAAGAACTGCTTAGATGAGTTTCGTAGTACGAGTCTTCGGCATCCACATCACCCCCATCTTCATAGTCAGCGGCCATTTCATATGTTATGCCTTCTCCTTCTTCCATCATCATATCCTCAGCTATATTCTCAAGTTCAGCTTGTGTCATAGGTCTTCTCTTACGTAATGTACGGTACGTAATGCGGGTCATCAACAGAGTCATCACTATCGAAGGGGTCATTTTGAATTCTAGCGGACGAGCAAGTGGGTCTATTTCGTAAATTTAGGGAACAAGAATTTCTCGCAATCGGAGGCTGAAGTTCCGTGTATGATTTTGGTGTTGCACGTGTAGAGGAATTTGCGGAGCTAGGTGCACTGAAAGTTGCGATGTTGTCTTCCGCATCACTATCACCTTCACATTCAGAGTTCTCTGCTTGTTCAACAGAAATACCTTCAATAAGATCGAAAGCGTCCTCAGAAGAAAGCACATCCAAATTCAATATTATGTAGCTCCTTCTGCCATAATCTACAAAAAAATAAAAACGTAGAAAAGACCTTTGTTACTGTATTATGATAATCAAGTATCTAATTAGGTTTTGGTATTTACCCTAATAATCGTATAATTTTTTAAATGCCCAACAAAATAGCAAAATATACTATTTGGCATCAATAACGAATTTTTAAATCATAATAATTATGAAATAACTAAGCGTATATGAGGATTTTTTGCAAATCTATAAAACCTACAGTTAGCCCTCACTGGTCTAGTGTAATCAAATCAAGATATTATCTAAGCCGTAGTATTTTTAAGAATAATTATTAGTGACAGACCTTTATAAAGCATAATAAAATACGTAAATACAGTTCGCTTTATTTTATCGTAATTTTTTTCAAAGAAATCAACCTGATAAAAAATAACTTACAATTTGTAAAAAATACAATCAGTCTAAATTTTGTTCTGCATGAAGACCTGTTTTGATTTTTGTAACCAGTTTACATCTAAAATGATAAAACAAAGTCCCTAAAATAATTACCTGCGATTATTTGTAATGTAAAAATAATTTTTCTTACCTATTTGTTTACACAAACTTTGAAACACAAACTATCCTGGAATATCACTTGCATTAAATGCACACAAATCACTCTAGTGATCAGTTTTACCAGTTCTAACGCGAGTTATGCACCCTTAACCCTTATTATAATAATGTAAGACAAAGAGTCCTATTGTAGTCTAATAAACAGACAACCTTTAACTTGTGAATAAACAAACTTTAGAATATAAAGACGTATTGTTAAAACTAGATATTTTGTTATAGAAAAGATTCATATTAATGATCTGATTTAATTATGAAATCGTGCACATAGTCACGTACACAGGAAGTACAACGCCTTCCTGAAATGTTATAAAAGACATGATTGAATATTTTAAGCTTAGAATAGATTTTGCCTCCGTAGCCTAATGTATTAGAACATCGTGTAATTGTTAATCTAGTATATTAGTCTGTTCTCAAATAAATATAATTTTTTAAAAAGTCCTTTGCTGAATCGCAAACCAAAATTCGCGCAACACTCGAAGTGGTTAGCTGAGAGTTCATTTGACGCTTTCCTGCATTTTGCTGTGTGCATTTCCAAAAAATAATATCAACAGAACATTTTTTCATTATTAAAGCGGTTATTTTGAATAGTGGTTATAAAATATAACAATAAAGTTGTTTCAAGGGGAAAATGAACTTCTCTATTAAAGAAGTACAAAATTAGTAAAAATTAAACTTTTTTTTTATTTAAAAAATAGTTACATAACGGATACATTTAACAAAAATTAACAAAGATACAAAATACTGTATAGTACTTTTATGAAAAAAAAACTTAACAATTACTAAAAATAAAAAATAAAATTCTGTCAATATCCCTGGTGGATATTCTTGGCCAGCTCTAACAGTGACCGTGTTAGTGGTGCTGGTACTCGGTGACGCCAGCACCTGCTGATCAATGAAAAGATTAGCGAAATTTGAATCTGACGCTAACTCTTGTTTAAATTTTTTACTTATAGAGATACTTCCAAGGCTTTTTACTACACACCTAGATGATAGACGACGCGATGTATCAAATGTACAATATTGGTACATGCTTGGTATATCCCATATGTTAGAAATTGGGGAAAAAGTATTATCTCTCTTACGTTCCTCTCTCGTAGCGGAATCGTCAAATCACAAGCAGTTTATGAGAAAATTAAACCTTTCCACCTTGCTCATTGTTGCTCTGTATCTGTCTCCTGAATATGTAACATCAAGTAACATGTTGGCCGAAAGATGATTATTCTTCAATGCCGCTGATAGAAAAATAAGACCCAACAGTGCCTTTAGTTCATCCATTGTCGTGTCAGAAACAGTAGAACTTCTGGTTTTGTATTTATCTCGAATTGTGTGACTTTTTGGTTTGTATAATAACAACACCTCGTTGAGAATTTCTTGGCTAAAAAATAAATTGAACGCATCTTCAGGCTCTATTGCATCTTAAGCAATATTTGTTGGACCTGGTCGAATATAAACAATATTATTGGCAGAAGTTTTTACATCTGCCGGTTTTATGGGCTAAGTATTCCATACATGACCATTCCTTCCATAGACATTATCAAATGTTTGCAACCAATCCTCGACTGGCGTGTAAGCCAATTCATCATTGAGCGATGCACGTGATGTTGACGGCTGCGGGCTCTCTATTTGACGACGTTTTGGATTGTGATTCAATTTATTATCAGCTGCTTCTCTCTTCTTACACTGCCACATTTGTTGGAATTTTTCATATAGATCTTCATCGACTTCACTAAAAATAAGTTCATCAATATCACTAAAATCACTCGCATTAATGCATTAATTATATCATCTAGTTCTTTATCAGTTAGAGATATTTCTGAATTATTGTTAGAATTCTTAGCCATTTTATTACCACTAAATAATAATGTCACGTTAAATTTACGTACAAATTTTCACACGTAAATACTAATCTCACGTAAATGTTACGTGTAGTGGTTTACTTACTCCAGGCTCTACCAAGATAGGAAACAAACTAAACACGAATAAACAAGTTATTCCCTTTCGTCCCTGAATATAAATATTGACAAGATTGCAAATAATAGGTCTTCACACCCAATTTTTTTTTTGCATATTGAAGGGTTGGGTGAGGGTGTGGTACACATACTGGGTACCACAAAATTTTCTATCGGGCAAACAATTAATAATTTTCCTAAAAGGTAGGACACTAGAATATTTTTTCGGCACTTAATCATTAATGGGGCTATTCAGCATTGCGTAACAAAATTGAGAATGTAAGAATATGAAATTTTGCAACTGTGACACTCGAAAAACAGATCTAAGGTATCGATTTTCAGAAAATTCATAAAAGTCCCATTATCTCGAAAATAAATTTTTTTTTACTGAGATCATCTTATGATATTCTGATCAGTCATGACTACTTGGCCTACCAGCCCTTCAAGGGATGACGTTGAGTTTTGGGACACCCTGTATGTACCAATAGGTTTTTCACAGGTACACTACTTGTGTACCACTCGGTCTGAAAACAAAAACGAAAAAATTTCGAAAATTTATTTCATTCTCTCTATACATGATATAACATAAAGCAATTCTTGCACAAAGGAATATTGCATTCCTGGCAAATAGTTTTTGTTCTTGTTTGCTGTTTTTCTTCGCTACATCTTGTGCCTCTTCTTCTTGTTGGCCCCTCAACTGGTAGATGCAAAGGTACTGCACCATATAGTTTCAGCTTTTGTTTGGAGGTTCTCTTTTTGGTGGACGTAATGATGTATTTTTAATTCCTTCTGCTATTAGTTCTTCGGCCAGTGTTACGAAAAAAGTCAAGAGTGGTGTTTTTTTATTTTCGCGTCTCTTGTAAATTATCCAAGAATTGACTGCACACATATTTAGGCTAGTGTAAATTACTTTCTTCCACCATTGATTTGATTTTCTGTCATGATCGTACAATCCGACAAGCTGATCTGCCCTGTCAACGCCTCCCATTTTCTGGCGATAAAATGAGATAGCTTCAGGGCATTCAATCAATTGTCGTTCCCCAGTTTTTGTCTTTTTAGAAACTGTAGTCAACTTAGGTTCATGACAATTACTCATAACGATAACTTCCTTTGTGTCTTGCCATTTTGTACACAATAGTCCACTACTAGTACATCTAAATACAGACTGGCCACGTTGTAATTTTTCTTTCATTGCTGGCATGTTTTTTCTGTTTGACATGCAGGTTCCCAAAGCGGCAAAATTAAATGTTTCCAATAAATGCACACTTGTAAAAAATCGATCAAAACAAAGCACAACACCTTTTTCTTTTATTGTACATGCAAGTGATTTTACAACTCTTTCTCCTAGGGTAAGCGACTCTTCACTCTTTTGTACATTGGATTCTTTGCCGCAATACACATTCATATCGTATATATAGCCAGAATCGGCATCACATTTAAGCCATAACTTGATACCCCTTTTTGTGGGTTTCAATGGCATATATTGCTTTAGGGATGATCGCCCTTTGAACTTCGTCATACTTTCATCTATACTTTGATAAACGCTATCCTGACGACATTTTGAAAATGTGTATTTCAGGCACGATATTAGCTCATCAACATAATAAGATTTTGATGAATTTGGTGGTTTTTCCGGGGACACAAAATAAAGTTTTGACACTAGGTCATGAATCGATCTCGAGACATAGCTTTTTCTATTGCACGGTTACCTAGAGACTCTTTACTGCTCCAATAGTGCTTCAGAGCAGGCAACTTATTATATGACATTATAACTATACCTACATCCTAATATAGTGACTTGCGTGGCCTAGTGGTACTCCGCTGGCTCACGAAGCCATAGATCGCGGGTTCGAAACTCACCTCGGCCCGCTTTACTTTTCAGATTCATTTTCGAATGTCTGTGAAAAGTAAAACAAGCGATCGACCATTTAAAAGGCATAAATATACAATTAAAAGTATGTGTGGCTAAAGAGTTCGTGCTCAAAGCCAAATTACCAGAGTGGAGCGACTATGTCTTACCTACACAGTTAAGACCGATGCTCCCTCTTTTCTTTAAAAAAAAATACATCATAATAATTTTTGAATTCCCCCCTTATCAGTAAGTTTTTCCTTATGTTGTCTACCCTTGTTCATTATTTCCAGGCGTTTATTTGTGCTTTCCACAATTTGTAAGTATAGTGAGTGAGGAAATGTTTTATGGAAAATTTGCATTGGGCTTGAATGCAATGATATATTCTCATCAATTTTACAATTTCTGTCCTGAGGAATATTTTTCGCTGGAACGAAAGTATCAATTGGAAGAATCCATTCTAAAATGCGATTGGCGTCATCAGAAACTGTTGGGTTTGCAAGAGATTCAGTTGGTATGTTTTCTTCGACATCGCTTATCTCATTGTCAGTTGCACTAGCTAAAGGTTTTTGAAGTGATAAATCATTCACCAACTCACTATCACTACTGCCAGTGTCTGTCCCACTCTCAGGTACATAGTCATCACTGGATCCAGACGAAAACGGTTCTGAATCTTCGTCATCGGATAAATTAGAAATATCTGATAAGTGTTGCGAAACATAGTCCAGTTCCTTCTGAGTCAGTGGTCTTTTTCGGTTCGTAATAATTCTGAAAACAAATGAATATAAGCCTGGTGGTATATATACGTACCACCAAAAACCACTGCTGGTACACATAGGTACCGCGACATGAAATGTATATTTCACTTGAAAATAAAACCAAAACTTACTTAGTTTTTAGAAGATCTAATTCAGAGAGGTATGGTACACTATGAGTTGTTAGATTTTTATCAAAAATTTTTATTTTTATCACCAAAACTATACGTTTTCACTTCCACCACTCAAAACATCTACACGTTGCATGCTTTAGTAACCTCAAATAAAATATTAGCTTTGTAAACTGCGCATGAATTCATGAAATAAACCTTAAACACGGGTGTGGTACACTTCCCATATGAGAATAATGTTTAGTTTAACTTTCAGTAATTTTCAAACCAAGCTGGTACAAATGTGTACCGTTCGGGACGAAAGGGTTAAAAAAGGAAGGGGTGGGGACAGCACTGCAGGCTTGACAACCTCCTACTCCATAAACTGTTGCTAAGGCGAATGAAAAACTAAAACGGACACGTAAAATTTACGTAGGTTAGTATTCTAGGTTTAAATAACCATTCTTTACCTCATATCGCATTGACCAAAGATGTATCAACGGGCCCATTCTCCTAATAACTTCTGGATAAGTGGGTAATGAAATGAAGTTTAGCCGTTAGGGTACAGAAAAAATCAAAAACTTGCTGTAATTTCTTATGATGTTAAGCGATTAGGTCTTCCAAATTGTCGATCTTTTTTTTTTAGATTCTCGGAGAAAATACTATTTTATTATTTCTAAGAGAAGGTAATAACACCCAATTCCATTTCTATATTTTGGTTAAATATGTCGTGCAATATAGATGGTAAAAATCTTGCTAAACACCAAGATTGTGCTGCTCTTTGATTTTTAAATTGCTTTTTTCTAATATTATTTGACTTGGTTTTGTTGGTTGATTTATACTACTATTGCTAAAAAATTCAGTCTTTCATTTAGTTGTTCCAAAGTGATAACTTTGTTTTTAATTACAGCATTGAGTGCTATATCACTGCACTACATAGTTTAACATAGTATTGCAACTTATTTAAAACACTGCGATATTTATTCCCAAAATGTATGATCATTACCAACAGCTTGTAAGCTATGATCTTCATAAGACACACTTGATCGCCAAGTTTCTAAAGAGTCTTTGAATGTAGTTTTGTGAGCTGTTTATGATTTAAACAAATTGTACAATAATAATTTGCTTGAATACATAGTACCATGCAAGGCATTGGCTGCCAAGTTATCGTAGGCTAATGAAGTTAAAGCACAAAATATTGCATGATGAAATCCTTCAACTATTATTCCTTGGGATTCTAAGATGTTGATATCTTCTACTATTGGATTTAAAATAGTGTTCAAAGTTATTTCTCCACATGATATATCAAATACTAAATCTGATTTATAGAACAAAGCAAGCAAATGCATGTTTTTAAAACAGAATGATAAATTGCTGGTATATTTTTTATCGCAAAGTACAACGCACCTAATTTACTTGTTCCTGCTTTACTACCAATAAGAGATGGGCTTAACGGTTCACCTTACTGTTTCGAATCATTTGGATCAGTGCCTTTATAATAATAATTAATAAGTGCAACAATAATTTTTAATAATGAAAACCTGCGGTAAACTTACGTATACAAAGGAATAGGTATACAAGTTACGAAAGATGGATTAGTTATTACTGATAGAGACCTAACACTAACTAATAATTGTTGACCATTTGATGATGAGATGGTTCAAAATTACTATTTTTTTTTTTTTGGCAAATGTGAGATACCTCTGCAGGGGCAAAATGGCCCTAATGACGAATTATGATTTTTAATGGAATGAATCAAAATAAATGAACTTTATTATTTTTACCACTGAGCTGGTAAAAAATCGGGATCGAAGGTCCAAATGTACGGTACCTGAATGGGGAATCAATCAGACGTGAAGAATAAATGTATAACTCCCGTATTGGGGAACTAATTAGGTGAAAATGATGTTGAAATAAATAATTTTGATAGGTCGGTTTGTAAGATCGAAAAGCTTGTTCTAATCAGGGCAAAGGACCAGGACAATGGATACACCAGGAAACAATAATATACACAGGATCAACAATTAATATCATGGCTTAATAGTTCATTGCGTACTCACTGTTTATTCTGCCACTGCGATCGGCCTTTAATAGGACGCGATAAACGATTATATTAATGTGAAGACGGGAGCCGCGACGGTTATCCAACAACTGACGAAATGGTGCTGGTGCTAGGGCCGGTCACTCACTGTCTGTCCTTGGCTTTGCCCACGGGACTTTCTGCTACGACCCGACTCGTCTGGCTGTTCAACTGCGACTTCTCTCGGGGTGAAAATCTTGAAATTTTCATTCACACCACTCGCGTTACGCACCTTTCCTCTTGCCGTGAATACGTGAATAGCCAAATACTGTCTAGGAATGGGCAAAAAGGGTTGTGCAAAGGAGGATAAATTCCGTAAGGAAATTGTAAATTTAAAGTGAATTGTCATTGATGACGGAACAGTAAGTACAGAATAACAAAACTAAACACATTATTATTTATTTTACTCGGAAACAAAACATACCTTATATTAAAGAGATTATAACATTCCCTTGAAAAAATATTTTCAGACAACAAAAATAATAATTTCTTGCTTTAGCTTGTTAATAACTTACGAGTAACGGTAAATAAAATGCCTTCGTAATTCAATAAAAAACAATAAGTTTAAAAAAAACTAAGTAGGTATTAAAAGACTATTCTAAATTACCTATATTGTTTAAAATAAGATCAGAATATGCTTAATTATTTTTACCAAACCATTAGTTAGTTGTAACTTATATCTAAACATGTAACGAAAAACAACAATAATTAGTAAAAAAAAAATAATAATAATAAAAGAGGTAAATAAATTCGATTAAAAACAATAATTTAGATAAAACAAAAAACGAATACTTCTCAATAAAATAAAATAAAAAAAGCTATTATTCTAAATTACTATTTAAAAAGAGAATATCCGAAACTTTTGCGCTGCTCACTCTATTCCTCTTGTAATTTAAAATCTGTCCAGCTTTGGAAAATAACCGCTCACAGGGAACAGACTTTGCGAGGTTACATAAACGTCTCAACAACATTTCGTAAAGTCTAAGATATAAATGTTTTTCTCTTCCCACCATGATACCGGGTCTTCTAGTCGTCTAATTAGAGGTTCTCCCACATATTTATCCATTTCGACAATCCCAGCTGCTGTTGGATTATTTTTTGCCAATAGCTGTTCTACTCTCGCGTAGAAATCTCCCCAAAGAGCAGTGCAATAAGACTATCATTGGCTTTCTTGTTGACTTTTTCCTCCCCCTGTGACCCATCCTGTAGAGTTGGAACATTCATGGCAGCTAATTTGTTTCGCATTTTATTGTAGATGGCTTCATATTTGAAATGCCATATTTTTTGAAGCGGGGATCCAAAAATGTCGATTGGACCATCAGCTCATTATCTTCGATATTTTTGAAACGTTTATTCATTTCAAATTTGAAGGTCGTTACCATACTTTTAACTTCCAAGCTTAGTGTTTGGTCGTTCACATACTTGTTCAAGTGAGTATTGATAGCCTTAACAAACATTAACACTTTTGATAGAATGATTCTACTGAAATCCCCTAAGTAGTCACCCCTATTCATCATGAATGGTCGGTAAATGAGTAGAGTCTTGTTCTGGAATGACTTCTTTATTGGCTACAACTTTCAATGCCCTACCGGTTTCGGTCCAACGACCGTCATCAGGGGCGAGGGACGGCTGAACTGCAAGAACTAGAGAGGTAAGTAGTGAGTAGTGGGGAAATTATGGGGTGAAAATAGGAAGGGTGTCTGTTAATTTACGAGTGCATGGGAGAAAAACAATCATGAGGGTAAGAAACTTACAGTAGAGCGGTTTAAAATGTCCCAAGGACTGGCAGGTTGATCTCACACATAATCACCAACTCGGAATCAGGGGTCAATCAGGGCAACAGCTACACTCACTGTGACCAGGGTGAGCAATTAGAAGTCAGAAGAGGAGCGATTTATGTCACGAAAGTTATTTTTAATAAACTTAATAAACTTGATAAAAATAAAATTAATAAAGTTAAATTACTTAAAATTTAAAATTTCGCTTCAGGAACCGGAACTTAGCTCCGTTGTCACATGAATGCACACACAAATTAACAAAACAGAGACGACAATCAGACCATCAGCCCAGACACAAGACAACCAACGAAAAATTCAAGCAGTCATCTCACATTAAAACAATAAACCTCATACAAACGGGGGCGTGTATAGAACAAGAAATTAACAATATCATCAGTCTTCACCCGGTGTGGTTGGAGCGACCATCTCAACGTGCTGAACCGAACACCGCAGGCAACTGATGTCGCATGACGGGAAGCGAAACAATAAATCACTTAATCAGGTTGCAAGGCATCGACGGACGAAGATCCTTATGACCCAGAGACTGCGACTGGAGAGGAGGAAGTGGTGCAACAAGAGAGATATACATAGGCTACAGGCGAAGATATGTCAGGATATTCTTGTCGGCAGGTTGCATGAGATAGAGTTTGATATGTTGGTTGGAGATGTCCATAGCCAATTATATTTTCTGTATAGTCGTAGAATTATGCACATTCGTACCTTCTCTGTACCATTTGGCAACTGCTTGACAATAAGCACAACTGGTGCACTCCAAGGACTCGAGCTCGGTTGTATTACCTTAGCTTCAAGCAAACGATCAATTTCGGTTCATAAAATCTCCCTGTGTTTGAACGGAATGCGATACGGAGCTTTACATATGGGCTTTGCCCCTGCTTCCAATGAAATGTGATGTTTCACCTTCTGAGTACCAACAAATTCGGTATCTGCCGTTCCAAAAAGGCTTTTGTACTTGACAAGCATCTCGGAGAGGGCGTCCCGCGTTTCTGGAGACAAATGTGCTAAGCTGAAATTATCATTAACCCAATTCTCATCAACGCTCTCTGCCAAATTCATAGATCTAACAACATTTAACCTGACCGCACGACTCTCGCAAGTCGTTCTCCTCATCTGCAATGCAAGCGACTCCTACAGAGCAGCCTTCTGGTAGTGTTATTTCTTCATCTGACAAATTTATTAATGATATCGGTAATACTTATTTGTTCTTTACCAAGCATCTTGGCAAACTGACTCTAGAGGTTACAGAACTCTCAGATTCTATAACCATGACCTCTCCTGATAAGGAATTTTCAAGCCGCGCTTAACAAATGCATTGGCATCTGGGTGGCAGAGTAATTTTATCGATTAGCTAGATTGGACTGCTCATCATTCTTGCCTTATCTTCCGTGCTTTCTCCACACTTGAACTCCGGGTTGACTTCTTGTGTTTCTCCGTAATTTCTCTTCTTTCTCTTGCCAGTTCCATCTTTACCTTCGCAGTTACGTGTCTGGAAACACTTTGAATCTTCGTCCTTCGCTGCTCTCGACTTCGAGTGGTCCCTTGAGGATGTCATGAATTTATTTACCTTCATAATCCAATCCTTCCGATCCTCTGTATTGGTTTTGTCGTCATGCTCGTATAATAGTAATAGCCCATATCCCATATAAGTTCCCAAGGGAGCTCGATCTATCAGATTGAGATGATCAAGTACAATACTGCTCCTCTATATCTCTCTCTCTCTCTCTCCCTACCGCCGCGTTAGCGGCCCAGGCTCCCCGACCCCACGTTCATTGATTCTTTTTTAGTCACAATTCAATCCCCACCCGCCGCGTTAGCGGCCCAGGTTCCGCGACCAAACGTTCATTGATTCTTTTTTAGTCACATTTCAATCCCCACCCGCCGCGGTAGCGGCCCAGGCTCCGCTTGATCTATCGGATTGAGATAAAAAAATAAATAAATATCTTATGGCTGTGGTAAAGCCCAAGTGTCAGAAGTTTTCAAGTAGCCTCAAGGGCCTCTGACGTAACTTAACGACTGCTGTGAAGCAGCCGTTAAGATGATTGAGATGATCAAGTACAATACGTCCAAAATAAGTTGGCCGTTTGATGAGGGAGTGCAAGGTCTTTAAAGGGAGCGCAAATGCTATTAGATCAGCCCACCTAACCGGTTCTAAGTACATTCCATGGCATAAGTTTTAGACTGCTGTATTATTTTTACGTGTTTTGGTTTTGCGAATCGCCAAGTAAGTATCAATATCCTTCAATAATAAATAATGCTGCAATTCTAGGAAAGTGAAGGGTGCTGAAATAAAATGAACTCGATGCACACAGTTAGGCCGTGGTTCGGTTGAAAAACCCGTTGCCAATGACTTATGATTACGAAAAAGTCGTTTTCGCTCGTTGCCGAGAATTAGTGAGGGTATTTATTATAGGTACCTATAATATAGTAAACAAGACGTCTTTGCCTTTGCAGAATTATATAAACTTCGAGGACAGAAAATATTTTAAACTACTCATGTTGAATTTCATTTTGTGTTGAAAAAAAAGGGTAAAAAGGTAGCAAAAAAGCACGAGTATTAGAAAAATACCAACTTACATTTTTTATGAGACAGGTTCTACACCCAGCACCGTGCCACCACTACAATATCCATAGCTCCTTCTCTGGCCATGAACTCTTTCTCGAATTTTTTTTAATAGTCACATCTTGCATTCCATTGCTCAGCATTATATGATTCAAAAAACTGGTCACATAAAATCTGGACATTTTCAAACTTTTGGGAAACATTCCTATCTGCAACATAGCGTTTCAAACTAACTCGATAGGATTGAGATCTGGGTGATAAGGTGGCAGTCTCAAAACATCATGGCCGTGTCTTCGCATAATTTCATCTATCTCATATGTCTTGAAGTGTGGCTTATTCAACTTAATGAGATTATACAGCTCTGGTTTATAAAAGTCCGCATGAAATGGTATTTGTCTTTGTTGCAACCATTGCTGCATGTCCGCTTTCCTTGAAGCGTAAGTCGGTGGTTTATTTAACTGGACATTATGGTATGAGGCGTTATCAGTCACAAGTACGCTGTGAGGTGGCAAATTAGGGATCAGTTTCGTTTCCATCCATTTTTTATAATTTGCGTAATTCATGTCATCGTGATAATCACCACTCTTCGTCTTCGACTTGAATCGCACGTAGGAATTCGGAATAAAGCCATTTTCTCCACCGGCATGTATAATGACCATCCTTTGTCCTTTGGAGATAGGTTGCGTCAGTCCTTCTCCACTAGCATCGCTCCAACTTTTTTGATGAACATGAGAAGAATTAATATATGTTTCATCCATGTACACTATATTTTTGCCTTCGGCTCTAAAATCCCTCATTCTCCTCAGAAACTGAAGACGCAAGTAGCGTATATCCTGCCTTTCCATCAATATTTTTCTGTTGGAATTTGTTTTTCGCCACCGAAACCCTAGTTTATGGACCACCTTCCGTAAGCTTTCTTTTCCTCCAGTGTATCCATTATCTTCTCTAAATTTTGCTGTGATTCTGTTTAGAGTGGGAGTTATGTATTATCCGACGCACCAAACATTGATCAAAGTCATCTAAATTCGTTTTTGGTGCTAATTTAGTTCTTTTTTTACCAGGAGAACTGAATTGACTAGCTTAACCGCCGACGACGCTTTTTCTCTCTGCCACTATCCGCCTTACAGTTCTTTCACTTATACCTGTTGCAGCCGCAACTCGTTTTTGAATTTGATTGATTGCCACAATAGGCCCACCCTTGTCATATTCGTCGCGAAAATATTAATGAAGATCCTGATAACAAGCCTGGTAGCCATTGGGTGGCTGCATTTATCAGAGACAATCGAAACGGGTTGTTTTTTGATAGTTACGGCAGACCTCCAAAACCTCTAATTAGAGCATTTTTAAACAGAAATACTGTTAAGTGGTGTCGAAATTCAAAGGTGCTTCAAAGCATAGCATCTGAAGTGTGCGGTCATTACTGTGTATTGTTTTTGTTATATTTAAGCAAAAATTACAGCTTAAACGCTTTTTTAAACCTTTTCACTCCAAATGTTTTCGTAAATGATTCCATTGTAAAATATTTATTTGCTAGACTTTTTAAATGAGTGCTATGTTTTAATTATGAAATAAAATCTTTTCAACATAATAGGTATTTTGTTGGGATAATTTAAGTAAAATGTCGGATTTAAGAAATAATGTATTTTATTTAATTACACGTATAAAATAAAATTACGAAAAGTACACTGTTTTGTTTTAATACCCACTACTACATCTCGACAGAATTCGTAACAAGTGGTGCTATCCCATAAACGGGGAGTTTTGTGAAATATCGATGAATAATACAGGTATGATTGCTAATTAATACAGCTAATCATCTTTGAAGCCGAATGGTAACGTATCATAATTTTCTATTCGGCGTCTCTTCGTGTAGCATACGCGTTAACTTCTTCGTTCCGGTTTACTTACTATATCACATATGCCAACCCTTTTTATTGCTTTTTCATTGTAAACAACTTTTGCACCCTCCTCTTCGAAAACCATTTTCTTTAATGTTTCAAAATTTACGATTTGAGTGAGTTATCAAAATTCATTGTAATGACCTTTACTTTACAAACGTACACTGCCTTGTTAATCTTAGTGGAATGAATTTTTAGTGCATAGTTTTTTGGACCACCGCTAACAAATTCCTCAATATAGCTCCCGTTACCATATTCGAGAATTTCGTCAGTTAATTCACCCAAAAAATCACCAGTCGAGGGCATCCATTCACCGGACTTACCTCTAAATATTACACTATCAGTATCAAAATAGAGAACCCTTTCTCCTAACCTTTGCAAATATTTATATAATTCTAAACGCGCCATACAGGTAGTCATTGCGGCAACAACAACTACGTTAACAGTTCTTAATGGAGTGACACTGTCTTCCAATTTATCCCAAGAAGCTAGTAGAACGTCATCATTAACTATGACGAGGTTATGAACTGTGATTGCCGGCTCTGTAAGCAGTTTGAAAAGTTCTCCCGCATTATTAATAACTGATGTTTGCATTAAGTTTTCGCGTTGCCCGAATTTTCCCCAAAAACTATTTAGCTGAATTTTTGAATTTTTTATTTAGCTGTTGTTTTGAAATATAACGCATGCCGTCATTACGCATAATATTATTTTTATCTAGATCTATACCCTCCCGCTCTTTATAAGATCTCAAATAATCCTCCTTTAGATTTTCTTCCGTACACCATTCGGGCCACCCACTACATTCTTATTTGATTTTTAAAAATTTATCAACGTAACCCGAAAACAGCCCGCTATTCTTGATGTTTTTATCATATGTTACAGAATTGTATTTCCAAACTTCGTATAATTCTAGCAACTCATAACCCATAGATAGAGCTAATTTCAACTCTCCGGCTACAAATGTACCAGTAAGTTTCCTCTCGTTTACGTTATGATCACAACTGTGCGGATTGCTTATCTCCACACATGTACGGCATAACGGGAATGTTAGCTTACCGTTACATTTATAGGGTAAAACTGGTAGATATAATTTTTGCGGCGGTAAGACTGCACATTTAACAAGACCCACCAAACTATCAAAATCAATTTTCTTACAGTCATCGTTACCTATGAAAACCTCCGGGTGCCCCGTAGCGTAAGTACCATATTTATTACAATAAGGGTAGAGACTACAAACATCGTAGTAATATATTTTCTCATCTTCATTACACGTGTAATACAATTTAACAGCATTAGTACGCCCTCCCAGAAATGCTCCACGCGGCTGTAATGGTATATGTTGATATTTGAAATTTTCTTCTATCAGATTTTTAACGTCTGCGTCTAACTTCAGTAATTTATTAAGTCACATTTCCAAATGCACTCCAAATTATAACCCAAAGATAGAATTTTATTCTGCTTCCACATAGTTTGTTCGCGCCTGATAAAGGGTAAATTATCGGAGTCATTTGTGTTTTCGTAAAATTTAGAAGTTGTCTGATTAGGAAAACATTTTTCGCAACCGTGATAATAACAACCGTAAAATTCATAAACGGTATTTGTATCTGAACAGAATCCATCCACAAGTAGGCCTGAAGGTAGTCTTACTTCAAGCTGATTTCCAGCGTGCTTTATAAAATGAGGGGTCGTCTGCTCTTTCCACGATAACCACTTCAAAGCTGTCAGAGATTGCATATCACTCATTCTGTAGCCCTTCGGTGGCAATAACCCAATAGTTTCACTTTTAAGGAAATTTCTTCGAAAAACCAAATTACGGGCACTAGCAATCGTTGTAGCTTCTTGAAATGGGTCTACTGCATTAGTTTCTAGAAAAAATTTCCTAAATTTTAAGCATGCTATTCTGAGAATATCAACATCTTGCTTGCAATATGCAACTATTTCTTCTCGCATATCAAACTGCACGTTTTTCGCTTTTTGTTCGTTATACCATTTGAAAAAAATCTCGCGATTCACGAAAATTCTCGTGAGTGTTGAATAGGTGTGGAAAGTATCCCTTACTACCTTCAAAATTAAATGTGGATGGCAGTCTAGAAAGAGGTAGCGACATATAATTTAAACTATCAATTATTCTGATATTATGACAAACGATTGAAATAAATTTACAACCGTTTCTAATAAAATGTGGTTCCCACCTTTGCGGCTCATTCAGAAATGCTTTTGCTAAGAAACAACCGTCATAACCTTTCATATTATGAGCGATGGCTGTTATGGCTTTATGTTTAGGTATTAAACTTGCCAGATATTCCGCGAATTATTTGATGGGATTATTTTTGAATACATGTTGTCTAATGCCACAGGTGTTACATTCGACAGCGATATCGACGTCCGAGTTTATACATTTAGGACAAACTTGTTGAGCTAGGCAGAGATTAGTGTAGCCCTTTCTGCTCGCAACCCAAAGCGGAACAGAGGGTGCTAAAGATCTTAAAATGAAGTTACAAATTTTTAAGTGATCGTCTAGATCAATTTTGTCTCTAAAAAGTTTCCAAAAAGTTTCCAAAAAGCTTGACCTGCCCTACGTTGTGAATATTTAAATTACAGGTCACACAAACACTAAAATAAAAGACACACTAATAATTAACAATTTATTGGAATGCTCCAATTAAACAAAATTAAATTTCCAGGAATCGATAGTAGTGTATCGTGAGATTATTTACTTAAAATTAGGATTTTTCCACTTATCAACTAAACATTATACATAACATCAAAGATTAGACAGTCATTTTCAATTTTAAAAGATAATTGGTCTATAAGTGACCACCATACCACCTTCAATAGGCATTTACTAAAATTTACACATTTAACCTTACTTAATTTGGCCAAATAATAACTTTACTCGATTAAAAATTTAGCTTAATAAAAGAAATGACAACATTATACCGGCTTGGTATAGTTCAGTTTAGCAATATACAAAAATTGTAATATCAATTAGATATTCTCAAACTCATTTACTGGTCACAATGGTCCAAATTAAATCACTCCAATAACATCATTTGGTTGATGTGTTTCTCATTTTAGAAAACATAAATGAATTACAAAATAAATCTGATAAGGTACTGTAATGGTTCAAAGGGGGAGAGCCTGTTGTGATGGAAAATGCTAAGTAATATATTCTTACTTTATTGAAAAGTTCATTGATGTCTTTGAACCACTTTATGAAACAAAAGTTGCTGATAAGTTAACTTGAGTTCACCAGCCGAGCCGAGTACATTCACATTTCCTGTATTGCAAAAACTATAATCTTTTATGTTTACTCAGCGACATGTTAGAAATTATTCACAGTATATTTTTTTAATTAAATTATTAAGAAATAAGTTGTCCTCAAGAGAGGAAGGTTGATCCCGTCTTTTCGACAGGATGTTCATCGACATTCTAGCAATAAGTTAGTTAAATTGTAATAGGATAATAACCAATAAAATGTAAATTAGTAAATCTCAGAACTCTTTCCCTGATAGTAACAAATAATCTCAAACGAACCTAGATCCAAAGGATGGATCATCACACTGTAAATTGGTTTTGAATTTTTTTTTTCTTTAACAGAGAAATAAATAAACTGACCAACCGGTCAGCCAATATTAAAATGAGGGTTTAAATAATTTAAAGGTAGGTAACTCAAATATTCTCTGTCCTACATTAGCAACAATGTTGCATGCCTGTTAAGTGTACAAGGGGGAGATAAGGCCGACTAAGGACCCCAGACTGGAGACGAGCCATTAACACCGACGGGGCGGTAAGGGAGGAAAGAATGCACATTAAAACCACAGCTGGGAAGAGAAACAAAATCCAAGTCCCACGCCCGAGCTGGGGTTGTGATGAAGCAGTAGACCAGGTAAATTAGACATCGGACGGCGGAGTTTTACCAAGAAAAGGGTTTAGCTGAGTAATTGTAGGAACCGCCGATAAATAGCAGCGAACCGCGGGCACCGGGACAATAGGTGGTAGACTCTGTTCGCGAGCACCTTCACGCCAGTCGTCGTCCCGTTTTATTTTATTTTATTTTCCATTATTTAATTTCTCGACTTAGAAGAATTTCTAGGACAATAGGTGGTAGACTCTGTTCCCGAGCACCTTCACGCCAGTCGTCGTCCCGTTTTATTTTATTTTATTTTCCATTATTTAATTTCTCGACTTAGAAGAATTTCTAGGACAATAGGTGGTAGACTCTGTTCGCGAGCACCTTCACGCCAGTCGTCGCTCCGTTTTATTTTATTTTATTTTATTTTTCACTATTTTTTCGACTTAGAAGAATTCTCACTATTTTTCGACTTAGAAGAATTTCTAAATAAGAACGAAATAAGAGACTACCTGTTAGACTTTTGTCACCAGCACGTTCGCGCCCGGTAGGTGTTTTCCCATTTATTTATTTAAATTTCCCATTTATTTTATTTCAAATTTCCCCTAATTTATAAAAAGTAAGAAAAGACTAGGCATATTTTCGTCGAACAAAGTGTAGACTTTTCACTTAAATAAATAACATCCGTCATTCTTAACTTTGCATCATTTATTAAAAATAATAAATCCCCTTTGAGTTCTCGCCATTTGTTGCACGAGTGTAAATCCATTATTCGTTTAAAAGTTAAATCTTTTATCGAGCATCTGCCCCGGTCCGGCACTTCAGGTTCAACCACCCCGAGTGCCAGATGTCATCTTCCATACGTTAGATTATTCTTCTTCGACCTAGTTGCAAATTTCCGTATGTTCAGTGGCGTACCAAATCACTCCCTGTTCGTCTTTGGATCGATGGGTCCGATTTTCCCACGACGTCTTTTCTCTGGGGGCGGAAGCTCGAATTTCTGGTTTATTTGTGAGTTGGCCCGTTCCCTTCAACCCTAAAATTTAACACCTTGATTCTCTCTTCGTTGTTGGTTGTCGCCCTTCCCCACAAACCCAAATACCTCTGGGATCTTTTTTGTCACATGCGAGGCTGCAGCGCGCCTTGAGATTGTGGAAAGAAAGACCCATCGAGCTCATCGGTCATCTGGTAGCACACCTGAACCATGCGGCTGCTGTTGGGAGCGCTGAGATTGGCAGGAAGTCTATCAGTGACTAGTAATCTTTTCCCAGCACTACCGAATACTTCTGGGATCCTTCTTGCCACATGCGGGGCTGCAGCGCGCCTTGAGATTGTGGAAAGGGACCCATGGAGTTCTTAGGTCACCTGGTAACTTCCTCGAACCATGCGGTTGCCGCTGAGCGCACTGAGATTGGCGACAGAGTTATCACTACCTGGTAGTTATCCCCCTAAACAGAACTCCGTCCCTCATAAGAACCTTGGACCGCAATAATTCCATTAAACATTTCTAAAAGACTGGATTCTCGTTCTTCGGTCTTATTGAATAATCACTGAGTCATCAAACCCAGGAAATTCTCTTCAGCCCTACTAAGAACGAGTTCTACCCGAAATTTCCCAGTTATTGAAACCTCTCGCTTGTAAACTCAAGCTGGAACCCATTCTGAGAGGTTTATTTATATTTTAGTAATTCCGTCCATTTGGGTGTGGTAAATTGTGCCTAATGAATCAGAATTCCCTGGAATCAAATCGACTCTTTTCCGCCAGGTTTTACCCAATATTATAATAATACGCAATACGCAATTTATCTTGTCGCCCGAACTAAAACTATAACTTGAGGAAGACTGTCTCCATAATATTAATTTGTAACTTCGACTGTGTATTTGTAAATTCAGCCGCGCGCCCCTGAACCCTCTTCTATTTCGCATCCCGCCGCCTGACGCCTGTGGACTCCTTCAGTAAACAGGTGCGGTTGGAGATACCGTTATTCCCGTCACAAAACACCCCTACAGAGAGGGCACGTTCCTGACCTACTAGGAGATATC
This sequence comes from Malachius bipustulatus, assembly GCA_910589415.1. Taxonomy (NCBI): domain Eukaryota; kingdom Metazoa; phylum Arthropoda; class Insecta; order Coleoptera; family Melyridae; genus Malachius; species Malachius bipustulatus. The sequence goes on from OU342633.1 coordinate 10,737,950, forward strand.
GCATCACTCAGTCGGCCTTGCCGTCGCAGACTGGCTTAAAGCTGATTCCAGTGCACTGGTGTTAAATAACTCACAGGAGTGTGTTCCTCTAAGGAAGAACCACTCCGGACGAGATCATGTTCGTCTACCTGAAGGAAATCTTACGGGATTTTCCAATGGCAGCTAACCTAGGACTGGCGAGGGAATAGCGTTGCCCCACAGTATCCATCGACGGTTACTTCCGCTGGTTTACGATTACATGACGTCGTTCGTTTGACCAATCACAACAATTTCTAAATTTGCTGGATTAGCTTGAGGCGAAAGTTTGCGACTGATTATCCTGGATCAAGAATCCACTCCCCGCTAAATAAATTGAGTGGATCTTTTTCCTAGGACATAGCCGAATTTTACCGGTTGGATCGCTGGCATTATGAATGATAGTTTGTTCAATGCACATTAGCATTTCGTTAGATTCAATCGGGCTTACTCTGCGTGAACCAGTTCAAGCTTCCAAATGCTAACTTGTGTTCACTGGGGTAAGCGGGACAGGGGTGCTCTAAGCCAAGCCAAGTGTGCTGCTTAGAGTGGGTAATTTTAAAATGCGGGAAAAATGTCAGCATCCGGCGTTGTCACGTTAGAATAGCCCTTCTATACTCCTCACACTTTGAACGTTCTTGAGTTACTCATCTCTTTAATTCACCTACACAATGTTGTCGGGTCCCGACCTATTCTAGAAGATCAGAGGCCAATTTTCTAGTTTGAATTTATTAAAAAAGTAGTTCGAATCACCCTAGTGGTCGAGAGGTCTATTTTCTCGATTCTTGAAGGGGGTGGACCTCCCGAACTCTTACAGTACCTTGCAGTGACTTGCGTGGCCTAGTGGTACTCCGCTGGCTCACGAAGCCATAGATCGCGGGTTCGAAACTCACCTCGGCCCGCTTTACTTTTCAGATTCATTTTCGAATGTCTGTGAAAAGTAAAACAAGCGATCGACCATTTAAAAGGCATAAATATACAATTAAAAGTGTGTGTGGCTAAAGAGTTCGTGCTCAAAGCCAAATTACCAGAGTGGAGCGACTATGTCTTACCTACACAGTTAAGACCGATGCTCCCTCTTTTAAAAAAAAAAAAGGTACCTTGCAGTCCAATTCGTACTTCAAGTTGAAAAGCAAGTGAAACGGGAAGATCCAAAAACGAGGATGGAGAACAACGCTTCCTCCTTCCACCGTTGATTTAGACCACCATCATCGGTCTAGACCATAAAAACCAAACAAAAGAAAGATGGCTCCGCTTTATCCAAGGAACGCCATTCCTCCAAACTGCTCACATCAGCAAAACTCTTGAGTAAATGATGATCCCATACCAGAAACTACAATCGGGACATTCCGAAACAAAAACGGAAGACAAAATCCAAAACCAAAAGGAAAAGCCAAACGGAAAGGCCCTGAAATCAAATTAAATAATCACTATCTGAAATTTTACCAAACGCCATCTTTTCTTACCGAAATGAATTATCTCATCCAAATTAGGCTTCTTCAATCCACTCCATGGTAATCAGCATCAACAAACTCATCCTACCCAATTAGGAACGACATAGAACATTAGCTTTGCTAAATAAAACTAAAACAACAACTTCATACCTGCGTTTTAAACCACCACTACATGAAACAATAACTAAATAAAATCACTTCATTGAACCAAGTTTACTTCACTCGCATCTCAAAGGAAAAGGGACGAAGAAGGATGAGACGTTCAACTCCACAGGTTCCAACCTCCCACTCCTAAATCGATAAATAAGCGCATGGTCGGTTATCTGTTACATCGCTCGGTCACTTCGCCGAGTGGCAGGTGACAGACTCTGACTGACAGACTCATAATTCGACCTCTCTACAATGCCTCAAACTATAAAACCAGCTGAGTGTAGCATTCCAAAGGAACGCCATTTTCCTGCGCCTTTTCTATTCGAAAATTCATTCGAAACAGATACGGAAAAGCGCACGATACATTAGGTTCATGCAAAAATGTGTTAACACCTATGAGTTTAGTCTGCGTGCATTCGAAATCAAAGAAAACAAATAAATATCCCTCACGTAACTCTTCCTCCTTCTTTTGACTAAGTTTGTTAGGTTGCATAAAGCAAAAATGTCTCGATGGCTTATCTTGCAGGCACATTTTACAATATTTAATACCGCATTTGTGTTGTTTTCTATTATTTCGCACGTATGTTGTGAAACATGTATTGCATTTACGTATAAAACTACACGTTTCGGCTTTGTGACCCTCGAAACAATTTACCCCTCTAAACACTCTATGACAATTATGGCAATCGATTTTTGCTTCCAATTTACTACACGGTGGGCCATTTCGACAGCATGGACATTTGTATGGGCAATTTACATGGCGGTCTTTACTTGCATACCTTATTTTACATGGCTAGCAAAAATAGCTAGTGGCGAAACATGCTGTTAAGCTTAAAATTAGATTTACGTGATTGTTTTCCATTATTAAATTAATAATAGTGGGTGTGTCACCTTGTTTAACCCCATCAAAATATACGCTTTTACCTGTACGACTGTTATACAGGGTGATTGATTGAAACGCCACATTAGAAAAAGTTCGACTTCCAAATGATCTAGAAATCTGAAATTTGTAACTTAAGCAACATACCTAATAACGAGTCAAAATGAAATATTACCAAGATGGTAGAACATTTAAAATGGCGAAACCAATGGCCATCTTTGTTTTTTTAAATGGGACACCCCATATATTATTGCATTTTCAGATCGTCTGAGAAAATGTAATAACAATTGTGCTTATAGTTGTATTTTAAATTGAGTAGGCCATGAGTTATAAACAAGTGAAAATCGTGATTTTCCAACTTTAAAGACATTTATCACGAAAACGGCTCAAGATATCAGAAAACGGCTTACATGTTCCTATCTTAACTTTTTATAAGGCATCCAAATATGCAGTTGAAATCTTTATACAAGGTGGTGGAAATTGTCAGATTTTTCATCACCCTGTATAAACATTTCAACTCTACAGTAGGATACCAGATGAAAAGTTAAGATAGGGACATGTAAGTCGTTTTCTGATATCTTGAGCCGTTTTCGTGATAAATGTCTTTAAAGTTGGAAAATCACGATTTTCACTTGTTTATTATAACTCATGGCCTACTCAATGTAAAATACAACTATAAGCACCATTGTTATTACATTTTCTCAGACGATCTGAAAATGCAATAATATATGGGGTGTCCCATTTAAAAAAACAAAGATGGCCATTGCTTTCGCCATTTTAAATGTTCTACCATCTTGGTAATATTTCATTTTGACTCGTTATTAGGTATGTTGCCTAAGTTCCAAATTTCAGATTCCTAGATCATTTGGAAGTCGAACTTTTTCTAATGTGGCGTTTCAATCAATCACCCTGTATATCACGATTGTGATATTTTTTGGATTTAGAAATCTTTGTAATTTTTGAATTTCTTCTAAACTGACCCCCTGAGATAGGTTAATATCAGCTAATCGGCATAACCTTCTACCCCTCTGTTCTATTAGAAACTGGTTTCTAGAGAGTAATTCAAACTCGGTTTGTGTATTGGTTTTAAAAGCTACACCTAATACTACCGCGTATGCTAAGCACAAATTATCTGTATTCTTTACTTCTAAAATACCTCTTTTTCTTTTACAAAACTCCTCGTACGTGCATCCTGGCATTCGTAGATTTGCTCCACCTTGAACTCGCGGTAGTACAACCCTGTCAATTGCTAATGTTAATTTCGCGTTGAGGAACAACATAGCGTTGGATTGCAAGACCTTTTCTAAAGTGTTGAGGATTACTTCTGCTGACAGCTGATCTCGGCGTCTGAATGAGATGGCAAGAGGTCGGTCTGGAAAATCTTCGTTATGGTATACGAGACCTACTCGGTCGGAGCCATCAAAGTCTCGCATACCTCTTTCCATAACTTCATCTATTCCCGCCTGTAAATAGACGCATTATTAGTTCAACGTTTCTATGCTATTTTGTTTATAATATTCATAAATACACACACACACACACACACACATACGTGCCCCTGAATGTTTGTGACCACCCATGAATAAATGTCGATTGTGGCATTTTCAGTTTATCTACAGGGTGTCCCAGACTTAATTGACCAGGTCATATCTCATATACAGGTTGAGATAATCGAGCCGAATAAAAGGCATATTATTATAATTTTTCAAGCTGTATAACATGACAGCATGAAAACAACCCCCACTCCAACATCCCCTAAGTTGCAGCCCCCACCCTTAAAAAAATGAATAGCACCCTGTATATATTTTTGTATATTCAAAACCAGTATTCGATTCTCTATTCAGATGATTTTTCAGATTCAAAATTGGTTCAGAAATAACCAAGAAAAAGTTCATCAAGGTGGTCATGACTTTTTATCTTAACTTTCTCTGGATGACTTTTGCTGTCAAAATTTATTCATAGTTTTTAACAGGCAGGTGATAGTTATTATTATAATTAAAGTCCAAACAATTTATTTGATAATTCTGATTTGTTGGGAAATTTTAAAAAATAAAACAAGAGATAAAGCACTTTATCATGAACCTTAATGATGACTGTGACCTGCTAATTAAAAACTATGACCAAAATATTGATAAATTTTGGCAGCTAAAGTCATTCAGGTAAAGTTAAGATAAAAAGTCATGACCACCTTGATGAACTTTTTCTTGGTTATTTCTGAACCAATTTTGAATCTGAAAAATCATCTGAATAGAGAATCGAATACTGGTTTTGAATATACAAAAATATATACAGGGTGCTATTCATTTTTTTAAGGGTGGGGGCTGCAACTTAGGGGATGTTGGAGTGGGGGTTGTTTTCATGCTGTCATGTTATACAGCTTGAAAAATTATAATAATATGCCTTTTATTCGGCTCGATTATCTCAACCTGTATATGAGATATGGCCTGGTCAATTAAGTCTGGGACACCCTGTATAGTGAATTGATGTGCCATCTGATGCTGAACGTGGATATGTTGGAAATTTGATGGTACTCACCAATTGAAGAAATCTGTAAGGTAAATTTGATTATGGCATCTGTGCCACAACTGTTGCCTCACAAAATATGTGTAATAAGATGTCACAAATATTCTGCTTCGGAATTTTTCATACATAAGTTGCCATTGTTTTTAAAATTTCTACCTGTGTAAATTTCCGGTGTTGCCATATTGCACATTTTGTTAAATAAGATAGGTATGTTACCATATTATGTTCGTAGAAGTAAACGTAGAGTAAATTGAAACTTATGATTGTGAATAGATCAAGTTTTCTCTGTTTCCATCCATCTCTTGGTATTGATTCTTCTGCTATAAAAACATAAAATATAGCAACCAAAGAACCGGTGGAAAGGGCAGCCTCACTAGGTCGTAAATTATGATGTTTATACAGGGTGGGGCGAATTGAACGCCTCGTTCTGTATAGCCTAAATCGTGCACGATTAAAAAGAAATTAAATTGGGTCTTATGCAGGGTCATAGTGCCTACAATTTAAAATTATTTTGGACTATACAGCATGTCCCATATGAGAGTGACATATCAAAGTTGTGTTTTTTTTAAATGGAATGCTCCTATGTTATTGCATTTTTAGATTGTCTGAGAAGGAAAAAAAATAGGGTTGGCTTCGACAGTTGGTAAATTCAGAAGTTTGTGTGTTATAAACAAGTGAAAATCGTCATTTTTGAAGTTCAAGGTCCTGTACAACGAAAACGGCTCAAGATAAAGAAAAATGGCTTACATTGTCCCTATTTTAACTTTTTATGTACTATCCTATGGTATAGAAACTTTTGTACTTTCTTTGTTTTTTTTTTTTCATTTGGCGACGCGTCAAGAAATCTCAGATTTTTTCAAATATTTTATCATCCTGTATAAACATTTTATCTATATTATAGGATAGTACATGAAAAGTTAAAATAGGGACATGTAAGCCGTTTTCTCTATTTTGAGGCGTTTTCGTTGCACAGGGCCTTGAGCTTCAAAAATGACGATTTTCACTTGTTTATAACTCACAAACTTCTGAATTTAAACACCAACTGTAAAAGCCAATCTCATTTTTTCTTCTCACATAATCTAAAAATGCCCGTGTTTCAACTTTTACATTGTTGAGACACTTTTTCAAGAAACTTTTGGTCTGAACAGGAATCACCAATTTTCACCTGTTTTCAAGTTGGTATAGTGATATCTTTTATTTTTTTTTCTTATTGCGTTAAAATTGGATATTTGATTATTAGATATATTTATGTTCATTCGGTTTCTATAATCACACAAAAAATTGTAATAAAACAGTGTCAGACCATTGGAAAAGTTTAAAAGCTGTCGTATTATTAAGTGTCATTGGCTTATTAAGGTTAATTAAAATGGGCAATTTTTTTTTTTTTAATATCTCAAAATTGAAAAGTCAGAATTAATTTGAAATGAGATTTGTTTCTAACATTGAAGTCTGCAAAACATACCCCATTTAACCTTTGTTCGTCCCTCTTGAAACCTATAAATACAAAAGTGTAAGGAGTCACAAGTGAACCCTTTTCTTGTGTACACATACTGAGATTTGTGACAGCTCGTAAATTTTTTGAATATACATAATTTCGGTTAATCGCCATATCTAAGCCTCAGAAGTCTGTGGTAGAATTTTTTCCGTACCTTTTGAGACACCCTGTAAAATGTCTAAATAAACCAAGATCGGAATGATGCGATCGTTATTTTGTTTCGGTATTAACTGAAGTGCTATAATAGTAGGGCCAGGAGGCCTTCGGGCCTTATTCTCGCATTATATCAACATGTTAATGTGGCATGCAGCAATGAGTTCCGAAACAGAGTTCTCAAATTGGCGAGCTGTGATTGGCTCTAAGCGGAGGAAACTCGAACTTTCCTTCGCCGCATGAGGAATGTACTTCATTAGTTAACTGAAATTAGCACTATAATGAACGTATTAATAGCCGAAGAAAAATGATTTAAAAAAATTATTTAGGTCAATAAAACAGCTGATCAAGTCAAGTAATAAGTTTATTTGCACAAACAGCAAGCATTTAATTTTCTCTGTGTATTAACGTTTTTTTTTAAACTTATCGAGGTGGTTTTTCACTGCAAATTTTACGTCAGTCCATCTTCTGGAACCCAATACATCATTATTATCATTGATGCATTGCAGAAAATCTGCTTTTCCGGGGACCTTTCCTTGCTTTATGTTTTTCTAAAAAATTTCAGCACAGCTTGTTTCTCCTCGGTTGACCAAGGACGCTTCTCAATTACTGCTTTCTCTTTCTGTTTCGGCTTTGCTTCATCTGCAAGGAAGTAGGAATAACTATATAACCATAACTAAAAACCGATTGAAGTGCAATAAAATGTTTTAGAGAACTTTTCCAAAAAAATATGACTACATAGTTTATAATTAGGTGAGATTAACTAACTGATTCTAAGGACTTGGTATATTTACTAGGATTAGAAACTACCTAGATAGTAGCAACTTTCATGCTGATTTATAAAATATTAAAGATAATTCAAAGGTTATACAGAACTTACGCGATGCTGTCTGCACTGCTGTTAAAGGGGAATTCATATTGCAGGCTGCTTTTGAAGGTTTGATTGATTCTGTAAAATCCAAAACATAACTTACAATACCTATGCTTACAATAAATTATAATGAAACTTACTTTCTTTTTTCACATCTTCATTTTCTATACAGTTTTCATTTTCTTTCTCTTCTTCACTTTCATCCACACTAGGAAGATCTAAAAACAAGTTTACTGGTGAGAATAATTAATTACTGACGAAACAAAATTTGTTAGGTATATGCCGGGTGGTCACTTTCAACTGGCTCACCATTGGGATCTCCTAAACCATAGGAGATAAAGAGTCGGTTGAATTACAGAACAATTGCACAATTTTGTGCTTAATAAGAATCTGAAACAAAATTTAGGCTAACTTCAATCGTTGTTGAAACATCCTGAAAAAAAAACGAAAAATGGAAATTTCTTATTTTCATTATATCTTTTTTATTATCGAAAATAATAATTATGATGATTTTTTTTAGGTTAACATAAGTCATCAATTCGACGCTTCAAAAATTTTCAAAGCCTACTAGATCCCAAAGTTTTCAGAGTCAAATTTGTTTTTTCTTATGGCCGCCATATTGTTTTTTCTTGTCGTTTGGTATAAAAAACCACGGAAACCGAAAATCATTAGCATTCGAAAAAAATATATTATTTTATAAAACAAACTTTTATCACCGAATTACGTGAATATTATAGTTATTTATGTATCAAGGGAGTTATGAGGATGTTAATTATAGAGGGCAACACATATTGCAATCCCGAGGGATTGTTAAGTTGCCCGAGGTTACTCACGTGATAGATAAATAATTTTATTTCAACATTATATAAAAACCAAATCTGTTGGTTTTTCAAATTAAACGAATGTTTTTAATAACTGAGTAAGCATGATTAATATGGATATACGTATTAACTGAAAAGTTTATAGAAAATTACATATGAAATCCAAATATTGTTGGTTACCAGAATTAAACAATTAAACAATTGTCGGTTTATTTTTGTTAATTCATTAGAGGGAGTTAAGGAGTAATAACAACCCAATATAACTCCCAAGGGAGTTAGGAATATGTTTATAGTTACGGTAAGCAAGGGTTTATCTAGTTATAATGTATTAGTATGAAATAAAATCATATTACTTGCTTATGTTTTTTTTTCTATGATATTCGGTTTCAAAAATTGTCTTTTTTAAAGAAGAATAAAATTTTTGAAAATTTCTTTCACGAATGTTAGTAATTATTTTCGGATAAGTTGATTTTTTTAATACCGATTGACATGAAAAAACAATATGGCGGCCATAAGAAAAACAAAAGTTGATTATGAAAACTCGGGGATCTAGTCGGCTTAGAAAATTTACGTAATGTCAAATGGATAACTTTGGTGGCTATCCACTTCATTTCAAATGACTTTGTGATAAACCTACAAAAAATAATTTTATTAAATTCCAATAATAAAAAAGATATGGCCAAAGTGAGTGTTCTCAATTTTTCAGTTTTTTCAAGATAATTCAGCAACAACTGAAGATATCCTGAATTTTTTTCTATATTCTTATTAAACATAATATTGTACAACTTTTCTCTAATTTAACCGACCCTGTATCTGCTATGGTTTAGGAGAGTCCAATGGTGAGCCCACCATTTATATAAATATATAAACGAAATATAAAAATATACAGGGTATCCCAATTAAAATAACGAATTAGGTGACATCTTCCGGTACTTCAGGTAGTGTCGCTATCTTCAAAAAATTTCAATAAACTTTTCGTATCCATATCAAATATATATACATATATGTCGTTGGTGCTTATGCCTAACACTAGATCTTTCTGGAGCGAAGAACTGAGATTTTCTCCTATAGCTGATACGATGCCTATAAATAAATAAAAAAAAATTAAACAGTATATACAAATTAGAACACATTATAAATGAACTTGGTTTTAAAATAAATAATCAGCTACAGCCAATTAATATTTTAGGATTTGCTGATGATACAGTTTTAATTGAAAAATCAAAAGCCAATGCTCTGATTTTATATGAAACAACAATTAAACTTTTTCATGAGATTGGATTAAATTTAAACATTAACAAGACTAAAATCATAAATATTGTTAATGGTAAAATAATGGAAGATGAAATTTATTTAGATGGATTTAAAATAAAAACCATCAACCTAAATGAAAGTATTAAATACTTAGGAGTAAATTTTAATAATGAAATAGTAATTGACAAATCGGAAATAATTAAAAAATTAGGAACGAAACTTGATATTATAACAGCCCATCCATACCTTAAAGAAGATCAGAAATTAACCATTTTGAATACTTATATTTGGCCAATTTTAACGTACAATTTCCAAACAGCACCACTGCTTTCACTATCGAAACAATTTCTGAATGATATCGACAAAATGATTAGATGCACATTAAAAGAAATTTTAGATCTACCATCTGATTTACCGAATTCAATGATTTATACTTCAAAAAATAAAAAAGGTCTACAATTATTTTGTGCTAGTTGGGAAGCATATTTACAGCACTTCAATATCTGTAACAGATTAGAACAATCAAATGACGAAACAATCTCAAAAACAAGAAATCTTTTAGATGAAAAACGTATATGTTTAGAAAAATTACAAATCACCGATAAAAATTTAATAAACGAGAAAACAAAACATTTAAGATCTTTTTTACGTGAATTAGAATATCAGAACTGGATAAACATGGCTCATAAAGGTAGAGGTGTGATTCTTTTTAAAGAATATCAACCTGCCAACAACTTACTGGATCGTAGCGGACTTACTATATCAGAAATAAAAGATGCTATAAAAATCATCGGTGAAGTTGCTCCCGTAAGAGTTCTCCCTGGAAGGTCCAAAGACGACACCCATTGTAGACATTGTTCTAACAATGAGAAATTCGTTTGTGAAACTTTGCCACATGTTCTTGGATCATGTCCTTTTAGTGAACGATTACGCAATCACCGTCATCATACAGTCCGAAATATGATAGCAGATGCTTTAAGAATAAAAGGACTTGAAGTTTTTGAAGAAGTAACTTGTTTAGAAAATATGGGAAGTACACGTAGAGTAGACATTCTTGCAATTGATAAAAAAAAGAACATAGGTTAGATTATAGACCCAACTATACGGTTTGAAATTGACGAAAAACAACCTATGAACGTTAACCTAGAAAAACAATTAATCTATAATCAAACAATTGATTTCTTTAAAAAATCATACAAATTAAATAGTATTGAAGTAATAGGTATATTTATTGGTGCTCGGGGAACAATCACGAATTTTTTTAAAGATTTTTGTCATAAATTTGGACTACATTCAAAATTATTATAATCAATAGCAATCATCACCTTAAAAAAATCCATTTATATATTAAGACATCATTTATATAGTACATAGTAACTTAATTATTAAAAAAAAAATTTTATTGTATTATTATCAATGTTATTAAGTATTCTTTGTTTCTTACAACCCAGACTGTTGGGAAGATGTAATTTTATTAAATAGTTAATAAAATTTCTATATATATTCAACGATAATCACACTCTTATACCCTTTGGTCAACCAGGACAGGACAAGCTACATAAAATAAGGCCTCTTGTTGACCATTTGACCGAAAAATTTTCTTCAGTAGCTTTGGAGCAACATCTCAGTATTGATGAACAAATGTGCTCAACTAAAGTAAAGCATTTCATGAAACAATACATACCTATGAAACCTCATAAATGGGGTTTCAAATTATTTGTTTTAGCGGGTGTTTCCAGATTTGCCTATAAGTTTGAGATTTATAAATACGGGTCAAGATAAAAATGTGGAAATACGCCATGGTGAACCAAATCTTGGAATAACTTCAAATATAGTTTTACGATTAGCAAGACTTCTGCCAAAGCGTAAAAATTATACTTTATACCACGATAATTACTACACGTCAGTGCCGCTCATGGTGCACTTGGCAAAAGAAGGCATTTACTCTTTTGGCACAATAAGCAGGAACAGACTGCTCAATTGTAAATTGCCTACTGAAATTTCATTGGAAAAAGCCGTCCGTGGTACCAGCTATGGATATGTTGCAACAGTTGATGGGGTAGATATATCATCGGTAATTTGGAAAGATAATAAATATGTCACTCTCCTATCGTCATTTGCTGGTAAAAATCCAGTTTCACAAGTCAAAAGGTATGATCGAAAGCTAAAGCAAACTATTGATGTCGAAAGTCCTCATTTTATTAGGGAATATAACAGACATATGGGGGGCGTGGATTTGCTAGGGCAGTTTGATGGGAAGAAACAAAATATGCCTAAAGAGCCGAAAATGGTATATTAGACTATTTTATTTTTATTTTTATTTTATTTTTTTTATTTTTTTATTTATCTACATCCACCCAACAGCACATGCCATACAAATGGTGTGAATAACTGCTGAGTTACATAGAATTTCAGCTCTACAAATAAACATACAATATAATACAAAAAAGTAAAAGCCAAGGTATAAAATAAAATTGTAAAAAATCATGTAAGAAGATATACATCAAACAGAATGAACTGCGAGATTTGGCAAATACGCGGCAGCAAATCCTGGTCAGACTGAGTCCAAGCTTAAGAAATATCTTTTAATCTGTTGAGCATTGCAAAAGAAAACATCAAGGCTGTCAGCATGCTGATTAGCACAGTCACACATTCGATGCAGTGGAGAGAAGACAAGAGTGTTAGTCCTCGGGGTTCTCACCCTCAAGAACTGTTGACGCCTAAGAGCAACCTGAGGAACATTAAGGGAGATTTGGGACAGGATGAAAGGAGAGTCGATATGTCCATTTAACAGTCCCCAAAGAAAGCGCACAAACATAAACGCACGCCTGTCCTCCAAACTTCTAAAATCAAATTCTATCAGAAGTTCAGACTCAGGGTAGCCCTGTACAGGATATGAGCCCGTCCTCTTACGATATAGGAACTTTAAAAAACGACGCTGCACGCGTTCCAGGCTGAGAAGGTGACATTTGTAACCAGGAGACCAAATCACATTGCCTTACTCCAGTCTAGGCAAGACAATAGCTCGAAAGAGAGTTATGAGGGTAAGAATGCTTCCAAAATCCATTGAATTGCGAATAATAAAGCCTAGCAATCTAAATGCAGAGGTGGCTGCATAGTCAATGTGTTTGCTGAATGAGAGCTTGGGATCAAATATTACACCAAGATCCATGAATTCCGTAACCCTCTCAATAGGGTGTCCATCAATAGTGTATGAAAACTGGGTCAGAGTATGTTTAAGACTGAAAGACATGATATAGCATTTGGAAGTATTAAGAGGAAGTAAATTTTTATTGCACCAAATGTTAATACGATCGATGGAACGTTGAAGTCTTAAACAATCGTCTAATGAATGAATCTTGCAAAAGATCTTCAAATCGTCAGCATATAATAGGTGATCGACCTCAATACCCTCAACAATGTAATTTATAAATAAATTGAAAAAGATTGGACCCGATTTAGAACCCTGAAAGACACCAGAAGTAACAGGGTATTCAGGGGAGTTGGAACCACCGTAGGACACATATTGACGTCTGCGAGCGAAGTAATTAGAGAGAAAATCTATGAGGGCATCGGAGAGGCCAAATGAGGAGAGTTTGGAGAGAAGTAAGCCATGGTCAACTCTATCAAAAGCCTTAGAGAAGTCCATATAGACCACATCCACTTGAGAGTGAGAATCCAAAGCTTCAGAGGTATATTGTGTAAAGGTGAACAGATTAGTGATCGTCGAGCGACCACTCATGAAGCCATGTTGACATGATGATATAAGAAATCTGACATGAGGATAGAGCACCCTATATATAACCTCCTCAAACGCCTTTCCAAAGTTAGGTAGAATGCAGATTTGTCTATAGTTGGTGATCTGACTCCTGTCTCCTTTTTTAAAGACAGGTATCACCCTAGATAACTTCCAACAGGACGGAAATTGAGCAGAAGAAAGAGCTAAATTAAAAATTTTCATGAGAGGGAATGAGAGAATGGAAGCGCAGTCTCGTAGCAGGAAAGCGGGAATGCCATCTGGACCCGCGGTATTGGAGTCCTTAATTGATTTCAGGGCATTATAGACTTCGTCTTCTGAAAAAGAGTGGATAGCAAGGGTAGGAACGTTTGAAGGGGGGGAAGGTAACGAGTTTGATGGTACAGAAGGTGTGAATGACTGGCTGAAAAAGTCACAAAAGGAGTTCAGCACCTGAGGCAAATCAGTGAATGTACTCCCGTTATAGTTCATAGTATTGGGAAGACCAGAAGAGCCACGACGATTATTCACAAAAGTCCAAAACTTTTTAGGATTATGATTAAGATTCCTTTCAATCTGACTGATAAAGTTGTGATAAGATTGTTTAATGTCGCGTTTAAGAGAAGTTCTCAGACTCTTAAACTGAGTAAGTGTGTCCTGGTTACCAGAACGCTTAAAAGATACACGAAGAGCAGTCTTTCTCTTTAAATCAGATATAATCGACTGAGTAAACCACGGAGGATACCTATGATTAGATGAGGGTTTAGTTTTCGGAACAAAAAGATCAAAGGCATTGTTTAACATGGAGTAAAACAAATTACAAGCGACCTCAGCATCTGTGCAACGTTCCAAGACAGACTCCCAATCCAAGCCGCTCAGATATGCATACAAAGCAGGGAAGTTGGCGTGTTTAAAGTTAAATGATGGAACGGGAGCCTTAGGCAGCGAGGCAGAGGGTTCCCCGCGGCTGTAAAACTCAATAGTTAATGCAGGATGGTGGTTATCCTCTCGTACCAGAGGATCCTCCGCTCTAAGAGCAGTCAGAGGAAAGTCAGCCAGAACAAGGTCCAAGATATGTCCGTTGTGATTAGACACAGAATTATACTGAGTCAAATTAAGAGTTTCAAAAGTTTGACAGAAGTACGCGGCTGTATTATCTAACAGTGAGGAAGCGAGAGAAAGACTTGGACAGTTAAAGTCTCCAACCAGAATAGTGTGGTTAGAGTATTGTCACACCGCGAAGGCGGTGCCTCCGCCATATGTCGCGAATTAAAGGGGGGTTAGGGGTAAAAGAAATGGTATTCTTTAAAAAACACCTAATTTATTACATAAAGTATGAAATGTTAGAATCAACAATGTTTACATACACCTACAATGACTCAAACCTGTGGAGCCCTGGTACACAACAGTTTATGAAAAACTCGCCAATCAAATATCTCTCACCTACTATAATTTGGTACACCCAAAACGAGGTACTTACATGTTAGAAGACCCAGTCGGTCTAAGGAGTGAGCTCAGCTTTTCCGGTTACTGGGGTAGGCTCTTGGGACACTTTTGTACTCACTTAACTAAACGCACTGAGATAGTACTTGCCCTTATTGCCCAGTATGCCCGCTTAACTAGCGGAACGCCAGATTCACTTTGGCTCGCAGAGTGCGGGCCACTTACTCCCTCCGCGAGCGGAGACGGAGAGCCCCCTTCAATTGGAGAGTCAATTCTTTTATTTAAACTTTTCTGATTGAGTCAGCAAGTCAATCACCTATTTTCCCCAATTTTATATCAAGCTTGCAAGTTAGCTTTTATTAATAATTTTGAAATATCAACTATTACAACAACAATCATGTTGACTTGACCTGAATTACTTGCTTGCTGTGACGTTCTGTAATTATTATGAAATATCAATATTAAATTATTCCGGCATTTGTTCCTACTTGACATATGCCCCCTCTTCGGAAAAGCTGGCCCCCAGCTTTAAAATCTCCACCTTAAAATATTGAAAAATAAACCAAACACACAAAAAAAATATAAAATAGATCAAAAATAAACAAGTAACAATAAAAATAAAAAATAAGAAAAAGTAGCCTAAAAAAAAAAGAGTTAACCTTAGAATATCTTAGAGTAGGTACCTACTTAAAAATATGATAAAAAAATATTAAAAGTGCATGTAAAACATAACTTAAGCTAGAAATTCAAAAAATACGTACATTAACAAAACTAGGCTAATTATTTTCAAAACTTAAAAGTCCTGTTCCTATAGTAATAAAAAAAAACTAATTACATGTTAGGGTCCCTATAAACGTTTATAAATCATTCACATTCAAGTTCCTCAAATTTATCTCAAAACACTGTTTATCAGATTAAGTTCAAAGTAAGTCACCAAAACACTGCATGCTTCGTCCTTATCCATGACCTGGTGCCCCTATTCTCAGTTCCTTTCTGGGTTGACTTGCCTTGTCGGTACGCCTTTATTGCAGTTGAGATGTGCCGCTTCCATGTTTGGATGATCAGCATTTCGTGTGCCAATTGACGATACGGAGGAATGTAGAATGTAGGTACTCTTGTTATGAAAAGAGTGATAAAGGGGAGCCCTTCCTCCTTATAAGTGGAGGAGGAGAGCTTATTAATCCGCTGATGTCCGCCATACGTGCGAACATTATGAAGATCATCTGGACGATGGTTGTGGTTGACCATATATTGGACCTCCTCGCCTTCCACACTTTGATCTCTGCCAACTTCCTTTTGCTGGCATCATGTTGGTGTAAGTCGGTGGTTGTCCGACTTAATTTTGCAGTAGCGACTGACCCTGGCGACTCGATTGAAGAACCAGCTTATTATTCTGGGACCCAGTGTTGGAAGTATTGGGACAGCTTCAGGCATGCTAGTGAATCCAGGTGTATGGCTCCATGCAGGTACATGTAAAAAGAAATGCAGTATCACAAATTGGTTGAATTTGAGCCTAACTTTTAATTGACTTAGTTTTTCTACATTGTTTATTTTTCTAAGTAATATTTTTTAACGAATTAACATAAATAAAAGTACTATAATTATAACTACAATATCTAGGTCAAATTCCTAAGCTATATTTTTTACCTTAACAATTATTTATTTCCAGGCCCTTGATGGGTCTTATAAATAGTGACTCCAAAAAAATAACAAAAGTCTTCAAATTTACATATAATAACTTTATTAATTGAGCACTTTTGTTATGTTCGTTTATGAAATAAAATAAAATAGACTCTTATGGTCTGTTATTTGTGACACTGTCAATATTATAATCGTTCTTTGCCTAATAGTACGTTGGAAATTTTGTACTATCATTAGTCCCTAAAAAATTTTATCCTGATTTGTTATGAATTGCAGTTTGCTGCTAATGATCAGTTTACTTTTCCGTTTCTCCTGATCAATTAAAAAAAGAAATATCTTATTACCCCTCTAAGTCTTAGTAATGATTCCAAAACTCATCATTTTCGCTGTGAATATTTTGACCCTCACATTCATTATATGTAATTATTTCATTCATTCACACATTCATTTTTTTTTTTTAAATAAAGTCCTCATAATCCTTCCTAGGGCTTGCTCCGGATCAAAATGGGTGATCGAATACAAGGTTCGGTTCGGAAGGCTATTGTCATTACTTAGCTTTAGTAATGATCGACTAAGGACCTTTATACAATTGTATGAAAATTTTGCTCAGGTACATCAGCTCATAGGCTGAGTTTGGCATTATTATACATTGTTCCTATTAAATATGAACACTTATACAATTGCATGATAATTATTAGGCTCAGGGACATCAGCTCACAGGCTGAGTTTGGCTCTAATTATATGGTTTACCCACTTTTTAAGTAAGTAGTTACCTACGGGTACACTCACTGTAGACTTTTTGCTACAGTCTTTTTGGCAAAAAAAAACGACAAGGGCCTGTCCTTTTAACAGCCGATAAATATTTTACTCTTGGGTCTTGAAAATATTCTCAAAATTACGAATTTTTAATATATCTGAAGGGTGTCCTTTCTTTTTTATTCTTTAATAAGTTCTAAGATTACTAGGTCTATTTACAGGATTTTGGTTTTGGGACGATATGTTGGTAATTTTTCGGCAATCTTACTAAGATATTTTGCAAAGATTTAAAGTGACTATAACCATTGTTAAGAAAATAAAAAGTTGTGAACTACAGTTGGGCCTAATATGTTGCACATTAAAAAATATATATATATTTTTTTGAGTTTGAAGGTATTTTTTGAGATTGTTAATTTTTGAAACTGAACTAAAAATTTAGAAAAATAATCATGTACAACTGTGTACAACACATTTTGATTTTTTAGTTCTCCCAAACAACTTCCAGTCAGTAACGTCTGTTTATCTTAGCAATACTTGGAGCTAATAAGGTTAGAGAGCATAACACCAAAATTCAAGTGAATTTTAATAACCAAGCAATTTAGCGCCTATAAGAACATAACGCTAATTCAGTCTCTATACTCAAGACTGAAATTTTCAAGTTGTGTTATACATTATTTTAACTTTTCTACATAATTGCTGGGTAGTAATTTACTGACTGTAGTATTTAAAAGAACTATTTGAAGAAAAAAAAAACGAAAGAAAGCACGTGGAAAAAAAAACAATAAGTTTGCTCATTGTGCTTTGATAGTGCCCAACAAATGTAACTATCACATCAAATTTGTGCTAACCCGAAAGAATTTTCTTTCGGTAAAAAGCGTATAAAAGGACGCTTTAATAATCTGCACAAGTTTGCGCAACAATAATATTTATTTTATAAGTAATATAATATTTTAAAAACAAATCATTCATTTAAGGAATGCAAGAGGTATAATAATATGACACCAAAAGTAAATAAAACTCGAACAGCTGTATGTTATAATGCCCTCATAATACGGTGGCAATAGATTCCTTCTTTAAGTGAATGACTTGGTTTTAACATGTAAATGAACCACAGAATGCATGGCTTGCATCCTTATGAAACTAGGTGAAATACTTTATCAGCGAGCGTTTATTAATTATTCGCTAGGTGTATGTATTTCATGATTCCACAATTCCATTGCAGGCAATTAATTTAGCTTTGAGGAGAGCAAGAAAATAAAGCAATAATTTTTTGTAGGGAAAAATTTATGAAGAAATTTAACCCCCGAGATCAAACGAGGCGCCTCCACCATATCTCACACCGCGAAGGCGGTGCCTCCGCCATATGTCGCGAATTAAAGGGGGGTTAGGGGTAAAAGAAATGGTATTCTTTAAAAAACACCTAATTTATTACATAAAGTATGAAATGTTAGAATCAACAATGTTTACATACACCTACAATGACTCAAACCTGTGGAGCCCTGGTACACAACAGTTTATGAAAAACTCGCCAATCAAATATCTCTCACCTACTATAATTTGGTACACCCAAAACGAGGTACTTACATGTTAGAAGACCCAGTCGGTCTAAGGAGTGAGCTCAGCTTTTCCGGTTACTGGGGTAGGCTCTTGGGACACTTTTGTACTCACTTAACTAAACGCACTGAGATAGTACTTGCCCTTATTGCCCAGTATGCCCGCTTAACTAGCGGAACGCCAGATTCACTTTGGCTCGCAGAGTGCGGGCCACTTACTCCCTCCGCGAGCGGAGACGGAGAGCCCCCTTCAATTGGAGAGTCAATTCTTTTATTTAAACTTTTCTGATTGAGTCAGCAAGTCAATCACCTATTTTCCCCAATTTTATATCAAGCTTGCAAGTTAGCTTTTATTAATAATTTTGAAATATCAACTATTACAACAACAATCATGTTGACTTGACCTGAATTACTTGCTTGCTGTGACGTTCTGTAATTATTATGAAATATCAATATTAAATTATTCCGGCATTTGTTCCTACTTGACAGTATAAAATGTCCAAGTCCGCAAGGAGGTCACAGAAGGAGCGAAGAATATCGGATGATAAGTTAGGCGGAATGTAGACAGCTACGATGTAAGTAGGGGTATGAGAAAATTGAATACGGACGCATAGCATATCTATATTAGGAATGTTAGACATGTTGCTCAAAGGCAGTATGGCAGAATTAAATTTAGAGTCCACAGCAATCAGCACACCTCCCCCCCTGGACATCTTCACAGATGCAAGATCTCTATCTCCCCGATATACATTATATCTGGATGTATCAATGAACATAGCGTCGTTAGTACTGGGTATAAGCCAAGTCTCGCTCAGAACAACAAAATCAAAATCTGAGATGAGTGTATTATTGAAAAAGTCAATGAACTTATTATTGAGGCTTCTAACATTTTGATAGTAACCAGTTACAAAATAGTTTTTATTTCCAGAACCAAAACAAGATTTTCGTTGTATGACAGACGTAAAGTCATCTGTTTCATCGAGTTGATCCAATGGGTCAAGCGCTCTAGGGCTAAGTGGAGGCAGTAGTGGCTATTGAACGGAAAGAATACTATCTCTAAGAATACTACTTTATCATCTGATTGATATGTCTTTAGCAAATGCTTGGCTACTGTACAAACGAGTACACTCTGATAAAGGTCAAAAGGGCAAAGTGCTGACTCAGGCTGAATTTCGTTCAAGTTTTGCTCACAATTTATGCAGCCTGAGATCTTCGCAGTGTAAACGGGGTCGACCTAGTAACCTTGAGTGTGAATTTGCAGCCAAAAGAAAACGGGGTCCCACTAAACATATACCACCGAAAGAAACGCGGACGGATCAAATTGGTCACTGGCCTATCCCACAAGATTCCAAAATGCGCTGCAAATATCCAACTGCAAAGGTTTCACACGAACAAAGTGTGAAAAATGTGGTATTGAGCTATGTTTAAATAAGAATAATAATTGTTTTAAAAATTTTCATAATTGATTTTTATAATACAAATGTATGCTGTAGCCATTCGGCAATACTCATTTTTTATCAAAAATAAATTTGTAAAATTGTTTTGGGATTTTTTTTCAGTTTTCTCTCAATTAATTGTCACTTATACTTATGTTTTATTGAATTTTCACAAAAAAATAAAAAATCATGCATTTAAGGGTTAGATAAAACAAAAAACGAATACTTCTCAATAAAATAAAATAAAAAAAGCTATTATTCTAAATTCCTATTTAAAAATAGAATACCCGAAACTTTTGCGCTGCTCAGTCTATTTCTCTTGTAATTTAAAATCTGTCCAGCTTTGGAAAATAACCGCTCACAGGGAACAGACTTTGCGAGGTTACATAAACGTCTCAACAACATTTCGTAAAGTCTGGGATATAAATGTTTTTCTCTTCCCACCATGATACCGGGTCTTCTAGTCGTCTAATTAGAGGTTCTTCCACATATTCATCCATTTCGACAATCCCAGCTGCTGTTGAATTATTTTTTGCTAATTACTGTTCTACTCTCGCGTAGAAATCTCTCCAAAGAGCAGTGCAATAAG
Source organism: Malachius bipustulatus (assembly GCA_910589415.1). Classification (NCBI taxonomy): domain Eukaryota; kingdom Metazoa; phylum Arthropoda; class Insecta; order Coleoptera; family Melyridae; genus Malachius; species Malachius bipustulatus. The sequence goes on from OU342633.1 coordinate 10,758,720, forward strand.
ACTATCATTGGCTTTACGGCCGAACGGTACGCGCAAGTCGCGCCGTTTCCCTTCGGTGGTATCGGAATTTACTCCCTCTTGAACTGCTGAAAGTTTCGTGGCGCTAAAAAAAATAAATAAATATCTTATGGCTGTGGTAAAGCCCAAGTGTCAGAAGTTTTCAAGTAGCCTCAAGGGCCTCTGACGTAACTTAACGACTGCTGTGAAGCAGCCGGGACCCCCTTTTTAACGTACCTCCCGGAGCACGTTCGGTCACGGAACTTTTTTATTTACCACTATAACTGGTCAACCATCTAAGTACTGACCAAGAAAAGTCACGCTGCACTTAAGAGATCGTTTGACCGAAACTCTAGCAGCTTGGCTATTGTGACCGACCGTTGCGAAGTTATTCTCAAAAAGGCTTTTTTTTCGTTTTTTTTTCAGTTCTTTTTCTCGAGCTTTTCCGAACACCAAAGCGAAGCCCGCCGTAGGCGGCACTGACTCGACGAAGCGAAACCGCCGTAGGCGGCACTGACTCGACGAAGCGAAACGTACTATACGACGTGACCGCCTGTATGCTATAAAATCAATTAATAATTTTCTTGCGTGGACTGTATTTTATGTTCTCGTAGGTAGGTAATTATCCCACAGGATATTGCGAAGAACCCTTTGATCTAGTGTCAAAATACCAATATTCTACGCAATTAGAATTAAGTGTAAGTAGTAGCTACGCAACAATCAGTTAAATTAAGGAAAAAAAAAACTACTTACCGAAACAGCAGAAACCACCAGCGCTATGAATAGCAAGCACTACAGGATCAAGGAAATCTCTAGGAAAGGAATGTGGCTAGAAGGATCTAGTACTTATCTACTATCGGTTGATCCAGTGGTGGGTCCTATGTGACTTCGTGAATTCACTATCGCGGGTTCACTATTATATGAGAAAACTCCATAATAATTATTGCGTAGCCTGGCCACTATATTTTAGAGAGCACCGTCTTGTTCTAATTAGAAAATCGTACTGACTTACTGGGCTATCTCTCTCTCTCTCTCTCTCCTTTTATCTTCCCTCAGATAAAACAAACAAATTGCAAATTTCCTTCAAAGGTGGTTCAACCTTGAGAGCCAATCCACCAGATGTCTCCAAATTAAATTCAAAAATAAAAACAACAAACTGACCAATTATCAAAAGAAAGGCAGAATCGGCCTCTACACCGCCAAAGATGAGGCAAAAATCGCGAAACGTCAAATTTGACATTTCTGACAATGTAAAAAGTGGGACAGCGGCGCCGCGCGTAGCGCGCAACGATTCTCACACGTGTGGTCATTTTGGAAGCGTCTCGACGTCGGAAACGCGATTCGGCGAAAAAAAATTCGAAAAATATACAGGGTGTCCCGTAAATGTCGAAAAACCGCCTAGACAAAATGGCCGACATGTTTTTCACGAGACCGACACCGATCGATCGCATTTGACGGCGCGAAAAAAATGCGAAAAAACCGCGAAAATCTCGCACGTGACTTGGAAAAACGCGTTTTAAACGTGATTTTGCCGTCACGTGATTTTCAAAAAATCGCGTGAAACGAACGATGCCCCCGATCGGATTTTTTCTTGCAGATTCGGAAAGGTCTCCATTATAAGAGTGCCCGATATGTTACCCGACGTTTCTACGACCGTTCGTGTAGACAAAATGGCGGTCGGCGCGATTTCAGAATTTTTTTTCCGCATGGCAAAACGGGGGGGCTATCTCCTCTGAAGGCGCCGAGAGTCGAGATTGGTGGTTGCCGAGATCGCATAGTCGAAACATGTCGGCAGTGCGTAGGCTATGTTTAATTTCGATATCCTCGAAAATGGCCGCTCTAGATCGATTTTGAAATGGCCGACGAAAAAAAAGCAAAGTCAACCTTGACAGTTTGCAGATAACAGACAATACCACCCACAGAGATCAAACTCTGTGAGAATGTTTACACATATTTTGGCTATTCGTCGGTACCACAACGAAACCATTCCGATAATTCTTGCAAAAGTTATTATTGATCGTTTTTCGAAAAACAGTCGGAAAATTTTCGAAAATCGCGAAAATTGCGTTTTTTGACTACCGGAAAAATTCAAGATGGCGGGGGAAAGTTAGTGAGCGAAATTTTAAGAAAATTTTTACCGGGATCATCGAATGACGTGTACGGCTCAAGATAAGCGTTCCGAGGTTTCCATGTTTGACACTTTTTCCAAAATGGCGGGTCGAAGTTGCCGGTCGAGTTTTTTGTAGACGTTTACGGGGGGTCTATCTCCTCTGAAGGCGCTAGGCGTCAAGACTGATGGTTACCGGGTTTGCATAGTAGAGACATGTCGGCAGTGCGTAGGCTAGGTTTAATTTCGATGTCTGACAAAATGGCCGTTCAACAGCGACTTTAAAATGGCCGATGTAAAAAAGACAAATTTTGACTTTGACAGTTCATAAATGACAGGCGGTAATTACGAGAAACGTCAAACTCGGTGTGTCGAAAGATACTTTTCTTAGCTATCCGTTGGTACCCAAACGAAACAATTTCGATGTTCCGTTTAGAAGGATCGCGTCCGAAAAAACACTTTTTTTTGTGATTTTTTGAGGAGAAAATGCGAAATCAACGCCATCTTAAAAAACTTAATGCGTCAAAATTATCGGCGAAATTTAAACAAAAATTGCTTCTGTGGATAGTCAAAGCATGTAGTAACACGACGGTGTGTCCAGTCTATACACGTTTCTCAGAAAATATCGGAGTTACGGGCGTTTCAAAATGGCCGACTTTTTTGACACATTTTCGATTTTGACGTTTGCAAAAATTGACATTTAGAAAAACTTGCAACGGTATGTCAAGGCCACATGTATTTCCGTCAGTTTGATAAATCTATCATTTTTTTCAGATTGTTTTTAACAAAATGGCAGCTGATTTAGTTGAATGAAGACAGACGCTTTTTTGCCGTTTTAAACTGAAAATACAAATTTCGGAGCACTTTTGTAAATCTTCCTGTATACAAACTATAAGTGATATCGAAACCAACTCAACTACCAGCGATAGACAAAGCATGCAGAAACATCGTGTCATTATTCGTTCGCGCGGTTTTTTTCAAAAATGGCGGAGCTACGAGCGTTTCAAAATGGCCGATATTTTTTTCGACGAAATTTCGAGTTTGACGTTTGAAAAATGAAAGTTGCGATTTTTTTCGATCCTCTTGCATCAATATGTCATTGCCCGCACGTTTTGCCTGTACGACGAAACCAAAATCTGGATATGTGGGGTATTTATCCCAGGCTCCGCGACCAACACGTTCATTAACTCTTTTTTAGTCACACTTCAATCCCCTAACGGCCCAGGCTCCGCGACCCCACGTTCGTTCACTCTTTTTTAGTCGCACTGCTCCTCTATCTCTCTCTCTCTCCCTCCCGCCGCGTTAGCGGCCCAGGCTCCCCGACCCCACGTTCATTGATTCTTTTTTCGTCACAATTCAATCCCCACCCGCCGCGTTAGCGGCCCAGGTTCCGCGACCGAACGTTCATTGATTCTTTTTTAGTCACACTTCAATCCCCACCCGCCGCGTTAGCGATCCAGGCCCCGTGATCCCACGTTCGTTCACTTTTTTTAGTCGCTCTGCTCTCCCCCCCCCCTTTCTCTCTCTCTCGCTCTCTCTCTCTCTCTCTCTCTCTTGCCCGCCGCGTCAGTGGCCCAGGCTGGCACGACCCCACGTTCGTTCACTCTTTTTTTCACGCACTGCTCCTCTCTCTCTCTTTTTAACTCTCAACTTTTTTTCAATCACCTTTTTAATTACATTTTGTATTTTTCATTTTCAATTAAATTTTCTTTCTCTGCCCCCCTCCCCCTTTCCCTTTCCCTGCTTTCGATATCATTAGACGGTTCTCTCGACGGCTCAACTCTCCTCGCGGGTGTGCGTCCCTGGCCCATTGGACCTTTGTCCAACGTTGTCACGTAGACTTCTTTATACCACATCCCCCTTTTTTTTTCCAAAAGTCCAAGAGGATGATTTTTACAGGATAGTTCTGCCACTTAATAGTCTTTAATTATACTAGCATATACTGCATGTTTTTATTTCACTTCCGACATTTATTTCGCGCACATATCTCGTCTCTTCGAGTCTATAACACTTTTCGTAAGACTTAATGATCGCACGATGTAGGGCAACTACACCTATTGCGCGGCGGTCTTACTTGGCGACCCGAACGCGTGAAATATCCCGAAGTTTTCCTTGAAGTACCTTCTACTTCCACTACGGGTCTTGTAACCGCAACGTCCTGTTGTACGCTGGTGTCGGCTTCTTCCATGACATTGGGCTCTCCTCCTGCCTCTCTTCCTGCCTCTCTTCCCGCCTCTGCATTTTTTTCACTAGAAAGTTTCACGATATCATCTTCTTGTAGATCAAAGTGATAGTTTCTTTCTACATTAGAGTTCAGGATTTTCTCGGCTCTTATAAGATGGGCCCTGTTTCTTCTATATTGTTTGTCCTTGGAAATCACAATATACGACCTTGGTTCTGGACACTGCTTTGCAATTATTACTCCATATTGTTTTAGATTGGTTATCCATACATGGTCATTTACTTTTAATGGTGAAACTGAACGAGTTCGATGAAGTGCATCTTTCTCTCTTCGACATTCTCTCTTTGAACGTAATTAATTTCTGCCCTCGTCTCTTGACATTCGTCCACAGATACTGAACTATTTGGATTAATAACAGACTGTTGTTTCTTTAATGATTCCGCTAGGCGAACTTTTCGAATTACTTCCTCTACCGAGTCATCTGGGCGTGACAGTAGCTGCATTGACAACCTACCGCCCACTAGACCCGCAATAATTCTTAATTTAATCATTTCAGATTCCATCGAATCCCATTCGCAAGACTGTGCCATAGAGGTTAAATCTGTTATAAATGTATCGCATGACTCATAGCAAGACTGGCTTCGCTGTAAAAATTTTACTCTTTCATATACCAAATTACGTTTTAATTTGTAATAGGAGTCAAATTTTCCAAGAACAAGGTCAAAATTCTCAGCTTCTTGTTTCGTCAAATGGAAAGACTTTAAAATATTTTCGGCCTTTATTCCTAAATGACCAATCAAATAATCGACCTGTTGTTCAGATTTTAAATTCGCTAAGGCAACATGTTTATATCGTACGAACCTGTCTTTCCAATTACTCCACTCTTCTGCTTGGAAGGAAAATTCCGCGGGCGGTGGAATCGACACACCCGCAACACTGCCACTAACGCAGCGCTGGGCGTTCGACGCTTCCCCCGGTGTTGACGAAGAACTTGCCTGCCGTCTGCCCGACTAACTGTGTTTTCTGCAGATTTTTTAACTGAGTTATCAGCTGCTGCTGCTGTAGCAATTGGGTTTGAAATTCGTCACTCATTTTTGAAACATAATCGATTAATCACAATGTTATTTAAATCACAATCGCACACGAATCGCACGTTTTCTCACGACGCAATAAAGTCACTCCCGGTCTCGTAGGTATAATCCGCACGACGCAACACGCGGGTACATTTCTCGTTTATTATTTTTACGCAACGATCGTTTTAACTGACCACGTTATTATTTAACAATCGTCTAGGCCACATCGGCTTCGAAAGTTTTTACACAACGCATTTACTTACTTCCTTTGACACTCGCGCGTAGGTAGGTATAGGTACTACTTTTCCGTACGACGCGACGTCTCCACGCAAAAATGCCACAAGACTCAAGACGCGTCCCGGCACTGATTTGTTTCTCGAGTTTACGTTGTCACGTAGACTTCTTTATACCACAAATTCTATCCTGAGAAAGAGCAAAAAGGGGAAACTGCCGATCATAAATTCGAAAGGAAAACTGATCGCCCTGATTCCAGGACCGATCTGAAAATCGCGAGGAATTTCCCGATCGCCTCGAAAGACGGCAACAAACAGCTGATCGTCGGCGCCGCCATCGGAACCCGAGACGAGGACAGGGGTCCATTGAACTTGCTGGTGCAGGCCGGGGTGGACGTCGTCGTCTTGGACTCATTCCGTACTCACTGTTTATTCTGCCACTGTGCGAATCACTATACCCGTGCGGGGAAGTGAATGTTTATTAATGTTAACGGCGATGAAGAAAAGGTACTGCGGGTACCTCGATTAATGCGATCGGCCTTTAATAGGACGCGATAAACGATTATATTAATGTTAAGACGGGAGCCGCGACGTTTATCCAACAACTGACGAAATGGTGCTGGTACTAGGGCGGTCACTCACTGTCTGTCCTTGGCTTTGCCCACGGGACTTTCTGCTACGACCAGACTCGTCTGGCTGTTCAACTGCGACTTCTCTCGGGGTGAAAATCTTGAAATGTTCATTCACACCACTCGCGTTACGCACCTTTCCTCTTGCCGTGAATAGCTAAATACTGTCTAGGAATGGGCAAAAAGGATTGTGCAAAGGAGGATAAATTCCGTAAGGAAATCGTAAATTTAAAATTAATTGTCATTGATGACGGAACAGTAAGTACAGAATAACAAAACTAAACACATTATTATTTATTTTACTCGGAAACAAAACATACCTTATATTAAAGATATTATAACATTCCCTTGAAAAAATATTTTCAGACAACAAAAATAATAATTTCTTGCTTTAGCTTGTTAATAACTTACGAGTAACGGTAAATAAAATGCCTTCGTAATTCAATAAAAAACAATAAGTTTAAAAAAAAACTAAGTAGGTATTAAAAGACTATTCTAAATTACCTATATTGTTTAAAATAAGATCAGAATATGCTTAATTATTTTTACCAAACCATTAGTTAGTTGTAACTTATATCTAAACATGTAACGAAAAACAACAATAATTAGTAAAAAAAACAATAATAATAAAAGAGGTAAATAAATTCGATAAAGAACAATAATTTAGATAAAACAAAAAACGAATACTTCTCAATAAAATAAAATAAAAAAAGCTATTATTCTAAATTACTATTTAAAAAGAGAATATCCGAAACTTTTGCGCTGCTCAGTCTATTTCTCTTGTAATTTAAAATCTGTCCAGCATTGGAAAATAACCGCTCACAGGGAACAGACTTTGCGAGGTTACATAAACGTTTCAACAACATTTCGTAAAGTCTGGGATGTAAATGTTTTTCTCTTCCCACCATGATACCGGGTCTTCTAGTCGTCTAATTAGAGGTTCTTCCACATATTTATCCATTTCGACAATCCCAGCTGCTGTTGGATTATTTTTTGCCAATAGCTGTTCTACTCTCGCGTAGAAATCTCCCCAAAGAGCAGTGCAATAAGACTATCATTGGCTTTCTTGTTGACTTTTTCCTCCTCCTGTGACCCATCCTGTAGAGTTGGAACATTCATGGCAGCTAATTTGTTTCGCATTTTATTGTAGATGGCTTCATATTTGAAATGCCATATTTTTTGAAGCGGGGATCCAAAAATGTCGATTGGACCATCAGCTCATTATCTTCGATATTTTTGAAACGTTTATTCATTTCAAATTTGAAGGTCGTTACCATACTTTTAATTTCCAAACATTAACACTTTTGATAGAATGATTCTTCTGAAATCCCTTAAGTAGTCACCCCTATTCATCATGAATGGTCGGTAAATGAGTAGAGTCTTGTTCTGGAATGACTTCTTTATTGGCTACAACTTTCAATACCCTACCGGTTTCGGTCCAACGACCGTCCTCAGGGGCGAGGGACGGCTGAACTGCAAGAACAGAGAGGTTAGTAGTGAGTAGTAGAGGGAAATTATGGGGTGAAGATAGGAAGGGTGTCTGTTAATTTACGAGTGCATGGGAGAAAAACAATCATGAGGGTAAGAAATTTACAGTAGAGCGGTTTAAAATGCCCCAAGGACTGGCAGGTTTATCTCACACATAATCACCAACTCGGAATCAGGGGTCAATCAGGGCAACAGCTACACTTCACTGTGACCAAGGTGAGCAATTAGAAGTCAGAAGAGGAGCGATTTACGTCACGAACGTTATAGGTACTTACTTAAAATTTAAAATTTCGCTTCAGGAACCGGAACGTAGCTCCGTTGTCACATGAATGCACACACAAATTAACAAAACAGAGACGACAATCAGACCATCAGCCCAGACACAAGACGACCAACGAAAAATTGAAGCAGTCATCTCACATTAAAACAATAAACCTCATACAAACGGGGCCTGTATTCAATCAAACGATCAATTTCGGTTCATAAAATTTCCCTGTGTTTGAACGGAATGCGATACGGAGCTTTACATATGGGCTTTGCCCCTGCTTCCAATGAAATGTGATGTTTCACCTTCTTAGTACCAACAAATTCGGTATCTGCCGTTCCAAAAAGGCTTTTGTACTTGACAAGCATCTCGGAGAGAGCGTCCCGCGTTTCTGGAGACAAATGTGCTAAGCTGAAATTATCATTAACCCAATTCTCATCAACGCTCTCCGCCAAATTCATAGATCTAACAACATTTACCTGACCGCACGACTCTCGCAAGTCGTTCTCCTCATCTGCAATGCAAGCGACTCCTAAAGAGCAGCCTTCTGGTAGTGTTATTTCTTCATCTGACAAATTTATTAATGATATCGGTAATACTTATTTGTTCTTTACCAAGCATCTTGCCAAACTGACACTAGAGGTTACAGAACTCTCAGATTCTATAACCGTGACCTCTCCTGATAAGGAATTTTCAAGCCGCGCTTTACAAATGCATTGGCATCTGGGTGGCGAGAGTAATTTTATCGATTAGCTAGATTGGACTGCTCATCATTCTTGCCCTATCTTCCGTGCTTTCTCCACACTTAAACTCCGGGTTGACTTCTTGTGTTTCGCCGTAATTTCTCTTCTTTCTCTTGCCAGTTCCATCTTTACCTTCGCATGTAAGTGCAATCTTCGTCCTTCGCTCCTCTCGACTTCGAGTGGTCCCTTGAGGATGTCATGAATTTATTTACCTTCATAATCCAATCCTTCCGATCCTCTGTATTGGTTTTATCGTCATGCTCGTATTCCACACTTCGTGTTTTAGGGGGTCCTGCTCGACAATTTTGCTTCCTAAAATTATTTCGGTACCTAGGTTTTAAGCGCCTCCGATCTTGATTAGTTTGTTCATGAAAGTGGTTCGGAGACCTTTGCGTTCTGCAACAGTATAGTCAAGTTCTAGAGGCGTACTTTCTTCTGTTGTTTTGGTACCTGCTAGTTGCGTTCCTGGCTCGCCCTCGCTTGTTGTTATGACCATCATTATTAATACGTGACGTGGGGCACGAGTAATAAGATTCACAGTAGTTTTCAGCGGTAACCAATGGAATGACACTGTTCCATAAAGTCAAACTAGGACCTTCATCATAACGATATTTTATCAGGCATGCGTGGCTTTGTAAGAAATCTTTACCTAATAAAACATCGTGTTCTCTAAATAATGATTTACTACCTACTATCATACGAAACTTTGCAAACCTCGAGTCATTTGAGTTCAGTGCGACAGTTACCTGGCTCGTGCCGTAGGTCGTGAGGCGGTGTCCAGTTACGCCGACAAGTTGTACCTCCTTTGCATACCATGGATCTATGTCCTGTTGTGAAACAAGATCCTTTCGTACTAGACCATTGAAGCTCCAGTATCTACGAGACAGCGACATTCTTGACCGTTTATTTTTAATATAGCTAGGCAAGGTACATCACCCGATCTTGTGTCGTGTGTCACTGTAGGAACGTAATTTCTAAGGCGGCCTTTTCCTCTATTATTTACATGCTTGTTATGTTTAACCGGTTAAGCGTGCAACACGTCATATGACGTGCCTTGTTACCACTCACAGGATGGGGAACACGTCATAAGACGTTTTATCACTTAACATGGCTACCAGTTAAAAGATTGCAGTTTTCTGTGTTAGGATAGAGGACAGTACTCTATATGATGACATTCCAGCACAAAAATCTATACAAAATGCTTTAAATTTTGAAGAAGTAACAGATTTCTGTATTTCTGTCTGAAACCAGTGGCGCGCTAGCTGTTGCTTGCAACGTAGATCTATAGCAACAGGATGTAGACTATACAGGAAACGTTATCTCGGGAACAGTTTATGGTATATTTTTCAACACGAGATGTCGTTTCATCTTGTATTGAAACGAAGGTTGTAAGCTAGAAACAAAATCTACATTTCACTAATTTACAGATTCCAATACCAGAGACGTATGTTTACAGATATTTTCGTGCATGCTATTCAAATGATCATGTTCTGAATCTTATTCCCATAGATGTCAGCTAATACTATAAATGTTTTGATGGGAAATACTTGAATTTGAGTAAAATCTATTTATGAAATATAAGTATTATTACTTCCTGTAACATTTCCTGTGTTGTAAAATATTTTATTGAATTGAATTTAGTATGGCTACGTGCGCGTTTGGTTGAATACCAATCATGTGTGTGGACAATAATAATTGTGAATATCAACCAATGTGTTGAAACAGTGTTACCATGTAGTGTGAAAATTTTTTTTTGTGTTTTTTTTTTCATTAAATACTTTTGTCGCCTTTGAAAAGACAATTTTCCAGCTGCAAGTATTAGGTGAAGGTGTTGGCAGGTTAGTCCTCTTTTACGTTTTAAATCTAGAAGTTTTTTTGCTTTGATCGTCTTACATTTTAATTTTTTCTACAATTTTTACGAAACTAGACCCGCCACTGGTTATATGTGTATATATTTTCATGACTAATGTTTTTCATTGATTTTAAAATTTTTGTAAACCAAAAAACCAAAAACTAAGCACTTATGTTCAGTATTGATGCAAATTTAGAAATTAAAAAAATTCCCTTCTGGACGCCACTGGAGATTAAAAATGTCAAAAGGTGTAATAAGTCAATAAATAGAAATATATTTCAATAGATAAATTAACTGCATCAAATCATCAACATTATAAGATGATTTTATTACGTTTAGAGGATTAAAAAATAATAAAAATAATATCTGCACGCCACTGGGACAAAAAAAATTCACTTCGATAAAAATTTAATAAATAATCTTTTCCTTTGAATACACATTTATTTATAAATATATATATTTTTTTATTATTTTTATATCCCTTTTCACTTGTTCTGCACGCCACTGGAACCCAAAATTTCAAACCCTTATAACTACAAAAAAATTGCATATGATGTATTATGTGACTCATAGGAGACCAGTTCAGGAAAAATTAGTTCCTTTTTATGTCAGAAAAATTCCCCCCATCCTGTGATTAGCAAAGTGAAAAATCTCGCACGTTGAAGGGGTTAACGAATCTTCCTTTCTGTAATGTTCTGTATCTTTCTAAGATTGAAGACATCAAATTATTAAAAAATGATTATTAATATGTTTTATTTAAACTATGTAAATTATATGAAATAAAAGGTAATTCATTAGGACTTGTCATGTGTATGTTCACGTATCACGTTGGGTCGGAACTGAGCTTGAGAACTGTCAATGGCGTTATTGCCAACGTTACCACATCACATACGTCACACTTTCCACTTAACGCTTGCTAGTCTTTCCCCAGTGTCCGATGTAAGACTAGCCTCCTGCATGGGGATTTGCATTCGGCCGATTTAGTTTAACTGATTGCTGGCGGCACTTGGAGTCTAGCCTTGCCTGGATGATTGACTGTTAGCTGTATTATTTCTCGAGTCTCCTCCGTCATTTCTACGTTGATTTGCGGCGCCAGGGTTTCCTCGCGCCAGGGTTTCCTCGCGACGTGGTTCAGGATTGGCCTCTAACCTGACCTCTGCACATTCTGGCAATATGTCCCTTTCTTGGTAATTCATCGTTACGTGCTCCTTGCTGAGATTCCTCCAATGCCCTATTTTCTAGAGTTTTCAACCGGGTGCAAAATGCCGAAACTTCTTTGTCTGGGCCTTGGAAACAACGGCTTAACTCTAGCACACCTTGCCCGGGAAGTCTTATGCCCGGTTTCACCAACAGCAAATAAATCTCTAAATAACTATTGAATGAATAAGTTTTATTCTCTAGTTAAATCTATTCTTGTTTCACCAACGTGTTTGACAGCTCAGTTAGTTATTCATAAAATAGGCAGATATATTCAGTACAATTTCCACCATAAATTGTACATTGATGCATGAAATTGCAGTAATGTCACCTTAAACTTCAAATAAAATCTTAATTCGTGTTGTGTTTAGTTTAATGATTTATTTGTTCCTAAGTGCGCTTCGCGTGGATACATGCATGTATACCTATTATAATTATCAAATAAACCATTGTGTATAAACTTTTTAAGAGGATGAACAACAATGGAGAGTAAAAATTAAGCGAACCCTCATATACAGCTTTTCCCGAGTCACTCCCAGCGACTTGCATGTGCTTTTTGGAAAGCAAGCAGAAGGACTAAAGAACGAATATGAAGCAATGCTGATTTTCCCTCTTGTTCAAGTGTGCAAGGTTTCTTCTGGCTGGGACGCCTTCTTGCCTCATGCTCTTCATCTGATGACTCGAAAGAAAACGATGAAGATGTTGAAAGGCTAGTTCGAAAAATAACTGATTATGATAGCAGTGTTTGATAATTTAATTATTATAAACTTTGTAGGTAGTAATTATTGTTGATTAAATAAAAAACAAGGTTTTTGTGTTTTTTTCACCTTCGATTATTGATCAATCACTCGCATCAAATACACTAGGATTAAGTTTATAGAGTATTTTCTCACAATAACCAGTGTCTTAGAACTTCAGAAGGGAAATTGAGGTTAGAAAACTATGAATAGAGACGTTAACTGGAACTATTTGGCTGGTTAGTTTATTTGCCGATTTATTCATAGAATAGAGCTATTCGTGTTTGGTGAAACAGAAGCTGTCACTTTTTAACCAATGAATAAGTTTAATCTATGAATAAGGTCTTATTTACTGTTGGTGAAACCGGGCATCAGTGGAGTAAATTTGGTGATATGACAGTCTGTCTAACTCATCATCAGACTTAAAAAAGTTATAGGCTTCTCCTGCCAATTTAAACTTGATTATTTTTAGAGTAGTAGTCTCATCGAACTCTTCTAGTTTCGCTCGTAACTCAACTCGCTCAAAGAATCTCTTTGCATCCTTACCATTAAAATTGTCGATGTTGTTTGCAATAACGCCTAGAGTGTACCCTATGGGGACAATATTGGCTGAAGCTACTTGACCAGCTCCTATCGGCATCTGAAACTGTGGGATGGTATGTTTCAGTGGGTCCGAGCTTGTTGGTGGATTGTTTTTGCCGGGATTCGGGATTGGAGCATGCGTAACTAAAGGACTGTCGTGGTAACAGGCGTTTGCTGCAACGTAGTGTTCGGCATAATGCAACTGTTTTTAGTTTCTTCTTTATTTTGCGAATAATTATTGTGACAAATCGGACAGTGAAAAATAGCTTGGCACAAATCTCACCCCTAATAGTATTTCATTTACGCAACAACTAAGTAGGTTAGTATAACCATGCATTACAAATAACAATGAGCACTTCAAATTACTTTTCCGTTCGCTTTTCTCGCCATAGTACTACTCTCCCTATCTTAATTTATATGTACAACCTATCCCTAAATTTCTGCCTAGTACCTATAGAAAACAAAATTTCGAATATCTCAATTGCTTAATTCAACGGAATTAATAAATATAATTAATTTTAAATTAAATTAATAGAATATAGAGCAAAAATAATAAAAGTTATACTTTTCGGTTAAACCTTAATCTCTCTCTTCACAGTTGTAATCGGTAACGAAGATAACGATAGGAGGGGCAAAATGTTGGTGCAATATGACTTATCGAAAAAGACGTAAGTTTTATAATGAAGCGTGCAAAGCATCAAAGGTGAAAAACAGTCGTAGAAGGAAGAGGCGTTGTAAACCAAGAAGAAGAAAAATAATTTCCAGTTATCATTTATTTATTAATTTATTTATTTATTTATTAATAAATTTGGGAAACTCAACAGGTAAAATTAACCCAATTACAGAGTTTCCACAAAAGATACAACAATGTCTAACAATCAATTATGTACAACGGGTTATCTTAAAAAACTACAAAAGGAAAGAGATATAAAAAAATACTGATACCCAACAACGAAACTAGCGGACTCAGACAGTTATTTCTGCTGATATAATAAAAATACAAAAGAAATAAAAGAAAAAAAAACCCACCCACACTAACGTACATTGGCCAATGAGGCATAAGCCTGACGTTTTAAAGCATACAATGAAACATGAAAGATATCAATATGACTAAAATAAGTATTGACACAACGCTGCATATTTCTTACAGGAGAATTTAAGCTGTAATTGGTTCTGGAATAAGGCACATGCAACAAGTAGGGCATCCTTCCGAAATACACAGCGACTCTCAGTGCCAAGGATGCAAGAAGAAATGGTGAATAAATTAAGTTATTAAAAATTTTGTACACGTACACAATGCAACAAACTCTGCGACGATCCACCAATCTGCTCAAGCGATAAAACCTCAGGGACGCTTCGTAGGGTTGCGAATGCAATCCCCTGTGGTAACGGTAGTTCAGTATGCCAAGAAATTTTCTTTGAACCTTTTCCAATCTGTTTATATAGTATTCATAGTAAGGGCTCCAAGCAATGGAACAGTATTCTATGTGACTTCTAACCATGGAAGTAAACAGTGTGATTAAACTTCGTTCACTGGCAAAGTCGGTCGTGTTACGGGCAATAAATCCTAAGTTTCTATAAGCTTTTCGCACCACAGCATCCATATGAAGATCAAACCTCATACCAGAATCAAGAATGACACCAAGATCTTTAATGTTGTCTACCTTATTTAGAATATAGTTGTTTATATTGTATGTCACAGCATGTATGATCCTACCTTTTGTAAATCTAATATAAGAACACTTTTCCAAATTCAGAGATAGTCGATTTGCTATACAAAAACTGTATAGGCGCTGAAGATCACTTTGAAGTTCATCACAATCAGTAATATTTTTAACTGTTCTATAAATTTTCATATCATCGGCATACAGGAGATAGCCCGAGTGCTCAAAACATGAGCCAATGTCATTAATAAATAGTATGAATAAAAGAGGACCCAGATGAGATCCCTGAGGAACACCCGAGGTAACATCCCTATATGCCGACTTATGACCATCAAACCTAACACACTGCCTGCGGTGCGATAAATATGATTTAATCCAACGAAGGAGGGTGCCATGCAAACCGATATTCTCCAACTTAACCAGTAATGTTGGGTGATGTACTTTATCAAATGCTTTGGAGAAATCAGTGTACAAAGCATCCACCTCCGTGCCATTCTCCATTGCTTCTATAACAAACTGAGTGAACTTTATAAGATTAGTTGATGTTGAGCGACCTCGGCAAAAGCCATGCTGATTCTCGTCAATCAAATGTTCAACTTTATAGTACAAATATTTGGTTACAATACACTCAAATATTTTTGCAAAATGAGAAAGCATTGAAATATTCCTATAATTATACAAATTATTTTTATTACCTGACTTATGTATGGGAATAGTTTCGGCCTGCTTCCAGAAAGAGGGCATAACTCCTTCAGACAATGATTTGTTATACAAAATTAGTAGGGGTTCACAGAGAGATTGACTACATGATTTAATAAAAAATGAAGGAATACCATCAGGTCCAGCCCCCCCTCTGGCGTCAAGCTTCTCCAGACAATCAGCAATGTCATCAGCGCAAATGGAGTCCATTGTAATGGACGATGTAACACTATTTTGGAGCTCAATCAGGGATGGAGTATCATTCCGTTCAAACACTGATGTAAAATATTCACTAAAAGCTTCACAAATTACTTGGGGATCAGTTAGAACTTCGTTATCATTGACAATAATTTTAGGAACTACTTTTTTACGCTTATTATTAATGTAAGACCAGAAACATTTCACGTTATGATTATCGGATAGGCCATATTCAATCTTTGAAACATAATTCTTATAGTCCACAGAAATCTGTCTTTTACAACTCTTTCTCAATCTTGAAAACTCAATATAATCCAGAGGATTTTTGTATTTTTTATATTTGTTGTGATACTTCTCCTTTTCTTTGATTAATTTTATTGACTGTTTTGAAAACCACTTAGGATATTTATTACTGATTGTAATTTTTTTAACATATTTTCTTATAATATAATGTAGGTGAGAATAAAATAATGCGACAGATTCATCGATACTTTTATCCTCACTAAATAATACGGTCCAATCTATCCGTCCGAGTTCACTATTTATTTCAGAATAATCGGCAGATCGAAAATTGTACAAGGAGTAATCTTTTTTAGGTTGAGATAGAATTCCCAATCCCAGACTGAGCTCAATTTCCAAAGATTTATGATGAGTGTCCTCCGCCACAAATGGCCTAGAGGAGTGCCTAACTGAAGTGATCATAGGACGCGTAGTAAAAACCAAGTCCAAAAACTTACCATGTACATTAGCGACTCCACAGCACTGAGACATGCCTAACAGCTCATAAGTATCAATCAGGGAGGAGGAGACAACATTAAAGCCCGCTTCGGGAATGTAATAACAATCTTCCAGACTCCTCGCCCAATTCAAACTCGGAGAATTATAATCACCTACAACCATAACAATGTCTTTAGCATCATGATGAGAAATCTCGATATATTAACGACAGAAGATTCAGTTATGGCATTTTCGAATTGTACAGTAAGTAATGCCCGATCTGGTGAAAAGGATAATATTTTATATATATAGTATATGAAAGGACATTTCAATTAAAATTTGTTGCTTTTTTTTGTTACATTGTATTAAAATTATAAATTTTACATATTTATCCATTTCGACAATCCCAGCTGCTGTTGCATTATTTTTTGCCGATAGCTGTTCTTCTCTCGCATCGAAATCTCCCCAAGGAGCAGTGCAATAAGGACTATCATTGGCTTTCTTGTCGACTTTTTCCTACTCCTGTGACCCATCCTGTAGAGTTGGAACATTCATGGCAGCTAATTTATTTTGCATTTTATTGTAGATGGCTTCATATTTGCTTTCATTTGAAATGCCAAACTTGAAATTATAAATTTTTAATAAAATGTAGAGCAAAAATAATAAAAGTTATAGGGGAATGAAAGGCAAAATGACATACCGTTGGAAAATCGCCTATAAAGAGACTAAAGTCTTTATAGGCGATTACAGATTTCAAATTACAGCGTTGCAGATTACAAAAAAAATGCGTTTTATGGTTTTTCTAATGCTATATTAAGTTCAGTAAACAAAATACATAACTCAAGTAACAAAAATAAAACTATATCCAAATAAAATAAATATAAAAAAAAACACCAAATATGGCATTTTGCCTGACATGGTGGGCAAAATGACACCCTGATTTTATATACGCATTTTCTCGTAATTATTATTATTTGTTTAATGACTAGTCCCGGCAAGCTTCACAAATGAACTGTTTGGTTTTTTTAGTAACTCCGGCACGCTCAACTTGAGCCTAATTACGACATTGCTGGCACTGTATTCATTATTCTCGGTATCTTGATTCGCTGTACAGTTCGTTGCAGTACAAACAACCAACACCCGAATCAGCATCATCGTTATCGAATGCTGCTGCACCTCGTTCATCTTCGGAAAAGTCAACATTTGTTATACGTCTTTTAACTTTAGCTCTCTCGCTCTTTCGTCTTTCTTTTCAGTTTCATTTTCTTTTAAATTATTTAAGAATGGTGAGTCGGTGAGAACACTTTGATATGTAGGTACTTTTTTTGGGCGTGATGATGATGATGAACTTGCTACCGGAACTGGAGACAATTCGTTCATTAACGCTGACACATCAGTTTCCTCATTTTCGGAATGGGGTTAGTTAGCAGAACATGAAGCAACAGCCTCCCCTTTTAACAAATTAATATCCGGATTTTTGTCATTCTCGGACTGTTGCTCGTTTATTGTGCCATTTATAGGAATATCAGTAGCAGCGCTGGGTAGATATAAATGATCCGGGAAGATATTAATGGAGAAATTCCGGTGGCTTTAAATCCGATAAGAGCTATTCCGACGGTTGCAGTTTTATTGTAGGCTCTGGTAAATAATGAAGCTATTAGGTATATTGACACAATTCTTCCTGGATGCGCCTTCAGCCATGTCGTGACTTCTTGGTCATAATAGGTGGCTAATGGTCCAAAAAAAGCGACATCCAGGGGCTGGAGTCGGTGAGTGCAATGCGCTGGGAGACAGAATATTATAACGTGGTTTTTCTTAGCAAATTCAAGAGACTCTAGGTTCTTGTGGCTCGCGTGGCCATCCAAAATTAACAACGCTCTATTGTCACCTGTAAGTAGGTCTTACAAACTTTACGAAGTGTTTAATCCATTTGCAGAAAAGGTCTCCAGTCATATATGCTGATTCATTATAGAGCGGAAGGGTGCCTGGAGCTCCGTCATACAAATCTGGATTAAATTTTTTCCTCGGAAAAATTAGTGCTGGTGGAATGAAAGTTCCAGCGCTGCTCATACAGACCACAGCTGTAGTATGAACACCCCTCTCGGCACTAGTAATAGCACCAACTTGCCTTTTATCTCTCTTGGCGATTATCTTTCGAGTTTTTTGTACAGTGGTGAGTTTAGTTTCATCCATGTTGAAAATCATTGTTACCTGTATGTTATTATTTTGAATTGTTTCTTCCAACTTTTAAAAAAAATTCTGAACCTGAGGCCTGTTGAAGGCCAGAGCTCTTGCAGCTGAGGTAGCTTCAGACACCCTTAAAGATATGTTTCGATGCCTAGAAATAAAGCTTTGAACCCACTGCCTACTAGCCAGTTTTTTATTTTTATTAAATTGGTGGTCACATCCGCTGCGCTCGGCCAGTTTGTATGCCAGTACCCTCAAGTCATAAGTAGTGAGACCAAAAAGTCGTGATTCTAAGTATAATGTCTAACTAATCCTTCTTCTGAATCAAGACCAAGTGACTGCTTGAAGGGACCGAGACACTTTGTCACACCACGTGCATGAATATTTTTTCCCTGAGCGCGTCTCCGCAATGTCGCCCGAGGAACATTGAACGTAATACTTGCTTTTTTCCATCCCATTCTTTGATTATTCACCGCTTCGATCGCCTTCTGCATGTCCTCACTTGACCAGCATTGTCGATTGGATTTCTTCTTGTAATTAGACACCATCTGGAATATAAAGAAATCTATAAAATTCATGTAAAACAAAATGACACACCACGTATGTCGTATTGCCCTACTGTGCTATAGACACGATTACCTCAATTTGTAGGTTAGATTGTTTATGTATGCAGTTATATGTAACATCTATTGAAAGGCAATGAACAACAGTTGTTGCAGACAACAAAGGAATAACTTGTACGCAGAATTAATAACAAAAAAATCTATGATATTTTCAACTTACCTTGATTTCAATCATCACTTACAGCGTCTCTAATATGGTTCGCAGCAAGACGGACGCTACAGCCGCAGTGCTGCCACGCTCAGTAAACATAATGTTTGAAAAGGTGCCGAGAAAGAGCCGGTATGTCGTTTTGCCTTCTATGTCATTTTGCCTTACTTTCCCCTACTTTTAGGGAAAGTAAGGAAAGTTATTTGAACAAACATGTGAGGATTCATTAAAATTAACAAAACTAGCACAAACATCTGGATATACACATCAAACACAAATTCTTATATGGTAAATATCACATAATTAACTACATTATACTATTTATGGACTAGATTATTACAATAATTGTTGTAATTACTTGTAGCGTGCTACATTATTATTCTTGCATTTTTCACCATCTTGTGTTTTCTAATCAATCACCTCAGGATAAGGTATTTTTTATTTTTGTAATTTTATTTTTATTTTTAAATTGTTCTTATTTTTCATTTTTTAACGACATAAGTATGTCGACGTATGTCAGTCTTTGAGTTGTTTGTTTGTTGTCATTCATTGCTGGCATCTTTGACAGTTGAAATCGGTGTATTATTATTAGTTAGGTACTTAGGCTATCTTTGTCTTGTATGTTATCCCCCCGTTATTTAAATTTTTAAATTCTAATTCGAGTCAGGTGAACCGTATGTTTGTGTTTTTTTTTGGAGATCTATCAAGTAAGAGTAGGAGAGACCGGGGTTGGTTGGTACAATTTTGACAAAAATATTTTTTCTACCTTTATTTAAAACTTAATTTTATTTAAAAAAAATGTCATGTAGGTATATCCAAAAGTTGTTTATTCAAAAACTAAATCCTATCTTACTTATCTTAAACAACAACAAAAAAAAAACAATTTTCAAAACAAGTGATGTACAATGTAACAACAAGCCCCACTTAGGGGTTGGTTGTTACAGCCTTGGGGTAAGTTGTTACAAGCTAACAGTCTTTATCGGAATCTTAACAGTCATCATCAGAGTCACAATTTTAGCAAACAAAATATAATCCTGGGTTTACGCACTTCTCATGAGCCCAACCATGACATTTTGTGCATTTTATCCATCCCTCGCCTACCTTGGAGTCTGAAAAATTTCCAGCGCAAGCCAGACATAGCGTCTCCTCGTCATCGCTGGATTCTACAACTTTTTTACTCAATCCTACTTTTCTTCTCTTATTAGCAGTGATGTTTCTCTTTAAACCCTTTTGTTTTATTGTCTCCTTTATCTTTTTGGCATCGCGTTGTTCTTGTTCTGCTTGTAATTCGTTCTTGTTCGGTGTATCCGTTAAAATAGCAGCTTTGCGGCGTTTCCGACCCTTAAGGTTCAGTTTTCTCTCTCCAGATTTTGGAAGAGGGCGTATGTCAGAGGGGCTATAATATATATTAGTCTTAGAACATCCAGGCGTTGGGGATGTAAACGAACTACTCTTAGGACATCCAGACGTTGGGGATGTAAACGAACTACTCTTAGAACATCCAGGCGTTGGGGATGTAAACGAACTACTCTTAGAACATCCAGGCGTTGGGGATGTAAACGAACTACTCTTTGAACATCCAGACGTTGGGGATGTAGACGAACTTCCAAGCTTGGATGTTTTTTGTAAGGCACAAGGATCAAAATAGAGCGTTTTACAGGTACCATCGGATTCTGGTAATTTGGAGGGACCGGATATTCAACATCTATTAAGCACTTCTCGGGTGTCTTTTGTTCAACTTCTTATGATCTGGCGGGGCACGATATTAAAGCCATATCAAGCACTTTCCTGGATGTCTCTTGATCCTCCATAGATATTATTTCTGCTTGAGCCATTTCGTTGACTTCCTGATCTGCAGTGACATGAGTAACGTTTTCCGGACAAGGGCGATCAGTCACAAAACTAGTTAAAAACTCATCGTCGCTAAAAATATGCCAATTGAATGGGTATATTCCAGAGACTCTAAACCCCGCCTGAATATTTTTGGGTGTTGCAGCTAGTGGCAGTGCTTCTCTCACAATGCCTGGAATGTCGTATATCGACATGGTCTTCCCGGGATTGCTTCTTAACCAAGAATCGCTAAAACTGTTTATGAACTTTTTGAGTGGCCCAAACACGGACCTGTCCAGTGGCTGCAATTTATGCGAGCAATGGGGTGGTAAAGATAAAACTACCACACCGTTTTCTCTGCAAATATCAATTCCATGAATAGAGAGACGAGAATCGTGGTTGTCCAATAATAAAAGAACCGGCTTCTCTTTTGTACATCTAACGTGTTTAATAAAATGGGACAAAAATTTAACAAAGTCTTCTTTAATCATCCATCCCAATTTGTTCGCAGTTCCGATGCAACCAGGTGGACCGCCGGTAACAAAGTGGTCTCTATAATTTACTCGGGGGAAGACAAACATTGGAGGGACAGTGAGGGCCGATTTGAAGTTCTCCTTTGATAGTTTTGCCGAGAAGATCAATGATCGAGTTCTAGCCCTCGAGAGTGACGTTGAGGGATTGAGCAACAGGTTGACTGCACTTGAATCATCGAACAAGAGGATGGTTCCAACGCAAGACATGAACAGCATGATAAATGAGTTGGAGGATAGGAGTCGGCGTGCCAGGAACGTGTTGCTTTTTGGAATCAATGAGGCTGTGGGTGATAGTTCTGAAGCGAGGATCTCGGAAGATGTAAAGCAGATCAATATAATTCTCCGCTCTATTGGGTCACTTCCCAAACCAGTGAGTATATCTCGATTAGGCATCTACAACCCACAAAAGGTTCGGCCTGTGAAAATTACCTGCAGCAACGAGGAGGCGGCCAGGACATACTTGAAGTCTAACAAAACAAATTCGGTTCGCAAATATCATTTTCGTTCGGACTTGACTGTGAGGCAGAGAGAAACCTACAGAGAAGTCATTAGGGAATTTAAGACCAGGAGAGAGAGCGGCGAAAGTAACATCTTGCTTCGATACAGAGACAACATTCCATTCATTTTTGTCAGATCTGATGCTCCTTCGCTGGCAAAAAACTAATTGTTTCCGACAGAATGCGGAAAGACGGTGTCGCCGGTGAGGCAATGGAACATCGCTCCAAGTCTATTGTGTTATCGTGCCTTTATCAAAACACCAGGGGACTTAGATCCAAAACGGTTGACTTCTTCAATTTTATGTGCTACTGCAGTATGGACCTCACTGCCATTACTGAGACCTGGCTCCGCGCTGGCATCAACGACTCAGAGCTTTTTCCGTCACATTTTTCCGTGTTTCGTAAAGACAGAAATTACTCTTCTCTGGATTGCTCGTGTGGAGGCGGGGTGCTATTGGCGGTCCAAGGTGACTATATTGTGAGTGCTGGAATAGATCTGTCTGGTGTTTATGAATCTGTGAAATCAATTGATGTGACAGATGTTAAGATCATGTGTAATAATGTAAAGAGTATGATTTTTGTTGTGTCAAAAATCTGATTTAAATACTTAAAATCTGGTCAAAATACTGATTAAAGATGGGGAGGACTAGTATGCATATGAGGGCAAATTGCTCGCATTCATTATTGGTATAGCTCGTGCTCTGCTCCCTCATTGTCTACTTTGTATTGTATATTTAGTTTATCTTTAAGTTTTCTGGGTGATTTGTTAATGTATCTAGGCATACAAACTGACTTATTTGCTTATTTGCTTATTTTAGTTTTTGATTGTGTGAATGTTTCCTGTTATTAGGTATTCCTGTACCTGTTGGAAATAAATTATGTTATTATTATTATTACCACTAGCACTTACTGCCAAAGCCAAGGTAACCAACGTGCCCCTCTCTGCAGAAGTAACGGAACCCACTTGCTTTACACCCGTTTGCGCAATAATTTTGTCTGGTTTCTGCACGGTTGTAACACCGGTCTCATCCACATTATATATGTCTTGACACTCAAATTTATACCTGTTCAAAACTTCTTCTAATAGATCAAAAAATTTTGATACGTTCTCCCGATTAAAACTGGTGGCTCTGCTGAGACTAGTAGCTTCGGGGGTTCTTATAGATAATGTTGGATGACGTTTGAGAAATAAAAACAACCAGTCAGCTGAAGCCATAAAATTTTCACGCCAACTTTGATTAATGGTAGTAATTTCATTTTTTACTGCAAATTCGTAAGCCAACTTTCGAGCTTCTTTTGTAGAAAGACCATAATATGTTTTTGAACATTCCAATAAATAATTTGAAAGCTCAGTCTCAAGCAAATCTGGTAAAATTTGACGATTTCTTTTGTAGCCAACAGCCGGTTCTGCTCCATTATTTTCTGCAATATAAAGTCTTATTTTTTTTTTATCCAACTTTAAAATGTGGGGAAAAGATGTTGATTTTTTGAAAAACTACTTACCCTTGTCCCTTAATTTCTTGCAGTATCTCTGCAATGTCATAAAATTTATGCCGAATTCTTGAGCAACGGTCCTTAAAGATCTTTTGTTTTCCACAATTTCCTTTGCGGCTGCACGGAAGGTCTCTTGTGAGGTATATCCCCTGTTAGTCTTCCTCTTGTACACCCTCATAATCTTCTGTTGATAAAATTTAAAATTTAATAACAATAAAATAATAATTTCAGCAGGAAATCCAAGACGGGGCAGGTTGTTACACTGTAACAACGTGCCCCGAAAATACTGTAACAACCAGCCCCAGACCCACCTCATAAATTAAACATGCTATAGCAGCCTAACCTCACATTGAAATTAAACAGAGAATATACAGAAATCTTACTTACATGTTGGTAATCCTGTGTCCAAAAGCTCAGATTATTCAAATTCACAACGCACAATTTATAACGAAAATAGCTGACACAAAGAAAAGTAAATACTCAAATATATTCTGAGCGGCGTACCCGATGAAGTTGAAACTACGTATGAAGGTCGCGCCAAGCGATATCATTACGCGGTAGTGAAGAGGGCGCTGTAATATAATTTGGTCCACAATTTAAATTGACCGTGACAACTAACCCCTGTAACAAATAACCCCGGTCTCCCCTAGATGTTATCTATATCTGATCTATGATTCATGGTGTCGTTTGTTTTTACTATATGGAACATTTCTAGGAATAGTCTTTTTCGATAATAATTTGTCTCAAAATCTAAGATCTTGGCGTTTTGGAAATTTGCTATATGAGATGTTTGTTGTGCTAGGACATTTCTTAATTTTAATGAATCCTCACATGTTTGGTAAGAGACGACTTGGCTGATACTTTTAAGATCTAGTATAGAATAGCTGTGATATTGTTTTTAGCATCCTGAAGAAGACATGTACGATGTCGAAACGTAGATGTAATATATAGAGTACACTAAAAGGCCGAAAAAATGGCTGTTTAATCCTGTTATATTTCCTTTCCAATTTTGAAATATTTCTACTTTGTTTATATAAAATTGAGCTGCACCTTCCCAAGCAAGGATTCCATATGAGAGCCTCGACTCAACCAGACTGTAATAGACACGTTTGATGTTGGACTCATTCAATACACTCTCTAGATATTTAAACTTGTAGACTATATAGGGTAAATTCGCCAGTGCTCAGCCGTCTAACTCATATTACCAGTTTTCCCAGTCAAGTTTAGAAAAGTCGAGGTCCAATAATAATATACCAGAATTATATTAAGAGCAATAAATAAACTTTTTTTGAATAAATCAACTTAGCTTCACGTTTTTTCTTTTATTTGTGGTAGTTTCTGCAAGTGGGAAAGTACAAAAATACCTATGGTCAACACCTACTGATTCTTAATGTCAGCCCTGTTTATTCCAATAGTCAGCCGCCTTCCATTTATAAATAAATGGAGTAAAAATAAAACTAAAATCACAGCTTAAAAAAAATTTAATTCTAAAAAAACAATAAAATAAGGTCGTAAGTAAAAAAAAAATAGATTACGTTTTTTAACATACATAGGTAGATACCTAGACTAGAACAAAATATCAGATATCTATTAAACTTTTTTAAGTAAAATAATAGGGTACTTTAAATTCTAATTAATACAAAATTGAAAACAATTGCTTTTTAAGTTTATGTACCTATAATCAGTTAGTTAGGTAAGTTTAATCACCATTTAAGTATTTAGTTATCACAAAAATCACATTTGAAGTCCGAATCAGCTATTTCGGGGTAACAAGATTCTTGAAATTTTGTACATTTTACATGGTACCACCTAGGACACTCATCACAACCAATATTTTTGAGGTCATTATCTTCAGGGTCACTATCTAAGTCATCAAAACAAACTGTGCATTTTCTTTAATCTTAAATTTAATTGGTTCTACTTCAATATGCCTACTTCGATAACAAAATTGACCTGTGTCGGCGTTTTTCGCGGACATCTTCGGTTTGCAAGTTATTAGGCCCGGTACGTTTTCGCTGGGCCTCCCTGTATACTTATTATTATAAATAAAGCACTGGTTATTGGGTTGCTGAGGCAATAAAAAGCCAAAGAGTTACATCAACTGTGTATTTCTAAAAAGCTAGCTTTCGAGGGAAACTGCCCCCCTTCATCAGGTTTGAAATTAGATTAGTTGTGGCCCATTAGTTGTTGTAAAAATAAGATATGGAATATTGGGTGTCATTACAAACTTGATTAAAAACTTTAAAAACATAATGTTACATTATCAGACCACCCTAATGATTGAAATCCATCAAAATGGTGGGTTCTTATCGCCGGACCATGTCCTATTTATTTTTATACATTAAATAAATCCTTCTGGGTTTTGCAGTTGCGAAGTCATCAATAATTTTATTGTAGAAAGTTTCGCCTTTCGCCAATTCTTTAACTAATCCTCGCTCAATTCCCAAAATGGACAAATTATTCAGACGCGACGGGGCCATAGTATTTCTGCTGTATGATTTAATTCGTTTTAATGCTGAAAAGCTTTTTTCCACAGATGCTGAAGTTGGTGGGAGAGACAAAATTAAACAGAAAAGTTTATATATTTCCGGAACGTCAGTAGTTATTTCATTTTTATAAATAAATTCCACCAAGTCACAAATTTTTGAAGAACTTCCGAAGATTGTTGGATCCGAATAAAATAACTGCAGTTTTCGTCTTAATTTTTCATTATTAAAAAATTCTTTTGTTAATTAGTTTATTATTTAATAATAATTAATATTAAATTAATTCTTAATAAGTTCTTCTGGATATTTTCGGTTGAATTCATTAAATCTATTATGATTTTTTAATTCTAAAAAATTTAGGGAAGAAATGTCCTTAAACCTTATTTCAATTTAATTTATAAGTAAATCAAAAACTTCGAGAAACAACCTTTTCATGCTCAATGAATTGTCACCGTTTAGGTAATTTTTACGTCGTTTGGCACAAGGCGGCATTACATCCGATATAATTCTTCGATTTTAGAATATAAATAAGTATCTTTATTTCTAATTTTCTTGAGATTGGACAGCAGTAACATAAATCTTTCGTTGCAGTATGTCATGTCTGACAATTTGCTCTGAATAATGGCAAAAACTGGATCAGTAGAAGAAAATACCAAATTAAAAGTATAAAAGAGAAACGCATCCCAAGAGATTGGTGCGTTTGGTTGATTTTGTGAAAAAAGCCGAAAATCATCTGGCATCCCATTATCTCTTATCTTTAAAGCAATTTAGCAATGAATAATACCGCCTTTACGTTACAAATGTTTTCCTTCAATCGCTATTTTTTTTTTTTTTTTTGAGTAAACTTTCTTTAAAACCTAATAGGATTGGGTTTTCTCTTTCGAACTTCAATTTCTCCAAATTCTAAGTCTTTGTATGACAGTTTGAAGAGAAATTAATCTGGTCTAGACTTCTCAAATCTCGGAACTTTAAAATCAGTCATTTTTATAGAGTAGCCAGTCACATCTTTCGCGTAGTTATTACCTGTCATGCTACTCAAATGCTTTACGTCGAAGAAATCTGAATGACTCATTTCGTTCACCTGATATGGATTTCCACGTTTCTTGGCTGTACGTATAATTGTGACATACTGCTGCGAGATAATTGGACCACTTTTAAGTGATTTTTTAATCTGTTTCTCGATCACAGAATGGTCGGCATCACCTTCGTTTTCGGTATGTCCGCAGATCAAGAATTTGTGTGTAACGGTTTTTATTTTCAGCTTTTTAACTGCGTACAGGAACATTACAATAATGTACCGATTCTTGTTTTGTCAACAACAGTTGTCAGAGTAGAAAGTGAAGCTGATGAACCAGATTATCATTCATAATTACGGAAGCTTTCTTCTCCAAATACTTGTATATGCAAGAGCCTATTTCATTAGCGACACGATGTCCTTCGCCCTCGTGCCAAAAAAACATTCTACAGCATCATTACCAACTTCGCAAATTTTAAAATTATAAGAATTATTTTCGATTTGTAATAGAATACTGACAATTTTCCTTTAGGGCACGGCATGACCGCTTGAAGATCAAATGTTGCCAAGACAAAATTATCACCTGTTACTGTTATCACATTTTTTATCCTGTTCTTTAGATTCACGACTCAACTTTATTTCTTCCTGAATCTTGTCATACTTTTCCTTTGTGCCTGGTACTTCTGGTGCGTTTTTATATGAGTTACACAAATTGCATAAATCTTTTTTAGGAGAAAAAAATGAAATTTTAAATTCGCTATTAAAAATGCGTGACTACATCATAAGATTTGCAGCTGGATGATTTTTTCAGGTCTGTTCTTTCACATAGGCTCTATGTAAGTCAGCTAAACTTTTACCACCATCTATGTACTCTCTGGAAGTATTGGCACGGAGGTAGTGGTATCTTTCCAACCGGGTAATCGAGTTGATATGGTTTCTGATTCTTGTATGTCAGGTTCTACTGTGAAATGATTTGAGTGTTTTCCTCTCTTCTCTGATTCAAGAAATCCATTTTCCATTTTTTGCAAGACTGTTCTCATTGGTCTGTCGTTAATTCCTAACGTATTCTTAAAAAATATTTTACAAACTCTCACTTTTTTCTCCCCTATCTGGAAGTAGAACGGTTGTTCAATTTTCTGTGATTCTCTTTCCCATAAATAAAAGACCGTTGCAGTTCCAAGTTGCCAAGTGTCAGCATGAAAGTTTGCATTTGTCTGTGCATGGTGCTAAAATTTCGCTGGCTTTAAGTATTTTCGACGTCTTGGAAACGTATTTGTATTCTTTTCCCATATTTCTGAGCCGCTTTGCGGTCTCTTTTTTTCTTTCGGGAATCTTCTTTTTTTACCACGTTTAGGAGACGAATTTTCAGCAGAAGTAATGAGCGAGCCATTTTGTTCAGAATCTGATGATGACGTCCAGTGTTTTCGCTTTATCTTTGTTTGATTTTTCTTTGGATTTAAAAGCTTTAAGGTTATTTTTTCTTTCATATTTCATATAATAAATATTTTTATTGATGGTCGGCCAACTTCTACAGCTCTATAGCAATTGACTTTTGTCTTATCTACTACAGCCCCAGAAAAGATTGAGAGTCGTTCTAATGTTTCGAGGAAGGGATGATGCAACTCAAAAAATTTGCATAACTTCAGTAAATCGTGCGTATCCCTGGATACTCGAGCATTACTAGCATCTGTATGCTGTTCCGATGAATGAAAAATCTATTGACAAAATCGTTCCATAATATTGCTGATTTCTAAGGATGCCACAGTTGATGATATCCACTTGCATATACTACTTTCGGACATTCCATGTCCATGAGTTAATCGTCCAATGCATTTCATGGCTCTCATCAAAACTTGCTCGATCATCATGCCAGTCCACGTGCCAGATCGAAATTTGTTAGTTCGTCGTATTGTAAAATAACTTTGGTTAACAAACTGGCAATATTCATCGGAATTAATTTTTTTCAGCTCTAGCATATTATCTTGCAGATGAAGGTGAGCACTTTTTGCGCACAAATGATGACCACCAGCATGGAAATATGGTATCATATCATAAACGCACTGAAGATGTGAAATAAAATCACCAGTTCGTTCTGCGTCAATAAACTGTTTGAGGAAACTGATCATGTCATAATACTGCATCCATAATTGAGCTGTTTGTCCCTTTTTTCTTATTTTTTGAATTTCATCGAGGTAATTTTTAATATTTTAAAATATTAAATCGAGGTAATTTAAAATATTAAACGCTGTTTAATATTTTTATAAACTGTTTCTTCAAATAATTTACCATCAGAGTTGGCTGATTTGTTGATCTTGTCATTTAAAGTTTATCATTCCGATTCGGATAAGTTTATTCTTGAAAATATTATATCAGCTAATGCTGCATGAATCAATCAATGGGCTCGTACAGCTTTTGAGTATGCGTGGCCATCATCGACCTCTTCACCCTCTTGAGAAAATCCCCCTGGGAACAACGGACCTTGTTGGGAAGGAGTCGGTTGGAATTCAGGTCTGATTCCTGAGCTCGGTCCAGGATTTCCGCTATCATCGTCATCACCATCATCCTTGTCACTTGGTCCCTGGTAGTAGATAGAGTTGGAGAGTTCTGGAACACCTTGAACCCAGGGTCAAGGTCAAATCATATGGCGATTTTACATGGGAGAGTTCTGAAACACCTTGAAACCAAGGTCAAGGTCAAACTTTTGTATCTAGTCTGAGCTTAAAATAATTATGTTAAAGAATCTATTTATATATTCAAGGTCATATGACAATTTTATATGGGAGAGTACTGGAACACCTTGACAAATTCTTCAAGGCCAAACATGTATAATTGCATCAATAATTTTAAAGATTTTATTTTATTAATTCAAGGTCATATCGTGTATATGGGAGAGCTCTGGAACACCTTGACGAATATTTCAAGGCCAAACAGTATAAGCGAAGCATCAATAATTTTTGAGATTTTATTTATTAAATCAAGGTCAAACCGCCTCACCCGCCGCCCCGCCCCCGTATGTAGAAAATTTATCTAATAATTTACTGAAGTAGGTACTTATGACAAACTATAAACTAGAAGGCTGTCTCTACCCGTCCGTTCAAGCAGCTAACAATGAATATGTACCTACTCCTATCACTTTCTGAATTTAATCGAGCGCAA
The DNA here is from genome assembly GCA_910589415.1 of Malachius bipustulatus. NCBI lineage: Eukaryota > Metazoa > Arthropoda > Insecta > Coleoptera > Melyridae > Malachius > Malachius bipustulatus. Next base: position 10,789,052 of record OU342633.1, read on the forward strand.
AGAATTAAAAATTCAAAATAATTTTAACGGGCATATCGCTGTAACCTAGGGCCTCCTGAGGCACTTCTTTATTTAAGTTGGCTTCCTGGTGCTGGCCTGGCATGCATCCTCTAGTTATTTCTCGATGTGCTGTACTGATGAGGTCTAAGAGACCGAAACAGCGTTGTCTGCAGCTTTGAGATGACTGGATGGCTCTGCGTGTCAGGTCTGCCTCAGGAGGCCCTAGGTTAGAGCGATATGCCCGTTAAAATTATTTTGAATTTTTAATTCTTTGCGCTCGATTAACATTATCATTATTATACAGGGTGTCTGCTTAAGGCTGGCCACCGGCTATATCTCGGAAACTGATGGGCCTAGAACCTCAAAATAAAAAATTTCCAGACATAAGTGATCATGAGAAATTCAATGAAAATATTTTCAAGATGGCCGGACTTCCGGAAATACCGGAAGTTGACACCTACTTCGTTATTTTAACGGAAACACCCTGTAAAATATTATATTTTTTAAATGTCTGAAGAAATCGAATACAGGTGGTTTTCACCATTGGAATTTAAATTGAGCGGTTTATGAGTTATAAACAAGTGAAAATCGAAAATTTTCAACTTCAAAGCAGTGTAGAACTAGAACGGCTCAAGATATCTAAAAACGGTTTACATGTCCCTATCCTAACTTTTCACAAAGTATCCTACTATGTGGTTTAAATTTTAATACAGGGTGATGAAAAATCGGATAATTTTCATCACCCTGTATCAAAATTTACTCCACATACTGGGATAATACGTGAAAAGTTAGGATAGGGACATGTAAACCGTTTTTGGATATCTTGAGCCGTTCTAGTTCTAGACTGCTTTGAAGTTGAAAATTTTCGATTTTCACTTGTTTATAACTCATAAACCGCTCAATCTAAATTCCAATGGTGAAAACCACCTGTATTCGATTTTTTCAGACATTTAAAAAATATAATAATACACAGGGTGTTCCTGTTAAAATAACGAAGTAGGTGTCAACTTCCTGTATTTCGGGAAGCGCGGCCATCTTGAAAATATTTTCATTGAATTTCTCATGATCACTTATGTCTGGAAATTTTTTATTTTGAGGTTCTAGGCCCATCAGTTTCCGAGATATAGCCGGTGGCCAGCCTTAAGCAGACACCCTGTATATATTTATATATATATTTCTCCAAAATCGCGAAATTTTGATTTTAAAAACGCTCCTGTGGCTTTATCTTTCAAGATTAGTGAACGAAATTTTGGGTCCTTGTAAAGCTTTAGAATGACGTTGGATTTTCGTTGAAAAACTTTCCAAAAGTCCCATCACTTCTACAGGGTGTCCCTTCAAAATTCCATGAACCCGGATTTTGTCATCTCATTTCAGGTCGCAGTTTTGAATCTAGGGGGCTGAAATTTTTGTGGGAGTAAGATATCTATAAAAACTGGTCTGGTATTGTACTTGAGCAAAATCGGTCGAGCGGTTTCAAAATGGCGGTCATTTTAATTTTTGAAAAATTTGCTAATATTTGAACCCCTGTATGAGCAAGATGGAAAAAAAATTTTGAAACCAAATCAACAGGGTTTGAAGAAAATTATTTCAAATTTAATTTAATGTAACAAAATTTACATTACTTTTATTATTAAGCCAGTGGCGTGGATAGGAAAGTGGTAAAAATGGCTAAATTTCCCTAACAATTTATGAGCACATTTTTGAAGCAATTGAACTAAAATTTTTACAGTAGATAACTATACTAATAGCCTTTAACACTTAAAAATTTCAAGAAGTGAGTAAGAAAAATGGCCGAGATATTAGAATTTTTCTTACATGATGTTTATTTCTCTAAAATTTTAAGAACGCTCCAGTAGCTTAATTTTTCAAGATTAATGAACGAAATTTTTTACTTTTGTGAAACTTAGGGATGACGTTTGATTTTCACAAAAAAACATTTACCTAAAATTGCGCTACTTTTACAACGTGTCTCTCCAAATTTCAAAAAAAAAAAAAAACGGGTATGAGGCACGGTTTCTGGTCGCTGTTTTCAATCTAGGGGAATGAAATTTTTTTGGTAGTAAGATAACTACAAGTAGTCGTATGGTACTGCATTTGAGTTAAATCAGAAGAGCCGTTCCAAAATGGCGGCCTTTTCAATTTTAGGAAAAATTGATAGATTTTGAACCCTTAAATAAGCCAGTTAGAAACAAAAACTTTTAAACGAAATTAACATTACTGGAAGAAAATTATTTGAAATTTGAGTTATAAAATATTGAGTTAAAATATTGCAATAAAATTTGCAATATTTTTATTATTAAGCCAGTGGCGTGGGTAGGAAAAGGGAAAAAGGGCTAAATTTCTATAACTGTTTATGAACATATTTTTGAAGGAATTGAACGAAAATTTTTCCAGTAGACAACTATACTAATAAACTTCAAAATTCAAAGATTTCAAGAAGGAAATAATAAAAATGGCGGAGATATTAGAATATTTTTACATATTATGTTTATTCCTCTAAAATTTAAAATTTTCGGTTTTCAAAGCTCCCCTTTCACTTTTTCCGTTTTATAAAAGGTAGTCTAAAAAATAGTATTTTTTAAGTAAAGTTAGCCAGTGGCGGGCATAGGGAATGGGCCAAAATTGTTCAATTTTGCCAATGATTTTTTTTGTTTTGTTAAATTTAAAAATTCATTCTAAGGCATGCACGGTTTAAAACGAAATGAAATGCAATTGTCAGTAAGCCACTACGCGAATATCACCTGACTATGTAAAATTCCAGAAAGCCAATTTAAAAAGCGGTGAAAATATTCAGAATTGAATCGCATAAAAATACACTATTTCTGCGATTGATGCGCAAGAAGGTTTTTTATTAATTAAATAGGTATGTCAGTACTCGTCAAGTCAATGTGGACTAGCGAAGAGAGCGAAGGGAGCTTTCGATAATAATTTTGTTATCTTTTTGGTTTTATTTAAATGTAAAATCGGACCGTACTGTCAACTTTACAACCCAGCATTTCTCTATTCAAATAGTGCAGCGTGGTTCAAAAATATTGAGCTAAACCTCGTGCTCGTGAGTTGTGAATTATGGTGACCGCATCTTCATATATTAAAAATAAAATACTTTTTGGCCAAAGTCGTGATACAAAAGTCGTTACTAAAGTAATAAAATTCCGTATTTTAACATTAATTACAGAAAATTCATTTTTAGTCAAGAACTTTGATACTCAGTGGACCGACTACAGGCGTGGTTTGAATATGTCGCTTTCTTCCTAAAAACCTCTCGCCTCTCAACGGCCACCTTAGATGTGTCGACCTGTACAGTTATAATAAATAAAACCTCTAGTTTTATTTCAATCTAGTAATAACAGAGATATAATAACCGCGCGAGATGTAATATTATACGGATTTGTTTATAACAGATCATATTTCACCCTCTACCCGTCCGTTCAAGCAGCTAACAATGAATATGTACCTACTCCTATCACTTTCTGAATTCCTAATACAATAAATAGAAATAATATGAACAAACAATGACCTAGCCTTAAAAGTTTTTAAGTTTTCATCGTCTATGTCGGTTAATTCATATTAATAATTAGTTGACCTCCATACATATTCTGTGAGAGCGAGAGAGAGAAGTGAAGTAAGAAGTAAATAATTAAAGCAAAATATACCCGCTACCACTTCTGCTCTCCTTAACAAAAATCGAAACGAAAATTTTTACAAGTCACCCCCCTCCCCCCCCCCCCTTTCCGAGGGTAACCACCCCTGTTGAGACGATTGGCGGGGTTGTTTTCACCCTTAGAATTCTTTTTTAGTACTACCCCTTCAGTTTTTTCTAAATAACTTCATTATTTAAAGTCTGATAATCATCAAATTTTACAGAAAACATCTCTTTAATAGTTTACATGTATAAATATTGTTTTTTGTTGAATGGTACAAAAAAAAAAAACGCTATTTTGACCAAATTATATTATAAGCGTTTTATCAACCCCCTCAACTTTTAGCTAAATTATCTGACTTATTTATAATCCGATTACCTTCGGATTTTCTTTGATTTTTATCGCAAAGCAAAAACTACAAAATGATGCAGTCTTGGGGTAGAAGCGTTACCACCGAAATAAGAAGGCCCGAGCGCTAGAATGTTACGTCATCAAAGGAAGGCGATCAGCGTGAGCTCACGCTCAGCATTACTACATGTATGGTGTAATATAATTTCTTCCCGAGAAGATATTTATCTTCAATAAATTTGCTTTTAGCAGCTTTGCTTTTCAGATTCATTTTCGAATGTCTGTGAAAAGTAAAACAAGCGATCGAACGTTTAAAAAAAAGGCAAATATATAATAATTTAAAGTGTGTGTGTGGCTGAAGAGTTCGTATGTCTTACCTATATAGTTAAGACCGATGCTCCCTCTTTTTTAAAAAAGAAAAAAAATAATAATAATATAAATATAATAAGAAAGTAATCCTGATGTACCTATACTTAATATAGGTACATCAGGATATTATAAGCATGAAAAGAAATCAGAAAAAAAATTAGGGACTCAACTTATTTTTTGTTTTGTAGTCAATATACTTTGTTGGCCTATTTAGTCAGCAGCTAGTCTAATAGACTAGCGGCTCTAGATGAGCCCTTTGTTGAATTTAGTTAGCAACAATTTGCTATTATTATTAGTCTTCTAGACTTCTAATCTAGACGAGGACCCGTGGACATTTTAAAAATGAACATAATGATAATTTGCAAGGTCTACGAATACCAGAATGATATCGTAGATATCGCAATTATTAACTGACACAAGTTATGATAAATTGTGGGGGGCGGCGGGGGGTAGGGAATATATTTTAAAACGTTGTAAAATGTTTGGTAATTACGATGTAAGAGTCTCTAATTTCCTTTTACATTCTTTGCCAAGTCTGTCGTTCTTTTTTCCACAGTAATTTTTTAACAGTGTATTTGTTACAGAATTTAAAACTATTTAAAATTCCTGCAAATATATAACATTAAATTATAGATAAACCGTTTCCTAAGATAATCAAATGAACCTTCTTTCAGATCTTAACCCTCCAATCCATGGGCCTATCCGGACAATTTTCGGTGTTGTGTAATGCTCTGGTAATTGCCCTAGAGCGAGAAGAGTCTATACCTGTGTTTGTGTTTGTCCCATACTAACTGTCTGAATAGAGAAGCACCAAGACTGCCTAAACGATAACGAGAAGACCCAGAAGATAGCTACAAGTCTGAAGTTGGATTTCCAATGGGAATCACCATTATGAAAGTTGGCTGTATGTCAAGCTGACCAGGCCATAAAACAGAAAAACAACAACAACAACTATTTTAATAATACTTTCAGAACTGCGATCACTGCATTCTGGAAAATTATTTATCAAATTATTATTTTTAATATACTCTAGTGATGTTGCTGACAAAAATTCTTTTTTATTATGAATAGTTAAAAATTGCTCTTCATGATTTTCCAAAATTTTGTTAAAAATAATGTATTGATATAAAACAATGTTGACAATGTCATCTTTGGGAAATTTAAGGCTACCTCGAGTCAAATTCTTTATCAGAAGAAGATTTTCTTCATCAGTAATGAGATCATTTCCAAATGTCAAGTTATCATTAAGGTGCCCACAGACTAGCACACAAGTGCGTCATACATGTTTGCCATACATGTGCATCGTCCATGTACGATGAGCGTTTCTCAGCCACAGATCTACACACTAGCTTGTCACGCAAGCAGTATCGAAGTACGCGATGAACAGTGAGGACGAATATATTTTACTGGCAGCGGCGTACGCTGTTCTAGTTAAAAAGAAAAGAAATAAATTAATTCAAAAGCCGAAAATTCGAATAAAATGGGTCAAAGATTGGCTTTTAAAACGCTCATAATATACGCATATAAATCTTCTAGAAGAACTACGATTGGAACCAGACGATTACCTGAGGATGGATGAAGATAGTTACGTAACGCTATTAACGTTAGTGTCTACAATAATAGAAAAACAGAACACAATTTTAATAAGGGATGCCATATCACCACATAAGCGATTAACAGCCACACTTCGCTATCTAACTACTGGAAGAAATTATGAAGACTAAAAAAAAAAAAAAATTCCAACAGAGATAGAACCTTGACTTCAATATGAAAGTTGTAACTGAAGCTAAGGAGTTTCCAAAACTAGTTTCAGTTTGGGCGAGAACATAAAAATGCCGAAACTGGAGCCAAAAAACTAAAAACAGGAAGTCGGCCATATTTCCGCAACGAAGGTCCAAATTCAAAAACTTCAAATAAAAAAACGTTTCGTCTTGACGAGACCTACACGGCCCTTACCGTTGTCTAAATCGAGCTGGTACACCCTGTATATATCAGTCACGTATACTTCATCCGTTCCTACACCTGATCGTTTGGATTCTTCGATTCTTTTAAGTTCTCGTCGAAAGCTTCCACGAATGCTATTTATTTTAGACTTAACGGTATTTTTTGTCGCATTTGGTTCAACCTCTCGTAGTTTTTTTAGTAACGTTTCATAGGCTGTATCTTTTTTATTTCTATTCATGTAATCTTTACATTTAGTTTTCCACAAACACGGATAACTTTTGTAAAGTTCTATAAATTCTGTCATAAAATCTTTTGTAAAACTTCTTAAATCGGACATTATAATATTATTATTAAGAAATACACTACACGACACTGAATAAACAAATTATATAAAAAGATTGTCAGATTTGTCCACAGACCGACATACATGTATGCACGTAGATGTATGCGCGTTGATGAATTCAAGTTGAAACCTGAAACTTGTGCGACGCACATGTTTGCCACGTTTCGCCCACACACTAGCGAATATCAACGCACAAGCAAGTATGACATACATGTATGACATACATGTGCGCTAGTCTGTGGCCGCCTCAACAGATACTTCATTTGATTTTTTTCAAGACGATGTAACAGCAATAGCCTCCCAAATATACAATTACAGGCATTTCTTGTTTAACATTTTCAACATCAATTTCAGTGACATCTAGATCAGGAGAAAACCAAGTTGACGAAGATGCAGATGCTTCACTTTGACAATATTCATCATCATAAAAAGAATCAATTGTGATAGTACCAAAACAGCGAGATTTTAACGACATACATGACTGAATTCTGAGTTTTTTTCGCATTCGTATAGTTGTCGAACTGAAATATTATAATGGCCTCCAGCTAACTGTCTGTACTTGCCAAATCTATGTTCAAGAGGGTCAGTTTGAAATTTTCCTAATAACACATACTTCATTTTCAATTCTTCAAAGCAATATGACGTGACCTCCAACAAACCATAAATTGTATGATGTAGTGCTGTGTGAGTTTGACTTGTTAATTTTTTTGGAAATCTATCTGAATTTTTCCACGTTTCTAGCCAGTGCAGCATTTTTTTTTTTTTTAATATTTTACAATCATCTGCATTGATGGATTTACAGGCTCTTGATATGTGTCCTTTAAACGTTGTCCTTTATGTGGTGTTTTAACGTTAACTATCTTCCACCAGGTTAATATACTCGTAATATTTATAAAATTTGCAGTTTGTTTGGAATTATCAATTTTTTCTCCAAACTGTAACAAAGCTTGAATAACAAAAGGATTAAAAATTTTCAGAGACAATTGGACATTTTGTTTTTCTAAGTTTGTCGGGAACAGTGACTTTAAAGTTAAATTATACCCATGTTGCAAAAGTTTATCATTTTCGGCATTATGAAGTTCCACCAAACTTTTAAAAGAGGCAATTTTTGTTTCAAATGTATCAAAATCTGGGTAAGTAAGAATTTGAACAGGTTTTGAATTTATCCAGTTATTTTTGATACATTTTATCAGATGCACCGAATCAAATAAGTAAAATAATAGTCGCGTCTCGTTAGCGGGATGAGGATAAACAATAGGTACTTAATTTTTTTTGCGGAAAAATTACCCATTGCTTTGCTATTTATTGCATTATTATCACTTACAATGCAAAAAATTTTATAGCCAATTTCCTCAAAACCAAGAATGATAGATTTGATAAAATTATAAAAAATTTCATGGTTAATTTTTCTAACTGGTGAAATGTGAATGACTTCTTTAAAATTAGATGAGACACTATTGATCATAAACGTGAAAGCTGAATTGGCCAAGGTACTATCATTAATTGCTGTTCCTACAATATTTCCCCCTTTGTAATCAATGGTTTAATGTGAATTTCATCCATAAGCAATATCATAAATAATTCATGCTCTTTTAAATACTTGAACATTTTTTTTGCATAAGATAAAAATAACTCCCTTTCTTCAAGAGTTGGGTCTGTTAGAAAAGAATTACAAATGGCTTTCAAAGTACTAGGGTGAGATAATATTATGCCTCCGTGACTTCGCAAATAATTATAAGCATGTGAGCTAATTGAATTTATGACAGAACATAATATTATTGTGTCCGGTGAGTATCGGTACCTTTCCTTTGGCAATATCGACAATTTCAGTTGCTGAGAGACAAATAAAAGTAAACTGTTATTTACGAAATTTGCACCTTCTATGCCCTCCAAAATATTGCAAATGTGAGTAATAATACCTTGAATTTCATTTTTTTCGGTTTGTTCATCTGATTGACGGCCTTGTGATTTATTATCAATGAAGAATTTATCAATTTCGTTTACCGCTTCCAATAGGTCATTGATATTGTTTAGCAAAAATGGGGTCTTACATTTATTCATCTGTAACGATATTTGTTTGCTATATAATAACGTTTCCAGCTTTAAATCTGAGCTAATATTAATGGAGTAAGTAATTACAGGTGCAGGGGAGTACTTAATTTTGTATAAGAAAACTTCATTTTGCTCATTAAACGTTTTATGCCACTTGCCTGATAGATCTAATGAATTTAAAATAGGTAAAAATTCTTCAAAATTTTGAAATGACGTGGACTTTTTATAAGTTTCGTACTCTTCCATGCTCTCCTTTATAGCCTGTGATAAATTTTGTTGCTCTAATAAAATATTTTTCTCAGTTCTACTTTTTCTACTATCCGGAGCAGACTTTGTCATATATGAAGGACAATTAGGAAAAATTACTGGGATAGAATCCCACTTTTAGTTTCGGATATTTTAAGGATACCTCTATTGTTTTCCCATTTTTCTCATCAAAATAACTACTTGACCAGATTATACTTTCCTTTTGAAAATGCCTCTCACAAACTCTGCTATTTTTTGTAGGCCGAAAGTCATCTCGTGGAATAGCTTTGAGCCATTTTCGACACGAATCATCGTCTTTTGGGAAACTAAACACGTGCACTTTATTTTCAGTGTCATAATAATTGCCGTTACAGCCAGGCACACAGCACTTGTTCGGCATGATGACACAAAACACAAAACAAGACACTCACACAGTAATTTATATTACACGACACTAACAGGAACCGATCGTTTTCCCTAATAAAACTAAAAAATTTAAGTAGTGGTGCTAGAGGTAGATATACCGAGTGACAAGTTTCAAAGCAGAACATAGGCGAATAGCATGGGAAATCACATAATTGCAGTTTATTTCTCACCACTTTTATCTACAAGAACGGTAATGGTGTCTATCGAAAGAGAATTGTTTTCTGAGCATGCTGATACCAAGCACTTAATAATTAACAGTTTTTTTATCATGCCAGAAGAACTTAAACATTTTCAAAATTAAAAGATGAGCAGCCATGACATGCTAAATTCGGATAAATTTTTCGCTGTCAAAGCAAATATTTTCAATTATTTATTTTATTTTAATTCTGATTGAACATCACTAAACAATTACGAAAATCCTCATTTACCATCATTTTGTTTTATCAAAAATTGACTATGAAAAATGAACACGTAAAATAATTATTGAACTAAAACAATAACTAAGTACAACAAATATTCAAATAGTCCTTCATTTTGAAATCAATATTCCCACCCTTTTATAAATTGTGCTTCGGACTTGTCCGAGTTGTTGGCTATTAAAGAGTGCACATTCAACAATGACTAGCTCTGTAAATTTTGTTTTTGATAACCCCAAGATCCCAAGAAAAACCACAACAACGATAAGGTGCTAAATCGGGAGATCTGGCCGGCCAGTTAATAATACCACGGCGATAAAAACGCGTCCCGCATTAGAATAGCCATTATTATTATTATTCATTGACAATCTTTTCAAGGAAACGCGTATTGGTAATTAAAAATGTTTGTTTTGACAGTAACAAAATTATTCGAATTAGGCATGTCATGGCCGCTCACAATTTTAATTTTGGAAATGTTTTAGTTCTTCTGGCATGATAAAAAAAACTGTTATTTATTAAGTATTTGGTATCAGCGTGCTCAGAAAATAATTCTCTTTCGATAGACACCATTACCGATCTTGTAGATAAAAGTGGTGAGAAATAAACTGCAAAAATATGATTTCCCATGCTATTCGCCTATGTTCTGCTTTGAAACTTGTCACACGGTATAATGAAAACAAACACAAGTAAAAGCACGTTCGGCGTCTGCTGTTCCGAGAAAAACAACACTGGTGGGTAACGTAACGGCTAGATCCACTAGACCGACACCGACCCTTACTGATGAAACCTACCGCCTTCTTGTGATGACGTAGGTGGTAGCTGACGTCACAGCGCTCGGGCCTTCTTATTTCGGTGGTAACGGTAGAAGGCCTGCATCTAATACAGAAATATCAACCCCCTAAACTGTTAGCTAAATTATCTAACTTATTTATAATCCGATTTCCTTCGGATTTTTTTTTTAAATTTAATCGTAAAGCAAAAACTACAACATGGTGCAGTTTTGGGGTAGAAGGTTACGACCCCTGCATCTCTTACAGCCACATGATGGTTAAGTAAATTTAGAAAAATATTTTGGAATGAAGACTTATATGAAAATGTTTGAAACAATTGAAACTCTGTTGAAGAAAAAAGTTCTTATATCAAGACTACATACCTAAATAATTTTCTTCAATGATTCCAACAGATTAATCGAAATAATTTATAAATTTAACGACTAAATATGGTGATTTTTTTTATATTATTTTTATTATTATATTATCATATCGCATTATGATATTTAGTTTTAAAGGTGTAATAAAACAAAAAATAAATATAGATAATTATTATTTTAAGAAAATATTTACAAATATTCAAAATTTACAAAATTACCTTGATTAACTTGTATAAAATACATTTAACTTAAACTAAGCGTTAAGTAGATGGTATCCAACACATTCGTCCGGGGTTACACACTCCAGAGCTTCAACCTCTTCACCGGCTATGGCTCGGTCCAACCAATGCCAGAGAGAATCCGGTAGTCGTCGCACCACGTCCTGTAGGTGATGAATGCATCCTTACCGGTAGATTTCCTGGAGGGTGCAGAAGACGCAATAGCTGGCGTTGCTGCAAAGCCAGCAGGCAGTTTTAGCCGCTTCGTATCGCTGCGTGTCTTCTGCTGGGTCCCCCATTTGCTTGGAAATTACTGACAGAATTTGGAACTGCAAGGACACCTCCTCCATCGCCTTCCTTGCTCTCTCTACCGGTTCCAATAACATCTCTAAGTGGAAAAAAATAAATTCCTCGTAAAGGAGTTTGCGGCATACGACGGAGATAGAGTCATACATTACGTTTTCAAGCCGCCATATCCGTTCCAACGGCTAACCGACACATATCAGCAGCAAGCAAACTGGGTAATCCGGAATCATCACGCAAATGAATGGGATCAAGGATTTACTCCAGTTCATCATCTGTCTGGAATATTGAAGCAGTTATCACAAAGATGCGAGAAATTTTTGATCAAGGGGAAGGAAAAGGTGAAGTTTATTCAGCAGTACGTGACGATTCCATTCTGGAGCTCCCGGAAACGCCAGCAATGAAAATGAAAGAAGCTAAATGTTTTTATCACAGCAAGGAAGTGTGTATGTGTGCTCTTTCTAACGTGTATGATTTGTACTATGAATATGCTATGGTCGAATAATTATACAAACAAATAAAGAGTTTAAAATATTTGTTTTTTACTTACAATGGCAACAACCAGTTTTAATTTATAAATGGATTATATTGAAGAAACCACAGATGATGACCCCTCTACAAAGTGGAAGAATGACGATCACTGTTGTCTATTCTATTATTTAATAGCATTTTTTATGTTCATAATTCCATGTACCTGTTAATTTTTAAAGAGAGGTATTTATTAAAAAACTGATTTCATATAGATACCTAATGTATTTATTTTACTGTATACCCATAACATTTTACAATATTAAAAAAAAAACATTGACTTGAATAATCGAATCAATTCAATATTAAAGATGTTTGACGTTGGTTAACGCTTTGTAAGCAACTGAGCGTACATATTATATGCAGACAATAAGCCACAACATTTTCAGGAAGGGCGCTGATAGTTTAAAATTCCAAAAGAATATTAATGGCTTGGTTTTGAAACGCTATATTTTCCGGTTGCTTGGAACAGTCTAATACCGCCATCGGGTTTGAAGATCTGAATTTCTCAACATTTAACAGCGGTTCAGGTTCAGCATTGTAGTAGCTGCGTTGGAAGTTTGCATAATACTCATATAGATTGCAGTACTGATGATTTTCAAAATCAACATTTAAATTATCGTAGGGATACTTGGTGCTGTTCAAGTAAACATTTGCATTTTTAATTTTGCAGTGATCAAATTTGCTGGTGTCTTTTTCACTCTTTCCATCTCGGTTTGACTGGAAAGCTAATATCACGTACAAAGGAGATTGACTTTTCTTAACGGATTTTATATTCCATGAGTGAATATTAGTTGTAGACAGTCCGGACTTGGTGTGCAATTCCCAGCTACGAATTGCAGTTGTTGATTTTTCTCCATGTATTTCGTCAACGCGAGTTCGGTTTGCAGACTTCCGACGATATGAGGTATTTTCCAATGTATCTTATCGATGTAAATCACACAAGATTCCGTTGAGCTGCTATTGTATATTGCATTATTATCATTGCTGCTGCGTATTAAAATAAGTTCTTGTCGGATGTTTAATATTACTTTCTTGTAGTCTTCACCAAAGCCGAGAATAATACTAAGCGGAATATAAACTTTGAAGAATCCATGGGCGTTTCGTGGTAATTTAGATGTTTCATTATCAGGTTTCCAACCGGCATTTTGAAGTCTTCGAATTTGATTGGGTGTGTATGATAGCAACCCTTTGATAATTGATGCAATGCCCACTTTCGATAAGCTGTCTACAGTGATTCCATTAATTTCGTAGCGTATTTCACTAAAAATATGGGCCAAGCCGTTGTTAACGATTGCGGCCGTGCATGAGGGTTTACCATCATCTTTAAGCAGTCGTCCTGCTATGAAAATGAAACTCTCACTGGGTAACGTTGGTCTATCACCTTCTATGGCTATTCGAATCTCGTCATTATAGATGAAAACAGCCGTGGCAGGTTGATGTGTGTGGTACTGAGAGTCAACGATACTATTATCGACTAACGGTTTGGCCGATACATCGAGTATACTCATTTTTTCACCTTAAAGCCTAACGCCTTAAGAAAGCGTAGTTTTTCTACAGTGAGACGGTTGTGAGAACGAACTTTGCAGGTTTTCGATATCCTTTTACCACGCTTGGTGTTACGTGATTTTACGGTTGTTTGCACGAAGATGTTTTGCGGATGTCTGGATTGGAATATAGCTACCATGTCACCACTTGTGCAGCATAACACAGATTGATCAAATGTAGGTTTATCGGTTGATTATATACTAGACGTGTTTTAAATGTAACCCTACTGTTACAGTTTCTCCTCGTAAGTTTAGAAGTTTATTATTTTGGTCGGCTACGCTGACGGTTATGTTTGATATTGTTTTAACGTTTATCGGTAGATATATAACGTGATCTGGTGCTTCCACAATTTTCGCCCCAGGTGGTACTTCGGGGAAAAAATGATGAATCAAATGACAGGGTTGACCATTGTCATGCGAACCAGTTGCTATGTTGCAATAAATACATATCGAATTTACAGATGTGATTTTAACCGTCTTCTGGGGAGGAGAATTCGCTGCTTGAAACCTAGAACTGGTCCTAATGTATTATCCTTTGTGAAATCCACTGGCTGAGTGCATTTAAGGTGACACTTGAGCGTTGTAGGATCCGGTGTGAGTAAAAAACCATCATTTGGTTTCATACGAGAACGAATATATGATTCGATAGTACTCAATTCGTAAGATCCGGTGGGCAGAGCAATCACTTTATCACCACCGTAGTATAATAAATTATTTTCCCCTTCTACGATATTAGGTATCGAATGGTAAGTTTCAAACACCCAAGTTATAGCTCACATTATCCTCTAGAACAATGGGTGGTGTAAAATCTGAACTAAGAACAGATGTGGTACCGGTGAGCTTGAAAATGATGGACATCTTGACATGTGAATCAACACTGACGATTTAAGAAGAAAGTGTTGGTATATAAGAACTGTAGACATTAGTGTCCGCAGTTATATGAATTAGGAAATTGAAATCTAGTGCTGTTATTATGTATTTTATTTTGGTTACCATTGCTGTGGAAATAGGTTATCAATTCGGTCGGCGGTCTCAGGGCCCCTACGCTATTGAAATATTAAACTTGAAAATTGCACTTTACATAAGCGACCCAGTGTGTTCCATCGCCGGATTCATCGTCGAGGTTGACAATTCCACATTCCCTTGATTTAATAGTCTTCGGTAGAGCATCTCTCATAAAAATTCCTCGAAAATAAGGCAAGTGCAATACTTTGACGTAATGTAATAGATCGATGTTTGACAACGCACGGCGAGGTAACTTTATTGGTAGTTTTTTGGAGGACGATAAAAATACAATACCAAACCTTTCTTGTACGGTCTCAGGTATAATCCGCTACCCTTAACTTGTTTTTTGAATGGTAAGTAGACACCGTTACCCGTCTTCAATCGTTCCATAGCGGCATTATGACGTTTTGTTTCCTCCAAACTTTGACTAGCAGCCTTGGCATCGTTCACTAACTTTGCTATGGCGGCTGCATCGCCTCCTAAACTACCCAAAGCCCCCAGGGCCCCCATAAGCAAAGGGGTAGAGAAAATGAATCCACCAATTTTCTTGGGCGGCTTAATAATCCTACGTTTACGACGCATGCCGGAACCTTTCTTGCTCGGTTTCTTCTTCTTCGTTGCGGAAACCATAATCCGTTTACCTTTCATCGCACCGGCTACAAGCAACGCTGCGGCTTTTTCTTTCCAACTAGAGTCTTTAGCAGTCAGCCGCTCAACAGCTTTTTTCTGTAGAATTCGATCGGCCTGATGACGATGTTCGAGATCGGGATAGCTCGAGTAGCTGATATCGTGTTGCTTGCAAGCTTCGTCGAGTGGATTTATGCCCGTATCGCCTCTAGCTAACCGTTCTTCCAGTTTAGTACCCGGTCCGCAAAAATTATATGATGGTATGTGCAGTTCAAATGGTAACTTGTTAATTAGAGTATTCAGTAAGCCGGCACCTCTCTTCTTCATCGAGGATCGAGACAATATGACTTAATATGATTGTGCAACACCTTTGACAGAAATCGGATATCATGAATACAGTGCGGGAGATGACATTATACCCCCGAAAGAAGCAGCCGAAAACTCAGTAATAATTTTTGACGACGTGGTATGTGATAGTCAAAGCATCAAATCAAAGATAAAAAAATTCCCGTCTGATGACGAAAAAAAATTTACCCCCACCCCCTTCTTTCATGGCAAAAAACAGTTTTAAGAAAAAAAGGGGGGAGGGAAATCGGTTTTTCTGCGGGCATCTTGCCAATATTGGCGGAATCGAAAAAAAAATACCATTTTAAAGTAGGCATTCCAAAGTGTCATCTCCCATTGGTTGGGCCCGACGCCCCAATATTAGCGAAAGTTATAGCCATTTGAATTTTAATTATGATTTCCCCTCCCCCTCCCCCCCTAATCGAGATAGCGACTTCAGGCATCATTGAGGACACTGCTGTCTGTCGATGAAAAAAAAAATTAAGTCCCTAAGTCGATTTTTTCCATGCAAAACACGCGAACACGGACGGGCGGATTATTCGCACCGCGGCGGAACCCTGAAGAAAGCGCCTTAAAATTGAAAATGCGATATCTCGAGAACCGTTTGACCGATTTGGACCAGTCAAAGTTCAAATTACGCGTCTTCGAGAGCTCTTAACCCGGCATTGGTCGCTAGGTGAATTATAATATCAGTGGTCGCTAGCGAGCGTTTCGCTCGCATGTAGAATCAACAGGCAAATGTGAAATAAACAGCACTATGAATTACAATATAGGGTGTTTGGTGATCGGACATCTAAAATTAAATTTACAAAAACGCATCAGAAGCATAAAAAGAATTTCCAGATCAGGCGTTGTTTTTTTTTTCCCGAGTATTTCCTAAACAAAGCCCTGCCTGGAAAAAGTTATTGTTTTTTAGTAAAACAAATAAAAATTTAAATTTTAATTAAAGTTTTGATGAAATTTTAATTTGGCTGTCTATGTACTCAAAAAATAAAATATTTACACATGATTTAATTTTAGATTTTTGGAAATATTTCCTGAACAAGGCCCGATCAGGAAAAAGTTATTCTTTTTTATGCTTATGATGCGGTTTTGTATATGAAATTTTATTTTGGCTGTCCGATAACCGAACACCCTGTATTAGCAATATTTTTTGTAGGTATTTTGAAATAAGGAGGAATGAAATGGTTAACTTGCCAATATACATTTTTTTGGTAGATAACTATAGGATTTTTTTACATTAGATAACACAAACTGTTTGATTCTGAACTAAACTAACAGCCAAATGCGCGGTATACCATTTAAACAACAAATAAGTTCAGATAAAGAAATTACATCAACCCTTGCATATGGCTAGCAGACCTAAACATAAGAGCAGTTG
Source organism: Malachius bipustulatus (assembly GCA_910589415.1). Taxonomy (NCBI): domain Eukaryota; kingdom Metazoa; phylum Arthropoda; class Insecta; order Coleoptera; family Melyridae; genus Malachius; species Malachius bipustulatus. The sequence goes on from OU342633.1 coordinate 10,805,941, forward strand.
AGTGACGTGAGTGGTCGCTAATGAGCGTTTAGCTCGCGCGGCGGCAACAGCAGTGAATGAAGTGTCCATAAAAAATAAATTTACCCGATTTTCATTACAAAATCCTTTCTATGTTTCGTCTTAAGGCTATAAACTAAGCTAGAAAAATCGACAAGATTGAACTAGTTCAAATAACATAATAATTACAGTTTAAAGACAATGGTGAGCTAAACGCTCATCTAGCGACCACTCGCGGGTTAATTTTTTGACAGGATATTTACTATGCTCAGAGTTGAATTAAATTTTCAACGATTCTTTGTTGAAAGCTCGTTTGGAAGCAAATGAATATGTAGATACCTATTTATTGGGAGATAGTGGCTATGCATGCAAAAGGTATTTGCTTACTCCTTTGTTAAATCCTCAAACGCGACTAGAGCTTGCATACAATTTTGCTCATATACGAACAAGAAATGTCATCGAAAGAGCATTTGGTGTGCTGAAACGTCGGTTTCCCTGCCTATCAATTGGGATGAGATTGCATTTGGACACCACCATGGCAGTTATTGTTGCTACAGCTATGCTGCATAATATGGCAATTGAGATGGCAGATAATGAACCAAATGATGACCCTAATGTGTTAATACCGGAATATGGAGAACCCGAACATGATCCACATAATAATCATAGGGATAACAACATGGCTGTTCGAACAGCTTTAATTAACACTGTTTTCACAAGGTAATAAAATTTAACTAAAATCTTCAAGAAAGTCAAACTGCACTTTTTGGAAACAGCATTTTATGATGAAAAACATAAAAGTTAAACTTGTTTTGTTGTGGACAAAAACATATTACTTTTTCTTATATTTTAATACCTACGTAGGCATACCTAAGTACACATACTTAACAAAACTTTATATATAAAAAAACTTTAATAATATTTAATGACGTGGACAAACATACTTAAATTCATTCATTATGATTACATTTACTTAAGATTACTTTAGATTCATTGCTTTTTAAATTTTTTCAAATTCAAGTTTTCTAATTTGTAACTCGACTTTTTCTTTCTCATGGATTGTCTCCAAAATTGCCATTCTTTTCTTATGTCTTTCCTCCTTCATTTCCAAAATCTTGTTGTATGGTTTTCGGGATATAGTTTTAAGATTTTTAAAAAAGGTATCTTTTATAGGTGATGACTTTCTGACGCCAGGGACGGAGATTTCTGCTTCAGAGCTGGTCGTTTCGTCTGCTGTCAAATTTGGCTCCAACACCAATGCTGGTTGTTTGATGACTGGAGTTATGACAATTTCTGAAATTATTTTAACTTAAATAAAAGTACAGATTTAAATAAATTTAAAATTGATCAGAATTATTTAAATAAATGTACTTATTGTTAATATTTTATTGTTTTTTTTTTTTAATTTTGACTCAGTTACTTGCAATATGGTTGTATAGGTACAATTTATCATCAACTTGAAAAGGTTTACTGTGCACACCCGAACAAGAGGGAAAATCACCATTGCTGTCATACTCATTATCTAGTCCCTCGGCGTGTTTTCCCAAAATGGACAGCACATGCAAGTCGCAGGGAGTGACTTGGGAAAAGCTGGATCCTCCCCCAGTAACATATATTTCTACCTAAAATAATATATCAAAATAAATGATTATTAAATAAAAATCAAATTGATTGTTACTGTGGGAACTTTACTTTTTCTTCTGCTTTGTGTTTCTTTGCCGTTTTCTTGAGGTTATCATACAGCAATTTTTAACTGGACCTCATTTCGATGTACACTCTTTGCTGTACTATTAAATTTTACGGCAACCTCTTTCCAGCAATCTGATTTTTTTTGGTAGAAACAGCATCCGTTTTCTTGTTTTCCAAAATCTGCTTGTAATCTTGCATGATTACAAGCAGATTTTCTTTCTCCTCCTCGGAATAGTTTTTAGCCCTGCTTCTTTTTTGGGGAGTTTTCGCTTCATTTTTAGTATTCATTGTTGTTAATCTTCTTGAAAAGTTTATGCACTATGTTTATTTAATAATTATAGGGTATATGTGTCTATGAAGCGCACGACGCACGAATGAATGAAACCAGTAAACCACACACAACACACAACACGAATTAAGATGTTATTTAAAGTTTAAGGTGACGTTACTGCAATTTCATGTATAAATGTACAATTTATGTTCGAAATTGTACTGAATGCCTATTGTATGAATAACTAACTGAGCTGTCAAACACGTTGGTGAAACAAGAATAGATTTAACTAGAGAATAAAACTTATTCATTCAATAGTTATTTAGAGATTTATTTGCTGTTGGTGAAACCGGGCATGAATGTCTCTAATATCTTTGCTTTGCAAGTAGTACAAACCAAACAATTCTATAAATTCACTTTAAAAGTTCTATGTTTTATTAATTCATTGTCTAATACTGCGAATACGTCCTCCCGAACATCGCTCATAAAATCCTCAACACTAACGTGCTTCACATCACTGCTGACTTTGTAACTCGCCAACCTACCTCCATATGCCGTACTTCCAATTTCAACACGTCCGCTGTCACTTTTCCAAAAATACGATCTATGCCGCAAACTTCGTATGTGGGCAGTATAGGTATTGCCTGGAACTTGTACTTCACACACGTTGCAGTACAGCATCTTCGCTGAAATAATATTTTCAGTTAAGCAGAGGAAAAAGCATACAATTAGGTATGTAACTTATGAGTAGAGTTGTTGACAAGCTTTCGCTTCTTTGCAGATGCGTCATCAGTAGTACGACTTGTTGAAGCTGGTAAATAATTATATTAATTCATTCCGAATTTAGATTACCTACTTATCACATTACCTGATGTTCGAGTTGAGAGCGATCTTTTACATCCGTGCTCGAGGTGGTTGAACAACGCCTTTTGGTCCACATAGACGACCAAACATCTCGGACACTTGTTCGCCATTGTTTACGCTGTTTTGTTTTCCCGGCACAAGTATTTATAGACTGTCTGATAGAGGGTTGTGATTTATTATAATACTATATTATGATTGGTAGATAGAAGAATAGTAGGGAGGGAGGTACAATCATAAATCATGCTCGTTCATCGTAAACAGAAAGTTGGTTTTGCAAAAACTCTAATTGAGTATCGAAAATTTTAATAAATTGTTCTTTAACATTTTTTGTGAATTCAATTTGTGTTATTATGTGATTCTTACTAGTTTTTATAATATTTTCAAATACCCGGAACATTCGACAATGAAGCGCCTCCAGGTGTCATCGTCGGAGGTTCTGCAACGTTCTGTCCTTTCGAACCACCAATACCAAGCATAACATTCATAAAATTTTGACTCAACTCGATCGAATCATTCAAGGAAATCGGTTGCGGATTTTGCATAGACGTGACATCTATCGCAGATTCTCTTGGTAAAATCGAATCCACTTGGATATCACGTTTACACAGTTCCTCATTAATAAACTCATCTACGATTTCCTTGTCTGTTAATATGCTGGTAGGTCCACATATCAGTTGGTTTGATATAATATTGACCACACCGTCATTGCCGCGATCTTTACATACTTGGTCATATGATGTTTCGGTGCATTTAGTGGCCGCAAAATAAGACGTTTCCTCTGGTAACAATTCGCCACAAGACTCGGTACATTTTTTCAAAGATGATGATAATTTCTTGGGGCGTTTTGCTGCCGGAGGTGGAACTCCCGATTCCGTATGCAGTGTCTGTTTAGCCGAAATCTCAGGTTGGGGTGTCACTTCGAGTGCACGTTTCTTCCCACTTTCTGAGGGCCCGGTCACACACTCACTACATTGTGAATCAGGACATTCTAATGTTATCACATCATCATTCTTTGGCGCTAACAATAGTTGTTTTAAAAAATCACGATTACGAGATGACTTATTAGATTTATGATTGTACTTACTTGTAACTTTGGATGACATCTTGGACACTAGCACTTAATATGAATAGAACTAACTTCACTGTAGAACTCTATCAGACACGTCTGAATGATATGGGTAATGCATCCGCTTATATACCATTTGAGCGACCTTGATGGCTTTAGGCTTTGATGAATTAGAGGCTTTAGGCCAAGTTTGTTCATAATATTTCTATTTATTATATTAGGAATTCAGAAAGTGATAGGAGTAGGTACATATTCATTGTTAGCTGCTTGAACGGACGGGTAGAGACAGCCTTCTAGTTTATAGTTTGTCATAAGTACCTACTTCAGTAAATTATTAGATAAATTTTCTACATACGGGGGCGGGGCGGCGGGTGAGGCGGTTTGACCTTGATTTAATAACTAAAATCTCTAAAATTATTGATGCTTCGCTTATACTGTTTGGTCTTGAAATATTCGTCAAGGTGTTCCAGAGTTCTCCCATATACACGATTATGACCTTGAATTAATAAAATAAAATCTTTAAAATTATTGATGCTATTATACATGTTTGGCGCTGAAGAATTTGTCAAGGTGTTTCAGTACTCTCCCATATAAAATTGTCATATGACTTTGAACATATAAATAGATTCTTTAACATAATTATTTGAAGCTCAGACTAGATACACAAGTTTGACCTTGACCTTGGTTTCAAGGTGTTTCAGAACTCTCCCATGTAAAATCGCCATATGATTTGACCTTGACCCTGGGTTCAAGGTGTTCCAGAACTCTCCAACTCTATCTACTCGTGGTGATACTTCGAGACAAAGCATCTCGCTCCTTGGCGTCAAGTGCGGCTGTTGTGCCTTTAAGAACTCTATACTCCTCATCAGCGGACATCTGGTCATTTGAGAATGCATCTATAAGGGAGTCCCAGTAGGCTTTCCCCATAATTGTTGTGTTTGACCCCCCTATTCCTTTGTATCTTCTTAAAGATTCAACTCCCATTTTGATCAACATCCGAGTGCAGAACTATGCTAAATCCTTGATTTCTGATCCAAATCCAGTAGCTACCAACCCAACATAAGGATTGGTTCCGACTTCTGGTAGTAAAGGCACGATTTTTTTGAATTGACTCATCATAATTGGATACTTAGCAAAGAATGCTGCCCAGTTGAATGAGACAATAGTGTTTACAGCAGTTATTATATTAGTCAAATAAGTTAGATTCCTGTGGAGAATTTGATTGCAAATCGGGTTTACCAACACAATTTTTTACACTTCCTCCAAGTTTTTGTACTCCATCAATCAAATCAGCAAGAGCCAGATTTTGGTTCTGAAGATGGAAATCAGTTCTCTTCCATATCATAGCTAAAATCTCTGGCTTCATTTCTGTAGAGATACTGGCTGACGTCAGACCTTGTGTTTTGAATCCTGAAAATGATTATAGACATAGAACATAATTCCAAAATAGACTAATCAATATCTTACCTGAATGTTTACGATTACAATAGCCTTCTGACGCATTCAACCCTTTAGAAACGGATAAGAAGGTGCAGATCAAGTACTCAAATTCTAGTCGGGGTTGAGGCAGCTAAGTGGACTCTCGCAGTCATCTCTTCATCTAACGCGCCGACTTCCCTCACTGACAGAGTTGAAATACACTCGGGTAATCTTTCTAGATCTGCCTGAGAAACGGGAGCGGTCTTTAAATCATCTCTTTGCTGCCACTCCTCTAGAGTCCAGCGTGAACATCCAATGGCATTTCCCTGGTCGAAAAGTACTCATGGGCACATCCCTAATGGGGAGGTACCCATGTGCAGAATTGGGACACCCATGGGCACCCATGTGACCATGGGCACCTACTCATGGGTACATGACCATGAGCACTACCCAATGAGGATGTGCCCTTGATCGTGTGCCTCATGGGAATGTGCCCTTGGTGATGGGCCTAGTGGAAATATCCCTGCATGGTCATGACTCCGAAACAGGGACGTGTGACCGTGGAATATTCCCATTTGTTGGGAAGTTACATCAATCACCACATTCTTATTTGGAGTCCATGACATTGCCTGACATTACTCCCAATGGACGCACGGTGCCGGAATAAGTCTATTCTTTCTGCACATGAGTACCTCCCCATCAGTGTCCAAAAGACGTGGTCCGCTTGATCCCACCAAGAACAAGGCCGGGCAGAAATACACGTCGAGCCGCAGACGCTCATCCGTATCAGGTTCTAGCATTCCAAAGGGCGTGTTTCCCGAAGTATACAACCTACAGAGATTCAAAGCCAACGTGAATCGATATCTCCGCTCATGCACCGCTCCCAGAGCGTCATAGGTATTTCCCTACAGTGCATGTGCATTTTTAATAAAAAAAATAAAAAAATCAAGGCGGTAATCTCGCAGATACATAAAAAATATAAATAATACTAACATTTCAAAAATAGTAACTTGTAGTGAGGTACACCTACATTACAACTTCACATCAATAATCAATAGATTATTTATTTATTTATTTATTTTTATTTATTCAACCAAACCACAACAGATTACAATAAATCCAATTATTGGGCTGTTGAAACAATTATACTCAAATTTACATAAACAATAATACTCAATACACCGGTAATAAAGAAAAACTACAGTCATGAATTAGGACGGTCAGGGCCTCCAAGTAGGTGTCGCCGTAGCTGGCGTTCATTGCACAGGAACAGATCGAGACTATCGCCAACCATGTTGCCAGAGTCACATACTCGATGCAATGGAGAAAACTTAAGGGTGTTGGTCCTTGCTGTACCAACTCGCAAAAGCTGTTGTCGTCTGAGCGAGACCTGTGGAACATTGAAGGAGATCTGGGAAAGGATATCAGGAGAGTCGATATGCCCGCCGAGCAGACCCCAAAGGAAACGCACGGATGCATACACGCGCCTAGCCTCCAGGCTACTAAAGCGAAATTTGTCAAGCAAATCAGAATGTGGGAAGCCGGTAGGTGGGTAGAGACCTGTATACCTGAAATGCAAAAATTTTAAAAATCGACGTTGAACTCGTTCGAGATCATTTATATGACATCTGTAGCCCGGAGACCAGACAACGGAACCGTATTCGAGTTTGGGCTGTACTAAAGAATGAAAAAGAGTCCGGAGGGTAGTAATATTCTTAAAATCTAAGGCATTGCGAAGAATAAAACCTAACGCTTTAAAGGCAGAGGAGGATGTATATTCAATATGCCTGTTGAAGGAGAGTCTGGAGTCAAAGACTACACCAAGGTCCTTGAATTCAGTGATCCTATCAATAGAGTTTTCACCAATAGAGTAGGAGGATTTTAAAATATTATGTTTAAGGCTGTATGACATGGCGTAGCATTTAGAGCTGTTCAGTGGAAGTCGATTGTTACTACACCAATCGTTGAGATGGTCAAGAGAACGTTGGAGGACCTGGCAGTCGTCAAGCGATCCCACCCGACAGTAGATCTTCAGGTCGTCGGCATAAAGAAGATGGTCGACCTCCAGACCATCGACGATATCGTTTATAAACAAGTTGAAGAACAATGGACCCAGTTTGGAGCCCTGAAGAACACCAGAGTTGACAGGGTATTCGAGGGAGCTTGAGCCACAGTAGGAGATGTACTGTGAGCGATCAGAAAAATAGTGAGCAAAGAAGTTAATAAGAGCGTCAGAAAAGCCAAAGCTGGAGAGCTTACGAAGTAGCAAGTTATGATCTACCCTGTCGAAGGCTCTGGAGAAATCCATATATATTACGTCTACCTGGGATCGACAGTCAATAATTTCAGAAGTAAATTGTGTAAAAGAAAACAAATTAGTAACAGTTGAACGACCTTTCATGAAACCATGTTGAGTGTCGGAAATGTGAAGCTTGACGTGTGGATACAGAACTCTATAGAGAGCCTCCTCAAAGGCTTTCCCAAAATTTGGTAGGATACATGTCTGCCTATAATTGATGATTTCACTCCTGTTGCCCCTTTTGAAGACAGGGACCACCTTCGACAGTTTCCATCGAGCAGGGAACCTTCCGGAGGACAATGAAAGGTTAAATATTTTGGTAAGTGGACGGGAAAGAACCAGAGCACAGTCACGTAACAAGAACGAGGGAATACAATCCGGGCCCGCAGTCTTGGAGCTTTTGAAAGATTTCAGAACGTCGTAGACTTCATCAGTGGAAAAAGATGAGACGATGAGACTAGGTATGTTAGATATAGAATTAGAAGTTAAGCAAGTATTCGTTCCATCGGTCGTAGGCCCAAAAGATTGGTTGAAAAAGTCACGGAATGCATCAAGGATATCAGGAAGACCAGTAAGCTGGATGCCATTGTACGTCATAGTACCTGGAAGAACAGAAAAACCCCGTCGATTGTTAACGAATGACCAAAATCCACGAGGATCCCCTATAAGACGTTTCTCCGTCTCAGCAATAAAACTCTGATATGCCCGCGCAATATCCCGCTTCAGGGATGCCCTAAGGCGCTTAAATTCGAGAAAAGTGTTGCGGTTGCCAAACCGTTTGAAGGATCGATGAAGAGATGCCTTAATACGCAAATCATTTTTAATAGACCTGGTGAACCATGGAGGGTACTTCTTTTTTTTTTGAAGAGGGCCTCGTTCTTGGTACCTCTTTTATTATATTATAAATTAAACACAAAAAAAACACTTACTCTCTGTACACTGAGAGTTGTCCGTTGTCATGCCACACTGATTCTGACTAAACAATTTCATTTCCAGATGTGGTATCGCAGTTCGTGTCAGTGGCGTGTGTTGAGGAATAATGAATATCCTATAAATATATTATTTCGACAAGTTATTGACGAAGTAGTGCCTTGCAACTTTTTAATAACAAATATTATATAATGCAAGTAAATAAGAATGATAATAATTATTGTTATCATCATGATAGAAATATCATGTCACGTACCTGCTGGTTGCCGTTTAAAAGAAAGAATAACACCTCCGTTTTCTTATTTGCAAGTAAAATATTCCAGCAATTTAACCACAAGTCCACGTACTAGGGAGTTCAATCGTTTCCCAGGCAAAACAAAGAAATAGATTTTTAGGCATTCGCGAAATTATTAAGTTACTCATAGTTTATCACACCGTACAATATAACACAGGAATTCTGCTAATTTCGTATTAAAAACGTTTCAAATAACAAATCTCATCAGTATATTTAGCGCTGTCACTGTCAACTGACAGTAGCCGATGAGCTGGACGACAATCTTATCGTATCAATCTAAGCGTATCAAGACGCGAGTCGATACTTCCGTCTCACTCTCGCTCATCTTTTTAGAGTTGCTGACGATTCAAACGTATTTCTGACAATACGTCCCATTTTAACTCGATTGACTATGCAATGCAATAGAAGGAGTAAGAAACATAACGAGATGATGTATTCTTAAGGTGCGTACAGACATGCAACAGAACATCGTCACGTAACACCGCCGCGTATCATTTCTGTACGCGGCGATGTTGCGTGGTCAGCCCGGTTTAAAAAAAATTTTTAGTGCAACAGAACATCGCCCCGAAACATCAACGCGAAACATTTAGGCGTCCCAGATTTTTAATTAGTTGCACGAGTGTATTCGAAAAAGATGGACATTGCGGCTGCAGCATATATAGTTATGCACTATTATTTAGTGCAGAAGAAAAAACACAGATCAAGACGCTGGTGGCAGAATCAATTATACACCAGTAGAACTGTGTACGGCGGTCGTCAGTTATTAAGAGATTTTAAACTTTCAGTCAGTGAGTGGCCTATATAAAAACTTCACAAGAATAACGCCAACTGATTTTGAATTTTTGATCAATCTGACCAACACAAAAATCAAAACAACGCAAGTGTTTCGCAGAAACGTCCAAACCGTCAAATCTATAGTGCAACGTCGTCGCGAACATTTCTTTGATGTGACGCCGAAATACCGACAACTGATGGGACGCTGCGATGTTACTGTGTTACGCTGTTACTGTACTGGTACGATGTTGCAGAGTGCCGTCCAGACTTGATACGCGGTGAAGTTACGTTACGGTGTTCTGTTGCATGTCTGTACGCACCTTTAGTTATCACAACAGACAACTCTCAGTGTACAGACTTTATAGACTTGTGTACCTATAATAAAAAAAAAGTTGTAACACAAAAAACAGTCTTGTAGGTAGATTATGTAATTATAATATAATATACCTATATATTCGTTTGAAATTACAAATTGCAGTCTTACGATTAACATGTTGTTTAGTTTATTAAATTACATATGATTGGTTTCGTCGATCATCATAATAATAACTTAAGATAGAACTATATAACTAAAAAAAAAACACAGTAATAATTGCGCATATAAAAGCAAACAATACAATACAAAAAAACACTCTTAGGGCCGCTTGTTCAATCCAAGTTCAAGCAACGTTAAATTGAAGGGTTAAATTGAAACGTTAAATAAACTGAAGTTCACTGTTACCAAACGGTTAATTTTGGTTTAAATACGGCAGTGAAATGAATTAAAATTAGAAAAGGGCTGATGACCTTTCCAGTTCTGATTCATTTTCCTGCGTTATTTAAACCAAAATTTACCTTTTGCGTAAAAGCGTAAAAAATAAGCTCTCGTGTAATTATCCCCGATATTCACCAGAAATTTCTAAAATATTAAAAATAATATTTAAAAAAAAGTTGAAATATTATTCATAAAAACTATCAGTTTTTATCTTTCAGCTCTCGCCGAACAGTTTTTATTTTCGAACGCATATTTCAGTTTCCTCTTCCTGCTTTCCCGCTCCGTGGGATCACATTCCGATTTCTCTTCATTAATTCTCTTATCTAAGAGGTCTAAAAAAAAATTGTTTTGTTTGTGAGGAAATTACCAATTTACGGGGTCTTACCCATATGGTATGGGTCTCCATATATTTCCTTTTTGTAGGAGTGCATTTTGACCGAGCTTCAGCATTCGGAGCATTGGGACAAGCGACCCCTGTGGTACTCCGTTGGCTCAATTCTGCATGGGTCCACAGAAATTCCATGACATTTTTAATAAATCTTGAGTCCCCGGCTTTGCCCACAGGAACTCTGTTCGCAGAGTTGAACTGCTCTGTCGTTACCAATGACGGCAGTAGTGGTCCAGTAATCTAAAGAACAGAATATTATTAAAAACTGAACATGTAATTTTGTGTACCTAATTATTTTAGCCAGAAAATTCATTTCAAGTGAAAATCATTTTTGATATTAAAAAATTATACCAGTTGTCAATGGATCTTGGTACACCCCTCTCTATTTCCAAAGATTTTAACCTAACACGAAAAAAAAGAGATAGGGATAGATAAGAAAAGCCTTATCATTTTGCCTTACCCCCTTTTTTGTACTGGACTTTATGTAAAAATGAAAGTATGCAATTATTCTTTACAAAAAACTACGATTCCTACCATGGTCAAAAAAAAAAATTAATTTCCAGGGTGTACCACATTAATTGCAAAAATTATGGTCCAAAAATGACAACCATATAACTATACAGAAAATATATAATAAGTGATGCTTACCCCAGACAAAACTTCTACGGCACGGTCCTCATCAACTGGACTATCCACATCGAATTCAGCCTATGCAAAATCAAATACCAAATTATTGTGAACATTTAAAGATTAAAGTGGAGATTTGTTACTTACTTCATGAAATAATGGCGAATTTTCTTTTATTGCCTCATCATCAGCTATGTTGTGAGTTCTTTCTGTTGAAGTGCCAGGACGAACAACAGTAGCCGATAAGTCTCTCTTTTCAACTGTTGAAGAACTAGGGCGAACAACAGTAGCTGGTATTTGTATTTTTTCTTTTTCAATTTTTGAGGATGAGCTGGAAGAGCGAACAACAGTAGCTGGTAAGTCCAGCCTTTTAACTGTTGAAGAAGCAGGGCGAACAGTAGCCGATCTGATAGCTTCTTGCTGCCAGTGTATGTTTAGCTTGATTAAGATTTTATTTTCTTCTTCAAGCTGTAACATTGCTTTCTTCAGAGCTGCAATCTCCGACTCCTTCTCCTCCTTTTCCTTCAGCACTTCCATATATTTGGAAAATGGTACATGCTTATTAGGATCCTCGTGACGTTTCTAAAAATATTATCCAGTTTAGATGAATGTGTGTTTCTCAAGGTTATTCAAATTACGGTAATTATTTGATCATCACTGTCACTTTGTATATTATGCTGGCCACGTGAGTTAGTCTCAATAACGCGTTTAAAACAAGACAGAGACGTGTATTGCTCAAAACAGGAAGATCTGTAATCTTTACGAGACACTAGCAGTTAAAAAAAATTAATTCCCTTTTTACTATATTAGACAGACTATCTAATTTAATAAAATTAAATGTATTTTAATACAAGGTGTCCAGGTATGAGTGTAAGAGCTACACGTGGCGGCCTTCCTTGGACTATTTTGTGTAAAAAATCTTAATACAATAATGCTCTAAACCTCTTCACGGTGCCACAGGAGGTTGTCACCGCTGCTCCTAATATACTATCAATATTTGAAAGCCGCGTATCCCATCAGGGGTGGGTCGTACTACTTTCTTTCTTCTCGAATTAAAAAAAAAGAAAATAGGACTCGATAAATAAGTTTGCACACTAACGGGTGGTGGTGAAAGGGTATTTATTTTATTAAAGATTCAACAATAATAATAATGGTAAATTAAATCCATATAATCTGAATAATTAACCAGATAATAATTATACATTCGTGGTTATAATTCGTAGCCCTCGAGTTACGTGCACGTACCCTTGCTTCACAATCGAGAATAGCAACAATAACAGAAAAGAAGTAAAATGTTTAATAATTATTTCAGCTTCTTGAAGGGTGAGCTGGGTTTCAATGGACCCTGAAGGGGTTGTATCAAATTAAATTCGACGACGGTCGGCGTAGATTTGTTTTGTACTAGAGTTTATATCTGAGGTTTATATTGGTACTTATCACTGTCCCGTATTCAGGAATATAACCAGGGGCGTCAAAGGTCAGCTAGGTCTTGATGGTGGTAGTGACGATACGAAGGGGAGTCGGGGTGGAAGGATCCCGCAGGTGCAGGTCAGCTTTTAGTGTACGATGTCCGATGAGACGGAAGGTGCCCCTTTAGTGGAAATTTTATAGATGCGGGGATAAAGGCCTACAAGAAAACCAATCAAGTTGGTAAGGGGTTCCACAATAAACTTCTCGAAATGGTTATAGCCAAAATGACTTACCCCAGATAGTGTGAGGGCCTTCGAAATCTCACGACGTAGACCGGGAGCCTTGCGGAGAAAGGATAAATCCTCGTACGAGAGTCCTAGTGATGGCGTCTACCCAGAGCAGCATACAGGACCTTAATCTCCCTTTCACAAATAAATGCCAATATTCCGATAAAAGAAAATCCGCACAGGCGAAGGGTTTATAACACCACTTGGCAAAAACAAACCTCTTACTTTATTTCGGAAAAAAGGAATGGCGGCTCCGTTAGGATTTTCAAGAAGAAGCCCCACGTCTGACAGTAGCTCCACCTACTTAATACCATATTTACTATCCCGAGAAGTGTAACAGAAATATGTAAATATCGCTGTACTGGAGAACATCGCCAATTTCAGTTATTCATTATCGTCAGGAATCTTTCAGATAAAGTTTTATAAATATTTTATTTTGCATATCCACTTACTGTAAATTAATTAATTGAAACCCAGATGGCACAACTGACACAACTATTGTTTTACAGTCCATTTCTGACATGTAACAACTCCACCTCACCCAAAAAAAAAAAGAGAAAAAAAAAGTTTCGCAGGGACTTTTATAATTGCGCACGAAGAAGTGAACGAAAATTGTAGCCAAAAATATATAATATAACGGAACAAATAACATAATATAAAGGGATAACGCGACGACTCTCAAGGACCAATCATTACTCTATATCACTGGAGTCGTCATCAGGAGGGTGAGATTTTAAATCTTTGGCATTCCAGAGCCCGATTGATCGATGGTTCTCATCCTCCAATTCATATGTCCAGGGCGACGGAATGGCAATAATTTTGTATGGGCCGCAAAACTTAGGCATTAATTTCGCCGTGATGTTCTTGGAGGCGTCTGATATTGCATAGTTGCGTTTCCAGACTTTTTGATGAAGACTGAATCTCTCATTACGGTGCCTCAAATTATAGACTTTCCTGCTTCGATCATAAGCAGTCTGCAAGCGCTTACGAACATCCTTAAAAATCTCTTCTAATGCCTCCTTGCGGTCTTTACCCTGAACGACAGCACCGTCTGCAACCACTTCTTTCCCGTTAAGAGATACTTCCCGTCCAAAGTTGAGCAAATTCGGAGTTACCTGTGTTACTTCGTGACGTGACGAACGAATCGCGAAGGCCACCTTTGCCAAAAACCTATCCCAACTTTTCTGGTTCTCCGAAACGTACGCCATTAGCATGGTCTTGAGAACTCGGTGAACTCTTTCTACCGGATTGGCCTGTGGGTGGTAATTAGGCGTATATCAGTATCCATAAAGATACTGACGTCCTCTCTTATAAAATTATTTAGGGCTAGTCTGGCATGGAACTACATCCCATCCAGCTGGGCGGCAACAAGGGTGGTGTACGTTCCCAAAGTGGGCCGTACAGAGCCACACCCTAAGTCATTCAGACCCATTAGCCTTACATCCTTTATACTGAAAAGTCTAGAGAGAATACTGGATGTACACATCAGGAGGAGTGTCTTAGTTTCACACCCTCTGAATGTGCACCAGTATGCCTATCAAGCTGGCAAATCAACCGATTTGGCACTTAATAACCTCGTGGGGAAGATCACCAAGTCTCTTGACAACAAAGAGATCATGGTGGGAGTCTTCCTCGACATAGAAGGAGCATTTAACAATGCATTACCAAACTCACTGTATGAAGCAGCAGTTTCCAGAGGAATAGAACCGGTCATAAACGGCTGGATCCGTAATATGCTAGATAGTAGGATGATAACGACCTCGATGGGAGGAGTTGAAGTCAGTTTCAGGCCGGGGAGAGGGTGCCCACAGGGAGGAGTACTCTCCCCCCTACTATGGACCCTTCTTGTAGACGACCTGCTGGCGATCCTCTCCCTATGGAGAGTTGAAGTTCAAGCATATGCGGATGACCTTGTAATAATGATCAAAGGAAACTCCGAGAGGACAATATCCAATGTCCTTCAGGAAGTTCTTCAAGTCACGTATCAGTGGTGCGAGAGGGAGCAGATGTCTGTAAATCCTCGCAAAACTGTTATAGTACCATTCACTAGACGAAAAAGGCTGGAAGACCTTATACCACCTACTCTTCAAGGAGTAGTTATACCATTTGCGGAGGAGGCTAAATATCTAGGTATCACACTTGATAGGAAGCTACTATGGAACTCCCATCTGGAAAAGATTATCCACAGAGCAAAGCTCTCCCTATGGAGTTGCAAAAAGATCTGTGGAAGAACTTGGGGCACTGGTCCCAAGCAAATACACTGGATATATGTAACGATCATTAGGCCAATGATCGCATATGGCTGTGTAGCTTGGTGGTCCAAAGGCTTACAAGCCTTGGCCAAAATGAAGCTGTCAAGTCTGCAAAGACAAGCATGCCTGGCAATCAGTGGAGCAATGAGCACCACACCGTCGGTGGCTATGGAAATACTTCTGGACCTTCCTCCACTCCATATATACTTGGAAAGAGAGGCCAGATGGACAACTTACAGACTACTACAGGTAGCACGAAGCACACAAATGGCTTGTGTCATGGAACGGACCAGTCTACTGGACGACACTCAAAGTCACAGTCTTCTGGGTATGCCCTCAGACATGATGCCATACACAACAAACCACTGCACTGCATACAACGTCCTCTTTCCAAGCAGAGACGAATGGGAGCGTAACTCAAACGACCTCCTCAAAGCAGACCTCACGTGGTTTACCGACGGTTCAAAGACTCCAACGGGAGTTGGATCCGGAGCGTACGACGCTGGGTCAAGACGAGAATTCTTTGCAAACCTGGGTCAGTACGCAACAATATTTCAGGCAGAAATTTATGCCATTGTACTCAGCGCGCAGATGCTGGTTGAAACGCACTGCACGCAGAAAACAATTAAAATCTTCTCAGATAGCCAAGCGGCCCTAAAAGCCCTTTGCTCCATTCGTTGCAATTCCAAACTAGTATGGAACTGTCAAGCAGCACTCAATGAAGTAGCTAAAAACAATAACTTGACTCTGGTCTGGATTCCAGGTCACTCCGGCCTTGGAGAGAACGAAATAGCCGACTCTCTGGCTAGAAGAGCAACTGAATCCAAATTTACAGGACCGGAACCTGCTCTTGGCATATCCTCAAATACTGCCAAAACAACAATAGACACCTGGGCGGAAAACAAGGTACTTCGGTACTGGCAAACTCTACCAGGATTAACTCACTCTAAGACCTTCATTGAGGGACCCTCGAGAAACAGAGCTAAAAAGCTACTGGAACTCAAAAGGACTGACCTAAGGGCCCTAATAGGCCTATACACAGGACACTGCAAAGTGAACCACCACTTACACAGGATGAATCTAGCCGATAACGCAGAATGTCGCCTGTGTTTGGAGGATGTAGAAACAGCAGAGCATGTACTATGCAACTGCCCCGCCTTGGGAAGAACCAGGCACTCAACGTTCGGAAAAGTACTTCTCTCTCCGAGAGACCTGGATACATTCACACCATCTAAGGTCATTAGCTTTTTAAAAAGCAGTGGCCTGCTAGAGTGGATGTAAATTACTTAGGTATGAGCCACAATAGACCGCTTGGTCGCAGTGGAGGTGTCACTAATCGACCCACTCATTATATAACTAAACTAACTAAACTAATATCGTATCCTAATGTCGTACCTTCCCAGTGCGCTCCTGAACAGTGCACTGCGGAATTGGCTGCCATTGTCGACAATTATGCTCCTCGGGGCTCCATAGACAAGGATAACATGGTCTTCCAACCACCTAACCACTGCACTGGCACTGGCCGAGCGCAACGGGTAAAATAGAGCATACTTACTAAAACAATCCATCACAGATAGAATATAAACATAGCCTGAAGTGGATCTAGGCAGTGGTCCCACAAGATCGACACTAACCAGCTCCCATGGTCGAGAGAGTTCGGTATGTGCGGACAGCATTTGTCCTCGAGGAGGTTTTTGTTCGGGTTTGGTCCTTATGCAGGTCGTGCATGTCCGAATGTATCTCGCAACGTCCATCCTTAGTTTAGGCCAGTAATATTTTAAGGAGAGTCGAGAAACCGTTTTGAATACGCCCAAGTGGCCACATGTTGGTGGATCATGATGAGCTTTGATAAGGTCTGCCCTCTGCTCCTTGGGAACGACAGTTTGGTTGCTTGTCAAACTAGGATACCGAGACTTGACATGTTTAAAAAGCTTGCCCTGGTCATACCTCCACACCGGATATCGACTAGGATATTTGGTTACTCGTCTAATCATTTGTTCATACCACTTGTCCGTGGAACATTTCACTTGCTCGTCTATGACGTCTAGGCATGGAACCGTTCTGGACAGCGCATCCGGAACAACATGTTCCTTTCCTTTTCTATGAACCACCTCAAAATCGTATTGTTGCAGCCGTAAGGCCCAACGCGCTATTCTCCCAATCGGGTCCTTCATGTCAAAGAGCCATTTCAAACTATAATGATCTGTTATCACGGTGAACTTCGTACCCTCCAAGTAAGGACGCAGCTTTTCGACAGCGAATAAGACGGCCAGACATTCCTTTTCGGTCGTTGTATATTTCCTTTCAGCCTTTGTGAGAGATCTACTCAAGAAGCAGATTACTTGCTCACCTTCAGGGCGGTTCTGTGTAAGAACTGCACCTAGCCCATAGTCCGAAGCATCCGTCTGAACAGAGAACGGCAAGCCAAAATCCGGGCATGCCAGCACGGGTGCCGAAACCAACAACTGTTTGACCTTTTCCAAAGCCTGTTCACACTGATCAGTCCAGATGAACTTCTGATTTTTTTGAGTAAGCCGAGTTAACGGTGAAATAATTGTCGAAAAATCCGGGATAAAGCGACGATACCATGACGCTAAACCTACAATTCGTCTAACTTCAGTAACAGTCTTCGGTACCGGAATGCCCACAATTGATTCCACTTTTTCTGGATCAACCAAAAGACCTGACTCATTTACGACATACCCCAAGTACCTTAATTCCTTTCGACAAAATAGACATTTATCCCTATTCAAGGTAAGCCCTGCCGCTGTTATTCTATTAAGTACTTCCTTCAGTACCTCTATATGCTTATCGAAATCGGGTGTGCAAATAATAATATCATCCAAGTATACAAATACATATTTGTCGAATTTAGCGCCGAGTACCCTGTCAATCAACCGTTGCCAGGTAGCTGGGGCGGAGTGAAGTCCAAACGGCATACGTTTGAAATGGAATAGTCCTCTATTAGGAACGGTAAATGCCGTAAGAGGTCGCGACTCTTTCGCTATGGGGATCTGCCAATAGGCCGATTTAATATCGAGGGTGGTCAAAAATCTCGCATCTCGCAGTTTATCGAGGATAGCCCCTACATAAGGAATAGGATAAGCGTCAGGAATGCTTACTGCATTAAGTTTCTTATAATTAACACAGAAGCGCCAGCCCCCATCTGCCTTCTTCACCATAACAATCGGGGAAGACCAAGCAGATGTACTGCTCTCGATTATATCTTGCTCCAACATATTGTCTAACTCATCATTGACGATCTTCTGAAGTGCTGGAGAGATGGGATAATACCTTTGTTTTATGGGTGGGGAGCTGGTATGGATCTCATGTTCAACCAGATGTGTGCATCCTAATTTTTCCCCCATGCGTAAAAATGCCTCGGACACAACTTCCTCTAAAACAGACCGTTCGTCGATAGTCAAGGAATCCACATCCTGTATCCCACTTACAGCCATCTCGCTTGTGTGATCACTCTTGGTGAAACACCATTCTCCATGGAACAAATCTGGTACGATCCCCAATTTCTCCCAAAAGTCTACACCGAGGATAAGTCCGTGAGGAAGCTGAGGGATAATCTGTATTTTAAAAACACATGTCCTCTCTCTCAACTGAATCGGAACTGAAATTGAGCCTATGCTTTCACATTTTTGCCCATTGGCGACCGTACAAGTTATCGTGTTTTCTTTATCAAGTCGGCAAATACCACGCAAAATCTCCCAACCGGGACCGCCAATAACGGTCCTAGAAGCACCGCTATCCAGTAAGCCTAAGAAATCATGACCCAGAATAGAAACTTTTAAATAAGGTCTCCTATCTCCCTCTGCATGCGCTAGCACTAGGGATTGCAATACCGAAGGATAATCAGAATACCGGTATTTCGGTATTTATTTGTAATAATACCGGCATACCGATATTATACCGGTTATTTTGAAGAAATGCAAAATTCGAATTTCAGTACAATTAATCAATTTATGGACGTTTATATTTATAAAACAAAACAATAACTATCTCTTTTCTTAACAATTACTAAGTCATAACATAAGATAACAACAACAAACTAAAAGTAAAACAAACCATGATTCAAAATTAAACATTTGTTACTAATTAATTAGACATTGCTTATAAATTGTTTAAAAAATGTGATTTCAAAAAACATAATGCATCGATGGTGTCATCGTTAAGATTAGAACGTATTTTTGTACAAACTGATCCTGCTGCCGAAAATGCCCTCTCAGACTGTACACTAGTCGGTGGAATTGTATAAGGAGATAATTGTAAATGCTAACACAACATGCTAAAACTTTCTTCGACGCGTCAGCGGCGTGCCATTCCAGTTTTGCCAGACGGCCAAATCCAGACCAGAACCAGACTGTCGGCAGTTCGCACTACGCAGTACGCACGTGCGTCGGAAATACCCAAAATACCGGTATTTTCCGGATATAAATACCGGCATTTCGGTATTGGATTTGCCGGAAAAATACCGGTGTTTGGTATTCCGGTATACCGGTATTGCAATCCCTAGCTAGCACGTAATCTAAGACGGCCAGACGCTGATCTACCAATTTTTGGACTTTATCGCATTCAGGGAGTTGAGGGAGGCGAGACAGTTCATTTACTGTCTCGCCGCATTGGCGTTTTTTGTGCAGTTATCACAATTTCTGCTTGTCTCACCGGGTCTCCCGCATTTAAAGCAGAAAACCCGTTTCACATCCTGACACTTCCTAAAACGGTGTCCACTGCCACCGCAGTTCCAGCAGGTTGGACCAATCTGAGCATCCACCGCAGCAACCAAAGTACTAGAAGAGGAGGGCCTGTTGTTGGAAACCTCTGAGTTACATAGATTGATGCTCGCCCCAGGCGGCCGTCGGTATGCATAATCAGGTTCTACCATGTTCCTTGTGTTCGTCAGAGGTGGACAGAACTTCTGAGCTCTTATTTCTGTCTCCTCCACTGCCCTAGCAAATTGGAGCAGCTCATGAATGGTGTGAATTTCATAAAGTGGCAGCCTCGTTTGGATGTGAGGTAGCAGGTTTCGCTTAATGACCTGTACTCGATGACCTTCCGTAGGCGGAGCTGGTAACTTCTTAAATAGATTTTCCATGACTGACACATAATTTATTACCTTTTCCTGAGAACCTTGAGTACGACGTCGAATCTCATCCCATAAAGAAAATTCGTAGTCATATGGTTGGAAAGCGGATCTTAATCTCTCAGTTAAATCATCCCATGAGCGGAAGTTGCCCATTCTGAACCATAGCAGAGCATCTTTCGTAAAGAGTTCCGGAGCAGACCTTAGAAGCCTCTCCTTTGAAACGCCTCGAGACAGACGTATTTCCTCAACTCTTTCCAGGAAACTGTTGACGCTCGACTGTCCGTCATATTGGACTCGCCAACGACTCACATCCACATATTCGGGATATTGACGTGTCATGGATTCACGACTGTCAAGATTGGGTTCGAAGTAATTCGTGTTAGGTAAAAGGGTATTGGGTGTCTGTTGATAGATTCCCAAGTTCTGACCCTTAGGGTGTCCGGGCATCGAAATCGAGCTTCTTGCGGGCATTGGGCAAGATTGATACTGCGGTTGGAATGTACTCCCAGCGCCTGGGTCCGGGAGATGCTCATGACCCAGATGACGCAACCCTTGTGACATGTTACATGAAGGTAGATCGTTACGATCATCCAAATTTTCTGAATGTCGCGGAGGCGACTTCCAGGAAATTAAAGATTGGTTAGCCTGCCCCTCGGAGGAACGCACGTCTTCCGAGAACCTTGTTTGTCGCAACCACTGGGGCTGACCCTCTCCGCCATCAGTAAGAGAAGTGGGATCGATTGGCACTTTAGGTTTTTGAGGTGTCAGGTTAGTTCCGAGTTTCTGTGGGGTCTGGTGAGCCGCGTGACTGCCCTTCCCACTGGGGATATTAGAAAATACAGTCGTTTGTTGCGCCGGCTCTTGTTTTCCCGCCCTGACTGTTCCGTCGGACATCACTACCGATTGGTCAAGCATTGGAAGCAATACATTTGGCTCATCCAAAATATTCTCGCCAATTGAATTGTTGGGTCTATCAAGGATAAACGCCTGTCCAGCCACATGTAATAATTCCCCCAGAAGGAGCGTGCACTTCATTTGTAACGGGCCAATCTTTTCACCTGCGCCCGGTGATTCAACCCTCTGCAGTCGTCCTGAAACATGCAGCAGTCTCGAATGAATTCTTTGAAATTCATTCGCGGCATTCCCATGATCAAAGTTCCTAACATCAGCCTCCAAGGCGTCTAGCTTCTCTCCACAAATGTTTAATTCTGCTGCAACTTCCTCTACATTTGTAGGCACGGCCACCGTAAAGCCATCTTGCTGACGTCTAAGAAGTCCTCGCAACATACTGCGTTTATCAGTAACAGACATTGTACCAGGTTGCACTCCCCTAACTTCAAGTTCATACGAGAGTTCATCCGACAACAACCTATTAACCTCCATTGTGTATTAACCTCCAAAATGTAGGACAGAAACGCACTAATAAGTACTATCCAGCCAACTAGTTTGAAACAAAATAATTTATTTTACTGAAAAATCAAAGACACGATGTTGAAAATGTTGTAAAACTGTAAGACAAAAAAAGGTTGTAAAAAAAATAATCAGGTGATATAACCTGACACTAGTCGCAACCCCCACCCCACCGAGAAAACGACACACTACCTGAAAGAACAACAAATTCCCACAAGTAGGTAACCTGAGCAACAGAAACCTACCGAATGGCACAACTTATTTAGCATAGACGGGGAAAACGTCGATTATACCCTACCCTAGTAGTAAAGTTACCTACCCAAAACATACATAAAAAAATTAAGCTTCTTGTGCACCTAGATATAACGACAGAAAAGGAAAGCAAAATTGGGAAGAGAAAAAAAATAAAAAATATATAAATAAATAATAAACAATAAAAAAAAATTCCACGCAACCCAGGGTTTAACGCAACGGCCGATAGAAAAGGCTATGTCAAATAACCAGAACAATAGGTTACCTATCTACTACATAAAATTATTCCTAAAATATAAAAATGTAAAGCAATAAAATTAATGAGATAAAGAATGGGAAGCGATAACGCTACACTTATCTACCACCGTTCTCAGGTGACGAGCTAATTGCAAAAGTAATAATTTCCTGAGCCTAGAAATTTTCAAATTCATGCAAAATAATATTAAAAGGGAAATAATTAAACAATAACACTACCAGTCGCCTTCGCTTGTTTATCAGTCCAGCCAACTTTATCAATGCGGACAGTGATTATTTATCAAGTAAACTATTATATACTATTATATAATATACCTATTTTATAAAATTGTCATAAAATAATCAATCACTTTCTATGATGAAACAATTAAATATATTGTCTCCGCCGATCGATCGTTGTATCTAATTAAAAGAATTTAGATTACTTTACTATCAGCCGATATTATAAACGCTGGTTAAGTAGAAAGTTAGTTATCTGGCAGATAACACTAACTCCGAGTTAAGTTTCCGCGTGCGTATTATAAAGCAAGATTTCCCCGAGCCTAGCTCGTGGTTAGTTATCGCCGGAAGTCGGCCATATTTAACCGTCCACTTTACACGAATGTCAACGAAACAGCCAAAACAGCCATTGACACTGAAGAAATGACGTGAGTGACACTTGAAATAAATAAGAAACGTCGTCGGTTGGCTTAAATCTGACAGGTCTGAATTTAATTCGTTTTCGTTTCAGTTTCATTCGTATCGTATTTCGTATTATGACAAGAAGGTTAGGTTTTAGAAGATAAACATTTTATCAAATCAGCATTTAATATTACTGTCTACCGTTATGTATTTTATTGTTTGTAATCAATATTAATTTCAACACACAGCGAGTGATAATAAGTGAAAATTGAATCGTGTGAAAGTTGGATCGTCTGTCTACGACACATAATAAAACCAGTGAGCGTTTTCAAGCCGTGTTTTCCAGTTAAGCTAATCAAATCAATCTACTTAACACTCATCAACGACCAACGGAAGACTGAAGACTGCATAATTATAATAATAATAATTCGTAAATAATAATGTCAGGCGAAATAAGAGACGGCCAGGGCTTTGCCTCTGCCTAATGCGTCCGCCCAACCCAGTCCAGTGTCCCAGAGCCAGTGCCCCACTGTACACCCGTGTCCGTCGGCCGTCGGTTCCAGTTTCAGACCAGCGCTATTCCAGGTCAAAAATTATTAAAATGAAGTAGGTAAACCTAACTTGGTTGAAAGCAGTCAATAGTCAGTACCTACCTGCTACCTAAGTACATATTTATTTACAAAAGTGAATTTTTATTCCACATTATGGGACATACCTACTGGAAGAATACTTATGTACCTACCTACAACGTTCGGTTCGAGTAATAGTTTTTTGGTCCATATTATGGAAAGAAGGGTTTATAAAATGTACCTACCTATACCTATTTGTTGATCGTTAATTTGTTATAAACTGAATAAATTTATAGCTTTCAATTTTCTGTTGTTTTATTGTCGAATAGATTGAAGAAGTGTCTAGTCTTTAATTTTCATATCTCAATATCGATTTTTTATGAATCAATCTACCTACCTATACCTACCTACCCTTTAGTTAAAGTGATATAATAATAATTGTGAAATAATTGTAACCTCTGGCTTTTTATTAAATAGGGCAGTTGATATGCTCTTTACTAATTCTCTATTTACTTATATTATTAAACCTACCTACCATAAATGAATAAAAAAAAAATTAATTCATATCAGCAGATTGAAATGCATCCATAATAATATTATTATGTATTATGCACTTATTAAAAGTTATTTTGAAGTTAACATTGAAATTATTTCATTATTAGAAAACTCACACTCAAAATTTTATCAATTAGGGAGGATGTAAACCTATAAAAACTAAGATCCAATAAGAATTACCTTAATATTCAACAAAATAATATGCCAGTTTACCACTTTAACCGGCGGAAATCTGACGGTTAACTTTATCGGCCAGATAGGCAAAGTTAACCGGCTACTTTAACCTAACCAAGATAAAAATAGCTTTATAAAACCGAATAGTAAGGTTATCTATGCAAACTCCGAGTTAAAGTTATCTGACAGTTAAAAAGTTAACCTTGAGAGCTGGAAAAAGCTTTATAATACACCTGTTGCTCTTTTAACTGGCAGATAGGGACTAACTCTGAGTTATCTTCCTTAACCAGCGTTTATAATATTGGCTGTTTATGACTTAAACTTGACATGAGAATCTTACATCACCACCAAAATCCATGAGTGTACAAAAGTACCTATTAAAGGTTGGGCGCCAGTTTGCCACCGCTGCTCCTAATATACTATCAATATTTGAAAGCCGCGTATCCCATCAGGGGTGGGTCGTACTACTTTCTTTCTTCTCGAATTAAAAAAAAGAAAATAGGACTCGATAAATAAGTTTGCACACTAACGGGTGGTGGTGAAAGGGTATTTATTTTATTAAAGATTCAACAATAATAATAATGATAAATTAAATCCATATAATCTGAATAATTAACCAGATAATAATTATACATTCGTGGTTATAATTCGTAGCCCTCGAGTTACGTGCACGTACCCTTGCTTCACAATCGAGAATAGCAACAATAACAGAAAAGAAGTAAAATGTTTAATAATTATTTCAGCTTCTTGAAGGGTGAGCTGGGTTTCAATGGACCCTGAAGGGGTTGTATCAAATTAAATTCGACGACGGTCGGCGTAGATTTGTTTTGTACTAGAGTTTATATCTGAGGTTTATATTGGTACTTATCACTGTCCCGTATTCAGGAATATAACCAGGGGCGTCAAAGGTCAGCTAGGTCTTGATGGTGGTAGTGACGATACGAAGGGGAGTCGGGGTGGAAGGATCCCGCAGGTGCAGGTCAGCTTTTAGTGTACGATGTCCGATGAGACGGAAGGTGCCCCTTTAGTGGAAATTTTATAGATGCGGGGATAAAGGCCTACAAGAAAACCAATCAAGTTGGTAAGGGGTTCCACAATAAACTTCTCGAAATGGTTATAGCCAAAATGACTTACCCCAGATAGTGTGAGGGCCTTCGAAATCTCACGACGTAGACCGGGAGCCTTGCGGCGAAAGGATAAATCCTCGTACGAGAGTCCTAGTGATGGCGTCTACCCAGAGCAGCATACAGGACCTTAATCTCCCTTTCACAAATAAATGCCAATATTCCGATAAAAGAAAATCCGCACAGGCGAAGGGTTTATAACACCACTTGGCAAAAACAAACCTCTTACTTTATTTCGGAAAAAAGGAATGGCGGCTCCGTTAGGATTTTCAAGAAGAAGCCCCACGTCTGACAGTAGCTCCACCTACTTAATACCATATTTACTATCCCGAGAAGTGTAACAGAAATATGTAAATATCGCTGTACTGGAGAACATCGCCAATTTCAGTTATTCATTATCGTCAGGAATCTTTCAGATAAAGTTTTATAAATATTTTAT
Source organism: Malachius bipustulatus (assembly GCA_910589415.1). NCBI lineage: Eukaryota > Metazoa > Arthropoda > Insecta > Coleoptera > Melyridae > Malachius > Malachius bipustulatus. Next base: position 10,831,757 of record OU342633.1, read on the forward strand.
TTTGCATATCCACTTACTGTAAATTAATTAATTGAAACCCAGATGGCACAACTGACACAACTATTGTTTTACAGTCCATTTCTGACATGTAACAAGGTCATCAAAGTTAGAAATTGTGGGTCACAAATATGCATATTATTGAACTTCTATTTCCTTTTGTAGTTACGGTTAACATTTTCAAAGACTTTTGCAAAGTCTTATTTCATTTAATTTTCGTAACAGTGCAATTATTAACTTTTTTAAGATTTCTAAAAAAAAAAAAATAGGAAATTAGGAAATTTGGAGTCTTGTTTTCACCAGGAGTGATGCAGATATTTTCTAGCACCTGATTATCCAGCAAAGTTTCCTCTCCTCCTGGATTCAAGTTGTCATTCAAGTCTTCTCTTTCAAAGACGTCTTCGTTTTCTTCATTGTCAATAAACATATTACTGATTGCAACTTCTAAACTGCTTGTTATCACGTTACTGGCTTGATTTTCGTCATTAAGACTTTGAGAACGTGGCAAAGTTTGATCATCTTTGGCATTAATGTTGGAGATTTGACAATCATCTAAAATTTCTGATTCATTGTTAAAACTTTCTTCCATGATTTCTACAATGTCTTCTATATTATTTACACCAGTATTATCACTTTGATTGACTTTAGTCTGAAACGTAATAAATTATTGAATGAATACGATTTCAAAAAATGATATCTATAATTAATTATGGTCAAAGGCAAACGGAAAAAATACAAACCTGTGTTGTTTGGCCCCTGTTCACGTTTTGTAAGTTTTTGTCCCAATCTGCGGAAATTGTTACTCCTGCAGACTGGTACAGAGGCTGATTGACCAGATATTTAAGAGCGTCCATAACCTTTTTCGGTCTTATTGTTTCGCACATATAAGCTTTATCATATTGAAGTCTCTTCTTCAACTTCAATTGAATGACCTGGGTGTCATTCACGTTTCTTGGTAAAACTTTTGCTGTAGTGTCGACGTTGAGAGGCACATTAACGACCTGTCCTTTAATACTGCACTGTTAATCGTACCCTAGTTTCTTGATCTGCATTAAAGGTATTCGTGCTGATACTAAACGCTCTTCAAGGCAAGTTAGATCTCTGAGTTCTGGTGGGATCTCGAACACAATCTTATGATTTGTTGCACTTGATCTGGGGATTGATTTTTTCTTTCGAATTGTAAGAATGCAAGAGTTGCACATTAAATTTGATTTTCCATTGTTAAACACTTTGTCGCACAAGTTTGCCCCTAAAAAAATTGAACTCTATATACATAAATCTATTGTTCTTTTACATCATACATTAGTTTATTCTGATATATTTTCACGTATCAAGATGAAGCACATACCTAGTTTGCTTTGCAGTAACTCCCTGTTAACTTGCTGACACTTTCGAGGAAACCAATATCGTAGACAGCAGCAGCAGATTGTTGTAGGACCTTCTTTGATCTTTTGCCGAAATTCAAAATGTTTAGGATTTTGAATAGGTTGGTTATTTATTTCACTTGTGCGTTTTTGTTTTTGGGCAGCAGAATCTTTTTTGCGTTCTACTACACGAAAGTCTTGATTCTGCCTTTTCTTTTCTTTTTCAGCTTTGTCTCTGATGCGTTTAATTTGACGTTGGGTAATATTTTGCATTTTCTTATTTTGAGCGATTCTGTCTTGTTCTCTTTTCTTTTTGAGTACTGAATCATCTTCTCTTTTTAATTTTTTTGCTGTTTTATCACTATCTCTCTCAGACTTTCTTTTGGTAACATTTTCTCGAACCTTTTTAATAGCCAAGCGACTTGAAACCGTTTTTTTCGTTCTATATACTTCATTTGATTGACTTTGACTTTGCTTATGTAATTTGTCCTTTTCTTTTTCAATTTTACGATAATTTAAGTCCATTCGATTTTTAGCCATCAATAATCGATGTCTTTTGGAAGAAAAAACCAATGATTCGGAAGTTACAATTGGAACAGAATCAACCGAGTCCTTTCTTTGTTCGTCTAATTTGGATTCATTATTTGAAGAATTAAGCAACGAATGAAGTGGCAAGGCTACAACCGACTCAGAAACAAAAGATTCATTACAGACAGTTTCACTGATTTTTTGTTTCAGAAGTTTTTGTAACTTACGTCTCTTTTCGGTCGACTGCTTTTTTGTTTTCGGCATCTTTTAAACTTACCGTTAAAATGAGACAGACTTTTAAATTGCTTTTGTAAACTCTCGACCACTTTGTTTACAAATTATTATTCTTACTATCAAAATTAGTCTTATTTTCCAAATAGATAATAACAGATTCTCTCTTGATTGGTTTAGTTTTAATTTTTCTATTTCGGGTAATAATTAGCACTGAAAAGTTTTAATTGACATTTGATATTATAGAATTATTGTTATTTAGGTAAATACAAAAACCAAAATTGAGGAGCAGTCGTACAAAAACCGATAAATCCACTTTTTATAGTTTTCAGCAAATTGAAGAAAACTACAGCGATCAAATCGCTTCAATATTTTTAAATGATTTTTTCGTAGAATATATCTCTAGGGCTGAACAAATGAATCCCGAAGTTTTGACAAAATTCATTATACAGAACTTAAAAAAAAAAAAAAAACGTTTGGGTTTATCGGATTTTGCGCGAAATTCAATGTTTAGTGAGGTTTGCTTTTTATTTGGTTGCTAAAAATACAATAATTCTGAACTTATAACAATATATCGATAACAATATTGATAAAAAGAATAACAAAAATAAAAACATCTTTTTTTCTTATTATTTTTTATTTATTTTTTTTATTTTTACAAAAATTAAATATTTGCCCATTAAAAATAACAACTACTTAGGTACTATTAGAAATAGTAACAAAAATAAATTCATTCTAGGTCACAAAAAAAATAACAAAAATTAAACAGTACGCTTATAAAAAAATAACTTATACGCTTATAAATAAAAAGTATAAATACTAGGAACAAAAAAAATAAAAACAATGATTTTATAACAAAAATAATAACGATCATTCTATGCCAAAAATGGAAACAATTATTCTAAAAAAAAATAAAAATAATAATTTTTTTCCCCATTTTTTCAAATATATTTTTTGACAAAAAAAAACTAAACGTGTAGTGCAGTTTCCTCTTCAAGGCAATCACAATGCTGTGGCTCTTCATTTTCTTCTTCAATAACAGGTCCACGTAACAAATTTTGTACCATGTGAATTCTGGCGTTTCTTCTTCCTCCCAACGAGAACCAAACTGTTGCTCCAATAGGTGTCTTAGGGACACTTTATTCTTTTCCGGGATACCCCGGTCCAAACTGATTTCTTGGAGTGCCAGATCTTTGTCATCAGCTTTGTTTTTTAAAAGTTTTTCGAATTTTTCGGTGCATGTGGTAAAGAAAAAATTTGGATACCCACAATACTTCACAGAGTTATTTCCAATTTTTTTTTCAAAACTACACGTTTCAAATTTGATATTCCTGTGATCTTCTTGAGGAATGTCTCGAGATTTTTTATGTTTAGTGCCTTCCAGTGTGTACCTAACCTTCTCACTACCCCAAAATTCTCATAAATCTCTTCATATTCTTTGCAGGTGATTATAGTTGGGTTGCGCCCAATGACTATTAAATAAAAGATGGACCAAGACATAAACACTGTAAAAGTGTTCCGACATCCCTCTCTCTCCAAACAAGACTGTTCAAAACAATGAATGCCAGATCAATAATAATACTGGCACTTACAATAAAACAGCGCAACCTCTCCAGTGATAATTGTTGGGCTGTAAATCGCTGGATCCCTTATACCCGTTTTACTTTGCTACATCTGGCAACATGAATGTTTACATCCTGTCAGACCGTTTGTTTACATAACACCACAATAAGGGTTGGTGTTTTTCAAACAGTTGTAAGTTCCTTGCTATTTATATTTTTAGCTCTAGCTTTCACACGTTTTAAGCTTTAATAATTAATTTTTCAATTAAGTTAAAAAAAAGTGGCGAAAACGTGTTCTGTTTTTGAGAAAACTTCGAAAGAAGGTAAGTCTGTCAGTTTCCTACGTAAGCAACCCAAAGCCATCAATCAAAACAAAGGATACATGGTCATGGGCGTAGAGTGTAATAATAATTGTAGTGACAGGTAAGCATATATTTTTAAATAATATTCGTATTATTACCTTTTTGATTAGTTTAGAAACGGTATTAAAATTCTCATAACTATCAGTTACGTTTTAAATATTAATAAAGATTAATTAATAATTATTAATAAATTGTTTTCGGCTGATCATTTTTAAATGATATTCGTATTATTACCTTTTTGATTAGTTTTAGAAACGGTATTAAAATTCGCATAACTATCAGTTACGTTTTAAATATTAATAAAGATTAATTAATAATTAATAATAAATCCTCGAATAAATCACTCTGATCTCTCATCAAGTCTCGTGTTGACAAGCCACGTTTTCGCGGCTGGTCATTTTTAAATGATATTCCTATTATTACCTTTTTGATTAGTTTTAGAAACGGTATTAAAATTCGCATAACTATCAGTTACGTTTTAAACATTAATAAAGATTAATTAATAATTATTAATAAATCACTCTGATCTCTCATCAAGTCTCGTGTTGACCAGCCACGTTTTCGACTTTAGAGGATTTTAATAATTTTATGTTTTATTTACTACTTAAATGGGAAATATAATGTTTATTTCTCGGTTTGTGTTTATTGACAACAATTTTATTACTAATGAGAAATTGACTTCGACAATATAAATAAAAGATGGACGAAGCTATAAACACTGAAAAATGTACTGATGTATATTATTGCTTTCCGACTTTCCTATCGATTTTTTATTTGCTAAATTGTTATTACCTTTTTGTACCTTTTAAGTATATATTTTCTTAATTTAATATCTATTAGTATTCCCATAATTTATATTTTTTGTAACAAAAACTGCAAATAAAATAATAATACATATGAATATTGTGATCATTATTATAATTTATGTAATTATTACATTTACATTGCCCTAATAACTGAACTCGAGCGCGCCCCTGCCCTTGTGGTCGGTTTGTTTACGTTTTACGTCGTTCCCCTTACCCCACCACAAGCAGCATATGAGTGCGAGAGAGAATATCAACAAACCAAAACTGACTTCAAGCTAAGATAGGGAAGGCGCGGTCCATATTTATTAATATAGTCTAAGGTTGCGCCTGAGTACTTTTTCTACCCTGCCGAAAACCCTGTCTGCTGGCAAAAAGGAGTGCCCGCGAACAGGGAACACTATTTGAATTTCGGAGACACTAGCTGGTGACTTGAATCTAAGCCAAAAATATAATGCGTGAATAACATGTGCATTTTTGTTTTGCCCCCCGCAGCCGTCGCAGAAAAGCCTAACCTTTGTTACATCATCGAAATCCAAGGAATCTAGGTAGTTTAAGAGAGCTGAACCAACTTCTGTTGATCCTCTTCCCGACTGATTTTCTGACCAAGTATAAAACGTAGGCGATTTAGATTGGGCATCAACACAGCAAAAGGAGTAAAAACTTACTTGGTGGGCATAAAATGCGTCATTGATTGGTGTTCGAGGAAGGGGCTGGACCTGCTGCAGGTCAAAACAAAAAGTTATAGAATTAGGTGGTTTTTGTTTTAGCAACTCATAAAAAGCGTTGACGCGTTTTTGATGGATTTTTAATTCCATCTTCAAATCCTGTTTTTTATTCTCATCTTTTGCTGCTTTAATCTGGAATTTCAAATTCGTACACTTTGCACAACAATCCGTCGCGGGGCTTGAAAATCCAATATTGAACTCGTTTACAAAAACTCTACGAAACATTTGGAAATGTACTTTGTTCTCTTCACCACACTGGGTTTGATAAAGTTCATGTAATTTTTTAATATTGAGGCTAGCACTCAAATAAATTCTCCTCGATTTAGCCCGACCGTAGTGGCTCTCTTTCCCCTCCAAACTATTGAGAAATTCCCTAACTTTATCTTTTTTGTCTGCAGACTTGTTAGAAATGTGATCGCCACCACGGCGTTCTTTAGGAGAGTCTCCATCGAAAATAAATTTCGCTACGTGATTCACTCTATCATTTTTAACATTTAAAACTTTTAGAAAAAACTGTTGACAAACTTGTATTTTATTTTTTTTTTATTCTTGTCGGAAGAAAATAATAAACAGAAAAACGTCGCTTTTTTGAATTTTCTTTATCCGTCCGATTTCGTGCTATGGAAGTGACGGAGAGAAAGTGACACATCTTGACATCTTGTTCAATTTTGTTGTTATTTTCGTAAAACTTTTTACGAATATCCTTAACATCATGAGCAGCAATTTGTTTGCAAAAATACTTTGGTCCATTATTATTTATTTATTTATTTATTTATTTATTTATTTAGATACACCATCATACAGCCAAAAGGCCAAATTAAGATGGGAAAAGTTTACATAGGTGAGAACAAATACAATAGTTAAATTATGTACAACAGATAAATACAGTATGTATGTACAGGAGGTACAAAGCTAATAAGATTCGGATGAATCTAGAGCTTTACAGAAATGTTTGATTTCACTAACACTGGTATGAAATATATCCAGAGAACCCTGAACGCGGGCGTAGTTGTTACAGAGTTGATGTAGGGGAGAAGTAATTAGAACACAAGTTCGTGGAATCGGCAGCCAAAATGTGTTGGGGTGCCGTGCTCCAAGTCTTGGTATTTTAAGGTTTATCCAAGAGAGTAAATTAGGGCCATCGACACTGCCATTAATAAGCTTGAAGAGAAATATGAGGGCAAGAGTGTTACGTCGCTCTTCAAGACTGGTTTGACCGAATCTCTGAAGCAATAAACTTTCCTGATATCCGATCTCTGGATAGCTACCATCTACACGAAAGGAGAGGTATTTTAAAAACTTCCTAAGTATACGTTCAATGGTTCCGATTGAACCGAGGGTAGCAGGAGACCATACAATAGAGCAGTATTCAAGCATTGGCCGAACCAATGAGTTAAATAGAGTGACCATAGTATTGTAGTCGGAAAACTCTCTGGAGTTATGGATAATAAATCCGAGGGATTTAAGAGCTCTCGAAGTCACATGTTCAATATGTGGTTTAAACGACAGTGAGGAGGTAAATGTAACCCCGAGATCAGTTACTTGATTTGTACGAGGAATAGGGGATGTATTTATCTCGTAAGGATACAAAAAAGGTGTTTTATTACGAGTGTAGGTGACCACGGTACATTTGGAAACATTCAGATCCATTCCATTACGTGTGCACCATTCGGAGAATCTCCCCAAATCCTCCTGCAACAGGAGAGCATCTGCCATAGAGCGATTCTGCGAATATATTTTCATGTCGTCAGCGTATAGCAGGTGCTTAACCCTGAACACATCAGCGACATCATCGATAAAGACCGAGAATAGTAGAGGGCCGAGTACAGAGCCTTGCGGGACACCGGAGGGAGAGTTCAGCAACCTAGACTTATGACCAGCGATCTCAACGTACTGGGAACGATCGTGCAGATAACATCGTATTAATGAGATCAGGTGGGGAGGTAGGCCATACCGCCCTAATTTCTTTACAAGAAGTTGGTGATTCAATCGATCGAAAGCCTTGCTGAAATCTGTATAGATTACATCCACTTGGATACCCTCATCCATAGATTTTGACAGGAATTGCGTGATGACTGCTAGATTCGTTGTCGTGGATCTACCTTTTAAGAAACCGTGCTGATTATGGGAAAGTCTATGAGAAATGTGTTTTATTATCAGATCGTGAATTGTAAATTCGAAGAGTTTGGATATCGTACTCAGCAAGGCAATCGGGCGATAATTCGCAACATCCCCTCTATCTCCCTTTTTGAAGACAGGAGTAATTCTAGCAATTTTCCACTGACCCGGAAAGCATGATGTAGTGAGTATCAGGTTGAATATATGTAAAATGGGAACGATTAACAAAGGGAAGCAGTCTTTCAAAAAGAATCCAGGAATGTTATCAGCTCCTGTGGAGATGCTAGGTTTCAATCTACGGACAGCTTGTCTTAAGTTATCCTCGGTGAATCTAGAAGGAAACGACAGAGTAAACGAGTCCTCCTCGGAAACAGTTGAGGAGCCGCAGTCCAGGGTTGAAGTCTTTATGAAACTCTCATTGAAAAACGATTGGAATGCATCAACAATTTCCTGTTGCGACGAGAATGATTTGTTATTGTGGCTGATATTAGAGGGGACAGTGGAGGTTTTAGTTCGGTTGCTTATGTAGGACCAGAACTTATTTGGATTTCTATTAAGATCACTCTCGGTTCTCCTGACGAACATCTGGTGACTCAAACTGATGTCATCTTTCAATTGCTTACGCTGTTGCTGAAAAAGGTGATAGAACTTGCTGTTACCGGAGGATTTGTATTTTCGTAGATAAGAGTACTTTAGTTTAATACTAGTAATGATTTCTCTGCTAAACCAAGGTGGATACCTGCGTGTTTTCAGAGGTGATGTCCTGGGTATATGGGCATCAAATGCAGAGTAAATAGCAGAATAAAAATATTCCAGAGCCTTGGTGGGATCAACGACCTCTATTACCGTATTCCAGGACATATTCAAAAGGTGGGAATAGAGCGTTACATAATTTCCCTTTTTGAAGTTATAGGAAAGGTGTTTATGATTACCTTGAATAGAATTCGCTGATGATACGTCATTGCATGTGAGAGATACTACGAGAGATGGATGGTGATTGTCTTCGTTAACTGGGAAATCAAGAGATCTGGTAACTCGACAGCTCCGACTGCATAGGACCAGGTCTAAAATCCTGGAATACTTGTTTAGTACAAAATTATACTGAGATAGGCCTAAAAGATCCATGAAGTTTTGCAACCTCGTGATGGTTAGATCCGAAACACCAGAAGACACAGTCACATATTTAGGAAAGTTAAAGTCTCCAATAATTAACACATCATGGGGCTCATAAGTCAGGTACACCGACTCAAGAGCCTCGAACAATACAGAAATTTGATCAGTTGCTATGAAGGGGGCGATATAGAGAACAATTATACAGATGGGATGTGAGACCTCTGTCCAAATCTCAGCACCAACGATGTTAATAGCAGAAATGGTATCAAACAACGGACTTAACTTATTCAGACCAAGCTGCCGGACCTTAAGTTTATTATTGACAGCAAGTAGCACTCCTCCACCACGAGTCCTGTGCGTGGCATCATATGATCTATCCTGCCTAAAAACAATAAAGTCAGGTGGAAACAGTTCGCTATCACTGACTGAACCATTGAGCCAAGTCTCTGTTATCGCGTAAATTGGAAAATTTTGCGATGCTACATAATTAAAGAAATCTATCAGGCGCGTATTCAGCCCACGAACATTCTGATAGAAAATATCACAGCTACACTCAACTGAACCAGTTGGAGCACCAACCGCCCGTATTGATTGCTACAAAGAACCCAAAATATCCCCCTTGAGAGAGTCAACCTTTTTTTTTGTATACCGTGCATTTGTTGTGGTCCCAAGCCGCATGGTTAATATCAGTATCAGGAAAGAGTTTGCTTATACCGGTACAGTTGACACACTTAAGTATGGTCGAGTTACAGTCTTTTAGTGAATGTTCACCTGAGCATTTAGGACATGATAACTTATTTTTACACTTACTAGATATGTGGTGATAACCGTTACAGTTGAAACACCTAGTGACTTCAATCGCATCATAGATAGAACAACAGTCATATCCGATAAAAACCCTACCAGCATTCAGCGCTCTCTGGTATGTAACAGCATCCACTAGGAGAATTGCCTGAAACAAACTTTGATCACTTCTAAGCGGAGAGACAGATATTACTTTAGGTGCCGGATTTTTGAAGACTTCAGGATTCTGTGTGTTAGCGAATCTGACAATGCTCTCATGGTCGTGGGCCGCAGTCATGCCAACGACTCTGAGCCGAGGGTGAAGTTTGGCCGCCTCCTTCACTGTATATGTCTCGGACATCCCATCTGTTACGAGCTGCTTCAGTTTGGAGAGACCGTTGTTCGAAGAACAACTGACAACAAGTCCACCACCCGAGATATGGCGCACCCCAACAACCCCAAGCTCCGAAGACACTGGATCAGCAGTCCGGAGCAGATCAGTTTTGGTGGCGATGTTCCGCTGTTCGGGATTCTTCGGCTTGATAATGAGAGAGGCTTTCTTAGCAACGCCCTTGCCAGCGACAACAGAGCTAAAAGATTTGTGTCCAACATTCGAGGGTGGGGAAGGTGTCGAGGGTGAAGCATGAAGTTGTTGCAATTCACCTTTCAGGGACTCGTTAAACGCAAGCACTTTCTGCATTCCGTCCTTCATAGAGTCAATTTCTGCGGACTGCCTCAGTATGATGTTATGAAGCTGAGCAATTTCATTCTTGAGGAACTTAATTTCGTTGATGAAAGCTCCCTTGACTTCCAACAGGTGACTAAGGACTGTGTTGTGCGCCGAATCAAAAGGAATCTCAGTGGTTGGAGAGGGAACTGACGTCGTCTCCGATCCTGCACAGACTGTCCTAGGCAGACTCGAGGCAGCAGAGACAGAAGATGAGCAGGTTGAGGGGATGTCAAGCGAGGAGGATCGTGAACGACTTTTAGACCCATCGATACATTCTTTACATTTCCAGAATTTTATCTCGTTATTCTCTCTCATCTTGAGAAATGATTGCTCATTTATATCAGCACAGGACACGTGAAACATTTTCTTACAGGTGCCGGTGGTACATCCCAAATAATCATGATGACGACTTATGACTTTCCTGCAGACTGTACAGGTAAATCCCATACTGAAACTTAATTTTTAAAATACAGCTTGCCCGTTCGTGTATGGCGATCTTTACACAGCTGACCACCGAGGAGCGGGACCCGATATCAATTTCGTTATCAAGAAGATAGTGAAACGTATTCGTAGGTACAGATTTATACACGCAAGTCAAAGTCTCTATTTATTAACAGTACTTATTATAGATCACATCACAACACAACTTCATAACTTTTATTAGTTATTACGTTCAATACGTTCTATAACAAACTTATAAAGTATAAGATAATGTTATACTATATACTATACAGGGTGTTGATTTTCAAAGCGGGCCATAGGGGATTAGTATTGCGAAAGTGGTTTTTGAGGATTCCTGCTCGCCGTTTAAACTGACAGAAATGGTTTTGGTATCAAAGTGAAGCTAAAATTATTGCGCATAACGGTTGACATCAGGAATTCATTTAATTTCACGTTGTTTTCTAAAATTCTTCAGTAAAAATTCAAGTAATTGTTACTGTTTAATCACAAAATAGCATGCCTTGCCTAAACAATAATGACGTTTCTACGTTTTGACAATCCAATAATAAAACATTGGTCTATTAAAAAAATTCACGGCAAATAAATCGCGAACCCTGCTACACTAAATCGCGTAACTGGCTACACTGCAGTAGGTTTTCACCATAAAGACTCTTTCTTGGTTTGTATAACCCATTTTTAAATAGAATCAGACTCTATTATTACCTACTGACTTATAAAGTTTTATTATTGGATTGTCAAAACGTAGAAACGTCATTATTGTTTGAGCAAGGCATGCTATTTTGTGATTAAACATTAACAATTACTTGAATTTTTACTGAAGAATTTTAGAAAACAACGTGAAATTGAAGTAATTTCTGATGTCAAGCGTTATGCGCAATAATTTCAGCTTCATTTTGATACCAAAACCATTTCTGTCAGTTTAAACGGCGAGCAGGAATCCTCAAAAACCACTTTCGCAATACTAATCCCCTATGGCCCGCTTTGAAAATCAACACCCTGTATATTATGTTATAACAGCAAGGTCTTCTAAAGTTCTCCATACGTGAGTCACCATCGACATATCTGGAGAAAGAAAAAAGGCCTTCTTATTAAGGGCTTATTACAGAAAGTTTTTCTTTTATTTATTATAAATGAATTATAAAATGATTTTATTTTGAATAAGTCAAGCAATACAGATTTTGTTCAAGGAAAGATGAGTTTGTTTAACGTGATTTAAATTATTGCGGGAGTGCATCTTTTTTTGAGACGTTATACATTAGAGAGTAATTTTCACTAACCTCTGTTGTTTTAGCTTCTGCCGCCTAGTTTCATGTTTCTGCCTCTTCCTGATGGGCCAGTCGCACGGAAACAGTAGATTCGCTGTTATTTTCCATAACTTGATGCATGCACTTTCGTAAACAATTTGTAGCAAAACTTTGTATTTGTGTTCATTACCTACTTAGAACACAATGCAATTCTAGGTTAAAATTACAGCGAAATAATGTGGAAAACATGCACTATCATCTGCAAAATTTGCAGATTTATTTTCTTTTCACTCCAGAATTCTGCAATCTGGGGGACCTTTTATAAAAGAGCTGAGGACTATTGTAAAGCTTTTACTATTACAAAGCAGATGGCGATACAATATCATGGATTTATCGGATTTTGCACAGAATATTGGATTTATCGGTATTTGTTCAAACTGCTCAAGTTTACTAAGGATTTTGCATGGGAAATATCGCTTTTAGCTCGGATCTGAGTTTATCAATCGATAGAGGACCTTTAAATTAATAGGAAATGATATTTAACTCATTTTTCATCAAAAGTAGATTTATCGGTTTTTGCACGACTGCTCCTTAAATGTAAAATTAAAAAAAAATGTAAAACTGAAATTACGATATAATGTAAGCAAAGGCTGAGTATTGTAAAAATATGAAAGGATAAAAGGAAAAAACAGTTATTTAGGCAAAATAAAGGGATAAAACATAAATGACTTCACTCATATTACAGTAATTAAAAACACCCAAAGAATAAAAAAATATATAAAGAGTTGTAACAAAATAAATTTCTTTTGCTAATTCAATCGACTTTGTAATTTCAACAATAACTAAGTTAGCAATTGACCTAAGCTAACTTTCGACATTCTACAGAGTGCACCATTTATCCTCCTCTATATTGCTATCTTGCAAACGCTGAGAGATATTATGGGGTCGGCTAAAATGCGCAATTTTCTGGCCATCTCGAATCCATCAAGAAATACAAGATATCTGTGACTGTTGATCTGAATTATCCCGGAAAAAACTTAAAAATCGAGTTTTCTTATTTTAGTCATATCTTTTTATTATTAAAAATTAATAAATAATTTTTTGTAGATTTACATAAGTCGACCAGAGCTACCAATCTAATGTTTTAAAATTTTCTAAGCCGACTAGATCCCAGAGTTTTCATAGCCAAGTTTTTTTTTTTATGGGCGCCATTATGATTTTTTATGTCGTTCGGTATAAAATAAATAAATTGAGTAAACCAAAACTTAATAGCATTCGAAAACAGAAATTTCAAAAATTTTATTCTTTTTTCGAAAAAAAAAAACTTTTCATACCAAATATCATATAAAAAGAAAAAAAACATAATTCAAGTACATAATATGACTTCATATTAATGTAATTAGGTGAAACAATTTTTTTCCCCTCCGAAAAATAAATACTTACCTAATACAATTTTTTTTTTTTTAATTTTTTGGATGTTATTAATTTTTGGTTTCTTTGATTTTTTTTTACCGAACAACATAAAAAACAATATGACGGACGTAAGAAAAACAAAAGTTGACTATGACAGCTCTGAGATCTAGTCGGCTTTAAAAATTGTTGTAATGTCAAAATGAATAGCTGTTTTTTGACGACTTATGTAAGCCTACAAAAAATAATCAATTAATTCCTAATAACAAAAAATATACGGCTAAAATACGAAATTTTGATTTTTCAGGATATTTCAGCAACGACAGGAAATTTTTTTTTTTATTCAGATTCTTATTAAGCATCAAATTGTGCAACTTTTCTCTAATTTAATCGATCCTGTATCTCTTGCCGTTTCCAAGATACCCATGTACTGCCACTTACACTGGACACACTGTATACACGGTGTTACTTAATCATAGGCCGTACTCTCAAAAGCGAATTTCTGAACCAAATTCGAGTAGAAAAGTTCATATAAACATGTGTCCTGAAGTGTTTGGTTTTCAAGATACAGGGTGTCAAAGGTTTTTTTTTCAGATCAAACACCTAAAAATACAATTGTTTTGCCTCCTTATATCTTTTCATTTATTAATTACTTCTCAAGTAATTATATATCCATTACTCATCATACTACTTACTCATATTATCATACTCAATTACTCATATTACTACTTGATAATAATACATCATATTATTTATCAAGTAATTATTAACAACTTCTCAAAGAAAAAAATAAAAACCATTTCTTTGCATGTTGAAAAATTGTTAAAATAAAATCAAGTTAATATTAATCGTACACGATATTTTTTTCTAAGGCATTTTTTTAAATTTAACAAATGTATAAATTAAGTATATAAGTATAAATTATTTACAAAAAATGTTGGAAATGACTACATCCCGCTTCTATGCACGTCAAAAAAGTTTTATTTTTAGGTGCTTGATCTGAATAAAATTAAAAAAAAAAACTCAGTAGAGTACTTTTTGTCAACATTATTCGTGAGACTACCCCCCGAGACGTCACTGGAACTTATAATTATCTTTTAGTCTTGGCGTCTTAATAAAATGAATAACCCTGCTTGATTTCAACAAAATGGGCAAACGGATCAATTATATATTAATAAAAAACCTTTTTTTTACTGTGACACACTCTGTATCTTGAAAACCAGACACTCAGGACACATGTTTATATAAACTTTTCTACTCGAATTTGGTTCAGGAACGCGCCCTTGAAATTATGGCCTACCAAAAAGTAACACCCTCTATGTAGGAAATTTCGATGTATATTCCTATGTACCAATTTGAAAAATAAAACCTTCCTGCTCATCAATCGGCAGAAATAATCAATTTTTTTTTTGCGTTGATTTAATTTGAATTTTCACCGTTTTTATATTGAATTTATAAAATTTTTAATATAAGTAGAATCTCAGACCACTTCGTATATCTTATCGATTGAAAACTGCTACCTGAAAGGGACGCCTTATAGAAGTAACGCAACTTTAAGACATTTTTTAATGAAAATCCAACGTTATTTCAAAAGATAAACCAAGTTAAACTAAGGAATTTTATTTTTTAAATTTTTTTTCCATATTTCTTTGTTGGCTCAGGAATATGCAATTAATTGGATTTTTATTTGGAAAACCAATCAAGATACGAAGAAAAGTCAAGAAACATAAACGTTTTATTTTTGTTTGCTTGATATGAAAATGAAATAAAATTTGAAAAAAGGCGTTGACGTACGTAAAATTAAAAAAAAACAATATTCTTTTAGGTGCTTACACCTAAACTAAAATACATTAATAAAGAAGTTTTAGAGCAATACTTTATAAAAAAAAATACAATCATTTTTACTTGTTCTACTGCTTGCCGAAGTTATGAACATACAAACTGAAACACCCTGTATTATACATACAGGATGTAAGTAAATAAGTGCGACAAACTTGAGGAGGTGATTCTACGTGAAAAAATAATGACAATTTGCTATATAAACGTATGTGCGCAAATGCATCGTTTTCCAGATACACAAGGTGTTATACAGGGTGTTTTGTAATTGAATGTCAATATTTGAGGAGGTGATTTTTGGGTCCATTTTAAGAAGAAAACTTCATAAGAACGTATGTCCTAAGAATCTTAACTTTTGAGATATAGGGTGGTAAAGTTTTTAAAAATAAATAATTTTTTCATAATATTTGTAATACCGCTCTGGATATTTCAATGAAATTTAATAGACGGGTATTACTCATCAAGAGGCATTTTTTCATGTACCACATTTCGTTTTATTTCCACTAGTCACATCTTGCAGAATTTTACCTGCATATTTTTATATATTTTTATTGTCATTTAACGACAATCTTGTGACCATGTAGAGAAACAGATTTTATTTTTTTAGGCGAAAACTGTGCATCGGGATGAAAAAAATAAGTAATCGAATTTCCTTGAAAATGAATTCCAAAAATGATTTCTATTTGAACAGAAATCAGTAGCGTAACATCAATGTCTGCTAAAATATGCCGGTAAAATTCTGCACGATCGTGCACCATCGTCACTAATGGAAATAAAATGAAACGTGGTACATGAAAAAATGCCTCTTTTTTATTTATTTATTTATTTATTTAATAACAAGATCACCCAAACAGATATGCCAAAGACATATCCTCATACGGGTGAATAATAAATACACCAAAATAGATTAAACATTGTGAAGAGAGCATTGTTCTCGCTTTATAATTATTTCACTCTAAAAAAAATAACCCTAAAAATAACTGAATACTAAGTACAATTCAGTTCTCCGCCAGTTGAAGATTTAAATTCTTCGGAACACAATAAGCATTCTGCGTTATCAGAACTTTCACTGCTACTCTCACAATCTTTTCTCAACTTTCTTTTATTTTTTCCCCTAATTTTCAAGGTCTCTAGTGATTTGCCTTTACTGATTTTGGCGTCTTTCCTCTCTTTCTTTCTTTTTTCCTCTTCAATTTTTTTCAGCTTTTCGTTTTCTAGCTGGTCCTTGTATGGCGTACCTGTTAGAACTATAGCACCAGTTGACTTGCGTTTATTTATGCTTCTCTTAGTAGTTATTTTTGGAAGAGGATGACATACTGAGGGAGCAAAAGAAAATGAAGAAGTTTTGTTAATTCCCAGTTCCCGAGAGTCGGGATCTAACAAGACAGTGTCTGGACGTGAGCTTGGACCTGGAACAGGATTTTCTTGACCTCCTTGCAGTGAAGTTTGTTCTATTGAAGAATTCAGATGTGCAAGATAACTTTTTTGACTTACTTCTTCCACAGTTCCTTCAATGGGGGCGTCTGGTTCTTCATTTAGTTCGTCTGTCACTTCTGCAGCTATGAAATCGGCATCCGTAAAAATTTCTGGATTAAACGGTACGATCCCAGTTTTTCGAAACCCATTAATAGCGTTAGTGGGTATAGCAGCTTTCAAGTAAGCATCACAAAAGATCGTGCTGACTTGAAATGTCGTGACAGTTCTTCCGGGATGACTGTTACTCCATTTCTCTAGAGCTTGGTCTAGGTATGCATTTAGTGGGAACATAACCCCAACGTCTAGTGGCTGGAGTCTATGGGTTGTGTGAGGTGGTAAACATAACAAAGCAACGAAATTTTCCCTTGCTTTGAGTATGACATCCAAGTTCTTTGTATGGGATTAATGTCCGTCCATAATTAATAGTGCAGGGTCATCTTTAGAAGGTTTAACGAAGCTTACAAAATGATCAAACCATTGCTTGAATAAATCAAGCTTCATCCACCCGCTCTCATTGCATGCAAAAACTGTTCCTGGTGGGACTCCGTCAGTTAGTTCAGCTTTCATGCGTTTTCTGGAAAAAATCAGCATAGGTGGTATGAAATTTCCTGCTGATGATATGCAAATTACTGCTGTTGTTGAAATTCCGCGTTCAGCTGATGTAATGCGTGCAACTTGCTTTCTTCCTTTTTTGGCAAATGTTTTCGACTTCCTTCCAGGAACTGTCGAAATCGACGTTTCATCCACGTTGAAAATCCTATGAGAGGGATAATTATGTTTTTGCATTACATCTTTTAGAAGATTGAAAAACTTGGTGACGACAGGCTTATTAAATGCTTTTGCACGAGCGGCAGAAGTAGACTCTGGACTCCGCAAACTAATTTCGGGATGTCGATTTTGGAAACCGTGGAGCCAGTCTTTACCTGCAGCCATTTTTATATCAGAATATGGTATATTATTCCTTTTTGCTAGCTGAAAAGCTAACCGACGAAGATCTTGTTGTTGTTAAACCGTACATTCTTGTCTCCAAATCAAAAATATGTTGTACCAACTCGTTTTCTTGATCCGGACTGAAGACTGTCGTCTTGCTACCCATAATTTTCTTACTGTCTGTGGCTATTAAATTCTTATTTTTCGCCCGACGTTTTAATGACATCACTGGCACACCGAAAGTTCTTGCTGCTGTCTTTATTTGCATTCCATTATTTTTTATCTCGGCAAGAGCATTTCGCATCGCCTCTGGATCCCAACTTTGCCTTTGTGTTTTGCGTACATATTTACGAGGCATTCTGTAATAGTGAATAATAGTAGGTAATTATTAAATTCATTAAACCCATGTAATAAATGTGGGCAAAACGATTCCTATGGGTTGGATAAAATGATCCCGGGATCATTTTACACCACCCACAAGGGATCGTTTTGCCCCAAATGCACAAAAGTTAATTGCATCTAACCTACAAATTTCATTGAAGAGAAATGCTTGTAAGTATGCAAAGTTTCAAAAGTTAAATGATACTGTAATAAGTTGTATACATGCTTAATGAAATAATATAGCAATACATAGATTTAACAGAGTATTTTAAAAGCCCTTACCTTAGACCAACAAGTTGCAAAACAATCACAATAACACTACTTCTTAACGAGTGTCTTCAAACTAACCACATAAACTGCCGCTACGTTTACGAGACTGGAACTATCACTTACTGAAAGAACAACATAGATGACACCACAGGTATTCTCGATGCATAGGGGGATCATTTCACCTCAAGGGATCATTTTACCCCACTCTCCCCTATTATACTCACTTATAAAATAATTTTAAGATCGGTAATTCAACACCCTTTTACTGTACGAACACCACGACAATTATCTGAAACAGCTTCACACAAGCACGTGGCCCTTTAACGATGCGATGCGACCGCTTCGACTCGGTTCGCATAACTGTATACAAGGGAATTATGGGATTCGTAAGTTATCGGTTGTAGAGTACTTGTAGTGTTTGGGTTTCTCTACTCTTATAAATTATTTGAATGCGCTGTTGCCAGTTGTAAGTTTGCACAAATTTTTAGAAATTTTAATTAGTGTATGTATATGAATTAAATAAATTCAAGTTACACTGTTGTGTACTATAAGTGTACTATGTCACAATTAAATTTTGACCCGAATAGCTTACTTTATGATTAAAAATAAGCGATCCATATAATTTTAGTGTAATAATAAATTACTTCGAATGGGCACATTGGCAACTTTGCTTCCCTCATAAGCCCTTATCGCTTCTTGGAAATTACTGCACAGACTAAACGAATTCTAGTATACACAATTATTATTCTAATAAACTTACGTAACATGTACCTACCTACCTATCCAAATGAGATTTCAAGAAATATGTAGGTAGGTAAGAGGTAGGTACCAGTTAAATTAATAAGAACAATATAGAGCACAAATAGGAATAGGTATAATTAATTTCACTTACTTATTGCTCTGGAAAATTTAGAACACAGCTTTATTCGTAGTGTGGATAGACACCTTCACTTAACAAAGTTTTTAGGGCACAATAACTAGGTACACACACATACTTTCTTAGTTTACAATTAACAATAAACAGGCACTGCTAAGCTAAGTAATTATTAATAATAATAATTAAGTACACAGAAGTTGGCTACATGCGGTGTTGGCAGACTGCTTTTTATTTACTTAAATAAATACGTAAGTTAAATGTTTTTTATTACGTGCTAATAATAAACTTACATTATAAATTCAAAGGAAAATAAGTAACAATAAGAGCTAACTAACAATAATGAACGACCATATTATATTTAATGGGCATTAAAGCCCTGTCTTGTACTTAAACATTTTTAAACACCATTCATTGCCTGTATACCTAGGTAGGTACTAGGTAGTTGAATTACCTTTGATTAATATTGATATTTTATTTTTAGCATTGGTCCATTGGTAATGAAAACACCATACATAAAAATAACTAAAGTAGAAAAGAAAAACTTAAATTAATAATGAAAAAATCACTTAAAATGGCGATTTAAAAAATTTCCTGTTTTTCTATTTTCTTTTTTCTATTCCAAATTGTACAAAATTATATATGGCAACAGAGCGCATCGATTTATATCCACATGAGTTGAAGCATCGCTATTTTAACCAATCAAAATAGTATTAGTTGGACAGAGTTATTTATATTCAAATTCTGTCATGCATTATTTCTGTTGGAAGAGAATATGATGATGAAATTAAACATGATAGCTATTTTGTTATTTATTTCTATGTATAAACTTTGTAATAAGGTATGAAGTATTGAGATACAAATATTATAATTTAAAAATTTCCTATACAAAAGGCTACAAGCGTGAATGCAAGGCTTTCCTTAACGCTATTGGCTGATCAAGCCGGTCATTCTTTAATTCAGGTGAATGAAATAACAGCTGACTTTATTGTTTCCGCATGAGCATTCACTTTTGGTTTTATTTATTTATTTATCTAAAGTCCGGGATTGACGCCCCACCTTTTTCCATGGCCATCTTTTGTATATCAAAATATGGAAAAATTAAATAACAACTGTGCTGTGATATAACTGAAAATATATTCTCTTATATAAACATAAAAATCATCCAAGCAATCAACATATAAATATTTGACAACAAAAAAAACGAAAAATCAACTTTTGCCATCTTACCCGGATTAACGGGTAAAGATGCCACACTAGTTAGGGATAGATGCCCTTACAAAAAATAACACATACTTCACGTTAATAATGCATAAAACTCAAACAATACCATAGATACTCTTGTGCTAACTAACTATTAACACACTAAACACTTCTTGGCTCCCACTTGTAAAAGACTAAAAATACAAACAAAACTAAAATTTAAAAAATATTTGAAAAAAAAACATTATTTTTTTTCATTGTGAGTATTTTTCCACACAAATGACAAAAGTTTTCATATTTCGAACAGCTTTCATGTGACCATTTTGTACAGTGCAGACACTGAACCCATTCATCCTTCTTTTTTGTAAAAGAATATTTTTCTCCACAACCAACGCATTCAGAATTGTCTTCCTCATACTAAGTTCGTCATCTTCGTCTTCATAATGCACACTTTCTTCCGTATCTGTTGTACTATCTTCATCTATTCTTAATTTTCTTTTCTTACTAGGTTTCATGTGTTTCCTTTCGGTCTGTTTGGTCGTCTTTCGCTTCAAATTTTTATCAGTTTTTTCTTTTACTTTATTTCTTTTTTTGTTTAAAAACTCCGGGCTTGTCATTACTGCTGCAACTTGACGTGAACGTTTACGTAGTTAATTCTTGAACTTTAATAGTTGGAACAGGATCGATTCTCTCTAGTATTTTGCTAGGAGTAACTTCATCAACAAATGCAGACGTGGTGTCTTTCAATGGTTCTTGAGGCTCATCGAATTCCCAAGAGTTGGTTGGCATGCTTTAAAATTAAAAAAAGTATTTTATATGAGGGGCATCTTCCACTGTTCTAGCCAGGGCATCTTTCCCTATTGTCCGGTAAAGATGCCCCAGCTAAAAATCAAATTCAAATTTAGCGCTAGATTAACAGAATCAACTCTTAACTTAACCTTCCACATGTCCGAAGGTACTTCAAGTCCAAGAAATGCGGTAAATTCACTTTTACTAAGATATGCGAGACAAATAGGATTATCGTGATTAATTTTTCGAAGTACTGAAAATATATTTTTGTAAATAACTCACCTAAATAAGGGTTTTTTACTATAAAACTGAGTCACACACAACCAGACACGTTACAGTAACGACTAACGCACACAACTGGCACTACCTGCTGCATAGTTGCCAAACTATTTCAGTGAGGCGTCTTTCCCGGTAGGGCATCAATCCCGGACTTACCCTATTTATACAGTGCATTTATTTTAAGTGTTGCCATTGGGAATAGCATGTAAGAAAATACACCCTATGTTAACTTATGTTGTCTTGTACTTTGGAAGTCGTTTTTAATTTTCAATAATAGTACATGTCAGCTACTTTACAATACGGCCTTTCAGAAAAGCCGGTCATTGTTCAATTTTATGATACAGGCTGTCCCATTGAGGTGAAAAAACTGCAAGGCTTATGTAAACCTACAAAAAAATATTTTTTTTTTAATAATAAAGAAGATAAAGTCTAAAATAATAAATTGCATGATCCAAGTTTTTTCAGGATATTTCAGAAAATTCTGGGAATATTGAGAAAAGGAAAATTGCCAAATACTCGTCTCAAAACAGCGCAACTTTTTTGTAATTTAACAGACTTCGTATCTCTTACCGTTTCTTGCAGTTTTTTCACCTCAATGGGACAGCCTGTATCATAAAATTGAAGAATGACCGGCTTTTCTGAAAGGTCGTATTGTAAAGTAGATGACATGTATTGTACTATTATTGAAAATTAAAAACGACTTCCAGAGTACAAGACAACATAAGTTAACATAGGGTGTATTTTTTTACATGCTATTCCCTATGGCAACACTTGAAATAAATGCACTGTGTATTATTTGATTTATTCAACGAAATTCAAAGACTTTTTAAAAATGGCAGTTACATTTTTTTGTCGTCGCACCGATATATCATGGTTCCACATCTTGCCCGGATAACGACATAAAAATAAAACCACCGTCTTTATTTTAGGATTTTCATCTACCATGGAACGTTAACTGAGAAAAGTGTTTATTTAAACCAATATGAACCTTATTTCCATGATTCCATGAAATAAATAGTAGAACTGCATACAGCGAAATAAAGATGTTAATTGATCAACTAAATCGTATATTTGAATGAATCGTTTGCCTTAACTATCTAAGTACATCAT
Source organism: Malachius bipustulatus (assembly GCA_910589415.1). Taxonomy (NCBI): domain Eukaryota; kingdom Metazoa; phylum Arthropoda; class Insecta; order Coleoptera; family Melyridae; genus Malachius; species Malachius bipustulatus. The sequence goes on from OU342633.1 coordinate 10,854,340, forward strand.
TTTTAATTTAACAGAAATAATTTCTAGAATTTATTCAAAAAAGCTAATTATTTGTGAAAAATAAATTATTTAGTTGTCACAATCATATACTTATGTATTATAGTTTTTTAATAAAAATCTTATATTTGTGGAAAATAACACTTATATACAGTGAACGTGAAACATACCGCCCACCAAAATTACTATAAAATAAAGTAATTTTCTGATGAGAAGAGAAGAAAAAAAAAAAAAAAAAGAAACGAATGAAGTTAGAATTCTAACTATTTACATGTGTTGTGTCTTGCTTATTGTGACGGTAAAGGACACAACTTAACGAGGGGTCTCTTAAGGAGCCCGGTTTTCGTTTGAAGTGTAGCGACTCGAGCAATTTTGTCTGACCCAAAATGAAGGTGAACAATTCTGCCAAGCCTCCACTGAAGGGGAGGGGCAAGTTCATCCTTGATCAGTACCAATGTCCCGACATCTGCAACATCAAATGTCTTGGTCTTACTCCATTTACCACGTTGATAGAACGTATGAAAATATTCGTTCTTCCACCGTTTCCAAAAATCATAGTGCAAACGTTGCACTAATTGCCAACGAGACAGACGAGAAAGTTTCAAATGGGATAGATCTGGATCAGGTGGTGCTGTTAGGGTTTCAAGAGTAAGAAAATGACCGGGTGTGAGAACGGTTAGGTCATTAGGATCAGCGCTGACACCACACAACGGACGCGAATTCAACACCGCTTCGACTTGAACAAGAAGAGTGTTGAGTTCCTCATATGTTAAGATTTGTTGACCAATGACCCTGGCCAGATGAGTTTTCACGGACTTAATTCCACTTTCGAATAACCCTCCGAAGTGAGGCGAGGAAGGCGGGTTAAAGCGCCATTCGATGGACTCTGCTTCCACAGCGGATTTCATGTATTCGACGAGCAAACGATGGGCACCGACAAAGTTCGTGCCACAGTCACTGAAAAGAAACGAGCAACGTCCTCGTCTAGCGATAAATCGACGAAGGGCAGCGAGGAACGTTTCGCTTGATAAGTCTGAAGCGACTTCGACGTGAATGGCCCTTGTTGCAGCGCAAACAAACAAGCACAAATAAGCCTTTTGGGTACGAGCGCCTCGATGACGTGACATCAAAATGGGAAAAGGACCTCCGTAATCCACACCTACACAACTAAAAGCTTTAACCTGACTTACACGAAACGAGGGCAAATTGCCCATGGGGGGTGTAAGAGAACGTGGATGAACCCGAAAGCAACGGTTGCACGTTTTCAAATAATGACGGATTGTTTGACGAAAGGCGAGAATCCAAAAATTCTGTTGTATCAGATACATAGTTGTTTGAATCCCTGGATGCAGATGACGATTGTGAACTTGCAAAATTATTAGTTCAGTCAAACGATGACGACTTGGAAGCAAAGCAGGGTGTTTGGTACCAAATGGCAATGACGAATTTGCCAGACGACCACCGACGCGAAGAATACCCGCATTATCTATAAAGGGAGACAATTTTTGCAGATATTTACTACAAGGCTGTCCACTTTGCAGTTTGGCAAGTTCTGGCTGAAAGATAGCTGCCTGAACCGCCTTGACGATTAACAACAAAGACTGATGTAATTTTGCATCTGTCAACGGACCAACAATTTTGGGCTTATGACGAGCGTTGTGAAGAAAACGCAGGCAGTAAGCCACAATGCCCTGTATTTTGCGTAGAGAGGAAAATCGAGTTAGCAAAATCTCAATATCTGACGTGACGACATGAGAGTGTAACACGACAACCCTAGCTTCTTCATTTATATCCACACCAGTGGACGACGATGAATTTAAAGGCCAATTTTCCGGAGATTCCGTAAGCCAATGCGGCCCCGCCCACCATAGAGAACTTATTAAAAGTTCGCGGGGAAAAAGACCACGTGATGCTGGATCAGCTGGATTTTCAGCCGACCGAACATGATGCCAACGATCGGGAGGAACTCTTTCTTGAACATATGTGACTCGATTAGCCACAAACGTTTTCCACTTATGTGGAGACGAACGGATCCATGAAAGAGTGACTGTCGAATCACTCCATGCAAATATTTGCTCGATGACGACGCTTTCAGAACAATTCTGAATGATATGAGCAATTAGTTTGGCTAGCAAAACCGCTGCGCATAGTTCAAGGCGCGGAATAGAGATTCGCTTCAACGGGGCGACCTTGGACTTGGCCATGACAAAAGACACATGAACCATCCCTTCTGGATCAACACACCGAAAATAAACAACAGCTGCCATGCCAGACTCAGACGCGTCACAAAATCCGTGAAGCTGGCATGTCGATGAAACAAGCTTCAAACGGCGAGGAATGCTCAGTTCAGATATGACAGGAAGTGACGATTTGTAATGCTTCCATTGTTCGCAGACGTCAGACGGGGGTTCAGAATCCCAGTCTAATCCCAAAGACCACAAGTGCTGAATGAGACGTTTCGCAAAAAAAGTGATAGGACACAAGAATCCCAAAGGATCATATATGCGAGCAATTTCAGATAAAATAGATCGCTTTGTACATGGTGACTCAATCTGCTTAACGCTGAATGAGAAAGAATCACTAGACGATTGCCACAGCAAGCCAAGAATCTTAAGCATTGTGTCAGAATCAGAATCAAACGACGATGCATGAATTTGACAATGCTCAGCAGGTAGTCCAAGTAAAAGGTCAGGATGATTCGAAGCCCATTTTCGAAGTTCGAATTGACCCCCTTTCAATAAACCAATGAGTTGCCTCTTCAACTCTGAGGCAGTCTGAAGATCGTCTGCCCCGGTTGCAAAGTCATCAACGTACAATGCATTACGAATCGCATGCGCGGCAAGTGGGAAATCTTGTTCGCCCTCTTGCGCTAGTTGCAAAAGACAACGAATAGCGAGAAAAGGAGAGCTGGACACTCCATAAGTGACAGTGTTCAAACGATATGTGTCAATAGGGTCTTCGGGCGACGAACGCCACCGAATTAATTGAAACGATTGATGGGCTTCTGTCACCAAAATTTGACGGTACATCTGTCGTATATCACAGGTGAACACATATTCATGAAGACGAAAACGAAGTAAAATGACAGAAATGTCATTTTGAAGTTTAGGCCCGACAAACAATGCATCGTTAAGTGAAACATTATTTGACGCTTTAGCCGACGCATCAAACACCACTCGAATCTTTGAAGAGATTCCCTCACCCTTGAAGACGCAGTGATGGGGAATGAAATAGCAATTCGAATCTGACGGGGTTGACGTTAAAAGAGACATGTGCCCAGATGCGATGTATTCCGACAGAAATTCATTATATTTGTCACGAAGCGCCGAATCCTTGGATAAGCGACGTTCAAGAGTACGGAGACGATTGTCCGCGATTTTCTCAGAATCAAGGAATGAAGGCAACGAATTTGGTTCCTTGAATGGCAAGGATACACAAAACCGACCTGATTGGTTACGATAATGATCATTAACAAAAGACGATTCACAACTCTGATCCTCTGGAGATTCGCTAACGACGTTGGGAACTTCTTCAACGTTCCAAAAGGCCTTTAAGGTATCATCAAGCGAAGGATTTGTCATGACGAAGAAGGACCTCGTTGGAGATGGACTGGTACAAGAAATATTTCCAAATAATGCCCAGCCAAAGATAGTATTCATGGCTGCTGGATGATCAGTATCACCAGCGATAAAACCACCACGAACAATATGAGCAAATATATCAGCTCCCAAAAGCATGTCCACCGACGATGGGACATTCCAATGAGGATCAGCTAACGGTAAATTTTCAAACGACCTTGTGTGTGGTAGAGGCACGGCCGGAAGATTAGAACAAATCGTTGGAAGCACAATTGCAGAAACCTTACAAACCTGCTCTGGCGAACCGATCGGACGAATTTGACAGTTAGTACGCCCATGAGAGGAAGTAATGGCTGTTTGACCTAAACCAGCAAGAGGTATCGATGAGCGATCGATAGCCAAACCAAGGTGTTTGCGACATCGTGCGGTTATAAAAGTAGACTGGCTACCGGAATCACAAAGGGCTCTAACCTGCTTGTAATTACCAAAACGATCTTGAATCTCCAATGCTACCGTGGACAACAAAACCAAAGTCGTATCGGATGAAGATGTCAAATTTACTGTGGACGATAATGTGACTGGTGAATCTGATAAAACACCATTAGGCAACGTAATAGATGTTGCGCTTGACGACGGATTATCCTTGCTACCGGCAAAGTGAAGTAATGAATGATGTGGTTGTGAACAATGTTGACACCTAGACGAAGACGTACATGATTTCATCGTATGTGACGGTTTCAAACAATTGTTGCAATGTTTTGCAGCCTTGATCAACAAATGACGATTGTATGGCGAAAGGTCTAAAAATGAAGGGCAATTCACAATTTGATGTGATGCACCCTTGCAATGGAAGCAGTTAGATCTCACTGAAGATGCATTTGACGCTGATGCATCCGCAGAAGAAGCCAATAACGCCTGAGATCTATGACGATGAGACGAAGATGCGTTTCTAGACCCATTAGTAACTGGCTTACGTTCAACAGTACCCAATTTTGGCGTGGAACTAGGCTGATTAGTAAATGAACTAGCTTCTAAAGCGCGGCATTGATCGTTAACAAACTGTTTCAAATCGTCGAAGGTAGGAAATTCAGTCTGAGCAAATGCCATTTCAAATCGTTTGCGTGTCCCACTATCTAACTTCTGAACAAACACATTGAAGACTGTGAAGTCCCATAAATCTAAATTAGGGATCCTTTCTAATGCTGTGATGTTTTCAACAAACGTGTTCAATAAAGTCCGAAGAGCATGACTAGACTCTGATGAGACCTTCGAAGCCTCAAAGACCGATCTCCAATATAAGGTGGCCAGAACCCTGTCATTTTGATAACGATCCACCAAGGACTGGTAAGCGATAACATAATTGTCAGACGTAAGAGGTAGATGTTTAACCAAAGCCAACGGCTCTTTTGAGAGAGTCGAAATTAAATACTGAAATTTTTCAATATTCGATAATGAACTATTCTCATGTATCAACGCACAAAATAAATTGTAATAAGATGACCAAGATTCCAACGATCCGTCATAAATGGGTAGACTAATACGAGGAAGTTTGACATTCAATGACCTATTCAAAGCGTCGGAAGAACCTGCCTGAGACTCCGGAAGAGATCGAGTTGGAGTCAATGATTCTGACGAATTAGCTTTGATAATGGGCGAAGGTTTCGACGATAATTCTGTGCCAAACCGTGAATGAGCAATCCTGATCCTCCTGAACAACGCATCAATCTCGACAATCTGCCCGCAAACGGTTTCAAAATTCTCGCATGAATCATCATATAAAGTTCCCTTAACGACTAACTGAAACTCGTGGTATAATGATGAAGCTTCATCAAATGACTGGCTCAATTCAGAACAAACATCTCTGTCATCCTTAGCTTTATCAGCCAAGACTGCCAAAGGAGCTAACCTTCCAATAGTAATTTTAGCCAAAATGATGGCTTTTTCCATAGTATAATTACTATCTGTCATGGCGTAACAATTAATCTACCAATTAAATAATAAAGGCCTTAATTAGTCAATGTAGTAACGAGATACAAAAAACAATAATTCAAAAACAAAGGCAATCGGTAATAATAATAATTATTTACTGACGGGCGCAAATAAAATCATTAAAAAACCACCGAGACAACAAAGTACATAAAAGTACCTACCTATGTTCTGACCAATCTATTCTGAATAAATTTCGATGAGAAGGAATAAATTCGTTACGTAAAAATTCACCCAACCGAGTGAATAAATATTTCTTCTTGAAAGTCAACTAACAAGAAAGAAAATGTTGACGAACAAAAGGTGATGCTCGCGAGGATAATAATTTCAGCGAGAAATTGCTTGAAACCAGACGAGACCACCGTGCTAGGGCGAACTCGAGCTCGAGCTACACCACCACTATCACCACTACCCGATGACGCACTACGGCAAATACAAAACACTACTGCGTGCGTAAATAAAGGTACCTACGAAAACGAAAAACAGAAGCGCAATGCTGCAGATGTCGAGAAATTGTTTTTCCAAAACTTTCCCTAATTGTTTCTGAAATCAATAGGTATGATTTCAAATGCGATCTTAAAATAAATTACCCATGCAAATCACAAGACAAAACACAGATAATTTCTTTTTTTTTTTGACGGTATTAATTTACAAATAATGAGCTGTATGTTAATAGAGCTTTTCAAATGGGGCTAGAAGGACCATAAAATGAACGTGAAACATACAGGTAAATATACGCTTGTGACGACATTTTGTTACTTGTGTCAAATTAATTAATTTACAGCTGGCACCACACTTATGTTTATTTAGACTAAGTACATTGATTTACTTACTATAATATAGCACCCCTTGGGACAAATTTCAAAGAATATTGAAATAATAATATAGTAAATGAAAACTTTTATTAGAAAAATTAACTTTATTTGCAATAAACATTAAACTATAAACTAACTATCAACTTAAAACTATTAAACCCAACAAAACAAAATTAACAATTATTCATGTCCATCCCTCATCCCTCTCCTCCGCCGGTAACCCCCTCTCCCCCTCCTCCTTCCACCACGCCAAAGCGTCTGCTGGTGAGCCAACATCAGTTGGCCCAACACCCCCGCCATCAGATTTCTCGTTTGGCGGAATCGGCGAGACCTTCCTAGAACAAAAATATTTATTAGAATATTGTTTTTAATTTTTAGTGTATTTTTTAACAAAAAATACACTATTGAGGACGACATCACTTTTCGAAAATCACCCAAACTCATCAAATGTCCACCGATCATGACCCCCAGATCACGAAAAAGTGGTTTTCCAAAATTCACCTGCCCACGATATATATATATATATATATATGTATACCTGTTAAGTTGTGACCTCCGTTACTTTGAGGTGGCGACCTCACCTCCGGGTCTATGAGTAGTCTGAATTTGTAAAATGAATAAATATACAGTGGGGGAAGCCTAAATATGATGTTTTTCAAAAGAGGGGTAACAATTTTTGAAAAAAAAATTCTTGTAAATACATAAGTCACGTTATGACCTCCGCTCATATATATATAAAAATAGATACAAACGTATCTTAGTGACCGCCAGCAATGTTGCCAGATCTCGGAAGACAGATCGTGCGGTGAATATCCTGTGCATATATACAATAACACAATTCCGAAACTCGGCGAGATTTATTGTTTCTCGCTGAAACAGTCAGTGTTGTTTGGAACACTGGACGTATATTTTAACTACAAAGTTGCCATAGTTTAGATTTGTGAAAATTCATGCGAGATCGCTTAGTTTTTTAGAACATATCCGGTCATTTTATAATGGCAAAATTGAACGATTATCACATCAACCCTCTGCCCCTGCGATCTCCTAATAAAACAAATATAATTAGATGGGGGTTGAGTGAATATTAGTTCACCTCATAAGAAGGCATTTAATTCGCCAGACGGCTGGATAAGTGTTTTTAAATTTGCTAGATGTTTTTTAGCAGACTCAATTTATTTTCATAGATTTTAATTGCAGCAGAATAATTCGAAAGTTTTTAATTTTATTGCAAAGATATTAATGATCAATGATGAGAGAGATGTCGAGTATATGGGTGTCGCAAAAAGCGATCTCGATTATCTTACTGTACAGGGAGATTGCTTATATTCTACTCAATAGATATCTCAGTTAATATTGGAACATATTTCCCTAAATGAGCCAATATGTATAATGATTTATGGGCATTTAGAATTCGGTACTAAGAAAACAAAAAAGCATCGGATATTCAATAATTTTACACAAATTGGTACTTTTTAAAGACAACAACCTGTATTTTTTGCAGATTTGGTTTTTAAATAATTTCTTCTTTACAATGATGTATCACAAGCAAAATCTCTTTCAAATCCATTGTTATTCGGCGGCCGTAATATACAATCCCAAACTCCTGTCAAATTTACTTGAATCAACAAAAAACTTGTCAAATTGACATTCCTTCTTCCTATAAGGATTAGAGGGCATGCATGATTGATTGTTTTGTCTAAAAGGTAATTAAAAGCAAAAAGCGTAAAATAATTACCTGATTATCAGCCGCTTTTAGGTTTTTGACGTTTCAAATTACTTTTCGAAAACTATACTTAGCCCAATGACGTCTAAATAAAATAGACCCCCTTGTTTACATTTTTACAGAATCATACATTGCCCCTCCGCAATTGCATGTTTGCCAAACCGTTACTGTGACCAGATTTTTGAATCTATCGTTCTTGAAACCATGACATTAAATATATTAACAAGACATTATCAATACAAACCGCGCGAAATATTCCTTACTAATAATTAAATAGCATAATATTTCTAATAACAATAATGGGATAGACGTGATTTAACTCATATTTTAATATAATTTTCAATGTTAAGAAATGAAACACGAAATGCCCGGCAACGTCACATGTTTACTAGACTACAAAATAGTACACAAATTTTACGATGCCATTCATAATTTCGAGTGCGGTGTTGTCCCCATTTTGACGAGTGTTTTGTGGAAATTAAACTCTTTAGTGCTAATATTTTCACCAATTTAAAATTAAAGACTATAGACAATGGTGCGAACTTGCTTGATTTGCAAGAAAAGAGACGATTTAAACCCAGAAGTTTGTTTTCGTAGGTAAGTACTAATAAGTAAGGTTCTGTCATATCAGTGACGTATCGCAGGGAGAAAATTTGGGAAATCAGTAAATTTATCCTCTAATATCGTTATCTCAGACTATATTCGCAAATTGGATGACTTTACAACTTAATCTGTTACACCTAGTCCTTCCTAAGATTTGCGTTTCTGTTTGAAATCACATTTTTATTGAGGGTCTAATAAATAACAAAAAATATTATGAATGTCTTTTTTAATCTACTAGTTAAATATGCTAAAGTATGTATTGTCTTAGCTTCCCTGTGAATCAGGAGAAGAGGTTGCTTTGGCTTTCCATTTTTCATATGGAAAATGGTCCTCATATACCAAGACGACCAGATATTTGCTCGGATCACTTTTCACCCTATGAAGTTGTTACTCGTAATGATGGTATAGAAGGCACATCAACCTAGATGCAATTCCCCTACCTAATCCTTCAATTTTTGTTGACCCTATATAACGCAACATAATTACTATTTTTAAATTTTTTGTACAATAATAATTGTTATTTATTAGATACTTATTTATATTTCAGCCTCGATTTCAGCTCTGAATATTCAGATATTGTAACCAATGAGGGTTTTCCAAGCATAATATGTGATAGGTAATTTTTTTTAGGTATATTGAGATTTCCTTGTGTAATATTATGTATTTTCAAGGGGTCAGGATAATCTTATGGCACATATGGACTAGACAGCAACCAAAATGATATATTTTTGCTATCACCAACCGTAGGTACCAATCGTTAGTGTTGCAAGTCCTTTAAGGTAAGTTAGAGTCAAAGACAAGAAAAAAAAGTAATTCATTGATCATTGAAGAACATCGAGCATGTTTTTATTGAATATATTTTTTGCAGAGAATCACCTAGTAACTTGGAGAAAAAATGGATGAAAATTCCTTCCTCATCTTCACTCAGTACAGAAACTGCATCAGAAAGTAGACTATGGACAAGGTAACGTATTTCATTATATTACATGAGGTAAATGTATTATGTACAGGGTGTTTCCTCATAGTTCGCCACCCATCATCTTTTTTATTTGACGTTTTGTAAAAAAAGAGTTCAAAATAAAAGTTTGATGGTTCAAAGTGAGTTTCTTAAAAAACGTTAGTTTTTTACAGGGTATTTCATATACAGGGTATTTCAGAAAGTCTGGACGTGGTCTAACTTTCTTATTTTAAATTAGTACCTATAGGAACCTCTTTTTTTCGATTTTTGTATTCTCCCTATTCCAAAACATTTTTTATAGCACATCCTATACCTAACTAAAGTGGACTTATTAAAGATCTTACCATCAGAAACTTTGCAATTTTAGTATTTTGACAGCTTATAGATTTTAAGCCACGCCACTTTGAAAGAAATGAATTGCACATTACAATCTTAATTTTATATGCTCTATCCAATGCTATTTAAAAATTCCAATTTAAATAAAAATAATTTTTTTTTATTAAAGGATTTTTTGTTTCATTTACCTAATTGAAATTATTTGATAGGGCCTTGGATAGAGCATGAAAAGTTAGGCAGCAATATGCAATCTATTTATTTTAAAGTTGCGTGGCTTAGAAACTGAACACCTTTATACGTCAACTTTAAGTATATAAAAAATGTTTAGAATTTTCAGCAGAATACAAAAATAAAAAAAAAAAAAATTGAATACTATGTAATTTGAAATAAGAAAGTTGGACCAGACTTTCCGAAGCACTTTGTATATGTGAAATTAAGTTTTTCAAAAAACTCATTTTAAACCATTGAACTTTTATTTTAAACACATTTTTCTAAAACGTCAAATAAAAAAGATAAGATGGGTGGCGAACTATGAGGAAACTCCCTGTAGTCCCTGTATAGGTAGGTATGTATGTACAGAATGTTTCGTCATAATTCGCCACCCATCCTATAGGTGTTATTTTTCTTACATGATAATTAATTCATTTATTAATATATTTTTGTGAACTTTGTTTTAACAGCTACTCTTTTTTTTATTCGTTGCTGTGAAGAGCGAAGTATTTCCTCCTCGACATCATCCATTACATTTTCTGTTGAGAACATGTCATTAAAGCAGAAAATTCCAATTAGAATAAGGTATTTAATTTTTTTATTAGGGTTTATTTCATTATTAATTATTAATTATTTATTAAACATATTAATTGGTAATTATTATTTTCTCCGGTAGGAAGAGGAAATATATCGGAGATATGGGAAGTAGTGATTTCTCTACTCCAGAAAAACGCAGTAGAAACTTGAAGTTTATAAAAAATCGGGACATTATTCAGCGAAAAAAGATCCACAACTTGCAAATGACAGCTAGGCGACTGAAACGTAAAATTACCTCCCTGAAGCAGTTACTGTGTTATCTTAAGGTAAAATTCATGATATCAGAGACATCGGAGTCTATAATAAAAGTAAGTATAACTTTATTATTAACTGAGCTACAGAAGACGGAAGCTGAGAAGAATCTATATAATATTTTGTATTTTTTTCAGGCTCACTTTCGGGATCTGCTCTCGACATATTCGAAAGAATGCCAAAAGGGCCAACTATACAAAATTATAACCCTAACCTTAGATCATTCGCCTTAACATTGTCATTCTATTCCCCAAAAGTCTATTATTTTGTAAGGAATACTTTCAATCGCTCTTTGCCACATTTAGAAACGATTTCAAAGTGGTTTAGAGCTGTCGATGGTAGTCCAGGATTTACACAAGAAGACCTTAAGGCCCTTGAATTAAAGCAAAAAGAATGTTAGAGGCAATTATTATGCAATCTCGTGATTGATGAAATGTCAATAAGGCGACAAGTGGAGTGGACTGGGCAAAAGTTCACAGGATAGGACCAACGTCGACGACGATACCTTGCCTGAAGCCAGAGAGGCACTAGTGTTTATGCTAGTATGCATAAACGGTTCGTGGAAAGTTAAAAAAAAATCCATCGTTTAGCCTACAGAGACCGCTTCGAATAAGCTGGGACATCCTGTATATAAAATACAAAAAAATCTTATACCAGCATACATTTCATACAATAGGGAAGTACACAACTACCCAACTCGAGAAAGACATGCTTTTTACATTAAGAAAACTAAAACCAAAAGAGCTATGAATACATCATTTTTTAAGAGGCTTAGAGAATATAACTTATTACCAAATTCTGTAAAGGACATTATGTCTTGACTTGCAGATTTTAAAAGAGAGCTCATGTTTTACTTAAGGACCTGCTCAAGCTCATCTGATGTGTGTTTTGGTCTGATTTCTCTTTTTTTGCGAGAGTTGGAATAGTGCAGTAGGATTTTGTGTTTGTATAATATATTCTTGAAATTCTCATAAATTTGGGTGTGATTTGTAAAATATGATACCAAATATAATGTCATTTTGGCCAATTATATTATAGAGCACACATACACTTAATAGTAGACTTAAGATTTGAACATGGTTTATATTATGATTAATTAATTTGTTTCAATTATAATTTATTAAAACGTTATTAAATTAATATTTTGTAAATATATTAGCTACTATTTATTAGGTTTGCCTATTGAAATATACATTATTTTTATATGTATTTGAAAAATAAATTAAACCAAACTTTTCAACTTTTTTTTATATAGGTACCTACAATGCAGGTTTATTAATTTTGACAAGCAAACGCCACTTTTCCTACAACCTTATGCGTAAGTTTAAAAAAAAAAAACAATTTTTTCAAACTTTAGTGATATTCAATACATAATGATATCTTGCAATCTTCTAACTTTTAACAAATAAAAAATACGGCATTTTTAATCGAATTACTACTCATAAAAGATAACATCTAATTGTTACATTGTACGTTCATTTTTTAAATTATTGAAACCTTAGAACCATCACTTTTTTAGTAGCTTTTTTTTCTAATCATATCGGATCATATCATATCCACATCTAAGAAAATTAGGATTAATCTTCATACAGACAGATAAGTATGATGGTATTCCATTAATCATACAAAGTATTGTATGAAGAACTCGCTATTTTTCGTCTTGAATAAATTATCTTAATTGCATTTCGTTATTTATCTTGAAAATTGCTACGCCACTGGCTTTCGTCGCAAAGGTCTCTGACAGCGTTGCCATTTTCACCGCAATCCTCTGTTTATGCGATCGGTCACTCCTTTTCCCACTCACATGAGGATAGAAATTAGATGATGGATTTCGATTATTTATTATTTATGAATGGAATGCTGGGTCTATTTTATTTAGACGTCATTGACTTAGCCCTACGAAACCTCAACGCTGCTGAAGCTGTCCAAAGATAACTTGGTGAAGTCGATGATTGGGGCAATAAGTGACTGTCGGTCGTGTAGTTGTGCTAGTATTTGTCTTGAATAATAGATATGAAGACAGAAGATATATTAATTTTCCTCTTCCCTCTTTTAAGGTAAGTTGTTAGCTGTAAGTTTATGGACGGAACTTTACTGAAGGCAATAATTTTATTTACAGTGTAAATACGTGGCTAATTACGTGACCAACTAACAGACTCAAACACCACGACGTGTATCGTGCGTTTTTCATAATTTTTTTTATGATGGATCGCTGCTGGGACAAAGAAATAACAATAAACTCTATAATAGCCCCACATTAGCACTGATACAAGGTAATTGAATAATTATTCCTTTTTTAATTTAACTACACTAATGCCCGTATTCACAAACGATAATTTCCTAAATAATTACGTAATTATTTAAATGAGTGAGATGGAGATATGCAGTTTTTTTGCAATAGAATGAGATGGGGATAATTGATTACGTAATTATTTAGGAAATTATCGTTTGTGAATACGGGCGTAAGTATACTAAAATTTGCAATTGATTTTTTAGTTCTAGAAAAAAAAGATTTGCAATTTTGACGTGATTTACAGGGTGAAAACTATTTTTTCTACTCACGTTTCCTGCAATAGACAAGTTTGTTTGTGTAGCTTAAACGGTGCTTTAAAAAAATCGAAAAAGTCAGGATCATAATGTCTAAAACTTTAGGTAGGTATATTTGAACTTTATAAAATATAAATTAAATAGCTTCTTAGAAATAACTGAAACATTATAAAACATTTCGAGATCGTTCAAAATAATTCTTCACACAACTATATACGAATATCAAAAACGAATAGGGTGGTTATTAATAATTATTATCGCTTTGATAGGATATTTTTATATTGTATTAATAGGCAGTGTGGGCTACACAAACGGACTCGTCATGTACGTACTCTCATTTTATTTTTTTGTAGAAAATTGTTTCATTGGGTGGACCAGTATTCTTTAGATTGGTTCTAACTTAGTACAGAATTATAAGATAACTAGGCAAGTCATAATGTATTTTTTTTTATTACTTATGTAACTTAATGTCAAATAAAGGTATCATGCATGTGCTGAATCATATCTTTCAGTTCTGTAGCATGTTGGAACAAATTTCATTCCAGCCAAAAAAGGCTAAATGCCTTTGATTTTCCTAAATTAGTAAACTTGTTTCAGGTTATAGTTTTTTAAAAGCCGGTATGATGAAGTGCTTATGGGTGAGTCGCTGCGTAACATGAAGCAGCGCAATCATCGCAGGTCTAAACAAATATTTTGGTGCTGTTCCATTTTTTTTTTTTTGTTTCTTATATATACCTACCTACCTCCTGTTTTGAGTCTTAATTAGTTTTTTTATACCTGTTATTTAGTTAGTTTGAATTCTTTCAAGTTGTAATTTTTAAATTATTTTTATTTCTTTAATTTTTTATTGTAGGTACCTATTATATTTTTAGATTATTATTTTTTTGTAATATTTTTCGTAATATTTAAATGCATGTTTTCTTATGCCCTTTTGAGTTTTAATTTTTCAATTTGGTATTTTTAAAAACATTTGATACATTTTAAGTTTTTTGTTCTTTTTAGATGGTAGGTAATTTTTTTTTTGTAATACCTAAATATTTTTCTTATCCTCTTTTATGTTTAAATTCTTTCAAGTTGCAATTTTTTTAAATATATTATTCTGTAAATGCTCATGTTTTTATTTTATGTACTTCTAGGTATAACTATGCTTACCTAATACTTTATTCAAATGTTAGGAGAGTTTTATATTTTTCAATAAACTGCATAAATATATTACATACTTTCATTATCTTTTTCGTGTAATATTTATCATACAGTGTGTACCCGGATAGGTGAAATGACCCTTATGAAAGATTAAAAAAAAAATCATTTTACCTTTAATTTTTTGGAGTTCCGCCGTGCTTGAATAAAGACTTATTTCTAACATAATTTTAGCTTCGGAAAATCAAGCATGCCTTGGAAATTAAGGAACATTAACTGCAAAGAAATATACAATGAGCGCTTCAAAACCAATTGAACAACGTTGTTTTCACGGGATTGTTATCCTATTCGGTCTAGGTATACATAATTACTACATAATTACTTAGTAAAAAACTGAAATAAAATCATATATGGTTAGTTATTTGTTTGTACAAGTTATGTCAACTTTGCATCAAGCTTATTGTACAGATGTTAACATAGTTACCTTTCGCTTCCGTTTTTTTGTTTTTCTACAGAGAATGGTATTTTAGAACAACGACGGATCATTAAAAAAAAAAACACACCTAAAAGATGAATTTGATCGGAACGAACAACTTTGTGTAAGTTAGGATATGTTTTGAAACTCAGAAATGCTCAGTTCCGCAAATGTTATTTTTTTTTACTAGAGAATTAAAAATTGGTACCTACCTACATAGGTAAAAAATGAAATAGAAAACAACTTTTTCCTGTGGCATTTTCCAAAATTTTAAAAACAATGGAATATTTTGTAATATTTCGCAAAAAATGTCAAATTTGACAGTTATCAAATACATCTGACAACTGGTGTGCATGTCATTTGTCATCATTTTTGAAGCACAAACCATTTGCGAAGTTAACATTTTTATTTGTGCGCGAAGAGGATAATTATTTTTACGCACAATTGCATTGAAATTGGTTGTTTACGTCTTAGTTACCATGGCGGAAACTATGACTTTACGACCAGCGGGCCGTAAAGCAGAGAAAAAGCCCGGCGGGCCGTAAAGTATAAAAGTTCGTCTTATAGCTTCTAAGCAGTCAAATTCTGCCTGGTACCTGTCCCTGGATTTGTCAGGAAGCAAATATGATAAAGCTTCATCAGCTTCAGAAATTATTCCTGGCGGTACAAGACCAAAATCTTCTAAATTCACGAATTTATCTAAATTATTGCCGTTCATGTTGGACTTTTGTTAAGTTTTATTTGTTTATTGACAAACAGATAAACTTGTTGCTAGGTAACCAACGTCACCGTATTCAACACATGCCACCTGATATTTTTCGTGTTATTAATTTTTCAGCGTCAAACGCGGCTGTCAAATTAATTTTAAACGAATGTCAAAAAATATTATTTATATTAGGAATATTATTTTTATTGTTTTGATGCAATTGTGCGTAAAACGTTGTACGTACTTCTGCCCGAAGGAAAGATTACGCCCTTGGCCGAATAAAGGCGCAAAAAAATTAAAGTAAAAATTAAAAAAAAAAAAAAAAATTGAAAAAAAAATTTGGAAAAAAAGGGCCTCAAACTTCGTCCGCGGGCGTAATCTTCTTCCTTCGGCCCTCTGTACGTAAATAACTATTACCCATATTATGCGTATGTTTGTAGGCCAATAACTATGGCATCTTGTGTGTGATATACGCTAAGCTGTGGCATCCGTCGTTGTTGTGGTATCCTACACTCGGAAGCCACAGATAAAAGTGAACTTTTCTACAGAATATTAGGTTACATTGAAGCCAATTTGAATTTGCCGCCTGTTTGGAATACCAGGAAGGCTATATTAGATCGGGACTACCCATTTCACTTTAGGAAACGAGATAATAGTCCGTGTGTAAAGACGTCGTATTTTGGTCAAAAATAACACTTCATCTTACCAAATTGTGACATTTCAGTGACATTTCACACACTTGTACTAAAGCCACATTCTCTGTACTTTTCGTTCCATAATAATTATACATCTGTTTTCTTACCTAACAACCATACGGACACGATGACCAGCGTTCTGAGCCACGTTGATATTAGTCGCGTCAATGAATACGTAAAACAGGCAATAGTTGGAAGTCCTCAGAAACAGCACCGATTTTGATGATTCTGGTTTAAAAAAATTCGCCTCAGAAACTTCTTAGAGCGGGAAAGGCATTATATACAGGCTGGTCACTTTTGGCTGGTTCATCATTGGGATCTCCTAAACCATGGGCGATACAGAGTGGGTTAAATTGGAGAAAAATTGCACAATTTTATGCGTATTAATTATTGAGAATCATTTTTTTTTAACTTCAATCGTTGCTGAAATATCATGAAAAAAACTGAAAAATCGATTTTTTTTATTTTCGCCATATCTTTTTTTATTCATTTTTTTGTAGGTTGACACAAGTTGCCAAGAGTTTCCAAAATTTTCTTAGGCGGAAAAATTCCAAGCCCACTAGATCTCAGAGTTTCTGAAGTCAACTTTTACTTTTCCCAATGGCCGCCATATTGTTTATTCATGTCATTCGGTATTGAGGAAATCACTGAAAATCAAATCAATGTCATGAAAAAGAAATATGACGACCGTAATGAAAACAAAAATTGACTTCGAATATTCTGAGATCTATTCAACTTAGAAATTTTTTTAAATGTCATACTGATAGCATACGATGACTTATGTAAGCCTACAATAAATTATTACATTATTTTCATTAGTGTAAAAAATATAAACCAAAGATAAGAAAACTCGATTTTTCAGTTTTTTTTTCAGGATTTCTTTAGCAAGCACTGAAGTTGTTCTAAATTGTTTCAGATCCTTATTAAGCAAAAAATTGTACAATTTTTGAATCTGGCATTTCAAAAATTGTCTAAGCCGAAAAAACTTCTAGGTCCACTATTGATCCCAGAGTTTTCCAAGTCAACTTTTGTTTTTCTAATGGCCGCCATATTGTTTCTTCATGTCATTCGGTATTGAGAAAATCAAATCAATGACTTGAATATGGAGGCCATAATGAAAACAAAGTTGTCTAAAAAAATCTTGTCGGCTTAGAAAACTTTTGTAATGGATAGCTTTTGATGCATAACAACTCAACGTTGGCATGCGTTTGGCTGTCTGGAGTGTGGAACAATCCGAACCCGCCGTGCATTTTATTCTTTTTTCATAAATAATGTGTTTAATTTTATAAACCGGAAACTATGACCAATTTCCCTATCGAATGATAATAATTATTTCAATTTTAAGACTGTTTTCTCAATTTTTTTTCAAATACAACACGTTGAAAATGTTATACGGTTGCAAACGAATAAAAAGTAGGTATAATACCTACGACCAACATCAACGTTAAATAATAAAGGTTGTCATTTAAAAAAAAACAATTGATGACGTCACAACATGAAAAACAAATGACATAAGGAACTGAAAATAGGCTTGTTACTGTCAAAAGTATACCCCTACGATATTTTGTACAAAAAAAAATTATATCAACGGAATATTGAATTTATGCGTAACTTACTTCCCACATTGTATACATTATAAAGAATTACAAAATGTGAAGAATCAATAATAATAATAAGTAAGTGTAATCAAATAAAAGAAATAAATCTGCCGTAATATTTCTGCCGAACAAAATGAATGAAAATAAAGAATGATAATAATTATTAGGGACTTGTTAAACAAACGAAACGATTTAATGTTTATAAAATATTTTAGTTCCTCTATTTGTATCTCTACTGGATTTAGGTATTACACCAGCCAGCCCTCAGCACCTGACCTGCAGTTGACGATTCTCCGGCCTTTACAAGCGCCCTCCGTTCACTTCCCTGACCGCCAACGATTTACGTTTACCTGCTGACCCTAATCGGGCACGGGCAGGAATTCCTACAATATAATAAGTAGGTTATATTTTTGGTAACATAAACAAAAAACCTTCTTGGACATCAGTCGCATAAATAGTGTATTTTATGCGTATGAATATTTTCATAATTTTTTTAATTGACTCTCTGAAATTTTTAATAGCCTAACTATCCAGGGAATTATTTATGTATTCTGGTTGCCTTATACTGTGATAATGTAGGCCAATCCTTTTGAAAACATGCCCTATAACGCCGGACATTGAAATTGAAAAATTTTGACTTTTTTCCAGTTTTCAGCTTATTTTGTTAAGTTTTAAAAGTTATAAAAATTAAAAAAACATTCAAACATAATACTAAAAATCGACTTCGGTGAAGCGGCTTGCAGAAACTTATACCTATTTGGTGTGACTCTTTCGGATCTCTTTTTTTTTTCGCGGGGAACTGCACTGGACCTTCGATAGTTCGGCGGGAGCTGCCATGGTACCTGCGACGATATTTTTTATCGAACAGTAAAGTGGAGCGAGATTCATTATAAAAGTCGCTTGGATTGTCGTTTTTGCCGTAAAACTAGGTCAGACCTGATAGATTTTAATAATACCTGCATTCAAAACGGCTATTTAAGGACAGGACATTTATACTTGAAAAAACAAACAAAAAAAATCAAAAATTGTGCTTTTGTTTACGCGGCTATATCTTGAAAAGTAACTGAGGCATTTAATTTTTTTTTTTGGAAACAAATTTGGCGCTTTTAACGGTGTATCTTGCTGATGCCCTTAAATATTGATACCTGAAATTTTAAAATAGTAAAACGGACGTCAATATCGTGCGTGCATGAGATATCCATTAAATAGAGGGACTCATCGGGTGTTCAGTGTCGTCTCGTCTCACTGCATTGGCTCCCTGGAGTCTGGACTGAGAGCTCGGCGAAGGTCATTGCATCCCTTTCTCCGCTATCGTACAAAAAAAAATACCTACTTCATCCTGTTCTCACTTCTCATTATGCCGCGTTGGGTGCTCGCTGGACTTGAATTTACTACAATTCATTTTTCGTATTGAATATTTTATTATTAATGTGTTGCTTTGTAAATGAATGAAAAACAGTAGTTCTTGAACTTGACTACATTTTTAATATTGTTAAAAATATTGTTAAATACGCAATGCTATAAATCAAAGTAAATCAAGATATAACGTGGAAACGATTTCTTAAGATACATTAACGTTCTCATAGCCACTATTTAAAATGTAAATTAAGTAGGTACCTATGCATCTTTTTTTGAAGAGTTTGTTTTCAAATTATCCAGTCAGCCTTTGTCCATTAATTAATCAATTTGAGATGAAAGTAAAGAAATTTATAACATAATAAACAGGTTATCAATGTAAAGAACCATTACCTACAAGGAAAAAGGATTACCACATATTAATTATTTTTATGATGTTACCGATAGGAAGTCGATCTACTTTTCTATTCGGATGTTTTTTTGCGTGAAACATGAGTAAAAAAGGAAATAGAAATTGATTTCCAGTTCAACAGAAGATTTTCCAAAATTGAAGTGCCTGTGCAGTTCCCGAAGCATGTAAAATAACTTTTTAACTTTTATGATTAAAATTGTTATTCTAAATTAAAAAGTGAACCATCAATCTATTTCGAATTAAATTGTTTAATTTTATAACATGACATAAAAAACCTTATATAAAAAAAGTAACAAGTAAGGTTAGGTAGGTAGGTAGGTATATCGTTTAAAATCGAACTGGTGGACAGTAATACAGATCCACCAGCTAAAACTTTAAACCGGGATGCGATTAGGGGGAATTTAATGATGTAAAAAATTATCAATCCGCCGTCTTTTGTCTCGCTGTGATGCCTGACACCACGGGCACGTCGGCAGGTCAGTCACCTGGCATGCCAGCTGGTGCTCGGTGCTCCCTTCTTCAAGTTTTTGTTTTTAGTAGGGTTGACGCGCTTATTTATTGTACCTACCGAAGATTTACCAACTGGAAGGCTGATGTTTGTAATCCATGTTGCGGTATTGTATTAGTGGTATTACCTACTCGTATTCTCACGGAATTGAGACAAGGCACTCCACCAATGCGTTTACAATACAATAGCGTTTACGCGATGATAGGCGATTTATTATTTCTGCGTAATAGGTAGTTAAGTCAGTTATTAGCTATTTGTTTTGTCGCCAAGTCATTTCTACATCACCTTTCTCCCTTCTGCTTAGGTAGGTCACTATCAACTCTAATAGGTAGGTACGTACTCTTGCATTTTTTCAAATAAATTATCAAATCATCTTATGTAGGTTTTATTACAAAATAATTGATTATAATTATTTTTATATTTGAGAAACAGAAATAAATAATAAAAAATTTAATATTAGTAGGTATCGATTAAATTATAAATAAAATAAGGGGGTAAAAATGAAAAAATTTCTAAAAACCATTTATAAGCATACATTTTATAAGGAACTGAACTGAATTTTTTACAGTGGACAACTAAGTAGGTAGGTATATTAAAAACCCTTAACCTTCAAAATTTTCAAGAATTATAAGTAATAAAAATTTCTGCGATATTCGGATTGCCACTGTAACTTTTTTCGAATTTCAAGACATGTGATAGGTACAGCATTTAAAAGCTTAGTTAATTTTTGTGATTGTCTATAAATTATTGAAGTTGCGTGAAACTTAAGTACAGGGTGATATGTTCGTACAAAAATATGAAAAAAAGTTTCTAATAACATATGGATCCGCAAAAGCATCGTTTTCGAGAACAGGGTGTCATAGTTTAAGAAAAAAATTTCTATTTCGTAAATATCTCAAACATTATTTTGCCGATATTGTTGAAATTTGGCAGTGTTATTTGTAGTAGGAGCTCCTTAAACACCAAGTAGATTAAAATTATTAAGTCCAGGGGAGCACCTTCACCAAAATTATTGCAAAAAAGTGTACGGCAACTGACTTTTTAAAAATATTGACATTTTTTCAGATCGAACCACTAATAGTACAACTTTTTTGTGTCTTAAATTTTTTTCGTATCTAGCTTAGTTTTGGAAAAAATTAATAAAACAAAAATGGCATATCCCTGGACTACATAAGAAAAATGGGATGAATTAAAAAAAAATCGTCAGTTTAGATGTAAGGAAATATACTCAATTTAATTTTAATTTGTTGTTCTTGCTACATATTATCGATAAAAAGTAATAAAAAAATTATAATTTGAAAAAGAAAAATTTTCCCCCGTTTCCATTGTAGTCTAGGAATATGAAATTCAGTGGATTTTATTTATTTTTTCCAAACCTAAGCAAGATACAGAAAAAAATTAAGAGACATACATGTATGAGTGATGCTGTAGATGTAAATGAAAGTTTCTTTGTATAAATGAAATTCAAATAAGTCGATTGTCATACAATAAACTTTATTAATATAAAATGTAATAAAATTCTTAAAAAAAATTAAAGAACAACGGAAACTTGATATTTTCTTTCATCAAGAATATACAATAAACTATATTAATATAAAATGAAATAATATTCTTAAAAAAATCAACGAACAAACGACGATTTCTTAATGAATGTGTTCATACAATAAATTTATTAACATAAAATGAAATAAAATTCTTGAAAACTCAACGAACAACGATTTCTTCATAAATATGTTCATATAATAAATTTATTAATATAAAATGAAATACATTTCTGAAAAAATTGACGAACTAAATAACTAATAATTCTTTAATTTAATTAGGTGCTGAATTTTGGACCGGACAACCTGGACCTTTCTATCCATTTTGGTTTTTTGAATAAATTTTTTCATGTCTTCACCTGATGGATATGTACCTTTTCTGATATATTGCTTAAACTCGTCTTGTACCAGTTGAACCTCTTGATTCGTCCAAGCTAAAATGAAGTCATTATAATCGATTTTTTCGATTTATTGATCGATTTAAAATTCTGCCAACTTACCTTTGTTCTGTCCAGTTTTTTTCATTTTTTTTACCACTTCATTTGCCTCGCTGAACTCTGAAAAAAATTATTGTGCATTACTGAATTTTTTTGTTGCGGCCCTTGGGCACCCTTTCAACTCAGAAGGGAAAAATCGATTTTGTGCATACCTTCTGATGGATATGAATTATTATTCGAGTTGTCTTTCACCAGAACATTATTTGCCGTCTTGCAAACAGACGATTTAGACATAATGTTATCCATATCATCTAAAAATAATAAATGAAAAATTTGGCTTACTTTTTACGTAAAGAACTCACTGTTTTAAACAAGGGAATTACTGTCCGGCAGTGTAATATAAACATCTAAAAAACACGACAATTATCTATTGACAAAAATAAATTAAGACAACTGTATTGATTAGAAATAGAACTCTAATGTTTTCAAATTCTAATGGAATGGTGGATATTTATTGTTTACTGTGTTGTGCGTCTTTCACTACTTTTAAAGTATCATCTTCAAACATATTGTCTGAATTATCCAATGCAGCATAATTTTAAAACATTAGCGTGTTTTATTTATCACCGATATTATGGAGATTCTATCGTGTGATCCACAAAATTTTTCATCAACTCTTTCCATGAATAAAATGAAGCATGTCTGCCAGATAAAATACAAACCATTGAAATGTGTGTAATTCAAATACCAAGTTATCTCTAATTTATTGTTTTTTTAAATGAGCTCAGACATGAGTGCTATAGCTATCTCTCTCTTCCAGGACAAGAGTTGATGAAAAATTTATTGGATTACACGATACCAAGCTATGGTTGAGAACATAAATTTTATATCGTTTTATATTTATTATTATCTCACCCTCTACTTCATTTTCTTCTACTTGTTCTGAAGTGACATCGATATTTATTTCTGATAAGGATTTTCCTTTATATTCTAAAGGAATCCCCTTTTCCATCATTAAGAGGATTTTCGAAACCTTGGCAGTTTGATAAATGTCTACTGGAAGTCTGAAATCATACACATAAATATGTTAAGATACTAGGAATATTAATAATAGATTTACTGACTCATAAAATTCTTGGTGTGTCTTTTCGGTATGTCCCATGAAATTGGAAAATTGTTTTATCTCATCGCTAGACATATTGAGGATTTGCATAACAGTCGCAATATGTTTTCGTAAATTGTTGCTGCCAAGAGCTTGTGGATGTTTTAGGTTCATTTTTCGCGCGAGTTGCCTGAAAGCAACATCGCCTTTTCCCCACTTTATTGAACTTCCTGGCATAGCAAAAACATCGTTGTCAGAAGAAATGTACTTCCTCCTATGATTAAGTAAAAGGTCAATAAACTTTTGTAAAATCTCTGGCACTAAAATAACTACTGCTCTGGACCCTTTCCCACTGTTAAGCACTCGCTTGTATTTTGTGGTCAGTAGTTTTTCTGACTCTGTCAAGGCATTCTCAAAGTCAGTTAAATTTGTTTTTCTGTCAGAGTTATAGTCATGCACTTTCAGGTATTGCACGTCACCTATTCGTCGACGGTTAAAAAGAATAAGCAAAGCTAAGCAGCACTGTGCCAACAATTTGTATGTGCTTTGGTTATCTGTGTTTTGTACAAATGCCTTTTCGCATTCATGTGCCATTTTCAAAGACTCGTCCCTGAATATTTTTATATCGTCCACCAACGGTAGCAATAACGGCTTATTCCACTTTTTCTCATTTAAATCTTTATTTGCTAGTGATGACAATTCAATGTTCCAACGACTTTCTATTAGTTTTATAAAATTCTTCACATCACTTAGCCAGTTTTTTTTGGCAGTTGCAGAATTCGATCTGAAGCCTGCAGTTTCTTCTAAAATCAAACGAATCAATTCCTGAGACACATGTTTAAGTGAAGTTCCCAAGTGCATCGCCAAGCTGGGTACTGTAAAGTTTTTTGTTATTGGATTGTATCCTGCAATATCTCGTACTGCAGATACTACCGAGCTAAACTGATTAGGAACAAGCAAATCTTTAAGCGACACATTATTGTTATTTACTATTTTTCGATAAGCGATTAGTAGACGAGAAAGTTCCCTCATCCTATTACTGCAGGCGTACACCATGCGTTCTCTTTTATGCTTTTTAAGATATGACTCTCCAAAATGTGAGATAAGCAAATCCTTTTTGGCTTCAAATGCGATGTCGTCACCTTTCATGATATCGAAAACCTAAAAATGTTGAATTGTACAGGGTGTTAAAAAACAAGATGACCCGGTTGCTAGAATAGGGTCATTGCTCTACCTATTCTAGCAACGGTGGTCACTTTTTTTTTAAACATCCTGTATACTTTAAACCTTTAAACGTACTTGTGGGGTATTACTTACTTGTTTTTTGACGTTTAACTTCGAAATTACATTCGTCGTATCCATCGCACAAGCAATTTCAGTTTGAGAAGAAGATATATGGTCCCTCCTATTCCTCTTTTCAACATTTGTTTCTACAAAACAAAGTTTTGAATGCCGCTTCAAATACTCTCTAACGAATAACCCTTTGCAATAAGCACAAGGATAGAACACTTCTTGATTCTCGTCTGATCCTTTAATAAATCTTTGTCGGTTAGGTCTGGTTGTTCCAGTTATGTAAAGATTAAAGTTCGTATCATTTCTTAGCAAAATGAAAGCACGTCTTCTTTCTTTACTGTTTTTTGGATAACTTAAAATATTTTCCACTTACCTCTCAGTTGCATGATGTCGTTCTATATGCCGGGTAAAATTTTTTGTGCTTATGTCCACATCGCAAAACTTACACCAAATATTTTTCTTTTTACGTTCTTTCTTGTCCTACAATGAGAAAAACAGCTATAAGAAAACCTTTTTTGTTGACAAGACAATAATATAAGACTCAAAAAAATACCTAGACCTTAATTTTTTCGGATAGTGACCGCAAAAAGGGACGCTCAACACCCAATCTGATAGTTTCATTGGGTGAATCATCAAAATTAAAATTCGTATGTCGTTGATTATCTTCTTCGTAATCGACAGCGATTGTTCCTCCGCCTCCATTACTTGTATTCTACAAACATAAATACAGACTGGAAGTTTGCAGCTGGGTAATAGGGACTTAACATGCAAATTCAGTTTTGTGCAAGTAATATCTCCAGGCTTATACAGGGTGATTCATAACATGTACGTACAACTTCACGATGTGATAGGTCGTTCACAATTTTGAAAAAAAGGTTCTTATTAACATGGGTCCGCAAAAGCACCATTTTCGAGATACAGGGTGTCAAAGTTAAAAAAAAATGCCTTTTCGTAAATATCTCAAACATTCTTTTGTCGATATTGTTGAAATTTTGGAGGTACACGACACTGAGTTTTTAAAAATGTTGACATTTTTTTTCAGATCGAGAAACTAATACTTAAAAAGATAAAAAACTTTTTTGTCTCTTAATTTTTTTTTGTATCTTGCTTAGTTTTGGAAAACATTAATAAAATCCATTGAATTGAATATCCCTGGACTACATAGGAAACATGGAAAAATTAAAAAAAATAAATAAATTCGTTAGTAGTTTAGATGTAAAGAAATGTACTCAATTTAATTTTAATTTGTTGTTTTTGTTACAGATTATCAATAAAAAGTAATAAAAAAAATATAATTTGAAAAGAAATTTTTTTTCTGTTTCTTGTGTAGTAGTCCAGGGATATGAAATTCAGTGGATTTTATTTATTTATTTCCAAAACTAAGTAAGAGACAGAAAAGTTTTACTATTAGTTGTTCAATCTGGAAAAAAATACCAACGTATTTTAAAAGTTAGTGGCGTACACTTTGCAATAATATTGGTTAGGGTGCCCCCCTGGCCCTGGACACCATAATACTCTGGAAAAATATTTTCATAGAAAATCTCCTAATCCGACTCTTGGCCCTACTCAGGACCACTCACGCGTACGTGGTGGAATTCTGCTCCCTTCGGGGTGATATGAAAACTATGAAAACTATGAAAACATTTTTCCAGAGTATTTTCGGAGGCGGAGGCGAAGACGCACTCAGTGATGAAACACATTACCTTGAAGCTTTTACCTCCTCACAAATGACGATTCTCCTGGCGAATCTCCATCATCCAGCGGATAATCAAGCCGATAAAAAAAGCGGAAAACTCGATCCATTCCGATTTTTTTGCCGAAAACAACATTTTCATGGGAAATTATTCAAACAAAAATTTCTTTTTGCTTCACACGAGGAATCGAAATTCATTAAGAAAGGGGGGTCTCGTTTAAGATAAAAAAAGTTAACCCCTTCCCCTGCTAAGGGGTAGTAGGGGGTGGGGAGATTTTACCGTCAAGAGATGTCCCCCTTCCAACCGAGTAACATTTGTTTGTGGTAATTTGCCGTAACTCACATCCTTGGCGAAATAAAAGAATCCGAAGATTGAGATGACTCACCCAGGTACATTTTATATCCATCACGCGAGGTTATTTCAGTAGCTTTTGATTCTAAAGATAAGCCTGTAGGTAATAGTAGCACAAAGCAAATAAATTTGCAGGTTATATCCCTATGATCCAGTTACAAGTTTCCACCCTGTATAATTCGCAATACGTTTGCTAATTTATAATCACCATAATTGCAAAAAAAGAGGTGTAGATGGAAAAAAAGTTTACTTCAATACTCCACCAAGAAAAGAATAATAAATAATTGTTCAGAAATATAAAACCGGCGTACCTCGTTTATTTTGGATCGTGAAAGCTTCAAAAAAGTTTCCTCGTTGTCAGAACTGAGATGAGAAGTTTCATAATCTGAACAGTCACTGTTTTTATCAATGTAATCGTAAATATTGAAATCTTTGTCTATGTCTTCATCGTCCACTTCGCTTCCTGAATCATATTCCTCAACATTATTTTGGACTTCAGGCTCAGTAAGTTTTGCCTCTGCTTTGTCTGTACTTTCTGAATCAAATTCATATATATTTTGACTACTTTGTGGCAAATAAGTGCATTTGAAAGGATCGGTAGTATCTGTTTTAACATCTTTTAAAGATGGAAGTTTCACATTTGAAGTGATCTAAAACAAGAAGTGTGTAGGTACTTTGTATACAAGAAAGCTATTTAATTTGTCAACTCACCTTAATTTTTTCTGGTAATGATGTGAATGCTTTATTAGTATTATCGTCAGTGCTGGTGTATAATTTTTGTGAAGGAAGGTGGTATTTATTTGCGCATAGATCACTACCAGATCTTTCCTGTTTGTCCACAATACTATCCGGTACGACTGAGCTACTTACAGAACGGAGATCTGTGTACATTTTGTCATTTTTCTTGAAATAATTTTGATCATCTTCAGTTAAACTGTGGCTAGGCATAGGAAGAGATAATATGCTTGATTGAACTGTGTTTAAATCGTCAACGAAACTCTCTTTAGACAAATCCTCGGATAGGTTATGTAAATTAATAGGGGAGTGTTTTTTAAAATCGGTATTATTGACCCATTCCTAAAACAGTAATAGAAAATACCTACTTCAAAAGCTTCTGTATGGACCCTTATACAGGGTGTTGATTTTCAAAGCGGGCCATAGGGAATTATTAGCATTGCAAACGTGGTTTTTAAGGATTCCTGCTCGCCATTTCAACTGACAGAAATTATTTTGACTCTTGCCCTATTATTCTTTACTTAACTTCATTATTGTTTAGCACCGCATGCTAATTTTTGATTAACATTAAAAATTACTAGAATTTTGGAAAACAATGTAAAATTAAACTAATTTCTGTTATCAAGCAATAATTTTAGCTTCATTTTGATACCAAAATCATTTCTGTCAGTTGAAACAGCGAGCAGGAATCTCTAATTAAAAACCACGTTTGCAATGCCAATTCTCTGTGGCTCGCATTTTTTGCTCTATAAAAATTTTTACATAAATTTCCTAACTAAATCCAGGAAATATAGAGGGAGTTTTGCATAAGAACAGACACAGAGCAGTAGGGTAACCGAAAATATGGTCATTTATTTATATGGCACCTTACCCCATACTAAGTTTGCACCACTGAGAATTTATAGGGCTTTGAAAACGACAAAGTTTTCTGAAAATTAACAGAAAATTAAAAAAAAATATTACTTTATTTTTTGAGGAATTTTAGGAAACTATTTTTTTCTAGTGCAGTTTTGCAAAAAATTTCCTGTTCAACTTTTCTACCTGATCGTCAAGTTTTTAAATTTTTAATTTTATTTAATTTTTAAATTTTTATCAAAATTTAAATCAAAAATTTTATTCAAAAGCCTTTTGAATTTTCAATGATAACACAATTGCAATACTTTTCTTTTGTGTAATGGTGCATTATCCCTTGTCAACCCTTTAAAATGCTACAATTTGATTCTACTTACTGACAATGAATGCGGTACACTCACAACGTGGACCAATATTTGGTTATTCTAGGTTTAAGTATAACTGAGATATTGATTTTATTCGAAATCTGAAACCCCTATTTCAAGGCCTGTTACTTCTGAGGGGTGCAATTTAGTATACTTTTTCTCGACAATGAAAGTTTTTTAAACATAAGATGTATACAAAACTAAATAATTTAGGATTATTAATTTGTATCAAAAAGGATATGGCTAAAATATCAACCAATAATAATTAGTGGGGAAGCGATGAAATTTAATGTTAACTATACCTACTCTTTTTATTCGATTCAAGCTTTCGGCTCGTTTATTTTGGGCATCATCAGTAATTTTGAACAATTTTTAATCGGATAAACAACGAGTTATTAACAAAATGCATGTTGATAACGAAGTTAGAATCTCACCTATGCAAGTAATTGTTTCTTTTCATTTACTTGTTGTATTTTCACTTAACATGTAATAGATTCCTGATGATGGCCAAACTAAACGAGCTGAAAGCTTGAAACGAGAAAAAAGAGTATTCTTTTAACTTAAAATTTTATCATTTTAAACTAATTATTTTTGCTTGATATTGGTTGATGACAATAAGAAATTTAGATTAGGTATTCAGTTTCTTTGCAGCATAAATATTTTAGCAACGAAGTCAACTAATTTTCGTATAATAGGGAACACCTATTTTTCTTTGCGGGCTTCCATTGATCGCCTAAAAATAGGCAAATTTTGACAAAAACTTTTTTTATGAAAACATGGAATTTTCAAGTCATCTTCAATATATAATGGCGAGGTATGTCCGAATTTATTAGTGTTTTATATTTATCATCGATCACTATGCAGAGATTCTAACAAGCAATATGATGCGTAACCAAAATTGAAGAATAATATAAATTGTAAGGGGAATGAAAGAAGACTTAAAAATAGAATAAAAAATCAGAAGGCACTTTAGGAAGTTGGAAGTGGAAATATGTGTTGTCCATCACTTATGTCCACCCCCGAAATAGAGGTTAATTTTAAAGATAAAAATTGGAACTTTAAGAATTCATGTAATTAATATAGGATCATAAAATGGCATAATCAGTTATTATTATTATTATAAATCAGTTAATTAATTTTTTAGTTGGGCCACCAGCGATAAAAAAACTGTAATTTGGTGGTAAAATTACAAAAATAAATTCGATTTTTCTTCAATACATCCGTAGAAATCAATTAATAAAATAAAAATCGCTGAAAAGAAATAAAAAAAAACTAATCAGAAAGCTGTAATATCAAATGAAAAACATAAAATATAGAAATGACAGGTTAGATTGAAATATAGTGGTAAAAAAACTGACCAATAACCTCAAGTGGGGTAGCTATTTATGGGTGCCTACCATAAGTCCCAAGTAAATAGCCTCATTGTAGTATGCCATTGAACTCCAATGGACGGATGTGACTGTGTTTACTTGGGATTTATGGTAGGTACCATAAATAACTGCCCTTTATATTATTATTTATATTAAATTTATATTATTCCTCAGTTTTATTGTGCAACCATATTTCAATCACTACCTGTCATTTCTATATTTTATGTCTTTTCTTTAATTAAAGCTTTCTAATTAGTTTTTTGATTTTTTTTCAGAGATTTTGAATTTATTAATCGATTTCTACCAATGTATTGAAGCAAAATAAAGTTTATTTTTGTCACTTTACCACCAAATTGCATTTTTTTATCGCTGGTGGCGAAACTAAAAAAATAAAAAAAATAAACTGATTACGCCATTCTATGGTCTTTTAATTAATTAATTAATTTAATAAATTAATTACATGAATCCTCAAAGTTTCGATTTCTTATCTTTTAAATAACCTCTATTTCGGGGGTGGACATAAGTGATGGATCCCCCTATACAAGTGGAGGTATACAACAACGAAATTTGCGTCCACATTCTGTAAATCTGATCCCTGATGGACATAATCCAGTCGCCCAAGTCTATCGCCGGCTGCCGTCTTCGTTTATTACACTTTGTTGTTCTTTATTATTTGCACTACTCTGCAGAGCAGTACGTAGTTTACCTCAATAATTAGGTATTGATCGTCTTATCGGTGCTCTGTTTGGCTGATCGCGTCGCTCCGTCAATATTTAGAGGTACCAACCCATATAAGGTTTTTTTATGTTATATTTTATTTATATACAGGGTGATTCAAAATTCAGTGCAAAGATTTTAAGGGCGTATTTACCAGCCAAAAATAAGAAGTTTTTTTCATATAATCGTATGTCCTAACTTGCTTTGTTTTCTAGATACAGGGGGTAAAATTTTGAAAAAAAAATCGATTTTTATCAATTTCTCAAAAACCTCTCAGCCGATTTAAATAAATTTTTATAGGCTTATTTGTTGTCATAAGGGCCTTCCTTTGATGGGAATAACATGAATTAATTAAATAATGAAATAAAAATTAAATAAAAATAAAAATTAATTCATATCGCAATAATCGATGTGAATTTATTACTTGTTTTAATAGGGCCTGATACAGATTTTGATTTTTTTCTTGGAAACAAAGCTTGATACGAGTAAGGGTCAGAAGGAAAGAAAGTTACACTATTGGCCGCTTAATCTAAAAAAAAATATAAATTGTCAAAAAAGAAGTGGCGTACCATAATTTTACCTATAAATTTTAAGTAGGTAGCCCCCTGAGACGCCACTGTAAATAATAAAGTTAAGTTATTCCCATCCAAAGGAAGTTTCTTATAACGACAAAGAAGCCTACCAAATTTTATTTAAATCGGCTGAAAGGTTTTTGAGTAATAAATAAAAAATCGATTTTTTTTCAAAATTTTACACCCTGTATCTAAAAAACGAAGCTAGTTAGGACATACGATTATATGAAAAAAATTTCTTATTTTTGGCTGGTTAATACGCTCTTAAAATCTTTGCACTGAATTTTGAATCACCCTGTATATATTTATAATATATTGAAATTTGTTAAGGGCTATAGGCAAATTTCAATCAATTATAATTTTCTGGCAATTACTTCTATTATAATTATTTATAATATATATAATAATTTATTAATAATAATAATAATTTATTAATATAATTTAATTTAATTATATATAACCTCCTAATCTCTCGGGAGCATACAGGGAGGTCAAAAAAACCTAGTCTGTCATAAAAAAATTTCCTAAAGTGTCCCCAAACGGAGATATGGAGCCCTAAAAGGGTGCCCCGCAATTTACTTATTTGGCTCTAACTTTTGAAACGACCTGTATAATTGGATGAAATTTAAATACTTTATAGAGGCCACAAAAAGCCATCAGGCCATATTAAAGTCGATGTTTGACGTCGTCAGGGAAGTCGGAAGCGGACTTACCATCATACTCGATGAGTCAAAATTTTGACAGGTGTCACTTTACAGAGCTAAAAACTATTTTTTTGAATAGTCTAATACTTCATCTTTGAAAAAGGTGCTCTTAATTTATTTCGGTAAAACTATAATAGTAAATTAATTATTATATATATTCGAGATAAATCGGTTTTTATGCGAAACACTCAAAAGTCACTTTAAGTTGGACAAATTAAAACAGCATGATCTATTTAATAATAATAATCATTTATTCGACTGATTAGTTCTTTTGTATTCCCACCTATTGTTCTTTACTCTATTTTTATTTTTAATTTTATTTTTAGTTAAATTGTCATGTTAATCCTAGTACGTATTCATGTCAACCAATATTGTTTTCATGTGATTGTTATAATATCTACATTCTGACAACTTACTAAAATTTTTTTTAACATTTAAAAAAAATTTAAGTTCAAACATTTTTGTCTTGCATACATTTCTTGTTAAGACTTTAATTTTTGCTATCTATTTATTTAGATTAGTGCGGTAAGACCTTGTTTAATTTTTAGATAAAATTAAATAATTCATAAAATATTTCAGACTCTGAAGAAGGAAAAAATCAATTTCCGAAATATAAGTCAGTACAAAAAGATCATGCTGTTTTAAATTGTCCAACTTAAAGTGACCATATATTTTAATTTTATATAACCTTACTTAACAGATTTTAACTGGATTGATTTCTTATCAAATGTATTTACTTACCTTTACCAGTGACCATTTCAACCATTAAACGACCCCTGGAATACATCATTACCCAACACTTGAAAAGAAGAAACACTTGCTTGATTCGTTCACACCCCACGACGTATTGTTAAGGTGGTGAAATGTCTAGGTACACGGAATACGAAATTGCGATTTGCGGTGTTGCAAAATTTCGGAGGAGACAAAGCATGCTCTATTATACGGAGGACACAACGCGCGACGTCCGCGCATATATAAAAGCGACAGTGGCGACAGTAGCCATACGGTTGAACTAAAACAATATACAAGGGGTACCGGAGGTATTTTTGACCTCCAGGAAAATTTTTGAATTTGAGCTCCTAGTGCCATCTAGACCATGTTTCCGTTGAAAACAACGAGAAACGTTGTGACCTCCGAAAACGGAGGACACAACGTTATATATGAGGTGACAACGTATAGTATATATCCTTTTTTGAGGTGACAAGGTACCTTTTATACATATATATATATTTATATATATATATATATATATATATATTTATATATTTCTCCAAAATCGCGAAATTTCGATTTTAAAAACGCTCCTGTGGCTTTATCTTTTAAGATTAGTGAACGAAATTTTGGGTCCTTGTAAAATTTGGGAATGACGTTGGATTTTCGTTGAAAAACTTTCCAAAAGTCCCATCACTTCTACAGGGTGTCCCTTCAAAATTCCAGGTATCCGGTTTTTGTCGTCTCATTTCAGGTCGCAGTTTTGAATCTAGGAGGCTGAAATTTTTGTGGGAGTAAGATATCTATAAAAACTGGTCTGGTATTGTACTTGAGCAAAATCGGTCGAGCCGTTTCAAAATGGCGGTCATTTTAATTTTTGAAAAATTTGCTAATATTTGAACCCCTGTATGAGCAAGATGGGAAAAAAACTTTGAAATCAAATTAACAGGATTTGAAGAAAATTATTGGAAATTTGAGTTAATGCAATAAAATTAGCATATTTTCCATTAATAAGCCAGTGTCGTGGGTAGGAAAAAGGGTGAAAATGTGTCAATTCTATAACCGTTTATGAGTCCATTTTTGAAGAAGTTGAACCGAAATTTTCCATTTTTTTTTTGCTTTAACATATAATTTGATGTCTTAGCTTCAATTCTCCTCGATTAATGTAGCACTTTAAACGAAAAACAAAAAAGTTTTTCGCTTGTGCAAAATTAGCTTGCACTTATTAAATCGATGAAATGGTTCGCAATTTCTTTTTTATTTTTTTTCACATTCAATTATGAATGGTTCTGAAAATTAGAAGAGCAATCGCAACGACAATTAAATCACCTACATGCGGGTGAAAAAAGTATTCAAATTGGTCTTTTAATAACTAAGATATGACTAGTTTAAAAAATAAAATGTGTAGGATGAAGTATTGGACGTACTACATATACCTACTCGATCATCGCTACATATTTGAAAGGCACCTTTAGCTCAGTTAGTTAGGCAAGCGAACCCTTGCCTAAATAGTAAACTGTTGATGCGGGTTCGAAACCACGAGAGGGCTATTCTTTTTTTTTGGTAGGTAGGTGGTTTTCCGCTTTTCCCCCCCAAAAAATCGGATTATTTTTTCATTATATTCATTTAAAAAAAAAAAAATAGGAAGAAAATATTTATTATTGAATCGCATAAAAATACACTATTTCTGCGATTGATGCGCAAGAAGGTTTTTTATGTTAATAGGTATTTCTACTACTTTCCCACCTACTAAACAACTTTTGCTAAAATGATCTGTGGCCTTTAATATTTTATAGAAGTACGTTGATTTACTTACTATAATATAGCACCTTGGGACAAATTTCAAAGAATATTGAAATAATAATATAGTAAATGAAAACTTTTATTAGAAAAATTAACTTTAATTGCAATAAACATTAAACTATAAACTAACTATCAACTTAAAACTATTAAACCCAACAAAACAAAATTAACAATTATTCATGTCCATCCCTCATCCCTCTCCTCCGCCGGCAACCCTCTCTCCCCCTCCTCCTCCTTCCACCACGCCAAAGCGTCTGCTGGTGAGCCAACATCAGTTGGCCCAACACCCCCGCCAGCAGATTTCTCGTTTGGCGGAATCGGCGAGACCTTCCTAGAACAAAAATATTTATTGGAATATTTTTTTTAATTTTTTTATGTTAATAGGTATTTCTACTACTTTCCCACCTACTAAACAACTTTTGCTAAAATGATCTGTGGTCTTTAATATTTTATATAATTCAAATATAATATTTACAATCACAATAATTTAGATATAGAAATTCAGTCATTTCACATGCCCTTTCGCTGTAATAATAACAAGAAAAAAGTAAATGTTTAATAATTGCATAATTCGAAAAACTTTCTTTCTTTCTATGATGCTCTTAATTAAATTTTAAAAAAAATTATTTTTTCTTGGTTACCTACAAAGTGCCCGGTAAGTGCCACCTAATTTCTCAGAAGCACACAAGGGAAGTAAAAAAAAAACTAGTCTGCTAAAATAAATTTCTAAAGTGTCCTTAAACGGAGATACAGAGCCCCAAAAGGGTACCCAGCGATTTACTTTTTTGGCTGTAACTTTTGAACCGACCTCCGTAAGATGATGAAATTTCATTATTTTATAAAGACCATTAAAAAGGCAATAAGTCATTTTATACCTATAACAAATTACATATTAACATATAAATGATATTATCATAGTAGATGTATCACGTCATAAGGTAAGTAGGTACCTACTAGTCTTAAATTACATTAAAAATAATTTTTTTATGAAAATTCAAATACTATCTAACTGCATTTTTGAAACGATTCTACCGATATTACTGAAATACAAACCAAACCAGTCCATTCAAGTACCTATATGACTTGTACAATTTTTTATATAACGCTACCGCCAATTCCACTAGGTACTTGTTGATATAAATTTAGGACAATTTTTTTGCTGTGTTTGTTGTTTGCAGCTTTTAGCATGTTGATTGTGGTGAATTTGGTTTTACTAAATATTTTTTTTTTTAATGAATATTTCTAGAAAACAATGATTTTTGGTTTTACCTCTTCCTCTGGCTGGTGGAGGTGCCTGCTCATCTACTACCTCTGCTCCCGATGCCGGTACGACAACGACGTCCCCTGCAAGCAGAGATACTTGCGGCCTCTGCCCGCAAGGGATGTCATCTTCACCTCCGTCGTCCTGCTCAGGAGCAGCAGCTTCCCCATTCTGGCGTGTCTCTGTAAACACCCGCATCTGTTCCCGCATCTCTTCCATGTGGGCCTCCACGTCGGCCCTCATCCCCTCCATGATAGTTTTAATCTGAAGATAATGAACATGTAATAAATTAACATAATATGTATGTAAAAAATACCACCTATCAGTCTCATCTTTATTCATAGGTAGGTATATTAGGATCGCGAATAGCTAAAACAATTCAATCACGTTTTTTTTATTATTGAAATCATATTATTATTATTTTTATTAAGTCATATCATTCACGTCGACACCAACACCACAACTTTTGTCAATTTTTCCACTCATACATTTCAAATTCAAATTATAATATCTACACACAAATGAATAAGTATAGGTACCTATGGTACGATTAAGTTTAAAAAGTCAGATGTGACGTCACACTAACAGTCCGAATTAATAGGTATTTTTAATTTCAGCAGAAAATGTCAAACAGTTAAATGTCAAGTTGTGAACGAGCGTAAATTATTAAAGGAATCATTCAAACAATTATTTGAACCGCTTACGTCAGTTTGACAGCCACTGACAACTACAGAAAATTTATTCACGTAATGACACTCTATCCTTTGTGCTGTTAATTTAATTCTCATTCAAAACCAATGTCGACGTATACTTATTTATGCGGGATGGAGTGCTTAGACAAACTTGAGGGTTACTATGAAAACCACGTATATAAAACAAAATAAATCGAACTATGAAAAGGATGTGTATTCTTAATCGATACGTATGAGTTTTTAAAGTTTATCGGACTATACAGGTGTCCCAGCTTATTCGAAGCGGTCTCTGTAGGCCAAAGGATTGATTTTTTCCAAAAAATTTTTGCAAATTCAAGTACAGGATCACAATGGCCATAATTTAAAATTATTTTGGAGTATACAGAGTGTCCCATATGACAGTGGCATATCAAAGTTATGTTTTTTTAAATGGAATGCTCCTGTGTTATTGCATTTTTAGATTGTCTGAGAAGAGAAAATAGGATTGGCTTTTACAGTTGGTGTTTAAATTCAGAAGTTTTTGAGTTATAAACAAGTGAAAATCGTCATTTTTCAAGTTCAAGGTCCTGTACAATGAAAACGGTTCAAGATAGAGAAAAACGGTTTACATGTCCCTATTTTAACTTTTTATGTAGGTACTATCCTATGGTATAGAAAAATTTTTACTTTCTTTGATTTTTTTATTTGGCGACGCGTGGAGAAATCAGAAAACGCTCAGAATTTTTAAAATTTTTTATCACCCTGTATAAACATTTCATCTACATGATAGGATAGTACATGAAAAAGTAAAATAGGGACATGTAAGCCGTTTTTCTCTATCTTAAGCCGTTTTCGTTGTACAGGGCTCTGAACTTGAAAAATGACGATTTTCACTTGTTTATAACTCAAAATAAACTTCTGAATTTAAACACCAACTGTGAAAGTCAATCTTATTTTCTCTTCTCAGACAATCTAAAAATGCAATAACATAGGAGCATTCCATTTAAAAAAACATAACTTTGATATGCCACTGTCATATGGGACACTCTGTATACTCCAAAATAATTTTAAATTATGGCCATTGTGATCCTGTACTTGAATTTTCAAAAAGTTTTTTGAAAAAGTCCATCATTTGGCCTACAGAGACCGCTTCGAATAAGCTGGGACACCCTGTATAGGTAATAGATATAGGTATCTATATCTATTATAAGTAAAGTACTACTCAAATAATATGTGAGAAATAATCTGTTAAAAAACTATTCATTAATCCCAAAATTTAGAAAAAAACACACTAAAAATGTTTTTAGATTGATGTAGGTATATAGCTAGGTAGGTATCTACCTATAGGTATTCCGTTCACAAAACGAATTGAAAATAAATGCTTACCGACGTGAAAGAATTGCTGATGGTAAACGACGAAAATTTTCTTTTGAAGAGAATCGTATTCATTTAAAACATTCACAACAAATAATAATTTATTATAATGTGCAAAACTTACCTGTTCATCCATTTTGGGTAGGTACGTAAAAGAATGTCGTCGATTGCTATATGGGTGTCGAAAGAATAGTAAAGACCTGTGCGTTGTACTCTCGAAACGCTGGTTTCTTTATCTGTTTCGGCTCCCCGGCCGAAGCAAAAAACGCGATAACTTCTTCTCAATCTGATAAATTAATTCTAAACCATATAAATATAAATGAAATTGTAAGTTAATATTGAAAATGTAATACATAAACGATAATAGTGCTGATACAGGGTGATACAGACTAAAAGTGATATTTGCTAATGTTTTCAAAATTAAAGTGAAAACGTGAAAATGGAAACGGACCTGGAATTACTGACAATAATAACCTTTCATCCTCCAAGTCTCATACAGTATCAATCAATTGTGAACTCACAAATGCCAAATATGGTGATCGGTTTTTTTGCAAATTGTTTGCAAAATAAAATTAATATGAAATATTAATTTTTGCAAACGTCAAATATGTGAAATTTCGTGAAATAAGTCGGCCATTTTTGGTCTGTTGTAGCGCCGCCATTTTTGAAATTTCAGCGAAAAAAATTGAAATTTGTGACAAAAGAATTCTTCGACTACCTAGCGCAAGGAATCCCCGAGTCTCTGTACTAGGAAATTGCGAAGAAAAAAATTACTGAATTTTAACTAATTTTCTCGTATTTTGAATGAAAATCGGCGAAGTTTTCAAAGAGAAAATGTGCATTTCTGATAGCGGCCGGGAGTCTCTTCGTTACGTTAAAATTACAAATGGTCGCCATCTTGATTCTTTGAATCGGAAAAAATTATTTCCTTCGGTCGCGTTTGCGGAATTTCCGCATACGTAATATCACATTACGTTATTTACTCTATTTTTCAGGGCGCATTTTTCAAATTTTGATACAATAATCACTTCAAATTATTAGTGAAAGACTAATAGTCGCAATTAATTGTAAAAACAATTATTTAAAAATGCATAAGAAAAAACAGAAATTAAGCAGTTACCCGAACAGTAGCCGCGCATTTATTTACCTATACCTACCGGACCTAATAATAATAATAGCGGGGACGATCAGCGAACGAGGCTGGCTTCGACGGGTCAAGAAGACACGAGCCGTCGCCGGCATTGTCGGGAACTTATTATTGATTTCTGAAAATTGTCATATCTTCGGTATTAAATGACCAATTTGGATAATTTTTTCACATACATTTACGTTAATTAATTTTCGTCGCGACTGTCTTAAGAAGACTGAAATAAAAAAGAAGACAAAAAATATAAAAAAAGAATTAATTTATCGATTTTTTAATAAAAATGAAAGTGTAAGTTAATTTTCGAGCAGCGAGAAACTTTTTTATTTTTCGTTTAAAGTACCGACATAATTGAGTCGAAATGAAGCCAACACTTCAAATTATGTGTTGAAGAAAAAAAATTTTACATAAGTTGAACTGTGTCGTCGATGGAGGAAGAAATATTTGAAACACGTCTGAACAGTCTCAATGACCTGGCGAAGTTTTTCAGAATTTTGACAGTTTTGCCAACGGTTAAGGAAAAAAAAACTATATCCATCTTTTTTGTAGGTAAAGGACGTATCTATCATAAAGCTTTGTTATTTTTTCGATCGGTCGACAATTTTTCTAAAAAAATTCGAAAGCATGCGTTAAAGAGTAGCATTTGATCAGTTGTTGTTTTAAAGAAACGATTCCCGCTCTTAAATCGGGAATTTTTCGGGAAAATATTTCATATACCTAGTAAATTAAAATTTAAAAACTAAAAATCTGATTTGATTTTTAACTAGGATGCACCGTTTTCGGATTTTTTTTTTGTGATTTTCAGAAAAATGGGCAGATTTTTTGTTTCTTTGAATAAGTCGTTTTTGCCGACTTTTTACGTAAAAATCATAATTATCTTTTTTGTAGGCAACAAACGGCTCCATCTCACTGTTTTGTTATTTTTTCGATCGGTCGAATAAATTTTGAAAAAAATTTGAAAAAATCGAAAAATCATGCGAAAAGAGTATATTCCATTCTTTGAGGGCCGATTACCGCTCACCTAATTATTTTTTCGAAAAACGATCTCTACAAAGTTTGTACGTCAATTCTTTCCCTAAGTAACTGTACTAGCAGAATCTGTCCGCGATGTACCGTTACCGAGAAACAAATCCTTATGTCGGGACGTTGCAAAAAAAAGTACGGCCCTGAAAGGGGGCCTTAAAATTCTCGGATCCGGCCCATTTTCAATAGGTCGTATTCGGGGGTCCAGAGCTTCGTGCCTACCGAGTTTCATCTCGATCGGTGCAACTTTCGGACACTTGAGTGTTTCCTAGGCTATTCCCGAAAAAAACCGAAATTCCCGGAAAATAGACACTTCCCGTGAACGGATCCCGCTCATTTTCAATAGGCATCGTGGGACCGTGCGCCGCTTCAATCGAGCCAAATTTCAACTTTCCCAGATGAAAACTGGCGACTGTAGAGTGTTTCCTAGAAAAGTCACAGAACAACAGACCGAGCGACAGACATTTTAGCGGCGATACTTTCCAGATACTTACTTAAAATTAATAAAATTTATATTTTCAATATAAATAAATTGTATTATTTTCGTAAGTAACAACAAAGTCAAAAGTCAATAACAACTTACCTGAGCAGCTTAGGGTTGAATAAACAATAAACTATAAATAACAATAATAATAACGATAAGAACAATAACAATAAACAAACAATAAACGATAAACAATAAACTTGGAACACAGAAGAACTTGAGAGCAAACGGTATACCGAGCAAACAATGAAACTGCGAAATGACGAAGAAACGGTCCCTTCTTAGTCTTACTACACTACCATCGAATTGAATTGAGTTTTTTTTCTTTATTCAATCTTTTAGGTACTAGACCCAGACTTTAAATATTTTCGACGTCTTGGAAACGTATTTGAATTCTTTTCCCATATTTCTGAGCCGCTTTGCGGTCTCTTTTTTTCTTTCGGGAATCTTCTTTTCTTACCACGTTTAGGAGACGATTTTTCAGCGGAAGTAATGAGCGAGCCATTTTGTTCAGGATCTGATGACGACGTCCAATGTTTTCGCTTTATCTTTGTTTGATTTTTCTTTGGATTTAAAAGCTTTAACGTTATTTTTTCTTTCATATTTAACATCTGCAAAGTTTTGACCAATAAATATTTTTATTGATGGTCGGCCAACTTCTACAGCTCTATAGCAATTGACTTTTGTCTTATCTACTACAGCCCCAGAAAATATTGAGAGTCGTAAACAGTTGCGAAGAAGAGTGCACGTCCTGTTCACGATTTTCCTCCAAAGTGTGTTGGAGTTCAAAAATAGCTTCCTCATCGGAGACGAGTTGAAGAATTTCGTTTTTTATGATTCTTTGTTGTGCTGGTTGCAGTTTAGCTGTGGCCAGATACATTAAATCAAAAAACATTTTCAAACATCTTACGACGCTATTAATAGATTTTGTCTAATGGTATCTCTTTCTTTTGATCTCTCTTCTCGTTTCTTGGATTCATTTCGAAGGAATTGCAGTCTATTGTCTTTTACAAAAGCGGTATGTCTTTTTACCGACGATTTTACACTGATTGCGTGGGAACACTCTTTGTTACTCTTCTTACTGGTTTCGTTCTGAACAGTGTTCATTGTCTGTGAAGACTTGCGGGTTGAGACACGTTTTCAAATTGGGAAAAGGTTTCAGAATTTTTATCTTCATGATGGTCATTCTCTCCTTCAATACTGATTTGTGTACTATCGTCCAGTGGAGAGTCAAGCAGCTGAACTTCGTCTTCATGTTCACCTTACATGCCATATTGGTGGTTCGATTTCGGTGCTTCATGTAGGAGCGTAGAAACCCCATCTGATCCAAAAATTTCCAATTCCGGCCTTTCCGTGTAGCTGGATCGCCACTCTTACCATAGCTTGCATTCCTTAAGGCACAACGGTATCCGTCCTGAAGATTTTTACAATGTTTAGTTGCTTCTGTTCCTGGAAAATAAATTTATTTACTGTACCTTAAAAAATAGGTAGCATGATAATACCGAACATAATTTTTAGTGCATAGGGATATATTTTGCAGGATATTTAGTCGTAGAGTCATCTATGTGGGTTTAGAAAAAAATTAACCTTGCTTTAATTGGAACAATTTTAGTCGTCTGCTTGTTAGAAATAGGTATATGTCGTAACTAACATAGTAAATAAATGTATAAATTTTAATCTATCACACTGATTATATGTTTTTCCATTTTTTTTTAAATTTAGAAAACTGTTTAGTTCATAACTAAAATGCTTAAAAACACAGTATAAGGAATATTTTTTTTAAATTAACAATGTAAGGAAATAAATAAATAAAATTAAAATTATAAAATGTATACAGGGTGTTTTGTAATTGAATGTCAATATTTAAGGGGGTGATTTTTGGGTCCATTTTAAGAAGAAAACTTCATAAGACGTATGTCCTAAAAGTCTTAAATTTTGAGATACAGGGTGGTAAGGTTTTATTAAAATAAATAATTTTTTCATAATATCTGTAATACCGCTCTGTATATTTTAATGAAATTGAATAGACAGGTATTACTCATCAAGAGGCATTTTTTCATGTACCACATTTCGTTTTATTCCCACTAGTGACATCTTGCAGAATTTTACCTGCATATTTTTATATTTTTTTATTGTCATTTACCGACAATCCTGTGACCATATGGAGAAACAGATTTTATTTTTTTAGGCGAAAACTGTGCATCGGACTGAAAAAAATGGGTAATCAAATTTGCTAGGAAATGAATGGAGATTCCAAAAATTATTTCTACTTGAACAGAAATCAGTGGAGTACCATCAATGTCTGCTAAAATATGGTAAAATTCTGCACGATCGTGCACCATCGTCTTTAATGGGAATAAAATGAAACGTGGTACATGAAAAAAATTACGAAAAAATGATTTATTTTAATAAAACTTTACCATCCTGTATCTCAAAAGTTAAGACTTTTAGGACATACGTTCTTATGAAGTTTTCTTCTTAAAATGGATCTAAAAATTGCCCCCTCAAATATTGACATTCAATTACATAACACCCTGTAAAGGCATCATTTTATAACAATTTTGAAGTTAAGGAATTATTTCCCTATTCCAAATAAATGATTTCTCAAAATATAAACTGAACTTTTTAGAATTTTGATAACTATGTGTATTTTCATCTAAAGATTTTGATAATTTATACTGTTTTCTTTGCAACTTTTTCCGAGCATGTAACTCAAAAATAATAATTGAGAATTAAAAAAAATCTTTTGATTAAAAGTCTTAGACGATTTTATGAGCTTTTATTTATTATAAGGAAATTTCCTATGACGCAACGTTTTTGATATTATACTATTAGTTCTTATTAATTAGGGCTATTAATTCTTATTAATAAATATTTAGTCTCCAGAATCGGAATCTACTTCATTATCACTTATTTCATCAAATTCTGCTGCGTCGGAAGTGGTTGGTAAATTCTTATAAAAGGCAGTCCTTGTCAAGGAGATCTAACAGCGACAAAAGGTCATTCTTTTTCTTCGGATTGATACCCAAGCGGCCACTGTACGAGCGAGGGACAGTCATGCTATCGAGTGATGGTCGACCTCGCCTTTTCCCTCTTCTTAAATCAAGGGTTTTGAAAGGCATTTCGTCGTCTAGGGTATAC
Organism: Malachius bipustulatus; assembly: GCA_910589415.1. Classification (NCBI taxonomy): domain Eukaryota; kingdom Metazoa; phylum Arthropoda; class Insecta; order Coleoptera; family Melyridae; genus Malachius; species Malachius bipustulatus. The sequence goes on from OU342633.1 coordinate 10,898,177, forward strand.
CCTAGAAAATGCCAGAAAATCTTCTTGCCCAATATCAACCACTGTAAACTTGGATTTGCCTCTGAGCGAGCGTACAAACTGATACCAGTCTCGTGGAACCATTATTTTATATTCATTCGAAATTTGTTTTTTACACCTTTCAATTCTTGCGTGGTCACTGTCATACTAAAGGCGTGTATGCCCTGGCAAAAGGAATTTCTGATCAATGGTCTCGACAGTTGCTTTTTGTTGAAACATAACCGCCATATTGATATTGCGGTTCTGTCCTCCGCAAGTGTCTGAATATGTTGTAACGTGATTAACAATCTCAGGTAAATTGATTATTTTATTGTAAAGGCATGAAGCAATTTGGTCAGAGCCTCTGCCCCCAATCACTTCATACCACATAAAACAAACAGAGGATTCAGTGGAGGAACAGTCTCGAACAGTAAGATTGTATACAGAGAGCAAACGCTTATAATAAACTATGTTTGTAGATAAATACGGGACTGGCAGGATTTGTTGTAAATCGAAAACCAGTACTCTCTTTGTTTCATCTCGTACAGCTAAGTCTTTGTCTTTTCTTTTAGTCTCATATGCGTTATCAGCTTCTGCAATGTGTTCATCGTGAAGCTGATTAAGTTTCTTAGCACTCTTCTTCAAAGCCTTGAATTCGTCACATTTGCGACATGTGTCGGCTGTTTAAATCTGTAACCAGTGCTATTGAATACATCACGAAAAACATCGTAACTAGCAGATTTCATGTATCCTTTTTTCAACCGTTCTGCTTTGTACTCATTATGCATTTGACGCATGGTTAAGTGACTTGGTAAAAATATCTGTTTAGGGTTGTCTCTTCTTGCAAAGTGACTTTCGTGTCGTGGATAATGGTCAATAAATTCTCGAATTTCATTTCGTTCTTCAACCAACTTATTGAAAGGTTGTCCTCTCATAGCCGCTGTTAAAAATCCATTCTCCGATAGTTTAAGTTTTTTGACGAGAAGATTCAGCTGGTTTGATGTTATTCCATGCAAACTTATAAAAAAACTTTTGCATAAAACTATTTTCTCAGATCCTAGATTTTCTGAGTAAGTTACAGTTATGTCTCGATCATGTTGCTTACCTCCTTTTGTACCTCTACCTTTCATATGATATTTGCATTTAGAAAGAGTCATGCGTTCACATAATACTTGACTGCGAAGATCTGGAGATTTGCTATTGAAACTAGACCAAATCATATTCTGTTGCTCAGGGGTGCAATTTTCAAAACATTTTTTTGTACAGCATTTTGTCATGGGCTCAAATTCTTTAGCTGTGCATAAAACACCTTTTCTGTTTTTGTGTAACCCCATTTCCCAGAGTCTTTTGGGAAATGCGAGGACACCTAGCAACCGGCCAGCTAAATTGACGACAGCACAATCTCGGGGAAACAAACAGAAACAGAGAAAGCCATACACAATTCATAATGGTTTATTGAGTACATACTATTAGTGGCAAATAAATATTATTATTATTGGTTGATTAGAAGTTTAACTGAGTTAGCAAGATAATGTAACTAGCAAATAATGTTCATTTCAAAAGCACTTCAAAAAGCATTATTCAATTTAATTAATAAAAAAAAAATAGAAAAAAATTGTAAAATATTAAAACTTAAAACGAGTGAAAGTTAGAGCTGAAAATATAAATAACAAGGAACTTACAACTGTTTGAAAAACACCCACCCTTATCATCGTCTTATGTAAACAAACCGTTTCAGAGAGCGTAAACATTCATGTTGCCAGATGGGGCAAAGTAAAACGCGTATAAGGGATCCTTCGAGATTATTACCTACCAGTTATCACTTGAGAGGTTGTGATCTTTCATTGTAAGTGCAGTATTATTATTGATCTGGTATTCATTGTTTTGAAGTATTTGGAGAGAGAGAGAGAGAGAGATTGAGGGACACTTTTTGAGTGTTTATGTCTCAGTCCATCTTTTATTATATTGTCCAAGGGGTAGTAGCATTATAGCGTGCATATCTATTGGCACCTATGCACTCGTTATAAGTGGACCGGACTGTATGTATTTTAACAAAGGTTTCTAGGAGGTTTAGTTTTTGAGATATTTTGATTTTTTACATAAATAAATGTATATTTTGAATTGTATTCAAAAATTACTGACAGATATTTAGGGAGTGGTTTAATAGTCGCTATGGGGAGGGGTGGATTGGTCATGGTGATCCATTTTATTTGCCTATGGATCACCGGATCTCAAATCTTTGGGGCTATTTAAAAACAAAATATAAAAAAATCATTTTCAGCATTCATTGTACATATATATTTTTCATTAAATAAATAAAAATATCTCAAAAACTAAGCCTCCTAGAGACCTTTACTAAGATTTTGTTTTTCAGATAATATAAAATTTCAAAGTTTTAAAAAATTGAATTTCTCCAGTGACGTAAAAGTTTATGGACTCATGATAAAAAAGAATAAAAAAGAAAATAATAAAAACAACTACCCATTACAAAATTATAAGCCTATTTGTAAAATAAAAAATTAATAAATTTTTTAATTTTACTATCAGTACATACTTGAACTAACGGTTGATAAATATTGCATTGTTATTTGACTTTAAAAAATGCTCACACACTCTGCTATTTGTATACAAAGGGTACTACTAATTCTAAGTTAAACTTTACTGTTTGTAATTTTTATTGTACTGTTTCTCGATGTATTAATTTAAATAAACAGCATTATTGAGTTTTTTTTTCATTTTAATGCTTCAAAAAAGTTATATAAAAAAAATAATTTGTTTAAATGTTTCAATTTTTTTACGCACCCTGTATGATGAAGTCGAATTTTCTCAACGCGAATTGTATTTTTATAACAAGCAAAAAAAAAATCATGAGGAAATGCATTTTTTAAAAAAAATGAAAATAGGATTTTTTTCTAAGTATAGTGAACATCATCCGTAGACACTGCATGTTTTAGGTCAAAAATGAACCCCTTAATTATGATTTAAAGACTTCTGCACTTGAAGACTTCTGCAAATGTGCCTCGAGGCAGAGAAAAATTGACAGCAAAGGTAGCAAGTTATTTTAATTTAGGAAGTGTGAGGACTGTGTGGTAAAATAATTTTACTTACTTTAGAAAGGGAGTTATGTTTTTCTGAGTGTTATAAATCGCCTCGGCTCTCAGTTTGTCCGTTACAATCAAAACGACTCTGTTGGAAATTGGTGGTGAGACATCCTTCACTGGTAATAACCCGTCATTAATTTGACGAGGGAAATAAGTTTCCAAGCTAACTAGGATCGAGATTAGGTGTACTAGTACACCGAGTACTATAATTCCTGTAATTCTGTAACCTGGCTTCATCTTCCAAAGGATCTAAAAAAGTAGGAAGACAAAAGGGTGATGTTAATATACTTTATTACAAAGAATATCGTTATCAATTATCTACATATCTACATATCTACATACGGTGATTGTTTTCTTTTATTGTGTTTTGTAAATTTTGAAAATGTGTTCTGGATTATTAATATTTACTATTGTGAAATTGACCAATTGTATTGTCTATTTGTTGTATTGATTGAGTAATGTAAAATTTTGACCTGCCAAAAACGCAGATGCTTAACATATTATGTTATCATCCTTGTTAATTGGTGTAAATAAACTTGAACTTGAACTTGAATTAAAAGATATGACGAGATGCTTCCAAGCTTCTACTACTTAAATCAGGAGTCAATACGTGGGGTATATAAATGGAACAAATGGAAGTTGTAATTTTTTCTCGATTCACGGGACCGTTTTGGTTCAATTTCAAAGGTAATACCAATAAGTATTATTGGTATTGTGCCGTAAGAACTACTTGAGTTTGAGTGGATTACTATTGAGTAGGACTTCGAAAAAAAAAGTTTATAAAAAATTACTTCATTAATAAAATATAATTTATCGACCCTATTATACCCGTACATATAATGAGATCTGAATGTACCTACCTCTATGCGTGCGTATAGGATGAAAGAAAAAATCAGGTGTTCAGGTGTTGTTTATTTATTTTTATATTTATATACGTTTTGATACTTGAAACTTTTACTTAATGGGGTAGGTAGGTATAAGGGAGACAATTAAAAAATTCCTAATTGTTCTGAAAGAATAGCGAAAAATTCAAAACTTGTTAGACAGTTATAGGCGCAGAAAATGGCGTATATTTTAGGAAGTAAACAACCGTGATTAATTGGCATATTACAAATTGGAGAGAGAAATTCGTTCCATAATGCACATCAATTACTATTATCAATGTGGTGGACTAGGGCTAGGACAGTATAAAGCGTATAGTCAGTGACAGTGATTGACTCTGGACCGGGAGAACCGATACTGGTTAAGTGAGCCCGTAGGTGCGAGCGCGAGCGAGAAAACGACTCTACTCGGTGATACTGATAGCTTGGAACGGGTCCAAACATGGAATGAATCATATCGTTCCCGTTCCAGCATGGACCCACACAGAGAAAAATGTATTGGAGTAATTAAAACAATTAAGTAATTTCTTTGCTCAAATTGGTTCTAAATGGGGGACAGAAATAATTTGTGCAATACTGCACTACAAAATTGTAGAACTTTTCCTGTTTAATAAGTATCAAGAATTTATGAAATTTAGTTCAATATAAAATAGTATAAAATTGTAACGTTTACTTTAGGGATTTAATAGATAACTATTTTTAATTTAAATAAAAAATTAAATCATGAGTTTCCACCAGGGTCGTGGGCAAGTTACAGTGGGGAAAGGATATCAAGCAACCTGAGATCAACAAAAAAAATAGTTTAATAACAAAATATGGAAATAAAATTTACAAGAAAAAATCATCCGATACAAAGATATAAATCATGAAATAATAATAATGAAATAACGCTGCCAATTACATGATAAGTATGCTCTTGGTTTACAATACTTAAATGGTTGGATTAATTACATTAACGCAAGAGACATTGAGTGAAATGAAAATTAAAGTGAAGAGAAAATAATATTGAAAATGACGATCGAAACTATTGTTTGTAATTTAGGTAGGTATGTCCACTTATCTTGAGAATCCGATTTGGTTCGATTAGGTTCAGTAACGGAGTTCCGGTAGGTATAACAAAGGAGATCAGAAATATATGTCCTCGGTTTCAGAGGGAGTCTTCAAATCTTGCAAAAAAACTTCTGAGTGGAGCGTATAGATATCAGCTTGGATTTTATCAAATTTCAGGCTCCTAGGGATCCGCTGTGGAAATTCAGGTGAATTAAACGGTGGTCTAATTATATAGAAAAACTCGCGATATCTGCCAAGATGCGTAGAATGTGATCAAAAAAAAAAACGTACTGACTTTAATTTCTGAACTATATCTCTTGACCGAAAAGCAAAACCAACATGCAATAAGCAGTTTGTTTAAGGAGAAAATTTAATAAATTTGAAAAAAATTTTGATAATTAAGACAAAACGCCATCTTGAGCAGATATGACTACTTCAATTACATTAACACCGGCACTCATAAGCTGAAATACTTGAGGCAAAGTTTTTATAAGTATTATGAATAATAATACGGGTTAAAAAAAATATAGATTAACAATTAATGAGTTATAGAAACTTACCGGTTAAACCGCACATATTGAAATAATTTAAGAAAAAATTAGCAAAATTACGGGAAACCAAAAATATAATTCGGCCGTCAGGCTTCTCGATGGTAGTAGATATATCGCGATGCCGACGTCGGACCTGACCAGATAACGTTCCCTTTCCCGATAGCATTTTTGCTTCGATCGCGGAGAACGACATCGATTTATAAAATTAATAATAACATACCTACCTACGGGACGAAAGGCGGTGAATTTAAATTTCTAAGAAATGAAATAAAGAGCCAACTACTATGGTATAAAAATTAATAACAATTGTAACAGTTCTAAAATAGAACGTTACATACCTCCCTTTCCCGGAGGAAAAATTTGGACTCTGGACGAATTTTTCGAAAAAAAATAATATAAATAAAAAAAACGACACCCTAAGAAAACAAAGAAAATGATGCTCCATGCAATCTGACAGTTGAAACTTTAACAGGAAGCTTCTAAGATTCCAAAGGCATCAGATTGGAGAAGAATCGAGAAATAAAAATAACTTCTAACTATAAGATACACAAGCTTAGATCTACCGCGGAATCAAAATAAGATTAGGTATTCTTGAAGGGAATAGACACCGAGACACCTTTATAAGGGTACCTGCGAGCCAACTAAAAAAATTACACTAAAAAAATTACTCTACAAGGAACCAACTACAAACTAGATACTCGTGACGACAACAACAATACAGGTAAGGTTGCGGAAGTCAACTAACAAATCCGGAAAAAAAAATCGCTTGACGATTAATAGGTCGATACAGACTTTTTACGTCTATTTAGAGAGAAAATAGGTTATTATGTACAACGATATTCCAATAAAGATCACTTTTAAGGTAGAATCTAAGTTATTCTGTAGGTGGTGAACTGAATAGGATACTAAAGATAGCGTGACGAAAAAAAAGTTGGGCGCCAGCAAGCTCAGGAGCTTACGTATCAGTATCACCGGAAAATGAAATCTGGCAACCAGTCACCATAACTATAAGGGTGGTGAAATCTTACTTCATGAACTTTGCCTAATTGAACAACAAATAATTAGGGACGACACACAAAAAAAACAAATCATCAAGGGGCTGTATTCTACATCAAATTTATACAATAGACACTACTTACATAGAAACAGTAACCCTCAATCAAATTCAACATCCATTCATCTCAAAGTGGTTCCATTCTACACTCAAATTTATAATAAGCAACATGCATAAAAAGGAAAGACTTCGAGCAAATTCCATAGTTTAGGTGTTCCACAGGAAGTATCCAGGTGAATAGAATAATTAATTCTATTAAGATAAGGTACGATAAATCCTGCAGAAAAAATTAAGATAAGTCGGCGCTAACATCGTCATGCTAGCGACAACTGGCTATCTCCACCTCTTTAGGGGAGACTCGAGACGAGACACAATAGATAGGAACGATACAGTTAAAGAAATATACAACCAACAAAAATTTAGACAAGGTTTCGTTCATAAAAAGGTGTAAATATAATTAGACAAGACATATGATAATCGAATCCAAAAGATTTTGCTTACGGTATTTTTATGGTAAATATGACTGATCGCAAGATAACCATTTAGCCTACGAGATGAGACAAATTATGTAGCAAAGGAAAATATTCAGTCGGTAATAAACAATCAAGTCAAAAGAAGAAAGACTCGGATTTGGAGGAATAACACTGGTCTCAAAAGACGGCAGTGGAAGACTGCGTTATATAATCGAGATCTATGACGAAAATGGTGTAATAGAAAATAAATATGAGCGGGATGGACTGCTCATGTGTAAGGACAGACGCTGACAGTACGGACTTACCTTATTACCGTAGCAACGACGAGTTGGTCAGACTCTAACAGTACGGACTTACCAGTACATAAATATGAGCGGGATGGACTAGCTCATGTCTAAGGACAGACGCTGACAGTACGGACTTACCTTATTACCGTAGCAACGACGAGTTGGTCAGACTCTACGAGCGAAAATATAGTTTAAATGGAACCAATGGATAAAAATAGGCAATGTTAGAAATAATGAACAGGAATAGGAAAGCTGAATAAAAACACAGAGACATGACACAGAGCTCGACGGGGTCATCAACAGGAGAGATGTATGCTTTTAGGTCTTGTACATGGAATTTCCCAATATTTCGGCCTTCGGAATTCTTAAGCTGGTATACCAGTGGAGAAATAATCTTCACGATAGTAGCGGGAATGTATTTAGGGGCAAGTTTAGCTGCAAATTCCTTGGAAGCATTCGACAGAACGAAGTTACGAGCCCAGACACGGTCTCCAATATGAAACCTGAGATCTCGACGACGGAGATTGTATCTATGAGCGTTGGATTCATATGCATTTCTTAAGTGTTTCTGGACAGTCTTAAAAATTCCCGGCAAATCGTTTGAGAGATTTGGGTCCAAAAGCTTATTGAGAACCTCTTCAGCATTGTCCGCATTTGGAGAGATCAGTCCGTAAAAGCCGCCATTAGTCGGAACATTACGGTTAAACATTAGGAAGGCAGGAGAATATTTGGTGGTTTCGTGTTTAGACAAACGAATAGCTTGAGCAATCTGAAAGACGTACTTGTCCCAATGTTTGTGATTTTCCTCGATAAAAGACCTAATAGCTGTGGTTATCACTCGGTTAACCCGCTCAGTGGGATTTGCCTGAGGGTGAAATTTTGCGGTGTACCATAGCTTTTGCACTCCATAGGTTGAAATAAGTGAACGGAACTCCTTGGAAATGAATTGAGGCCCATTGTCTACCACAACAATCTGAGGCACACCGAATATTAAGAAGACCTGATTTTCGAGGAATTTAACAATCGCCTTGGAGGTGGCTCGCGGCATAGGGTGGACAAGGACAAATTTGGAAAAGTAATCTGTGACGACTAGTAGGTATTGGTTATTAGAACTAGACCGTGGGTAAGGACCTAACAGATCAGCGGAGATAAGCTGGAAAGGTACTGTAATATCGCGGTATTTCCCCATCAGTCCAGCGGGAGGTAAATTATCTGCCTTGCAGGCCGCACAAATTTTACATGCCCTCACATATCTCTGGACGGAATTTTTCATCTGAGGCCAGTAATACAGGTCAGAAATTCGGGCTAAAGTTTTTAGGACACCAAAGTGACCAGCTAAGGGATTATCATGGTACATTCGGAGCACCTCCAATCTATGAGGAGTAGGGACGACAATTTTCCATTCAAAGGAGCAAAAAGGAGAGTTACGAGGGACGACATGCTTATATAGAATCTGGTTTTCAACGCGAAAAGACGGAAATTTGTCAGGCTCCCTTTGAACTTTAGCAAGCATATCTCGATACCATGAATCAAATTGCAGTAACGAGAGGTTGAGGACTGAGACCTGGGGGGAAGTAGAATTTTCGGGCGGACTAGGAAGGCGAGATAGAGCGTCAGCGACGATATTTTCGCAACCTTTACGATGAATGATTGTAAAGTCATACTGATTGAGTTTCAGAAGCCAACGGCAAATACGCGGCCTGGGTTGTTTCATGTTCTGGACCCACTGCAGCGAAGAGTGGTCAGTTATTATTTTAAGTCCGCGGGACCCCTCAATGTAACACCGGAACTTGTCCAGAGCACACACAATAGCATATAGTTCGAGCTCAGTCACAGTATAATTACGCTGACATTTGTTCAACGTCTTACTAAAATACGCTATAGGATGAGTCACTCCGTTCTCTTCCTGACAAATAACTGCACCAACCCCGGTGAGAGATGCATCGCAATCGATAATAAAACTTTTCGAAAAATCTGGTGTAGCCAAGATGGGTGCAGAAGTAAGGAGTTTTTTGATCTCCTCGAAAGATTTATCAGCCTCCGGGGTCCATACTACGTTTTGGCCTTTTTTACGACCTTTCAAGAGGTCAGTGATAGGACTGGCTATGCCAGAGATATTCTTGAGAAAGCGTCGATAATAGCCAATAAGACCAATCAGTCTGCGAATTTGAGTGGTGTTCGTGGGCTTGGGATAGCTAAGTATAGAGGCTACCTTATCTGGGTCGGTTCGGAGACCTCGTTCATCTACGACGTAACCGAGAAATTTTAAAGAAGAGCGACAGAACTGACATTTTTTTAAATTGAGAGTGAGGTTTGCCCTTTTAAAACGTTCCAAGAGATTCCGCAAAACAGAGAGATGTGTGGGAAAATCGGGAGTAGCAACGACAACATCATCCATGTAGTACCACACGTAAGGTTCCAATTCGGGACCGATGACTTGGTCTAGTAAGCGTACCAGACTCTGTGGAGAAGAGTGCAATCCAAAAGGTAGACGTTTATATTGAAACAAACCCTTCCCATGGACAGCGAAAGCAGTTTTTGGACGAGATTCCATATCTAAAGGGATTTGATGAAAAGCAGACTTCAAATCAAGAGAGGATAGAAATTTCGCGTTTCTGACCTTCGAAATGATACTATCTATAACCGGCATAGGATAACTGTCAGGAATGGAGATAGAATTAAGTTTCCTGCCATCAAAACAGACCCGATAAGAATTGTCTTTTTTCTTCACCAGCCAAAGAGGCGAAGACCAGGGCGAGTGAGATGGTTCGATGATATCCATCCTAAGCATCTCGTCTATCTGCTCATTTAGGATATCCTGCATATAAGGAGACAGAGGATATTGTCTCTGCTTAAATGGTTTAGCATCGCCGGTCTCAATATGGTGGGAGTGAAGATGAGTAAGGCCGATACGATCTTGGGGACTTATCTCCTCAAATAGCTTAATTACTTCATGGAGTTCTGCTTGCTGATCAGAAGTAAGAGTCTCAACGCCATGAATGGTATTTATGACGCAGATAGAAGAAGTAGCAGGACAGTTATAGGAGAAATCGTCAAAATTTAGATGGAGGTTAAATGATTGAATGAAGTCCATTCCCAGGATGAGTTTTTGGGTAATGGTGGGTACTAATAGTAATTTGAGGGAGTGAGACTGGGAACCCAAGCTGACATCAAGGTTGACGTAACCCATAGCGGATTGAACCTGCCCATCAGCCGTGGTGACGTGACAAGAAATATCATACTGGACCGGAAGATTCAACTTTTTCAACAGATAGAGACCATGAGAGCCCAGGATCGATACGTTGCTGCCACTATCCAGCAAGGCGGAGACAGATTCCCCCTGTATGGCGATTGAAATATATGGACGGTTGTCGTTGGATCGGGACTCTAGCAGGGGACATGAGACACGCGGGGAGCTTTCCACACTTGAGGACGATATGAGAATTGGCTCCGGCAAAAACGAAGATACGGGGGAAGATAAGGTAGGCAAAGACGGCGGTAGGGTCGTGACGGAACTAAATTTGGCTTGACATGTTTTATAGCTAGGTACTTTAAAATCATTAGAAGAACTTATTTTTGAGACTTGATGGGCTGTCCCGTGGTGAATTTCCCTTTGGGAGAAGCGGAAGCTGTCGGCTGGCAAGGATCGAGATTCCTTGTGTCTGTGCCTGATCGGTTTTTTGAAGGCGAGCAGTTCCTGCATGCAGCCTTGGTTACGTTACGGCGGCCACACCCGTAACAAAAGCGAGTGAGCGGCTCTCGGCACTCAGGATATGCGTGCCCAGTTTGTTCGCAGTTCCAGCACTTGAAGCGAAAGGAAGAAACGTTGGCAGGTTTAGAATACGGTGGCGAGGAAGACACCTGGCTGACATTCCTAGGCACAGAAGTGTACTCCCGACATGCGAAAATGGATTCTTCTACCTTCTTACATAAACGATTGAGGTCAGAGATAGTGTCTACTTGTGTTAGAGTGAGAGCTTTAATGAAGTCAGGCCGTAAATTATGACGGATAGTGTCAACCATAACCTTTTCCGACGGTATTTGCGTTAGGCGACAAAAGAGAGACTCTATTGCAGCAATAAAAAGAGATACGTCCTCTCTAGGACCTTGTTTGCGTGAACGAATTTCATCAAGGAGGTTCTGATCGTAGTTGTCACCTAAGAAAGTGTCTTTCAATTTTTGGACTAGCTCGTCCCAGTTATTGAACCGTTTTTTTATGGAGTTGGTATGCCACCACGTCCAAATATCTCCCTCGAATAAATCACCAGCGGAAAAAAATAGGTCGGCCTTGGAACAGCCTCGGGACACTCGAAGGGACTCAATCATTTCGAGGAAGTGGATAAGCGACTCCTTACCAGAAAACTTGCGAATTCCCCATTTGTAAACCGGAATGGATTTGGAGTTGGATGAAAAGTAGGCCGAGCCTCCGGTATGGAGAGGACTTGAGGTTGCGCGAGGTCCTGGAGTATTGAGGTCAAGTTTTTCGGCGAAATCTGCCTCGGCACAAATTAGTCTCTTTTTCAAAAGACCACAAGCAGTGACCTGCTCGGGAGAGGTGGCAGTCATACGCGAAATTCTTCCAGAAAGATGGGCAAGACGACACGCGAGTCTGCGGCAATCATTAGACGCCAGATCCCCAGAGAAACCTTTGAGAATCTCATCGACTTCGTCGAGGCCTACTTGAGTCTCCTGCGAATCTAACGCGAAAGTAAATGGATGGTCTGGTCTGGTGAAACTTCTATCGGCTGCCTCTTGAGCTAAGAGACCCCGAAGAATTTTGCGTTTTTCGTCGGCGTTTGAAGGAACCTCGGCGCCCCTAATTTTAATTTCATAAGATATCTGAAGTGCCGTTAGCATTTCCGGTATTAGTGAAGTCCCAGCCATGATCTCGAGTAAATTTAAAGAATTAAAATTCGACAATCAGATAATTAGAGGTGGCTAGATAAATAAAGACGAATAAATAAACCAGAGAAATCAACTGTGTTAAACTTCAATAATTATTAAATTCAATCTAACCAGTAAGTAGTCTTATTAATAATATTAATAATTTAGTAAGAATAATTTCCGAAAAACTTTAGGTACCTACTTAAATTTCAGCTCTATGTATACCATACGCATGATTAGATAAATTGCACGATAAAAAAAATTAAAAGCCTTCCAGTCTCTCAAAAACTAGATGCGCAACACAGATACGGAACACCAATTTAGCATTCAAAATACTTTAGATAAGATAATGGTTAATAGATATGCAGCGCGGCTAGCGATGAGTGACCGGAGAAGTTATGATTAAATTTCAATTAATGATGCGTTCGTCAATTTCAACATGCTCAACTATTTCCTTCGCTACCCCCACGTCAACTTGACACTTCCAACTGTAACTTTTTCTCGGGCTACCACGTTCGGTCGCCAATTATGTAACGTTTACTTTAGGGATTTAATAGATAACTATTTTTAATTTAAATAAAAAATTAAATCATGAGTTTCCACCAGGGTCGTGGGCAAGTTACAGTGGGGAAAGGATATCAAGCAACCTGAGATCAACAAAAAAAATAGTTTAATAACAAAATATGGAAATAAAATTTACAAGAAAAAATCATCCGATACAAAGATATAAATCATGAAATAATAATAATGAAATAACGCTGCCAATTACATGATAAGTATGCTCTTGGTTTACAATACTTAAATGGTTGGATTAATTACATTAACGCAAGAGACATTGAGTGAAATGAAAATTAAAGTGAAGAGAAAATAATATTGAAAATGACGATCGAAACTATTGTTTGTAATTTAGGTAGGTATGTCCACTTATCTTGAGAATCCGATTTGGTTCGATTAGGTTCAGTAACGGAGTTCCGGTAGGTATAACAAAGGAGATCAGAAATATATGTCCTCGGTTTCAGAGGGAGTCTTCAAATCTTGCAAAAAAACTTCTGAGTGGAGCGTATAGATATCAGCTTGGATTTTATCAAATTTCAGGCTCCTAGGGATCCGCTGTGGAAATTCAGGTGAATTAAACGGTGGTCTAATTATATAGAAAAACTCGCGATATCTGCCAAGATGCGTAGAATGTGATCAAAAAAAAAAACGTACTGACTTTAATTTCTGAACTATATCTCTTGACCGAAAAGCAAAACCAACATGCAATAAGCAGTTTGTTTAAGGAGAAAATTTAATAAATTTGAAAAAAATTTTGATAATTAAGACAAAACGCCATCTTGAGCAGATATGACTACTTCAATTACATTAACACCGGCACTCATAAGCTGAAATACTTGAGGCAAAGTTTTTATAAGTATTATGAATAATAATACGGGTTAAAAAAAATATAGATTAACAATTAATGAGTTATAGAAACTTACCGGTTAAACCGCACATATTGAAATAATTTAAGAAAAAATTAGCAAAATTACGGGAAACCAAAAATATAATTCGGCCGTCAGGCTTCTCGATGGTAGTAGGTATATCGCGATGCCGACGTCGGACCTGACCAGATAACGTTCCCTTTCCCGATAGCATTTTTGCTTCGATCGCGGAGAACGACATCGATTTATAAAATTAATAATAACGTACCTACCTACGGGACGAAAGGCGGTGAATTTAAATTTCTAAGAAATGAAATAAAGAGCCAACTACTATGGTATAAAAATTAATAACAATTGTAACAGTTCTAAAATAGAACGTTACAAAATGAAACAACCATTTGGTATTGAGTCACATAATTTTTTTATCATATTAAAAATATTGTTGTATACCTTGCTACAAAAACTTTTACTTTTTTGCACAAGACCTATATCCAAATTGTATAATTTATTTAAACAATGTTGTTTAAAAATATTCCAGATTTGCTGTTCAATTTTCTGGTACACTTTATTAAACTTTCAACTGCACAAATTGTTTGATATACTTTTAATTTTGTTCAACTCAAAATACATACCATGTTGTAATTCTCTCCCACAATGAATGTGACTTGAAATTGCATAATTGTATTGTTCTTTATAATGTTCATTATTATAACCCCAAAATTTTACATTTTCTTGCATATACATTGGTGTTACACAGCATAGGGTCTCCAAGCAAAGGGTGTATATGTTATAGGCAATGTATATAATCCGGTATTGTATATAATACCTAGTCATTGTATACATTGCCTAAAACGTCCAGGCAATGTGTGAAATACGATTTATTTCATACATTGCCTAGGTATTGTATAGAATACCAGAGGCGCATCAGGCAATGTGTATAATGAACGACAACGGGCAACGAAACGTGCATCCTACTACTAAGGGCTAAACTTAATTTGCCCTCCAATAATTCATATTCGTATAGGTGTAAGGTAGTCAAGTTTATTTATTTATTTTTGTTAAATAAGTAGGTAGGCACCAGTTATTACAACAGAACAGGTATGGGTACTTCCATTACCTATATGCAGTTGGGTACGTGAATAACGCTTTCCTGATTGTTGATATCATTATCTAAAGGGACAGTCAAAGTAAATGACTTGACTTGACCTGACCTGACCTCACCTGACCAATTTGTAAAACATGTATACCTACTTAATTGTTTAAAAACTCTATTTCATACATTGCCCATGGTTCAACGGGCATTCTATACAATGCCTAGGCATTGCATACATTACCTAGGTAAAGTATGAAATAGTTTAAGAAATTGAAATCATTTCATACATTGCCTGAACGATCCCGGCATTGTATACATTGCCTAGGTATTGTATAGAATCCCTGCATTATACATATTGCCTATAACATATATACTTATGGCTCAAGAAAAACAAGAGATATAATACTGAGCAGCTTTTATTTAGTATAATTCATAATAACACTATGGAAATAAAAAAATAGATTCTAGGTACCGTCAAATGGGGTGGAATTGATTGTTTTTTTTTAATTATTTCTTATTATCGCTGAAACAAGTAATTTTTTCCTGTTCTGAAACTGCATTTCTATTAGTCATGGTTAAAGAAGTACATATTACATCTCGACAAATTTATTATTAGTTGAATTTTGACTGAAAAAAAATGATATGTTTGATATCAAAGTCAAACTCATAATGGGGTCACTTTGATAACTATAATTTTTTGATCGTTAATACAATGTCTCAAGCATAAAAGCTCTCAAAGTAAACCTTTTTCGCCTTTCCTTCCATTTTTATTTTATCAATCTTAGGTGCCCATTGGGTGACTTTGATATTTCATAAGCTTTCATTGGATTCTCAAAGTCACCCCCATGTATGAATCGAGAATTATAAGAAGATTCACACAACGACAACTGTTTAATTATCATTGAATAAAAGTTCTGAGTTCATACAAAATAAATCTTTATTTCCTTTAAACAAACAATACAAAAAACCTAAACAACATAATATTCTTTGGTAAAAACTAAAATAATATTCTTTATTCAAAACTTCACAAATATCAGTAAATTCAAAAAAGTTCTGAGTTCATACAAAACAAATCTTCAATTTCTTTAAACAAACACTACGAATAACCTAAACAACATATTCTTTGGTCAAAACTAAAATTATTATATTCTTTATTAAAAACGTAACAAATATCAGTCAATTCAAAATTTAACGTTCAAAAACATCAACAGTTTTAGAGAAAACAAATCTGTTAACACGACCTCCAGAAGTTTCTGCTGGTTGTTCTAGAACTGCTATTATGTCTTCTAAGCTTATAGTGAATGAGTCATTCTCAACGACTTTATAGGTTGTTTTTGAGGTGTCTAGTGATTTTAACCCCAATACATTGTATTCATTCTCGTCTACATGATCCTCAACCCTAGCAACATATCTGTATTGGGTGGACTTTCTATTCCCAGATAACACTTTTACTAAAATGAATACTCCGGGTACAATATTTTTTGGATCAACGGGTAAATAGTCTACTTCTTCGTGTATAACTGAATTTTCGTCTTCATCGGATAATTCTTCTATAATGGAAGCCTCTTCTTCGCTTTCACCTTCTGTTTCACTTGTTGGACAAACAACACTTTTACCAGCTTCAACATTTAACCGCTTCTTTTTTTTGGGTGCTTGTCGAACAGGAGTGCTGTTGTAACGTTTTTCCCTCAAATACGATACTAAATTATTGTCGAAATCTTCTCCAAAATGATTTTCGCTGTCGGGTTCAATTTTATTTAGAATTTTATCTGGATTTAGTGGATGAACTCCTGTTGCTTCAAATCCAGCTTTTAAGTCGTGTTCAATTGCTTGTCCTGCATGGGTTCCCGAGTCATTCATTTTGCTGAGAGTAACCTTCAGTAATGCTGGAAATTCTTCTTTTTTTAAGGAAGATTGAGTAGGATGGCGCATTTTCCAATCGAGTAGAGTTGATCTCCAGGCTGCCTTCAAGGGCCTAAAGAATGCAACGTCAAGTGGTTGCGTCAGGTGGGTTGAGTTTGGGGGCAAGCATATGAATGAAATATTATTTTGGTTGCATAATTGTAACACTTCGTCAGTAAAATGTGACGAGAGATTATCTCCAATTAGGACTTTTTTCCCTGGCAGTTTATTAGCATGTGGTAAAAAAGTACTTGAGAACCAATCAGTAAAGCAACTGGCTTCAATCCAGCCGCTTTTTGTTCTGTTATATCTGGAGCCTTGACTGCAGCATCGATCCTCACAACAGGGATGGCCTTTGGGGCCGTTTTCCGTCCAACGATCCCACATATGTTCAGATTTGTAAATAATATAGGGTGGTAGCAAGGTACCTGAAGCTGAACCACAAAACATTATCGATGTTGCTGATTTTGTGTGATTTATCACATTTTCTGGGTATTTTTTGCTCCTACAATATAGCCACTTCTTTTTACCAGGATCATCAGCCATATTTGTTTCATCGTAGTTGAATAGATTCGACGGAGGCACGTCGTCAATGCTTTGCTGTAAATTCCTAAAATAGTCTCGAATTACTTGCGGGGTAACACTTGCACGTGCACGTTTTATGTTGGCAGCTAGACGCTGTGTCAACCTCGCATTATGCCTTTTGATAAGTGAATAAACCCAGTCGCGGCCAGGGATATTATTTTTAAAACGCCCAACCTGTCGTCCTTGCCTATCCAAGAACGATTTTGTAACCATGCGTAGATCATCTACACCCAAAGGAAACCCCCAGTCACCACAAGTTACTACAGATTGAATAATTGACAGTTCTTCTTGCTTCGTAAATACAGTTTGTCCTCCGTGATTATGTACATGTAAGCCTTTGAATTTATTGAATAAAGTTCCGTAGGGTATTCTGAAATGTTTTGAAGCTTTATTAATGGACCAGTTTGAATCCACTACTTTTTCTAATGCCTTCTCAATAGTGTCATCTTCGTAATTCCTGTAGCTTCTGCAACCAGCTTTACGTTTATAGGTACGACCCATTATGCAATACTATGCAATATTAACTAATCTGAAATTCATATAAAACCACTGTCTTAGAAAAAAACACGTACGTGTAGGTGAGGAAGGGGTTTTGTTAAAAATTGGGGTGAAATTGATGGTTATGGGGTTACATTGATAACTATCAATCTCACCCCGAAAGCATTGTCAATGTGACCCCACAAGATATATTCGGCTATAATTTTCAAGCAAACATCACCTTCTCTAAATGGACACTACACGAGGTTAGGTTAGACACACCAAGTCATACTATTATAAGCATTTGCCATTATTGCAAAGAAATAATCAAATACATCATGATTTTGTACTATGTCCATTTAAGGTTTATATTACACTTGATTTTAAGATGTAAGAAAAAATATGATATAATTTACTTACATACATGCGGGATCAACACAACACTTGCGAGACTTCACTCTTACGACTGACGCCTGCGTCGATGTCGGACGATTACTTTTCCGGTCAATTTGAACACATTTTAAGAAACTTTTGCTGAGTATCAAAGCCACCCCATAAAGTCAATTCCACCCCATTTGACGGTAATTGAAATTACTTAACAAAATCTTTAGCAAATAAATAAATAATTCAATAAATAAATAATAAATAAATAGAATAAATTCTGACAAGTCTCAAGAATCAATACTAAAGAAATAGGAGGCATCAAAGCCCCAACTTGTGAGAACGTCTCTTACGAATTCACCATTCACTCTTCCTGGACTTCTACTGCAACCAGTACTCTCATTGTCATTCAGCAGATCCATACTTTAATAATTTAGATACCTACCTAATCCGTTATATAAAAAAAAACCAAGATAACCGTTTCCCTTAGACCACACACCGAATGTACACGACAGACATACACCCACAGTACTTAGGTACCTACGCAGTACGCACACGGCAAAATACAATCACAAGCACAAAGAGGCAATGAGGAACAAGAAGCGGACGCGGACAGCAGGAATGGAAGAAAAAAAGACGCGACGCAGTTGATGATTTTCCTACTGACGCAGGTGCAGGTCGCATGCAAAGACCATGGATGGACCCTTCTTGTACCACTGGCAGTAGCCTTGGCGAGGCGACAATATTGGAAAGAAAAGTATAACAAATTGTTGAACTATTCAATAACGTCTCTATACCATAATGGTTATCATTTTAACATAATCAAACAATTGTTAGACTATTTAAAAATATTTGTTTATTAATATTTTTCGAACTAGTTGTACAACCGAGTGCTACATTTTAAAACAATTGCTTTAAAACATTATAAATTATTATGTTATTAAGTGGAACAACTTATTATGGTAAGTATATCCACAATTTGTCGAAGGAAACGAAGCTGTTGGTGCAGCATTCAGAAACAATTTGTAGAACGTATATTTTGACAAAGTTGTTAAAGTAAAGAAAATGTTATCCTTTATATATATCAAACAATTACAGCAGAAAGTCCTCCAAGAATGAATTGAACAATATTGTGCAATGCATTAACAACTGATTTCTCTCTGTGCAGACCGACACATCTCTAATGTCAATTTCTGTAGTGTATATTTATTTATTTATAATGTAACCCCGAGGTCTACACATTCTGTGGGCCCCAGTGATGGAGAGGGATCTTTCATGCGAGTGTTAAGAGTGTACCCCCCGAATCAAAGTTAGGGTATGTTTGGGAGATGTTGTGTGTGAGCCTCTTCCTGGTGCTCGAGGACGTCGGAGGTAATAGGCTTGGGTTTCGAAATACGGTGAAGAACGACTTCAATTATTATAATGAGCAAAAATGACGATTTATTGAAATAACAATGAAAATTATTATAAACACTTATTATTTAGGAAGCTCGTGGTTCGTGGCGAGGCTCGTGCCGTCGCCGATGCTGGTCGAGAGATGAGAGAGAGACCAGTCAGCTGTTTCGGCATCCCCTACCTAAGGTAGGCCCGGCAGAGGTGCTGGTGTCGGAGAGAGGGCGCGCTGAGCGCCACCTACCAGACTGCTCTAGGAACTATCTTTTGCTTGCGGCGCGAAGCTTACTTGGGGCTTCGGCTGTCAGCTGGCGTCACATATGAACTTACTTCTGTATCGAAATTCAGGAACACAAAGCCAAAGATTATGAAAACTGACGAAACGACTAAACTGCATTTGCAAAGTAATTACTAGTTTCTAGTGCTGTGTGTAATCAATCACTAATCCTGTAATCTTAAAAATAACAAATCAAGTGAAAATAACTAATAATTTTCCCGCGTTTTCAGGATCAGCCTCAGCCAAGCCAAGCGAAGCAATTATATTTTATGTCATTTCTGTTACAGACACAGAAAAGATGAACAAACAATTTCTGTAACTCTGTATTCTGTGTCTTGAAGCTACAGCATCTACCGTGTTCCTGTGTTCACTGTTCGCCACTGGCTGCCTTGCTGGTTGCCGGATTTGCCTTTCCGCCGGCCACGTCACCGCTCATCAGTCACGTCACCACTCACCCACCACACGAAACCACGAAACGGTGAAAGGAAAGATGTAACTCACTCCGTTCTCTCTCTTACTTACCTATAGGATTTTAGCGGAAAATAAAGGACAGATAAATCTCCTGTTGAACTCTAGAGAGTCCACCACAGACACGGAGTCCTGTTTACGGCCTAAGTTTCAGCGCTGCGTCGAAATTTGAATTATTTTCTGCAAGGTTGCCGCCAGTGATGTGCCGTATTCGTATTACTATTAACTTCTATTACTTACACGATTATTTACTGGCTAAGAATTCAGGCTTTAACATGGACCTTTATCAAGGTAAAGAATGTTATGGCCGATTGAACGGAGTCTCCCTAAGTCTATGTTAAGTTTCACTTAAATTTTAAGAACATTGCACTACTCAAACTTACGAAATACTTGACACTGCGCCACTGTGCAGTGAATCTATCAACAATGATAAATAAATACTGTTCTTCTTCTTCTTGCTTAATGGCTTACGCACATTTGTGCACTTGGCCAGCTTCAAGTTATCTATTGTTTAGGTCTAAATAAATACTGGTTTAGTGGTTACTGCTGTGACGGTCGGCTGTCACTAGTGTCACTTAGATTGACGGATTGGAACGACCGCATTGATAGTATTTCAGTGAACTCAAATCCTAACTGGAAAGGCATCGCCCGTACAGAAAAACGTGACCAATTCAGTTTTATGCAACCCGCCGCAAAGAGTATGTTTATCTCGTTCTAACTAATTCACGTATATGAGCAAACGTCGCACAATTATTAAATTTTTACAATTTATTTTAATATAATATATCGTTAAACAGATACTTTTTAAATATTTTCCTAAATTTTAATAGTAAAAATTCTAATAGAATAAGTTAAAATGGTCATAATTGAACGCTTTTTGAATGATGTTCTAATGATTCTAATGACATTCGATTTTGGTGAAATATACCTAATAATTATTTAAAATGAAAATTGATTAGTTTAACATAAATTAGGACTACTAATTTATCTCTTTTGATTTACACTTAACAAAAATATCCACCTGTAACTTTGAGAGACTTTTGTTCAAAGGTAGAGGTATCATTAAAAGTAAAATAATTAAAACTTGAAAGAGAAATTTATTAGAAAATTATAAAGATTTTTGACGTGATGAGTAAAGTTTAATAGTAATTATATTATTATAGTAAAATTAATTTCGTATTTTCCAAAAAAAAAAAAACTTTAAAATATGGAAATACATATAAAAGAAGTGCTGGGGAAAGATACTTTAAAAAATATCTAGATACGAAGATACTAGATATTTTCTAAAAAGTATCTTAGATACATAAGATACTTTCAAAAATCTATTTTAGATACTCAAAATATCTATGATGCTCCCAAAAACTTTCTTAGATACTAAAAGTGTCAACTAAAAGCTTCTCAAAAATATACCCACTTTAAAAATACAAATAGAAGAAATGCTATAAAATTTCCTGACGACAGATGACCTAGACCTTGTGCAAGCAACATAATAAACGGGCAATGTTGCGCAAGCCGTAACTTGCAACGTAGAAAAATTATCTAATTCGCAATACTTAAAGTATCTTAGATACTTAAAAATAGATACAAAATACAGATACTTTAAAAAAGTATCTATATAGATACAAGATTCTAGTTTTAAAAATTATCTAGATACAAGGTACTATACTTCAGTCGGCCAAAAGATATAGTAATGAAAGTGCGCGGTAAGTTTACAATCCAGGTAGGCAGACCTTATACACAAGAATTATACAGTGCTTCCCAAAAGTAACGGATAAATTCGATAAAACGGAGAGGGCTGTTTTTTTGAAAAAATAAAAAAACAGGTCGATTTTGTTTTTGAGTTGTTCAACTTTTGACATAATATTTGGGTATACAGGGTGATGCACGAAAAAGTGGTGACGTCATCGGCATTTTTTTAAATGGCAACCCTTATTTTTTATTAAATTTTTTGATACTTCATCCAATTGCCAATACGGTAATGTCATCATTTTGTAACGTTTATAAAGGAAATTTCGGAGAAAATAACTTAATTTCCACAGATTTAATAGATTTAATTTAATTTAATTTAACAGATTCAATTTGATAGACTTAATTTAATAGACAGATCTTATAAAATTACCATGGAAACAGTAATTTTTATTTGATATTTTTTTATTTTTATCGCTAATGTTCCGATTTTCACATCAGTAAAAAGTGCACAATTTCGACTCACAAGCTGTTTCTCAGAAATTTCCTTATTTAAGGTTACAAATTGATTACATTACCATACTGGCAATTAAATGAAGTATCAAAAAATGGAATAAAAAATAAGGGTTGCCATTTAAAAAAATGCCGATGACGTCACCACTTTTTCGCGCATCACCCTGTATACCCAAATATTATGTCAAAAGTTGAACAACTCAAAAACAAAATCGACCTGTTTTTTTATTTTTTCAAAAAAACAGCCCTCTCCGTTTTATCGAATTTATCCGTTACTTTTGGGAAGCACTGTATACACAAACCTTAGAATGCCCTTCTCATTGGTTTACCGGAACCAGGTAACCAATAAATAAGGCACTATCTGCCTACAGATGTGACTACTTGGACCTTAAAAGTTTGTGCGCAGCTTTATTACTATATCTGGTGGTCGACTGAGGTATATCTAAATTACATTTTCTTTAAATTTTACATAAAAATAAAAAAAATTTATTACCTACTTTTTTATTCTTGTATTGAAGATATAATTATTGAAGATCCCCTAAGTACAATGAAAAAGGTGTCCTAGTAAGAAGTAGGTATATAAAAAAGTAGGACAGACTTTAAAATTTATCCCACCAAAACATTTATTGGAATGGTAGATTTTTACTAGACGAATAATGAACCCATTTACAAAATAGTAAAATTTCAGTCATAGATACTAAACTTGTGTTGAAATCTTATCCTTTAGATACAAGTTTTATTTTTATTCACTAACTTTTTTTAATTTAGTGGTGATTCACTGATGAAAATTTTTAAATAAAAATCTTGGACGGTACCTGTTTTTGCCATTTTACAAAATGGCCACCGCTTGACCCGGTAGCCTCACTTTTGTCATGAGTAGAGTAGGAAGCTAGTCATCTATATAAGGTGCTTTCGGGTATTAGGTCAGAAGTTAGAACACAACAGGAGTGAGAACTTTGCGGGTACACCGCAGTACATGGCACAGTTTTAACCCGAACTTTGAATACATCACGAAAAACATCGTAACTAGCAGATTTATTTTCATGTATCCTTTTTTCAACCGTTCTGCTTTGTACTCATTATGCATTTGACGTATGGTTAAGTGACTTGGTAAAAATATCTGTTTAGAGTTGTCTCTTCTTGCAAAGTGACTTTCGTGTCGTGGATATTGGTCAATAAATTCTCGAATTTAATTTCGTTCTTCAACCAACTTATTGATATTATTAATAACCAAGATATTAGTGTGTAATTTTTTCTATTAACCCAGATATGCCTGACTTTTTTTTAATCTTTTTTTTTATTTTTTTCAGCAAAATCTCGTTCACCATACATTATTGTCAAGAAAAATAATTGAAAAAATTTAAATATTTTTCTTATCAGAGAAGCATGGCGTTCTTTTACAAGGACAGTAGGCATATAAACGACAATTAGGTTCTGAAATTTTTTCATTTTTATTTGAAAGAAATTACAATATTTTTGTGTAAGAACTCATCCTAATATTAAATTTATGCTACTCTTTCACATGGTAAGGCTTAAAGAATGCAACATGGAGGGCAACACCACATTTTTCACATTTTGTGAATACTTTCTTGTGACATAAACGACATCTAGATTGTTTCCCCTGTGCTATTATCAGGTGATCCATAGGATCAAATCTAGAGTCTGCATTTTCTAGTTGCGAGGGTCTATACCGTTTGGCAAACTTCCTTTGATGGCCTTCTAAAATTGAATGGACAATCCTTCTACGAAATGTCATGTGGTCAAGTTTTCCCCCTTGTAATAATCTGTGTAGCTGACATGCATTTTGTTCTGCAAGATCCAACATAATGAAATATGAGAGGCATGTACCATTTTTTTCCACGAAGAGCTACCCGATATAAACTTATATTCTGATCGGCTCTATCTACGCCGCCCATATATTTATTATAGAGAAAAATATTATGAGGTTGTTCCACCTGTATTTTTTTCTTTTCTTTCAAGGAATACCTGTTTACTAGATTTGTGGGATAGACAGATGTTGAGTTTGAAATACAAGATACAACACTATTATCATGCCATTTGACAATTAGTATTCCCTCTTCGTTGGAATTAAAATCAATATATCCTCTTTTTTTATCTCAGTCGAACTTATATTTGGGCATCTAGAAGTGCGATTATCTCTTATGGTACCTGTAATGCGCATATTTCTTTTTTTCATTTCTACGCATAGCGCAACATTTGTGAAGAAATTATCACAAAATATATGATATGGAAGTTTTACTAACGACGTAATAACGTCAGCATATTGTAGTATCACTGAAGGTCCTAAGCCACACTGCATACTTTGGGTCAATTTCACTTTTAGCACCCTGATAGGGTTGAATCCATATAACATATCCTTCACTGGTAGTACCTGTCCATAATTTGTAGCCGTATCTTATTGGTTTTCCTTTTATAAATTGTTTGCAGCCATGATGCCCAAAATAAGGCACCATGGCTTCATCAACACTATGATTTTCCCGTAAAGGAGCATATTCTTGAAAATTTTTATTCATTTTTTGCACCAGCAATCTAATTTACAACAAGTAACATTCCTTAAAAAAAAGGACGTTACACAATATATATTGTAGAGCACGCAGAGGAGCTGCAGGCATGTGCCGAGGAATTGCAGTCGTATGTCCCTGACTGAACAACAGAAGATGTCCAGATCGTTGGAGAACTATCTGGACAAGTGTCGCAGATTCGACTCAGTGGGGAGAAATGATGCAGATTAGTGCGGGAGATGTGTCTGTTTGTAGAATATTATGATGTCTCAGAGAGACCTGAGAGACATTGAGCGTAAACTGACTGAGAATATCAGGACAAAACTCCACAAAATACTGATACACATATAGGAGCGCCTATTCAGTAAGCTGTCAACATTGAATTGACTTAGCAGCTGATGCTGAGGTAAGCCTATTGGAGGATATACGCCCGTGACCTTGAAGTGGAGTTGAGAAAGCGCCGCTGGACACGTTCAAAATTATATTATCGACGTGCACCTGATGACCTGGAGACCATATAATGGAGGCATACTCGAGCTTAGACCTGACCAGGAAGTTCTACAATATAACAAGCGTATTGACGCTCTGAAACTTTCGAGTGTTGCGTATTAGGAAGCCCAAAGACCCAACTGCCGATGAGACAGAAGAGGTAAAATGTTTATTAAATGAAAGTTTAGAGTCGTAGAATACACCAAGATCCCTGAACTCATCAATTCGATCAAGCGTTTTGTCATTTAAAAAATAAGAAAATTGAAGGGAGTATTTTTCAGAGAGAGTGACATGACATGACATTTGGACAGGTTGAGTGGAAGGAGATTATCATCACACCAAGAGCGGAGGTGATTCAGAGTGGTCTGAAGTAGGCAGCAATCATCTATTGAGCTGATCTCAGTGAATATTTTGAGATCATCAGCGTAGAGAAGACAGTTGACGTTACTATTGAAATCGCAGACAATGTCGTTGAACATGTTGAAGAAAAGGATGCCTGGTTTAGAACCTTGAAATACACCAGATGAAACTGTATAGGAATTTGATTTAAAACCTTGCGAGAAAACATAAGATGTACGGTCAGAAAAATAGTCCGTGAAGAAGCTAATCAAGGCTTCAGAGAAGCCGTAGCAATGAATTTTTGAGAGAAAAAAACTGTGGTCAACCCTGGGATCGTCTATCAAGGCATCGAGAGTAATACTGAACAAAGCTCAAGAGATTTGTGAGTGTCGAACGTCCCTCAATAAAACCATGTTGCCAGGGGGAGATATAATTCTGAACATTCGGGTATATAATACGATACAGAGCCTCCTCAAAAATCTTGGCAAAATTGTTCACTATGCAAATCTGTCGGTAGTTACTGATCTCATTCTTAGTCCCCTTCTTAAAAACAGGACACACCTTCCAGGTGGAGGGGAATGCTTTAGAGGAAAGAGATAAATTAAAGATTGTAGTCAGTGGATAGGAGATAATAGATGCACAATCTCTTAAGAGACATGAAGGAATGCTATCAGGACCAGCAGTGTTTTACTTTTACACGATTTAAGAGCAGACAACACCATGCCAACATCAATACCGGGAATACAAAGCGGCAAGGTGAGAGGGTTTTGATGAGATTATAACCTTCCGTTCCACCCCGAGCAATTTTCGGGGAGGTTAGGAATGCTATTTAGCAGTTAGCTAGCTCAAAATGAAAATTTAACTATTGTTATGGCAATGCACACAAATGAACAACGTCACAGGCAGAAGAAATTTCACAAGCAAATTTTAACAGTCTTTATTAAGGTAATAAATGTAAATGAACAGTAAAATAGATAATAATTAATAGATTAAATGCCCGTATTCACAAACGATAATTTCCTAAATAATTACAATCAATTATACCCATCTCACTCTATTGCCAAAAAACTGCATATCTCCATCTCACTTATTTAATTAATTACGTAATTATTTAGGAAATTATCGTTTGTGAATACGGGCATAAATATCACAAAAATACATCAGTTAAATGGAATGAATTTAAATATCACAAAAAGAACAATTGCAATTATTGGTGAACTACAAACGATGGTATCACAGGTAGGTATACAATTAAATATCAAATGAAATATCAATTCACAGAAATTACGAAATGATTATAATAATGAAATAGGTATTAAATGAGAAGAACAAAATGGCAAAGCACAAAAAAGATTATATTGAAACCCACACGATGACGTGTGGGGGCGATATTAATAATAGGAAGAAAAATTGCTTTATTAAATGATGAAAAATTACAAACTGCAAAAATTATGACATAATGAGGCACTAGAGCCCTGGAGGTGAAATTAAAAAGCAATGAATTGAAAAATAAAACAGCAACCAGGCTAGGGTGTACCAGTGAAGAACTGAACCACTTATCTTTGTAAAGCAGGTGGTGATGGTGCCTGCCTCAAAAGTGTTCAACACGACTTCCCGGGGATGTGCCATGGATAGTGAAAGTGCTGGTGGTAGTGCTAGCCATGCCGTGGGTACATGGTACGGCGCTGGAGGGGAATCTTCCTGGTGCTGGTACCGTTGCTAGCGCTAGCCGGTCATCCTCTAGCTGCTATCATCATCGGTCCTGATGGGTCTTCTTGATGTTTAAAAGGCAGCCATGGAGAAAGGGGGCGAACTCCCTACAGCAGATCAGAAGATTTCAGACTCAGCATAATAATGATCGGCGCGAATCCTCGAGAGTGGTTAAAACGTGTTGAACTTAAATAGTTCAACCCTTCACGTGATAAAAATTGAGGTTAATAAAAAGTAACCTCCAAAACTCTCGAGAACTCACCGTCAATAATAAAATATAAAGCAATAATAACAATGATAATATTAACAGTAATAAAGAATTAATGAAATTAATTAAAAAAAATGAAATGAGATCGGCGATCTTGACTCGCCACTTAACCTTCACATGGTATTGCAAAATAAAAAGCAATATTACAGAGAATGCTCCACACTTACCTACTGAGTGGGTGAAGGGCTGCTTTCTAGCTGCGAGACATTATGTTTGAAAAACAATTAAATTGAACAGGTGCTTGTTCTAAAATATTTAACAGGAATCAACCACTCACTCTGTGCTGTACCTTATATTAATAATTCCCCTCCCTGCAGGTACCACGAAATGAAGCGAAGCGCGACTCGGGAAGTACGAACGGTAGTGTCGCCACTGAGCGGTGTTAAACGCAATCTATGAAGGCAATGTATAGTGTGCTCCAGAAATATACAGTTCTTCCTACAGGGAAAATGAATAAAATTTTTATTTATTTAATAATTAATGTAACGGTATCAAAAGAACCGTTACAAGATGATGGCGTGCGGTGAGCGCCAGAACGAGGGGAGAATGACCGGCTAAAGAAGTCGCGAAAGGCATCAAGAATTTTCATCGCTCCCATTTCTGATACCTAATTCTTTTATACAACGTATTATTTTTAACATTTCAGAAAATTGCAGCATAATATTAAATAAGGAATTAGTTTGAGATATTTGACCTGTTAGAGGTATTTTGTAGCCTGATTTCACCCATTGGAGGACTCTTTTGTTTTTTACTATTTTACACCAAGTGTTATAAAAGAACTGTACTGCTTCGCATCTGGCGACGGGGTTGCTTTCTCCGATCCTGGATCGCCGTTTGAGGTACCTGCCGTTGGACTGGTGTTCGTCTTGTAGTCAAGTTGCGCGGCTGGCGCTGTTGTCGAATTTGCGACTGCCCGCTTACGAAACGTTGCTTGCTTGACGTCGACGGGCCCCAGTAAAAATTCTTACAGCCAATATTATAAAGGCTCATTAGGCTAACGGACAGATTTCTGTGCTCGTTTTTGAAGCTAATATCGACGTCAAATGAATTTTATTAACATTTTTGTAATTACTTTCATGTCAAGAATGGATCAATTAAAAAAATTTCCACTTAGACTCGATACTTTCTTCAGAAATGGCCACATAATCTGCCCGTTAACTTAATGAGCCTTTATAATATTCGCTGCTAGTATGATACGGTGTCTGCTTCGTATTTTTCAACTCCTTGGCGGAGCGCTCAATCGCTTTCGTTTCTCTAATTAACTCTGTCAAGTTCTCCCCGAAGAGGTTCTCACCGATGACTGTTTTCTCTAAAGAATACTTCATAGTTTCGTCCAGTCCTCCTAAAATTACCGCTGTCCGCGTCTC
Organism: Malachius bipustulatus; assembly: GCA_910589415.1. Classification (NCBI taxonomy): domain Eukaryota; kingdom Metazoa; phylum Arthropoda; class Insecta; order Coleoptera; family Melyridae; genus Malachius; species Malachius bipustulatus. The sequence continues at coordinate 10,927,345 of OU342633.1, forward strand.
CGATTCTTTAAAATGCAGATCACACAACAGTCGAAGGATATCACCAACCTTTTCAAGATTCTCCCTGTCGTCAACTCCAATCAGGGAGTTTAAAACATCGTTTAGGCTCGTCATTATTTGATTAAGGAGAAACAATTTTCATCAATTTATATCGTCATTATTTGGCCTAACTGTGTCTGCTTTTTCCTGATGCGGTTGTCTCTTGCTTCCGCACTAGATGATAGTGTTGTCATTATTTCTTTGTTCACCAACGGTGCATTGAGATTACAGTTCTTGAATACCGGAATCTTTTTTTAGAATCTCTTGCCTCCGGCTGTCTTCATGATAGTATTCCAAACGCTGGCAACATTGGTGTGTATTTCTATCTGACGGGTCTCTTCTCGTTTCTCCCCTATTAGGGCGAGTATACTCTGTGACGATGATGATTCTCCATCTTCTTCTTCACTTCCACTGTCGCTTGGAATAATGATTCTCTTTCTCTTGGGCGGGCCGGGTAGGCTAAGTTCCTCCTCTGACTCACTGGAGATTGCATAGGGTCGTTTCTTTTGTGGACGCTCTGTTAGAAAAGAAAGAAAAAAGGGGATGGTAATATTGTTCCGTTAATGTTATAAAAATGAGATAATTCTCGCTAAATTAATTCAGTAATTAGGGTAATCAAGTTGATTACATCTTGTGTACCCCCTTGTGGTACCGCAAGACTAATTAAATAATTAAATGTTGATTACGTTCGTGTACCCCCTTGTGGTACCGCAAGACACTAATTAACTAATTAAGTGTAATTGAGTTGATTACGTCCGTGTACCCCCTCGTGGTACCGCAAGACACTAATTAAGTGATTGAGTGTAATTGAGTTGGTTTTGTGTCCACAAGTGACAATTTGTGTCCACAAGTGACACAACAAGCCCGATAAAAAGACATAATATACCGTTGTTTAAGAAGCAGCCATTCGGAATTTACGATTATCCATTATCCATTGTTAATAATCCTAACTTAAGGGTGGTATGCTAGAAACTAAATTTCGTATTTGACAGCGCTGTTAACAACGGCACTGTTGTTAAAAATCACTTTGACATGGTCACGTGACCATGTTAAACGCTTTAACATCGTCATGTCAAATTTCATGTTGACAACGGCGTTAAAGCTGAAATCACCCAATTTGGTATGCTAGAAACGAAAATCGAGTAGGAACAGTTGAATGTCAATGTTAAATGGCCATGTTACAATAATCACAGCGTATGGATCGATTAATTATTATTAGCTGTCAAATTTTAGGGAATATTTTTAATAAATCCCGTATTATTCCAGAGTGAAGTGTTTTTTCTATGTTTATTTTACAGTGTCATCACAACTAACTATCAACAATCTTGTTCCATAAATTGAAAATTAATCAAATAGGTACCTACCTAGTATTTTTATACTATAATTTCAGTTTGAAGTATTTTATAACCCCTTCTGTTATACAAGATCTTAATTAAAAATTGAATACCTGACAATGGTGGGCATCAGATCTTGAATTTACAAAATCTTTCTTCCAGAAAGTACCTAGGTAACTGTAGAAACCCAGCAGGGACGCATTTAGATTGAAAAAAATAACGTAATGTGTGAACATACTTTACCATGGGCGGAGTAAATATAGGGAAATATTTATTATTTTTCCTGCTTGATGTGTATTTTTCATTTAGATTCAGAATAAAATTAAAAAAATAAAAAAAACATTTAACCATGGGCAGACCAAACTAGGTTGGTGGAAATGTTATTTAATTAAATTGTTTTTCTTGCTTGATGTTTACTACTTTGAAACGTTTATGTTTGTTACAACACAACACAATAGTATAGATCATGCGCATGCGTTCAGTAGGCACTAGCCAACATCTAACAACGCGAAACCAAAGTCGACCTCGACCATCTCGGATCGCCGATTAATTACGAAATTGAACTTCGGTTCGGCTTCGATTTAGCTCGTGAATTGTTCTTAGCCTGTAATCACTGTGATCAGCGAATATACAACGTTGCCGCTATTGTTCATGTTACATTTTTAACACCATGATGTTACCTAACAACAGTGTCAAATCATGAATATTTCGTTCTAGCATACCGAATTGATTTTAACAACAACGTCAGATTAACATCGGTGTTACGTTAACAACGCCACATGACATTTTCTAGCATACGACCCTAAGAAAGTGAAAAGCCTATTTACCTTGATTGGGCTCGTCCAGAAGATTAAGTAGCCTTTTAATCAAACTTCTTCGTTCCATGATGAACCAAACAAAAGAAAAAAACTCACAAAGGAGATTTAACACTTGTCGTGAAGCACGTTCTATATTATTCTATAAATGATATTAGGAATTATTTGGGATTGCAGTCAATTAAATTAAAGAACACTCTTTTTTCTACGTCAAGCTTTCGAATTAATTTTAATTCTTCTTCAGGACTATCTATAATATGATTAACAATATTAAATTTAGTATATAGGTGTTATAAAGATGGAAATTATATACTTACAGAATTTGAGATTAAAATTTAAAGTTTGTAAAAATTGTTAACCATAGGACTATTCTTGCATACATTTACAGCAACTAACGCCAACAAAGATAAAATTACATAGGTACTAATGAAGTTTAATTTCCAATTCAGGCCGAAATGATAAAAAATTTTTATAAGTTTTTTCTAATCTAAATGATTGACATATAAATAATAAATTTTTTTAAAAATTGAATAAAGATGATTTGATATCTAAATTTTTTTTATTTTTGACGACTTCATTACTATGTAAGTCCCCTATATTGTTAGACAAAATTAATATTATTGTAATAACATTGAAGGAAAAAATAAAAATATAGGAAGAATCAAAACTATTTAAACTTTGGATTAAATTGAGACTATTGTAGGTTGTTTTCTTTATCAATTTTTACTAAAAATGTGTAAATGCTACTAAGATTTTCTACATCTTTCATGGAGTTCATAGCATTTCAATTTTGAAAGATTGAAAGAAGTTACGAAAAGGTCCTGAGAAGTTTTAATAATTTTACTAGATTAAATCTCAACACTTTTGATTGTGTGTTGAATTCTATTGAAGATAGTGTTATGTGTGAAAACATTAACGTGTATGTGCAAGAACAATAATTAGTTATTATCAAGTAGAATTATTATTAATTTAGCATATTAAGACTCATAGAATTATGTATTCAAATTTAGTTCATCATTAACATTCGTGAGAGTCCTCTTATAAACAAATTTGTTACTCCTTAACAAAGTTTGTTGTTGAACAAACACATTTCTTAAATATTTATCTGGTCGTTGCCTGCCCGCACCCTGTTTGATGCAATATACTATAAACTTCCTTTGAAAGGGTCTAGCAGCCATCTACCAGATTAAAACAACTTTATTCTGTATTTAATTATTTATGTTATTGATAATTTATTGTCATTTCTTACTAACCAGTTGCATGCATCAGGCACTTCGTGCCTACGTGACTACCCTACAAGGAGGGTTGGCTCCCATATGTATCCTGTATAATGTTTACATCAAGAAGTTATAAATTCTCTTACGCACTCGATGTACAGTCAGTAGTTGTTCGGCTTTACCATCTTATGCCTCTCTCGATGAAATTATAGTTTGTAATCGGAACTTAATAAATATTAGTTTTTTAAAAAGTGAATTTTATCTTGTGAAACCTAAAATTGGCGCAGTCAGTAGGATATCAAGAAAAGTGAAAACTCAGCGGCCCCTCTCCTGAGAAGACACTTTTGTACTCCAGTACTTCATCTTGACGGACAAATGAAGCTCCAACTTCGAGGACTGTTACTGTAAGTGTTTGCATTCTTTACATCCCCTGTATTTTGATTTTTCGAATTGCTTTTGTGGTTGCGAGTTGCTATACCTACATGTTTAAAATTATTTAAGAAAGGTTAAAACTTTCTTATTATGTTCAATTCTACATAGAATCAAATTTCTAGGTTACGAGAAAAGTACACTTACTTACTACAAAAAATCTTTTTTATATACTAATATTGAATAAATAAATAAATAAATTTTTCTTTTTCCGATTAAACAAAATTAAGTTTTCTCGCATTTAATATCGTGACAAAGTTTGTAAAATAATCAACTATAATTTTATCGAGTCGTTAAATTATTTGATATCTATTTCACAACGACAATAATAATTATTGAATAACGCTCACCGTTCATCGCATCATATTTTTGGCTTGTTAAGTTAAATATTACACATGATCTAGCAGCTCTCTGAATCATTACCTACTATTTCCTATTTTTATATTGCATGTAATTAGAACTGAACAGGCCCCTTGAATCTTAAGAACGTCACATAAATTATTATAGATTACATGTATTATTGGTATTGACACTTTTCATATTTACTGCGGAAACGCCTGCATTTTAATTTTATACCTATACATATAACTCATTACAAGATGGCAAACGAAAATGCTAATAATTTTGTTGACAATTTAAAACTGCTGCAATCCCTAAGTTCTCTGATTCCTGAATACGATGGCGACCAAGCCACCCTTAGCGATTTTATTTCCGCCTGCGAATTCGTTGTCGGTCAAATCGACGACGGCATCATGCCAGGTTTTCTGCTAATTCTAAAAAATAAATTATTAGGGAAAGCTAGACAGTTTATCTCTTCGAGAAGTCTCAATGACTGGAACAGCATTAGGCAATTGCTAATAGGTCATTTTGGAGATTGTAGGGACACTGAATCCTTGCTGAGGGATCTAACTACCTGTATTCAAAAGTCCTCCGAAACACCCAGAGCCTTCGTGCAAAGAATCGAAAATTTATTAACAAAACTAAGGAACACAGTAGCTTTAGATGAAGATATTGACGCTAGAACTAAAGAAGCTCTAAATGAGTCTCATGAAAGAATCGGTCTAAAAACAGTGCTAGCTGGACTTGGTGATCCGATAGGTTCGATTATTCGTGCACAAAGACCACAGTCAATTGACGAGGCAGTTCAGTTCATAATTGAGGAGGAAAATATTTATTATTTGAGGAATAAAAATTCGTCAAAAGACTCAAAAACTATTCAAAGGATCGTCCCGAAATCAAACTTTTCTTCTGACCAGCGAAAAGACACAAAATTTTGTAACTATTGCAAAAATCAGGGTCACTTAATAACAGAATGTCGAAAAAGAACCTATAACAACCAGCAACAACAAAATTTTCAAAATATCCCTAGGCAACCGCAAAATAATCCGCAATACGCTCCTAGGCCACCCTTTACTAATCAAAATCAAAACTTTCGAAATAACAATCATAACCCGCCTTTTGAGAGAACACCTGTCATTCAGAGGAACCCAACAATCAACCATTTAAACTCCCACGAGGAGACAGAAACGGGCGATCTGTCTCCGAACTCTCAAGATTGCCCGGTCGTGAATTCCCTAGTAAATCCATTCGAAGAGCTGGTATTTTAAACACAAATTCTGATAATTTATTTTTTATCGAAGATAAAGCCGGTAATAAATCCCTCATAGACACCGGTGCCGCTATTTCACTCTGCAAACCCCACGTCATACGTGATCACAGTAAACTCTGCTCAGAAAATATTATTATACATGGCATTTCTAATCAAGACATTTTTGTTTCTCAAAGCTATACATATTTACCTAATCCTAACGCAAGCATTCCCCATAAAATATATGTACATAATTTAAATATTCGACATGACGGAATTTTAGGCCTGGATTTCTTACAACAATATGATTGCACTATTGATATACCCAATAGAATATTACATACCAACTTCCGCAATATCCCTTTGGTAAGGGATTTCAAAAACCCTGAAGCCGTCCCAGGAAAAACCCACGTTAGCTCGCGTGAACACCAGGGACAAGCAGCCGATAGTTCGGCTCCCGTTCAGTGTAAACTCAATTCGAATTCTGGCAATTTCCACAGTAATGGTGAATTGCTGCAAAATTCTCTCGCCAAGAAATTGGCAAACTCTCAGTCGCAAGCGATTGACACTAGTTCGCGAATCTCACCTGGTGCCAGACCAGTCACTGAGTCCGCTCAAAACATTGTTCAAATTCCCGCTCGCACCATATCGTACGTACGAATGAGGAGCACTCCTTGCAATTACAAATCCGCTATTTGTCCACGCATAGACGTCGGAAAAACGGTGCGAATCCCAAGCGCCCTTGTACGTGTCGACAAGGATTCGTTTATCACCTCCATTATAAACATTTCTACATCAGATATCGAAATAAAACTCCCTCTAATTGAATTGGAAAAATTTGAAGAGACCGAGGTATTTTCAATCGACAGTTCTGAAAATAGTTCTATGGACCAGTCCAGAATAGATACGGTTCTTAAAAATCTCAGGTTGGAACATTTAAACCAGGAAGAAACCCAACTCATCCAAGACCTGTGCATTTCGTACTCAGACATATTTTTCTTAGATGGTGACAAACTGTCATTTACTAACGCTATCAAGCATGAGATCAACACGGATAACAACAAACCTGTTTTCACGAAGTCTTATCGCTACCCTCAAATTCACAAACAGGAGGTTAAATCTCAAATCCAAACTATGCTTGACCAAGGCATCATTCGGCCCTCTGTCTCCCCCTGGTCATCTCCTGTATGGGTCGTCCCGAAAAAATTAGACGCCTCTGGCGTCCAAAAATGGAGAGTCGTCATTGATTACAGGAAACTCAATGAACTAACGGTCAATGACAAATATCCTCTGCCAATTATTTCCGATATTCTCGACCAACTAGGTAAATGTTCATTTTTCACTACGCTTGATTTAGCGTCCGGTTTTCACCAAATAGAAGTTCTATCTCAGGATATTCCCAAAACTGCCTTCTCGGTTGAAAATGGTCATTTTGAATTTATGCGTATGCCTTTTGGTTTGAAAAATTCGCCATCGACATTTCAAAGGGTTATGGATAACGTTATGACAGGTCTCCAAGGTGAACAATGTCTCGTCTATATGGATGACATCATAATCTACTCCAGCACCCTCGAGGAACACATTGAAAGACTTCAGAATGTTTTCAAAAGACTCCGACAGTCAAATTTCAAAATTCAGCCTGACAAGTGCGAGTTCCTCAGGAAGGAAGTTGCATACCTTGGGCACTTGATCACCGAAAATGGGGTGAAGCCAAACCCCTCAAAAATAGATGTAGTCCAACGATTTCCGCAACCTAAAAACACTAAGGAAGTCAAACAATTTCTGGGCCTAACCGGTTACTACCGTCGGTTTGTAAAAGATTATTCCAAAATCATAAAACCCCTGACAAATCTCCTAAAGAAAGAAGTCCCTTTCACGTTTGGTGATTCATGCGTGAAGGCATTCGAGACTTGCAAAAAGATTCTCACGGAAGCCCCAATTTTGCAGTACCCAAAATTCGACGAAGAGTTTATTTTAACTACCGATGCAAGTGCCTTCGCGATCGGCTCTGTCCTCTCACAAGGCCCTATAGGTAAAGATCTTCCAATCGCCTATGCTTCTAGAAGTCTCAACCCCGCAGAAACTAGGTATTCCGTAATTGACCGCGAATTACTAGCAATAGTGTGGTCAGTCAAACATTTCCGCCCTTACCTATTCGGTCGTCGATTCAAGCTCGTAACAGATCATAAACCCCTCGAGTGGCTGTTTTCTGTCAAAGATCCAGGTTCTAGATTGAGTCGCTGGAGACTCAAACTGGAAGAATATGATTACGAAATAATTTACAAGCCAGGCAAGAAAAACGGCAACGCAGACGCCTTGTCTCGGATTGCTATAAATGTAATTCGATTGGAAGACGAAATTAAAGCTCTTACCACGCCGCAAAAGTGGCAAAACTACATAGAAAACATTCATGTCAGTTACGAGAAAATAAATCACTCGAACCACTCAATTTTTCATAGGAGTTTTCACGATGTAATTTTCTGCATGCCAAACAATCCTAGATCAAACGAAGACTTACGAATCTGGAACAAAATACGGGAGGACATAAACGACGACGACTTCACTTTTACAGACAAAATCGAAATAAAACACAGTATGACGAACAAAAACAAAAAGTTTTACTTAATCGAACGCGAACCACGCGATTTTAATCCGTGCTATTTTCGAGCATTTCTCGCAGTTGCAGACTTTCTTCCTGAAAACAATACCTATTACTTGCCAGCAATAAAAAACGTCGCCCTACCTAAAATTTTAAGTCAAGTTTTCCAAGATAAAAATGTTAAATTTGTCATTTGCCATGACGTAATAGTTAGAGATCCTCCTAAGGACGAAAGGAAAGCGATAATTAAAATGATTCACCTGGACCCTCAGAACTTCCATAAAGGCATCAATGAAACCCTTAGAAAACTCCAGCTAAAATATTATTGGCGAAACATGAGAGAGGACGTGATGAATTTTGTAAAATCATGCGAAACATGTACGAAAGCGAAAATAAATCGTAAAAACCTAGATTATCCTCTTGTATTAACAGAAACCCCCAATAGACCATTCGAACGCATAAACATTGACACCTTCGATTATGATAAACACTCATTCCTCTCTATTATTGACGATTTTTCTAAATTCGCTCAGATATACGAACTAGAAGACAAAACAGGTTCGACCGTGAAAAGAAAACTCGCAATTTATTTTCAACACTTTCCTATTCCTAAAAGAATACACACAGACTTAGGCAGCGAATTTAATAATAATATTATTAAAGAATTTTGTAAACTTTACGATATAAAATTAACATTCAGCGCCTCAGACCACCCCCAGAGCAACGGCAGCGTTGAACGATTTCATGCTACCCTCGCTGACAGTCTAAGATGCTTTTCTAATGATAACCCAAATGATAATTTAATCGACGCTATCCCTTTAATTATCAGCTCATATAACAACAGCAAAAATAGTTCAACAGGGTTCACTCCCCAAGAAACAATCTTTGGTCATTTAGACGTTACTAGAAATTTAATTAGCGCGTCAAACGATGCCGCGATCACCAATCTAGAAATTGAAGAAATGAAAACATGGTCTAACCATTTCTACCCTAAAATTCAGAACAACATCACCTTCTCAAAACAAAAAGCTAAAGATCGTTTTGACAGTCATGTTCATAATGCCTTACCAGAATACAGGGTAGGACAACTAGTATATTTGAAAAATATTCCCAAAAAGAAACATTCCCCCCGCTATACAGGGCCATACAAAATCCTGCGTCTAGTAAATGAACGTAACATAGAACTTAAGTTAAATTCTAGGAAATATATAATCAATATCGACAAAATCAAGCCTTATATCTCCGACGATGATTTTAGTTCATCTGACGACGAACCATTATCAGATTTAATAAGCCCTGACAACGAATCTGTTGTTGCAGGTCCATCTTCTGGACAGTAACCCAAACTCAGGTCACCATCTCACCAGTCGAAAACACCGTGGGATTATATTATGAAAGGGAAAACGATATAAAAATATCAAACGACCACTGGAAATTATTAGTTTATAAAGATCTATCTTTAATATACGATGCATTTAATCACAACGAATTAATTCTAGATACGCTCTCGCAAAGTTTATACTCCCCCAATAATTCTCATGAACAGAACTCCTTTGCGATCTCCATGAGAGCCCACTACAAGACGCTAGATGCAGTTTCTAGCCGAATTAATTATCTTTTCCGAAATGTAATGCTCGAGACACCTAAGAGATCCAAACGAGGCATTTTAAATGGACTCGGTTCAATTTGGAAATCGATAACAGGTAATCTTGATGCGTCCGATGGCGAATATTATAATAAATGCATAGACAAGCTAGAAAAAGATGACGTTGAAATACAAGAGCTATTGCGAAATCAGATCCAAATCGTGTCAGCTACTATCAAAACCTTCAATACTAGTGTCAGAAACTTGCAAATAGACGAACAAACTCTTAATGAAGATTTAGTCCAGATACAGCTTGCCATAGGCAACTTTTCAGATGAAAAGAGACTTCTCGAAAAGCAAATCAATCTTATCGGTATTTGCGAAAGTTTACTAGAATCATATGTCTTAATCGAGAGCGAACTCAAAGACATTACCGAAAGCCTTACATTTGCAAAACTTAAGGTTCTTCATCCTTCCATAATAAAATCAGATGAGCTTATGGATCAGCTTGTTTTAATTTCAAAATCTTTAGAACATAACAACTTACCTGTGCAGCCTAATTATAACAACTTACCAAAAATTATAGATGTTATTAACCTTGAAGCGTTCCAGACCGATAAAAGATTAGTCTTTATTTTACAAATTCCATTAGTTTCAAATGAATTATATTCAACCTATCACTTATATTCTATTCCTACAAGAGGTGTGACCACAGATACATTTCATGCAATTCTACCGGAATCAAAATACATAGGGTTGTCAAAGGACAACAGACAATACTTACGTTTAAGTAACATAAACCAATGCCAGGAGATAGACGATAATACATCACTCTGCAAAAATGTAGTCCCACTATCTGTAGAAAATCCCCCATGCGAAATCGAATTGATTGCGAAACTCTCCACAAACAATTGCAAGCCTGTCGTCATGCAATTTGAAGACTACAACTTAATTAAACTAAAGAAGAACAAATGGATCGCTGTCATATCAAATCGACTCCCAATTGTCTCCACCTGCCCGACCGATGCTACCAGAACTCAAATTATCAAGCAGAGTTCAATAATAACAATGCAACCAAAATGCAGTGCCTACGTTGGAGCCACGCAGTTGTATGCAGAAGAAGACAAGTCATCCAACTACTTTGAAAACGACATCATCCCTCAAGTTCCTTTCGATTGCTGCGAGGGCATTAAGAAAAATGATCCCATCAAGTTAAAAATGATCAAAATTAACAACATAAACCTAGATGAACTAAATACCGCCTCTCACAAACTTGCGGAACAAGAAGACATGTTAAACCAACTTGGTAAACAGTCCTTTGCAACGAAACATCTGGGTACCTTTGCCATTCTAACAATCATTGCATTCTCTCTCATCCTCACTTGGTGGTGCTGCCGTAAATGCGGAATACTACGTCATCTTATTGGGTACTTCAAAAGTTCCGGTTCTGACGATGATGGAAACGATAAACGACCAGGTTGCTGTGCACAAATCTTTAATTACTGCAATGTACAGTCACCAGTTACTAGACGCCATTCAAGCAGAACCTCGATTCACGCCCTAGATGAAATATCGTTCCAACAAGAAGTAACCCCATTATCGACGAACGCGATGCCACGCAAGACATCACACTCATCGAGGAAATTCTAATTCTCTATAATTTCCAACTTCGCCGGGAGGTGTTATGTGTGAAAACATTAACGTGTATGTGCAAGAACAATAATTAGTTATTATCAAGTAGAATTATTATTAATTTAGCATATTAAGACTCATAGAATTATGTATTCAAATTTAGTTCATCATTAACATTCGTGAGAGTCCTCTTATAAACAAATTTGTTACTCCTTAACAAAGTTTGTTGTTGAACAAACACATTTCTTAAATATTTATCTGGTCGTTGCCTGCCCGCACCCTGTTTGATGCAATATACTATAAACTTCCTTTGAAAGGGTCTAGCAGCCATCTACCAGATTAAAACAACTTTATTCTGTATTTAATTATTTATGTTATTGATAATTTATTGTCATTTCTTACTAACCAGTTGCATGCATCAGGCACTTCGTGCCTACGTGACTACCCTACAAGGAGGGTTGGCTCCCATATGTATCCTGTATAATGTTTACATCAAGAAGTTATAAATTCTCTTACGCACTCGATGTACAGTCAGTAGTTGTTCGGCTTTACCATCTTATGCCTCTCTCGATGAAATTATAGTTTGTAATCGGAACTTAATAAATATTAGTTTTTTAAAAAGTGAATTTTATCTTGTGAAACCTAAAAATAGAATCAGGAAACAGGACACTAACTTGAGAAAAAGCATAACCCCAGAAGAAAGGTTGATAGTAACTCTGAGGTAAGAATCTTATATTTATTATAAAATAAACATATTTTCTAACATACTTATTCCATTTTTATTTATTGGACCGAATTCATTAAAAGAAGCATTTTTGCTTATACTTGTCAAATTTTAAGGAAATGCTTCTGTTTATATTCATATATAAATTCTAAGCTAAACCTTATACGTTTAGAGTATAAGCATTTCCTTCATCTACTCGCACTCAAGTAAATGAGTATTCATAAAGTTTACATTTTCCTTCAAATAAGAAGCTTATCCTTTAGAAAATGTAAGTGTGCTCAGTAGCAGACTCATCTTTGAAGTGAAAGGTATTTTTCTGATCCAATTAACGTGGAGATGGCAGACTTTTTACACTTGGGAGAAGTTAAGAATTATAAACCCCGCTCAAGTACGCTTGCCCGAGATTTCAAAGGACTATTTCAAAGGAAAATGACACAGCAAATAAAAAAAATTGTAACGCCGTTTTATTGTCTATGAAATCGTCTAAAAGGTTTTCCTTTACGATTTTTCTCTAATCTCAATAATAAGACTGCTATCTCGGTGTAAAGAAATCCGCGGAATTTACTTTATGTTGAATATCTAGGAAGCCATGGAGATTTTCAAAAAAACAAAAGCTGTTTCGAATTAAGCTCATAAAACTGCACTTCTTTCCCCATTTAACCGTTCCTCTAACTGCAGTAGTTTAGGAGATCCCTGTACTAAACATTGAAAAAAACTCACCCTGTATTATTGCAATAAGTGATAACCTATTTAAAACACTAAAGCAAAGTGTGTCGGAAAAATATAGTTGTGATTGACATAGAAAAACAAAAGTGACATAAAACAATAATGAAAAAGATGGATTCCAAAATAAACCATTTTTAAACAAAGTTTAATGAATGTTTACATTTTACATTACATAACACTTTTCAACATTCCAGCATCCTGTTGCGTGTTTCCTGTCCTGATGTCGGATGAAATTATATTTATATTTTGTTTCAAAAGAACATTCTTGACATTTGAACAATTTGACATTTTTGGAATGTAATTTTGGAATGAAAAAGGACTACAAGCCACTTGTAATGCTAGAGAAATTTTTACTAGTGTCGATGTTAGCTGGCCTGGATCAGTCCACGACTCTAAGCAAATGAAGGAGAAACAGTAGGGGTAGCAGAAATACAAGATGAACAGGAAGGAAACGAAAAGATTCATATTCGTCTTCAAGGATAAGAAGTAAGAAGAAATTCGAGTGTTGTCATTAACAATTTAAATATAGAAAAAGTTTATTTTTTACTAAACATTTTATTTAACTAAAGTGATACAGAACGCTTTTGTAACTATTTAATTTATTTTTACAAACTGAAATAAAATTTGTTCTCAAGTTGAACAGGTTCCGGCCCCTCCTTATGCTGCATCATTTCCAATTTTTTTTCATAGTACTGCTATTGTACTAGACTTGTCCGATATTGTTGTAGCAAAACTAAGCGCTGAAGTTCTTTTGTAATGAGTCCTCTTGTCTCATCTGTTTCATATTTTTCAGAGACAATTTTTCGTTTAGGAGGCAACTCCTTACCGGCCAGCCTTGCAGATGAAGTTTGTGCAGCTGACGTGAATGCTTCAGCAGATGACGGATTGATTGACCCGGATGCTTGGGCAGATGAAGATGGCTCAAAAGACGTGGATGCTTGATTTTCTTGTTTGTCAGAAATATCAATTTGAATGCAACCTGCAATTCTCCCAATTGTAGGATTTGAATCACCTGCCATTGACTTCAGTAGTTTCCTTTCCCAATCGCGTAATCTTATCACTTTATTCCCAGTTTTCTTCATATCCTTTTTCTTTTTCAGCCTTGTTTTCATATTGTTGATTTTTTTTAATAAGCCTTTCGGATTCAAAGTTCTGCCAAATGTACTCTCGTATTATTATTTATTGTATTATTAAAATGTTTCCGACAAATCATTTTGCTTAAAGCTTTTGATTTTCTTTCTGATCGGCACGCTTCTCTAGTGGTGGTGATATGATAGACTGATGAGATGGAAATAACCATTGAAACATCGATGTCTCTGTCTTCACCATACCGTTGGAGTAAATGTGTCGTTCAGAAAGCATTATTGTTTTTCAACAATCGGATTGCTGTAATTGATATAATAATTTATTATTATTCAATTTGTTTCATACTCTCGTATCTTTTTTACTACTTTAATCGCTTCGTCCTTGCGTCTTTTGATTTTAGGCCCTTGGGATTTTTGTAATATTACGGGGGCATTGGCAATTTCATCAGCGATGAATAGTAAATCTCTACCACTTCCATTTCTCCATTTTCTTCATCGCTACTAGCTGAAGACATGATGCAGCACACAGAAAAACGCTGTTATAATAATATGTGTATTGCAGGACTACTGGACTTCGACTAATAATGTGCAGAAAAGGGTGTGTGGCTTATCTCTGGTTTCTACTTGTCGAAACACGAAAAAATTTATAGCTTCTCACAAGACCTTTCACTGCTATAAGAGAAGTAAATCCTCGCAAGCATAAGGTAATCATTATGAATACGAAAAGAAGGAAATCCTTCTTTTACTTCTACCTTTTACTTCAAAGCAAAACCTTATACTTCTACCTTATACTTGAAACGATATCCTTCTGTTTTAAGAATTCGGCCCATTGTAAGTATTAATATAATTCACCAACTGTGACGATTCTGATGCATATTGTTGATTTTTTGGGTCGGATGAAAAATTATCGTTTTCCGCTTCCTGCTCATCCAATAAGTCATTCAAAATACCCAAGACTTTTGACTTGAATACACGTTGTTTTCGTGAAGTAAGTTTTTCCACATCGCACGCTAAGCTGTCTAAAAACTTTGCAGTGGGACTCATCGTTGGTATGGGTTGATTCTGCACTGTGCGGCTTTTCAGAAAATCAATCATTGGTCCCGTAACTGCCTCCACAGCAGAAGTTTTTCGCTTAGTAGTTTTTTTTCTTGGACCCGAGCTTCTTGATGATTCAGTAGAGTCAATCCCTTCGTTATTTAAAGGGGTAGGGGAATCAATATCGCCACTATCTTCGTTAACAGCGATTTCTCCTGTTACCGGAATGTCTTCCTCATCTTAATTTTTTTGTGTTGACCGACAAATTTTTTTTAAAATGTCATGTAGTCTGCATGACGGGATCATGCAGACTACAGACTTCTCATGCAGAGAAGAAATGAAGGTATCATTTCTTGCGTTTTGTTGCTCCAGAGCCACTCGGTGTGTATTCTCTTAAATGTCTGGTATACGAATTTCGTAACGAATTCCATTTCGTTTTACACTCTGCAACTGAGAAGAAATTTTTGTTTAGATCATTTTTGTTTCTTTTGTTTCAGATTTCTGGCATTAGGCGAACGTTTTAATTCATTACATTACTATTTAAGAATTGGGGCTAGTACAATTAGTAAAATTGTAGAAGAAACATGTAGTGCTATAGGTATGGGAAATACATACTCCTATTCATATGAAAAAGCCAACAACAGAAGAATGGCTACAGGTGGCAACAAAATTTAACACGTTATGGAATTTTCCTAACTGTTTGGGGGCAATAGATGGAAAGCATATTCGGATACAATGTCCCCATAATAGTGGTTCAGGCTACTTTAATTATAAGTCGTTTCATTCGATTGTTTTCCAGGCAGTTGTAGATGCAGAGGGAAAATTTATATTTGTTGATATCGGAAATTATGGAAGGAATAGCGATGCAGGAATATTCCGACATTCTAACTTCGGTAAACTGTTATTAACTCGTCAACTAGATATACCTCGTCCACAACCAATATCTTTGACTGATAAAAAATACTTCCCGTTTATGTTTGTTGGTGACGAGGCATATTCTTTATTAACTAATTTATTACGACCGTTTCCTAGAAGACTTTCACAAAAAAAGTAATTTCCCACATGTCATTGGGGCTATTGACTGCACTCATCAAAATTTAATCTGGTGGTGGAGAAAATGCAGAGCTGTTTGGCAATCGCAAGGGGTACTTTTCCCTGAACGTGCAAGTGGTTTGTGATGCAAAGCTTAAGGTCAGGCACATTACAGCACGTTTGCCAGGAACAGTGCACGATTCAACTATATTCAACGACAGTCCTTTGCCTGTGCGACTGGAAAGAGGTGATTTTGGCTTCAGCAACTTTTTACTAGGGGATAGTGGGTATCCATGCAAAACGTTTCTTTTAACTCCAGTTTTTTTTTACAGACAGATTCATGTCTTTTGGGATGCGATTTTCTCTTAGGGTTCCTGCACCACCTAACTGTCGCCTACAAAGTTCTTCTAACAAGCTAACAGATGTAAATAAATTGTCAAAGTATAGTTTAGTTTCGCTCAAAATACCTGCTTGCTCCACTAAGCCAATGACCACATTACCCCCTTGACCAAGTCCGGTATCAGGCAGACGAGTGTGAGATCCACAGTAAGGTTCAGCATGAATTATGAATCCATTTGGCTCAGCAAGAACCCACAATTTGTAGCCAAACCGTATTGGTTTCCCACGTATAAATTGCTTTGCATTATGCCTTCCATAATATGAAACAACCACAATATGAAACAATGCTTTCATCGATGCTCAGGGTCGCCCCAGGTGTCATTTGCTTGAAAGAGTCATTGAGATAATCAAAAAGAGGTCTGACTTTATAAAACTTATCTTCAGAGATGTTCGTGTTGTCATTCAAATGGGTGTAATGTAGATTTTAGTGAAACCTGCGTCTACGCATTGCTTCTGAGACAAAAGTAACTTTGCAGTCTGGATCCGTTTGCCAGTACATTTCGCTTAATGGGCAAATGATGGTAACCTGGAAAGAGCATTATTCCGACAACCGTACAAATTTCATTGTAGGTTACATTTAGACCATGATTGCCTTTCTGAGATGCATAGATATTTGTTTGTGGAACGATATTTTTCAAGAGATTTTTTGGAAAAAAATGCATGAAAACATTCTAATGGTGATGAAATTGTATTTTTTAGAAAGTCTAAAACTGATGGCTCACTCTGTCTAATAGGAGGTAACTGGTAACTATGATCTGTGTTAGATGTCCATGTAGAAATTGAGGGTTTCACCGTTTTCGCGCTCTTGGGTAGTCTAGAAGTAGAGGGGAGTGGCTCTTCATCATTCTTCTCAGCAACATGTCTCTTCTATATGTTCCTCAGAAAGTGAATCCGATTGTACATGTTCTTCGTCTGAAGATTCAAATTCAACTGCTGCCGTAGCTCTCAAAATTTTTCCCGGTAGATGCTCTGTATTACCTTTTACTTCGTCATCTGATAGATCTGAATCTTCATCTGTATCAGCACCGGGTGGTTCATATGGAGGAATTATTCCTATAGATTTTATTTTTGTATTGGAACTGGAACCATATGGCTCTTCACATGCATTTAGAATCTCATCTACAGTATAATAAAAATCATCCTCAGATCAATTTTCAGACCTAAAACAACGAATAATTTGTCAAATAATGAAGTTGCATATAATATCAGGCAAGTGCTCAATGGCAACTTCAGTTGCCAACCGATTTTGAACCATTATGGCGGAAATAAATAAAAGAGTAACATATTAGCAATTACTTGATTAGAAAGAGAGATAAGTATTAAATAGTTTCTACTAAAGTTCATAATTTAATTACTTTCTAATAAAACTGTACTCACATTTTTGTATGCACTTGATTTTAACGTAAAGACGCACTAAGATTCACCAACACACTGTACACCAGTAACTAACACAATAATCCTCTAGACTGACTAAACTGGTTTAGCTAATGTATATTCGAGGAACTACAAAGATATATGAACATAATATTGTTTGTAACTTCTATACCAGGGCAAATAGACTGGCAACTGTGGTTGCCAATGAGCGCTAAGGGCCCCCGCACACGGGCAACTTATTAATCTCTGTGATTAAATAATCTAGTCGCCAGAAAGTTGCCCGTAGCTCTACAAAGCGCACACAGGCAACGAGATAGTTGCTTGTTCGTGAATTTTCAAAATGGATTTTGTCGAAACTGTGTGCGTTTGTGCCCTGCTTCTAAGGAAAAAAATGCAGAGAAAATATTGGGTATATCCAATGATTAGCAGAAGACTTGATGGACAATTTCATAAACTGTTCAGTTCAGCCCACAATGCTTTTTTTAAATTTCTGTCGGAGTACTCCTTCAATTTTCTATTACCTATGCAATGCCGGGCGTTTTTTTATTTCCTCAATGAAGGCCTCTACATATCGATACCTCAAAGCAACAGTGAGATGTCTGAAAAATGAGTGTTTTGAGAAAATGCTCTTGAAAGTTTTCCAAATTCGGAAAAACCTGTCTGTTTGAGCTAATTCTGTAGCAGCTGATCGCAGTTTTTCACAATGTTATAAAATATGGAACAACATTATTACTGTGCCGTTGATTTCGTTTACATGGGTATAGTTTCAGAAAAAAAACAGGATAAACCAGTGTTCCACGAATTAATGTAGAGAAAAAAACACATTGTCTCAGTGTTACATGAAGTGTATTTAGACGTAAGAAATCTATTATTTTATGCAATACAATTTTTATCACTAACATTAACACAATTTTTATTGTTATAATCGCTAATTATTACCTTCAGTTAAATGTTTCGAAAGCTCAAAAATACAAAAGAATTCTTATCATTCAGAAAATAATTATTTATAAATTATTCCGTAATATTATCATCATTCTGAATCAGAATTTTCATCCCTAACTTTCAAGTTTCGATAAAATTCATGATGAATAACTGGTATAGCTGGTGGCTGTGACTGCTGTGATTCACATAGGTATAGGAGATCACGCTTTTTTTTGGCTGTAATGCCTTGTGGACCGTGATAGCAAGGCTCCAAGGCAATGTCACCTCTGTTGCCTCTAGTTTTATATCTTATATTTATTTTTTTATAATCTTCATCTTCACTGTACCCGTTCTTATAGAAAACCGTATTCTTTTCTGATTTCTGTACTCTAACTACTTTTACTTCATTCCATTTCACTTTTTCATTTTCTGAATTCAAGTTAAAGTTTTTGCCCATTTTTTCTGAAACTGTTTTCCAATTAATGAAATTTGTTGCATGCATCTCGGTTACTGTGTATGGATTTCCACTTTTTTTGGCACACGCTATCACAGTTGATAACTGGGATGGAACAAAAAGTGGGCCACTTCTTAAAATTCTTGTTTTCTCTTTCTCAATGCATGCGTGCATTGAGTCGCCTTCGTTTTCGGTGTGGCCAACAACTAAGTATTTGTGAGTAATGCTATCGATATTAAGATTTTCTACGCAATATAGATACATAGAGAAAAGGACCTTGTTTTTGTTTTGGGCAACACAATTATCACTATAGAAAATGACATCGCGTTTGTTACTCTTGGTGACAACTACTTTTAGAAAAACATAAACGCAGGTTGTTATTTCATTAGCCCCTCTTTTTGCCATTTCCTCATGCCAGAGGTAGCAGTAGCCTAGTTTTTGACCTAAATCGAAAATAGTGAAGTTTAGATTGTTCAGCTTTGATTTGTAAAAAAAACTGTTATGGTTTCCTTGTGGAAGAGTAATGACCGCTTGAAGATCATAGCAGCAAGTTATAATATCGTTATTCTCTTGACATAGCTTTTTGTCCTTCACTTTTTCCACTCTTGCAGCCTTCACATCATTTAAATGAGCCTCATGTTTCAATTTTGAGTCGGGATCTCCACCATCAGTTCTAAAACCTTCGCATAAAGAACACACCTTTTTCGGTTTATGAAAGCCAATGTTGAACTGAGAATTGAAAACTCTTTCATAAATTGGTTTTTTCACCCATTGTTTACCTTCCTTAATACATTTATCTTTATAGAGGCGGTGCATTAGTGTTAAGTTCAGTGAACCTTCCAAGTACTGTTTTTTTGTCCTGGAACGGCAGTAGTGAGACTCAATACGTGGGAACGAATTAATATGAGCAACTACATCTTGAATCTTCTTATCTTCAGTTTTATTAACATGATTACCATGTTTTCCTCTTTTTTCCTCCTCTACATACCCATTATCACTTGTCTTTGAAATAACAGTTGCCACTGCATTGTTGGAAATACTCAGTGTAGATGTGAAAAACTTTTTACATACTCTAATGCTTTTCCCATTTACAACAAAGTGGTAGCCCTTGTTAATTGAACGTTTCCTGCCATTATCTTTCTTAGGTGAAATGGTCGTTATACATTTTGAGACGAAGTCTCTTTGACGATTTTTGTCACGTAAATCATAGAAATTCTTCAGGAGTTCTTTCCTATACTCCAAGCTTATTTTACTAGTGCATCCAAAAGTACAGTTTTCACAAGCAGGCTTCACTTCTTTACATTGATGCACCTTCCCCATCCTCGACACATAGCTTTCGCCTGAGTTAATTTTAAGTTGATGTATCGATATATTAAACTCAAATCGAGACATGATTCCCTGACCAGTACCAGGTTAATAAACGTTGGCGGGGGGCTGCAAAGAGCAACTTAAATTATTCGTGTGTGTAGTCGTGTCTGAACACGTTCGTTCTATTTCTACCGGCAACAGTTGCGTCGCCCGCCGAATAGGGCAGATCGCAATTTTTTAGTTGGCGCAACTAAATAATCGCCTGTGTGCGGGTTATCGTAAACAACAGTGTGTTCTATTTAACTGATTAAAAAGTTGCCCGTGTGCGGCCTCCTTAATGGATTAAGAATAAAATATCCTTTATATTTATTTGTATGTTATTCAATATACATAATAATAATTATTATTATGTAATGTATTTTCAGTATTTTCTATTTAAGAAAATAATTTTTAAAAACCCCACAGTTTTTTGAATTACTTTAAGGCGCTGAATGAGTATTTCTCAGGGCCCCATAATCCCTCAATGGAAAAGTCTCGAGTAGTATAATCAATATATTTAATTTTCAAGTTATTCGTTTTTTTATCTCCCACTCTTTTTTTTTAATTTTCAACTCTAAATCTAAAATTAAACTTTGCTTTTGAGCGTTTATAAGTTTTTGCTTGAAATAGCGTTCTCTGAAACTTAGGGAAGCTCTCTTCGTCTTTACGATACGTAGGGGGGTTTTTGATTTTTTAGATTTAGAAAGGTTGAAGGTGTTGAGTCTTGAGGAATGTACTCTTCATCATCACCTGGAAACAAAAATCCACACGTATCAATAATTTATTCTATCATGTCAGTAAATGATACCATAATTTTTCGCAAAAAATTCATGCCTGAGATTAAACCTGTAAAACTGTAAATAATCAGAATTAGGTAATTTCTCATGTAGTTTTACAGATTCAATCTCGGGCATGAATTTTTTTTCCCAATGATCTAAATTGAGTGTTCATTTTTCCCAAGTGACAGAACTAAAAAGTAAAAAAGTACCATGGTATGAAGCATCCAATTCAGAATTACTTCCTACATTTGCTGGGTTGTCGTCTTCAGTACATGGAATCAAAATTCTGTTGTTGCGGCAAATTAAAAAAAAAAAATAAGATACTCAAAAAAATACAAAAAAGAGCCAAAAATATTAATAGAATAAAATTTATTAGCAAAGCAACTAATAACTACCATGATATGATGCAGCCGAATCGAAATCATTTCCTAAGGGAGCGGTCTTTCCCCCAAGATTCCCAAAACCTGCTGGCTCACTCGGCTTAATGCAGCAGCTTCATTTGATCCACCTCCGGGTTTTTTTATTTCAACCTAAAATAACAATGCATATTATTATACACAACATGGCTATGTGCATGGAGAAATTTCTCATGTATTTCTTCGTGCTCAGAAGCCGATTCCACAGTCGATATGTGTTTCTGTGAAACCGGCATGAACTATGTTTAGGAATGTTTCTAATACCCATTTTAAACTTAAACTAGACCATTTTAATATGTAGATATTTCTATTATAACATCGATAATGATAATCACTTCACCTTACAGTGTGAATTACTCACTTTCAGGATGCGATTTTCCTGGAACGGGGTTTGCTTCATTTTCCGTGAGCATGTACCACGATGAGTGGTCATTCTCTGGACCAGGCTCCTTGAGCATGTGGTAATTGCATACCACTGCCATTCCATATGTGCCAGTTGATTCGGCACAAAGTGATGTCACCCGAGTTTCTTGATCAACACATCTGGTGTTGTTGAACATCAAGGGTCGGCTAATGACTTGCAGAGCAAATCAGCCGTGTTCCGGGAGGTTTGACATCTGGACAGGAGTGACTTTGAAAGTCTTGGTCGTGGAAAGTCGATCGGAGATCCACCTTATGAAGCCCAGGTTTAAACTGGTGTTGGCGACTGAAGCCGGGAAAGCATCAGGAGTGATGCCTTGTGCGAAAGCTAAATTCTTAGCCTCGGCGCGTCGAAATTGCAGGTTGCGAAAGCCCAACAAGTTGGGTGTTGCTTGCAAGCCTGCTGGTGCAAGTGCGGACGGGTAAACGCCTGGGGTCTCTTCTGAGGCCGCGTGGCGGACTGTCTCTGCAGTGACTCCCAAACAGGGAATCTCTTCATAGAGGTTGTGGGTGTCGTCCACGTTTCCGAAATATCCACCGAATCCCTGTATCCGTGCTACAGGTAGAGCGGGGAACGTTGGGTAAAGGTGTTGCGAGCCTTTCGTTACTATGTTCCCAAGTCCTGAGAGGAAAAGCCTCTGAGGTTCAAGTTGGGAAAATGTACTAGTAGCGATTAACTCGGCGATCTGGCGCTCCTGTTGTGTCAGGGGCTGGTCATTCTTCAGCTTCAAGCTGATAATGCGGAACCAGAACACAGCGGTGTCGTAGTAGGTCAAGTACTCTGGCAGCAATACTTTGGACAGGTTTGGGTCTTCAACCAACAACTCCTGGTAGGGTCATCTGAGACAACTCAGGGAGTGCGGCGGCGCTGGGAGAGTGTGTCGTACGGAAGGTGACTTCGCGTACACTCATGTTAGCGGAGAAAACACTGTCGGCAAAGGGAGACCCGGAGGTCAGCTTTTGCTGCAACGCATCGTGATCTGCGTCACGGGGGGGGGGGGGGGGGTGGGGGGCAGAGCCGCAGCCCGAGCTGGGCGTCTGGGAGCACGTGGCGCAGGGGCTCGACGCGGGAGTGGTGCCTCTTGGGCGGCGTCGGGGTTTTGCCTATTTTCAGGGCGACCTCTGTAGGGTCTTCGGCCCTGGTTGCGCGGTGCTTGTAGTGCGTTCGGTTCAGCCTCCATTGCAAATGGGGATTTGGCTAAAAGGAACAGGGGGTTTTACGTCTAGAAAGACGGTTAGAAGAAGGAATAATAAAATATTTGCACTCAATTTTGAATCATCCTGTATATGGATAAGGATATAAGTGGATTAACTGTTGTTTAAACATCGTAACTATATAAATTTCTTTAGTTTAAATACTGTAAAATTCATTGTAAATTGGATTTAACATAAACATGCATTTGCGCACTCTTAGAGCTCTTAGTCTACGCATAAGAGTGCGCACATGAGTGCATAAGAGTGCGCATCAGATTTAGTAAAGATTTTTTGGAGGAATTACAAAAGTATTTTGGATATAATCTTACACTCAGTAGAAAAATATTCAAATATATTGAATGTTAACAAAAGTAAAACATAAATATCTACATTCTGTAAATAAATAGCCTCAAAATAACGTACATTCTTCTCGTAACAGAACACTTAACTATAAAAATAAAACGATATATTTTTAAATTAAGAGGTACAATGTATGCATATAACTCTCCAGAACAATAGGTTGTGCACGATTCATGCCACCAATTTTGGCACTGTTTGCACATTATCCAATCCTCCTCCGTTGGTGAGTCTGAATAGGGTTCATCACATCTTGGGCAGTCATAAGCTTCGTTAGTTTCTGATTTGGATTTAGTTGCTTGGCTTTTCTGTGGCCCTGGTATTGTAGATTTTAGTCCAGATCCTGATGTTTTAGCCATAAACTTAATTGACGAAATCGAACCCTTTTTCGTGGATAACCATCGAACTACATCTGTACCCAACAGAATTAAGGTAAGTGCTTGAAATCGAATTTGTATTTATTAGTATTTTGCATTTTATTATTTTTAGGTGTTGTGCGCTTTGCATTTTTTTGCACATGGGAGCTACCAAAAAAGTTTGGGCCAAGATTTTTGTCTAGCACTCAGCCAAACGATTGTAAGCCGCTGCATAAATGCAGTCAGTGAAATCCTGGCAACACATCTGGGTCATCGTTATATAAAGTTCCCTAGAAACGAAGAAAGTCGGACAAGGATTAAAAGACGGTAATTTTACGTTATTTAAAATTTTACACCCTGTACTAGTTTATTACATAATAATCAATGTAATATTTAAATTTTCAATCTAAAACTTATAATTTACATTATTGTTTCTTTATTTCAGTTTTATGGATAGGTTTCACTTCCCGGGTGTCATTGGGTGCATAGATTGCACTCATGTGGTGTAACGTACCTTACTGGGGTCTTGTACAAACCCGGTGGAAATCTCCGTTGTCCTTCCTGAAAAGCTTACCAAAAGTTGACCTGGTTCTTTAAGGCGAGCGAAAGCGTTTTGATGGGAAGTGATGCTGGGAGAAATAAAAGAAGTATTTCATTTCTCAGACCATTTTAATTCAAAAAGCTTAGTCTTTAGATGATTTTACCATGTTCGGGAGTTTTCCTCCCATTTCCATTACTTTTCAAAGTTTCGTGAAAAATGTTTTGATTTCCCTGGATATTTAACAATATTAGACTGAATTGATAATTAATGGTTTCCCTGGCTTTTGATGATAATTTTAATTTGATTGATTTTAATTGATTCATTGATCTGTCTGAAAATCTAAATTAATCTGTCAATAATTAATTGGTCTATTCTATCCTCTAGGTTGTGATGGTCTTCTGGTTCCTTTGATTTTATTCTGAAAAGAAGGAGAAAATTCGGGAGAGTATGATGTTCAAACATTTTGACATTCGATGTGATTTAAAAAATGTAATCATTATCGGTAACCCCTTCTCGAGTGTTACTGAGTAACCTAATCATTTTCGTTTTAGCATTTTGCTATTGTTTCTAGGCTTTCCTAGTTCTTTGGATAATTATTGTAGGATTAGGTGAGATTATAATGCAAATATTTAAATTAGCCTTCAGGACAGGCGAAATTTATTCTGAATTGAGCATTGATTTAATTACTGTAATTAATTACTTGTAATTAATAATGTGTTATTGGTATGGTGCTTTCGAGTTAACTTCTCGTAGATTTATAAAAAGACTAAAAATGTGCTTAGCTTTAAAGGGTTTAATTTTCCCTGTTTGATTTTGTATATTGGATAGGTTTGTTTATTGACTTTCAATTGAAGTCCACTTTTATTAAATGCTTTGTATAAAAATATTAGACCTTAGTCCATTGTGTCTTTGGTTACCTTAGTAACAGAATATGATTGGTTCATAAGCTTAGAAGTATAAATATTGCGCATTGTGTTTGTTCATTTGGTTTATTAGGTTTATCAGAAAATATTTGACTGATAATAATATATTTATTTATTCTGTTTAGACTTAAAGAATAGTTCACCTTTGGTGAGGCTATGGTAGTGTTAATTGATTATTAGATATTATAAATTATACGATAATCTCCTAATCATAGAGTTTTGATTGGATCGCTTTTGCGAGATAATTATTTATGATTATGTTCGAGATTTTATTTATTATGATAGTCTCTTTTGGACTGTTTAATATTCCTGTTATCTTTGTAACATTTACCAATTTTGGTAGGTACTATTTTTATATTGGTTTTAGATTTGTTTGGTTTATAGTGCTAACGTCACTTGTAAAGTTAATTTCCTCTCTCTCTCTCTCTCTTTTCATTATTCCTGTTTGTTTCACTGTTAATGAATTATCTGACCAGGTAAGGATAAGGAAAACCAGATTATTTAGGGAACAGTACTGCCGTCACCTGACGTAAGACAAAAGAACGACATCTCCAAGCCTGGAGGGTAGCGAATTGACCGCGCCGGGTCGACAAATAATTAATATCCCACGGTGCGAAACGTCATTGCGCTCGAGTGTTTTATATTTATCGTTGCAGCAATTTGCTGAATATTTTATATTTATCGTTGCAGCAATTTGCTGAATATTTTATATTTATCGTTGCAGCAATTTGCTGAATAATTATGTTGTTTTCGTTGGCCGTCTGGTTGGTATAGAATTTCATTATAATTGTTGATAACTTTTGATGTAGGTTTAATAATTTTTTGTTGGGCCTCTTGGGCTTGATATAGGTATGTTTGTTGGTATTTTGATTTTTGTTTATGCCTTGTTAGGCGTGATGGTTTTATCACATTTGATATAAATATACTGTTGATTTGGCCTCGTTGGACATAATTGTTTATAATGTTTGTTTGTTTGTTATAAATATAGTTTTGGTTTAGCCGCTTTTGGGCATGATTGTTGATAATATTTGTTTATAAATATAGTTTTGGTTTAGCCGCTTTTGGGCATGATTGTTGATAATATTTGTTTATAAATATAGTTTTGGTTTAGCCGCTTTTGGGCATAATTGTTGATAATATTTGTTTATAAATATAGTTTTGGTTTGGCCGCTTTTGGGCATGATTGTTGATAATATTTGTTTATAAATATAGTTTTGGTTTGGCCGCTTTTGGGCATAATTGTTGATAATATTTGTTTATAAATATAGTTTTGGTTTAGCCGCTTTTGGGCATGATTGTTGATAATATTTGTTTATAAATATAGTTTTGGTTTAGCCGCTTTTGGGCATGATTGTTGATAATATTTGTTTATAAATATGGTTTTGGCTTGGCCGCTTTGGGCATGATTGTTGATAATATTTGTTTATAAATATGGTTTTGGCTTGGCCGCTTTGGGCATGCTTGTTGATAATATTGTTTATAAATATGGTTTTGGTTTGGCCGCTTTTGGGCATAATTGGTTATAGTATTTGTTGATAAATGTAGTTTTGGGTTTTGTTGTTGCCTTGTTGGGCATAGTAGGTTTTACGATTTACTGAAATCTAACTGCTGCAACTTAACTAAGATAGACTAGTCACTTCTGGTTGAATGCTATGTGGGACCCTTGGCAACTACCACAAAGCGAGAGCTCTAAATTAATAGAGGTGGCATGGTGATAGCCCAGCTTGGTCCGCTTGAATGGCTAGAGAGGTTGGATTCTCATTTGTCAGTCAGCTGCCAAGAAGCTGCTTCCAGGACCAAACCGACGCGATCACATTGCTGCCTGCATGAAGGAGACGGCGTCGTGAAAACCTTGTACCTTGGTTCTCGGGAGTGGCTAGAGGAGTTGGATCCTCTTTTGCCAGCCTCAAACCAAGAAGGGCGAACGGTTTGGGTTTTCCCACATAGTGATGGTACCAACTTATTAGAGTATAGATTCCAAGAAAGATTATTTGGATAGGAATCCATGAAAATATATGAGAATAAATGTTTGGAAAAGTTGGATTTTGATTGCCACAACAATTTATAGGATTTTTCCTGTTTGTAATGAACGACAAGCAATTACAATGTGCTTAGAATGTAGTTTCCAGGAACGGATACTGGTTTGATAAAATAATAATTTCTCGATGAAGTCCCAGAGAAACTGGGGTCACTTCCTTGATTTGTTTCCGGAAAAGTCGGATAATTTGAAGTGTATGAACTTATTTGCATGGAAACGTCGATAAAAGATTATTCGAAAAAGAGAGAAAATGTTTGGCTCTTTTTCTGTTGTTTTAAAGTTGAGAGATTCATCGTACAATGAAAAAAAACTGAAGAGGTGCTGACAATAAAATTAATCGGTCCTTTTCGTAGTGATTGTGGGTGCTGAGACATTTCCCTGATTATTAGACGGAGCTAGGAAAATATTGTAGATGAGCAATATCATTTAGAAAGATGGTTTGATAGGTATATTTCGACTGCGAGAGTCTGTGTTGAAACTCGGCTATTTGACCGTGTTGATTATTGGAAATGCACCTGATAATTATTTCTTTACAGTCACAAGTGAAAAGTATAAGTCTTGATAAGAAAATTTACCAAACCTTATCTATGATCATGAAACTGATCTTATTCGATATTCAAACCATAGTGCTAGTGCTATCTGTAAAGATATAGTTTATTAGCTTTATTAATAAACTAGGTATCTCCCACCTAAACAGCCTATATACCAACCAGAGGTTCTTTTGATATAAACCCAGAATGCATATATGCTTACAATAAGCTTGATTTTGCATTGAATTAACACTGCCTCATTCTCCGAGCGCCAGTGTATAGACAAACAATAATTCATTAACAGGTCCTAGATCGAAAGGTACTTACATGAACTCATTGTGTCTAAGTTCCACACATGGCCTTTTAACCCTTTTCTTTGCTCTACTACTAACTACTGTCACACTGTTTGCCTTCTCACTCACACGCTTGCGTTTTCTTCGAAACGGAAGCCTTAAAACCCCAATGAGTCATCCTACTACCTTTTTAATTACATTTTGGCAAATGTAGACGCGAAAAATGAAAGAGAGCTTTGTACAAAAACGAACCACTTGATTTTAAGTGGATTAATTTCATTTGGTCATTTCATATTTTGCTTTAAGCGCTTTAGCATGAATTTATTCTAAAATTGATTGGTTCGGAAGTTAATGAATTTGGCTTTATTTGTCCCTAGGGGAAATGCCATAAGTAGTAATTAAATATTTTTTCAAGGGTTTTACCATATCGGTTGATAATGATTGGTTTAAAATTTGATTAAATAAAATGCAAAATAATCTCCCTATACCTCACAAATAATTATAAAAATAATAAATTTAAAGTTAGTATACTTATTATTATTAATGAAACATCTATGGCCGCTATATAAACACACAGGTTGATAAAAAAATGTTATGGATATGTTCAAGTAAAGATGATCGAAAAAAATAGGTATGAGCAAGAAAATATCATAATTGTTGTAAAATGTACACCTGACCTTTTATTAGCCCTCGGGGTGTCGGAGCTCAACGGGGGCCTTCGTCTGGATGGCTTCCAACGCTGCAGGTCTTGGAGGACGGTGGTGGGCAGTTGTTGATTTGTCTCTCCATCTTCGTTTCACTAACACTCGGGGTAGAAAACACCTTCCACAAATTTCCCGTTCGCGAGACAAAATTAGATCACCTGAAGTAGTACTGAAGTGCGAGAAATAACGGCAGGAGCAGGAAGTCACTAATAGGCTCTTTAAGACCTTACTAGTTACTGCTCCGAAGGTTAAATTTCAACTGTCTAGCTTTCGTTTCAAAAACTTCCGCTTTCCTCAAAAAAAATCTCCGGCAGTCGGCGAAGGAGGTCTCCCAGCCAGCCAATCGTATTATTTTTAGGTCTCCCCTAACCAATCATGTTCGACATAGTATCTTCTCTTTGTACTTGGGTTGACTAATGGGTCTTTAAGTGTCCATCGGTGAATTCAAAGAACTCACCTATGAACTGAGCGGTCTCCTCTGAACGTCTCAAGCAATTTCGTTCCGGTTTATTTAGGGTCTGCTTTCTTCCTATTTATAACAATAAACTGCCCATTAGAGTGTTTCCAGCTTTAAAGCGATTTCACGGCAGCTTGTAAAAATTTACTACCGTCTGGGGTTGAATAGAGTTGGGTTATGAAATTCTATGGTAGCCAGGTAGGCTAGTCACTTAAATATATATTAGCTATAATGCAACGCTAGACCATATCGCTGGTGACGAGACATTGGTATTCAATACCTATGAAAATTATTTGCCGAGAGATAAATAAGACTAATAAAGAAATGGGTCCTTTTGTATAATATCTCGCCAGGCTCCTTTTACATGGTCACG
Organism: Malachius bipustulatus; assembly: GCA_910589415.1. NCBI lineage: Eukaryota > Metazoa > Arthropoda > Insecta > Coleoptera > Melyridae > Malachius > Malachius bipustulatus. The sequence goes on from OU342633.1 coordinate 10,957,061, forward strand.
TAGGTATTGTCCTTCAAGGATATTGTTCTCTTCACACTAAACTTTAGAGAAATTCTTATACTTGGAAGCTGGTGATTTCTCAGATAATAAGCGAAAAAAATTGGCGGTGTTTGATAGAGGTGATATTTTTTTTGAATGTATTTCGGTTCGTTTCAGTGGCTATTGTTGCACCTCCCTTGAATGACTTGGAACACCCTGGATTCGCATACCTGAACAGAAAGGGTTACCACAGCATCAATGTTCAGTTGGTAGGTTTTAAATCGAATAATAAGTAATATAAGTACCTATCCTAACTGATTATTGTTCGTAGATTTGTGATGCAGATTTAAAAATTTTAAATTGCAATGCGAGATATCCAGGAAGTACTCATGATGCAGCCATTTGGAGGATGAGTATGGTATCTCGCATTTTAAATGATGGCTATGATGCAAATATCCGCGGTACATGATTACTAGGTAAGTTAAAATTAATTCTGTGTATTTATAAATTTATGAGAATTTGATTTTAGGTGATTCAGGGTATCCGCTGCAGCCATGGCTGCTTACGCCGATTGAAGGTGCAGCCGAAGGTACACCAGAAGGCCGATACACTGCTGCACATATTCGAACAAGAAATGTTGTCGAGAGGTGCAATGGAGTCCTAAAAAACCGTTTTCGATGCCTATTAAAGCATCGCGTACTGCATTATAGACCTACACAAGCAGATAAAATTATTAATGCCTGCTGTGTTTTGCACAATATTCTTGTTGCAAACAATATAGTAGAGGTGGAAGTTGATCCAGCCATAGAGCTAGATGACGATCAGCCAGACAACAACCCAGGTCAGTTTATTGCTAATATTAAATTTAAAAACTAATGATTGCTTTCGTTACAGAGCCGCCACAAGGAGACGTTTTAGCTCTAGGCAGACGAATTAGAGCCCAGTTAATTCGCAACCATTTCACAGAGGTTGCTGCCTGAATCCTTTTTCTTTTCAATTTGTAAATATGTACACAACTTATAATAAAATAAACTTCATTGCAAACAGGACTTAATAATATTAATTAATACAAATTTTAATACATACAAAACAAAACTACAAAAATTCTAATATATAAATAAATATTTATACAGTATTTAACTAGAATTGAACTGCTCCCTTTGGATTTTGAATTCCAATTCTCTTTCTCGCAAGGCAAGTTCTCTTTCTTTTAAATCAAACTCTCGCGATTTTTCTTCTCGCCTATTCTTGGCCTCATAGAATCTAAGCTTCAATTCTTGCTCCCTTAACTCCAGCTCCTTTGCCCTCAGGTTTGGGGACAGCACCTCTGATGCCGCCCTGGCATCTCTTCGCGCAGCCGCAAATGTGTCGACCACCGCTTTCAAGCTTGAAGCTGTGCAAAAAAAAAAGAATTAGGTCATAAATTATGAACAATGAAATTCAAAACTTACTGCTTGTACAGGGTGGCGACTGCAAGGGCTTACGAATACTTCGAGGGGTATTGCTCACATTCCTGTTCTCCGTCAGAAATGAACGGGTCGGAGGCACGCTCGACGTAGACCCCGAGGGCCTGCTCTGCGAAGCCGAAGGGGAAACGAAAGTCGACGGGGGCACACTTGGTGTAGTCTCCATTGAAGTAGTGTCCTCATCAGACTCCAGCCCAAGTTCGTTAACATTTTCGTTACCTGTCACAGTAACCCATGTTAATGCATCCATTAACTTGGCCTCCGCTTCCGACAACTGCCTCCCGTCGTCTTCTGCGCCGCCTGTTCGGTTTCGTACCAAAACCATTTTCCTTGATTTTTTCCTGGTATTGCATTTCCAGTCAATAAATGTCTGTGAGCAGAATATTTTGAGATAAATCCTATTAATACTGCATTGACGAATGCCTAAATAACTCGTTCAAGAATTTTAATCTACTTCAAAGTAAATGTAGTTAAAAATTTGTAGTTTCTTACCCTCATCCACTGATGCGTGGTTCGAGCAGGTCCTGATCCACAGCTATTTAGGACCTCGGTCAGCTGAGACCATAAATCAGCAATCACGCTTTGCTCGGTTGGTTTGGTTTTACCATGGAGCATGATATTTTTGTGCTTGGTGACAAAATCCACCATGATATTCAATTGCTCTTTGGATGTCTTCGTTTTTGAAACACCTGCCATTTTTCTTATTAATAGCAGATTAATATTATTCGGAATGAAGTTCTACAGGAAACACAAGAACACAACACAACACAAAACAACCAAGGAAATGAGAGTTGTAGACTTAACGTTTTTCTCCCGTTTTCCGTTGTTATACAGGGTGAGTCAATAGTGAGAGATCGGAACATTGCTATTCAACCGTACAAGATGAAACAAAATTTCAAACGCCATCCCAAATCATTTGTTACTCTGCATATTTCAAAAATATTTTCAATTATACAGGGTGGACCATATTTTGCCTACATGTATGAATTTTTTTTTTTCAAATGGAACCCCCTATATTTTATGATATATTCTTATTCGACTGTAAAATAGCTTTATGTCAATACATATTGTTTGACATTTAGGTGCGGCGTTGACATTTAAAAAAATATTTTCAAAAAAATTCATCGCATGCATGTATTTACTGAAAAGAAGCCTCAGAACTTAGTTTTGGAGTTTTAAGGTTGAAATTTGGTATCCACATGGAGAAAGGCCAGGTCTATCATCGCGATATAATGACATTGAGATCTGCTATACAGGTGAGTATATGAGGGGTCTAGAATCAGGTGGCAATATCCATTTTGATGATTTCCCAGTAGAGGGGAAAAACTGTTTTGAGCTAGTTAGTCTGCTGTTAGTTGCACACAAATGAACTACAAGTTTCCGAATAACCAACGATGTAAGAATGCATAACAGTTTCAAATCTAGCGTCAACTGTCTTTGAAATACTCAACTTTTAATTTTGGATGTTGCCATGTTTGATCCTGAGATGTGGATAATGCTGGGTTTGAGTCTAAAACTGCGCATATTGTGAACAATACTTTGAATAGGATTACTATAGGTATCATTATTAATTCGATTTTGTAGGTAAGGAATAATTCAGCTTAGAAAAACATAATTATTTAATGAAATAAAAAATAACATTCTTATGCATAATACTATAAAAGAAAACAATAATAAATTTATTTCGACAAGCCACTCAGGTTAAACATTATTATAAGCGATTAAATTAAAATATCAGGAACCTCTGGGTGGAATTCACAGCCAGTTTCTTCTTCAACCTGTTGGGTATTTTCTTCCGGCATGCTGTTAGGTAGTTCAGTGGGGATTATGGAACTATAGTATTCTAGGTCCTCGGCGGTTCGCCAGTCTTCCCCGAAATGCTTAAGAAGCAGCTTATTGACATCTTGCAGCTTAAGAGGGTTAACTTGTGGGTTTCCTTCATTTACCTCAACGGGATCAATGTACCTGACAGATTGGCCTTTCTTAGTAACAGTCTTCAGTACATTTAGATCATTTTTGTAATATTGCTCACCTCTAACAAGAATACTACTCCCAGATGCACTTCGCTCCAAGTAAAACCGCTTACTTGCTTTAAATTGGAAATGCCACTGACCTGGGGGTTTTAGAACATTTTGGAGGCTAGATTTCCAGTCAAAGATTCTGCAGTCGATCCCCATGCGAATGACAGTCGCAGATTCCGATATGAGGTCTAAGTATTTTTGTGGATTTTCGACTACCTCCAATTTTCTAATTTTTTTCTCAATATTGCCAAACACACGATTTGGCGGCAGAAACGAATGTCATGTGACTGGGAATACCAATTCCATTTTCGCATTCCGAGGAGCTTTTTCGCTTAACCATTGCATGCACATTCCCAGCATTGTTGTGTTCTTGTTCTGTCCATTGCATCCGTCAGATACCAGCCGGATTGTAACATATTTTTTTCCTTCATAGCTATCGAAATTTATTTGGCACAAACGGTCATAGACTGCTGAACTTATCTCATTCGACCCTTTTCCAAATTCGTTCTCTGTCCAACAGTATGAGAAAACATTTTCTTTGGTTAATTTGCTTTTTGAATCACCTATAACGATGGTGAAGTTGTAAAGATAAAGCTGCCTGGAATAGTAGGCGCTCTGATCCGGAACCTTTGGCAATACAAGATTCTTTTGGCAATCGAACGAAAGTGTAATTAAGTCATCTCTTTTTTCCTTTAATAGGGAAAAAAATGCTGCAGCCCTGGCTTTATGGATCTTTTTCTCCGTCATTATCTGATTCTTGATTTCTACATCTACAGCGCGTTTCAGTTTTTCACCATACTCTAAACAAGTCGAGCATACGTCTGTTCGAGGAGAACCAAAACTTAAATTGTATTTGGTATTGAAAATGTGACGAAAATAGGCCTCTTTAACTTTTTCTTCTTCTGTTGCCAATTCGGAATAAATTCTGTATAACTTCTTAATATTCAGATCTGAAGACAAATACATCCTGGCTGATTCTCCTCGGCAGTAATGACTTTCGATGCACTTCAGCTGATTGATAAACTTCATAACTGCATTTTGGCGTGTTGAATACAAGACAGTTTTTCGGTCACCACCCCTTTTTTCTATAGGTGCTTCACCATGCTTAAAAAACTGCTTCATAACGTAAGCTAATCTATGCTTTGTTATGCCTAAAATTCCTAGGAATGCTGGCTGACAAACAAGAACAGTGTTTTTTGTGTCGTCTCGCACATGGCAGTAAATCTGGAATTTTTTACTTGCATGGGTATTGGAAGTAGGGCGACGACGCTTAGTCTGTGTAACGGTGCAATACTTTAGAAGAAAGGCATCTTGAGTTTGTTTGTTAGATGTTTTATAAAATGCATCCCTAAAATTTTTTATTTCTTTCATTTTTAGAGATGTACATTTAAGTTTATTCTTTTTCACATGCTGACATGTTGGAAACTCTGGCAAGTCCTTAGATGCGTACCTGTAAAAGAAAGACTTACTGTTTTTATGATGATAACAGACCCTTAGTAATGACATTTTATTGTTAGAAGCTCATAAAAACACTTTAACATCCGTATATCAACTTAAAAATCATATTAGCCTTTTCAAAGATAATAACAATACTTTAATAATTCTATCCAAAGTAATTAGATAAATGAATTTTTTCCACTAACCTTAGCTTCTTGGCCACATTTCGTTTCCAGGTAGCCGTATTGCGTTGTCGCTTTCTGGCACTATTTGTTGTCACAGGTGTAGCACATACCTCTATTGTATTAGCCTTATTAAGACTATTGTGTTGATTACTTCCTAATTAATTATTTTTGTTAAAACCTAGATCACTACAGAACGGACTGGCAACAAACACTCTCTGCAATTAATAAACTTCAGGGTTATGAGCCACTAAAAAAAAGCGCAGGAATCGCCCTGTAATAACTTTATGAATTGCTGCGAGCTGCGATTGGCTGGAGCGGATATTGCCGCCTTTGATTCGTATTCTTTACTGGATATTGCTGACTTTGAAACTAAGGAGTATTTTCTAGCTTACATTTACACTGGATATAGTCGGATTTTGCCACTAACATACTCTGGGATCCCATAGAGAATGAAATACAACTACGATACCATATTTATCTCGATTTCCTCAAAAATGGATATTGCCACCTTTGATTCTAGACCCCTCATATATGTACTATAAGGTTAAGTAGAATTAAATAAGCTTTTAATGAGTAATATTAAAATCTCGTAAATTTATAATTAAAATAATATAATGAGAGATAAATCGCGAAATATTGGAATTCCAATACTGTCACTTACTTGTTGTCACTTTACTTGTCATTAGTAGTTCCAAAATCATCAAGCGTCATCCCCAAATCGATCCGAGTTACGGAATACGAAAACCCGGTTGAGTCGATGTTTGTGGGTCGACTTCACTTCGACTAACGAAGTCAACTCGATTTGACGCCAGAGTTAGGGAATAGGCATGAATATTTCTGACTTCTGGCTTTTAGATTTCCTACGATTCACAGGACCTTCGAAATGTGGAAGAGGTAAAATGTTCTCTATCGGAATACATGTAGGGTATCTTGACTTAAGCCAATGTCCTCAGTTTGTGACGCAATCACAGTACCATCGTCACAGATAATGCCCAAGTCAAGTAAATTAATTTTATCTACAGGCTACGGTGATGGCGTTACGTGCAGAAACAGCATCAGCAGGTTCTGAAGCAATTGTGTCTTTACTTTCAGTCGTTCGACTTGTGACGTCTCCGTTGTTTGTTTCGGTAGGAACATCCACGTCGGTCACCAGGGACGGAGCAAAATCAACTTCATTAAAATTTTGATCGTTGTATGGAACAATTCCAGTGGCCTTAAACGAGTTTTGAGCCTTCTGAATATTAGCCACAGCAGCATAGGCAGCACCAAACAAACCACTCACCTGCATCTGCGTTATCAGTGTTATCACCTTTCCCGGGCTGCTAATCATCCAATTGTCACATTCTCTTGAGTAAGCAGTTTTCAGAGGACCAAAAAAGCCAATGTCCAATGGCTGCATTCTATGACTGGCATGTGGTGGTAAAGACAATAAATCAATAAAATTTTCTCTGCGGAATTTTATGGCTGCCAAATCTCGATGCGAACTATGGTTGTCAAGAATTAAAAGCACACGACGGTCACTGCTAGGCTTAGCATATTTCTTGAAATGGACTAACCACTGGCAAAATAGTTCTACGTTGATATATCCGGAATCAGAAAATAACTTCTGAGTTCCTGTAGGAGCATTCAAGAATAGTTCGTCTTTCATTCGTTTTCGTGGAAAAATTAACGCTGGTGGTATATATATATATATATATATATATATATATATATATATATATATATATATATAGAGATGTACACGGTTATTGTTGAGCCCGTTGAACATATTAACGGTCAGTTGTGTAGCCCTTTGCAACCTTGTTCAGCCCGTCTGCGGGCTGAACAAAGTTTCGCGTGTATATGAGCGCCAAAGCGTTGCACACGCCCATGGGGACCTATAGGCAGATTTTCAAGTGGGCTTAATAATGACCGTTCCTCTATACAACATACGCTGTTTAGTACACTATGTTTGCCACCAGGCGGCGCTTTCTGTATATACCTATAGAGGTGTATATACATTGTTCAGCCCACCATACTAATATGCCGTTATGGAGCCCCCCAGCTGGCAACATCGCGAAACGAGGAAACATACTAAGAATTTCTTGAAACATAATTCAACTAGGACTCTCATGCCTGGAAGGCGTACATGCCGCCACACAACTTCTTGAAAACAAACCTTTTCGAGCATCTAGGGGTAATGGTCTGGCACTATTTGACATTCACATACTGGTTTTATTTAATTATGATAAATATTAATAATAAGATTCGATTATTATTTGAAAAATATTTATGAAATAGTAGGTTTGGTTATTTAATTTTTCAGAAGTATCAATCAATGTTGTATATTATGTATTTTAGGGCATTTATACCTTTAAAAGTACTTTTTAATAAAAAAATAATAACATTAAAAATACTTCTCTTCACATTTGACCATCAGAAAATGCCACGTTTTTGAATGGGTTAATTGCAATAATAAGTAACATTTCATTATAATACCTCTCTTGAACTAGGTTCAAATATTGTTATATTTTATATTAATCTTTACACCCTCCTTGCATGTAGTCTACGTTTACATGACAAAAAAGGTACCCCATAGAACACCTCAGAATTATGAAGTGAAAATGGCTGAAAAACATAATGTACCATTTTTGAAAAAATTGTCTGACTGACAATTTTTGTTAAATAACTTCTGACAGACCTTTTGTTATAAATTATTTTTTTTAAGAAAATGCACGTCATACATATAACACACCTCCTTGAATTTTTTTTTAATAAAGTTTAAGATCTCTTATTCTATCTATTGCAACTTGTCTGGCTGACAATTTTTGTTAATAAATTTGTCAAACTTATATTTGTTATAAATTACATTTTTTATGAAAGTTCACTTCATAATACGTACTCAGTAAAAAACAATGTTTATGAAAAACGTATTAAAGTATATAAAAGGGTTCTAAATTATTAATTTATAACAAAAAAAAATTTTTTTAGTTAGTAACTATAATTATAACATAATTTTTTCATTTAAAAATGTGGTCGCAGCACTTCAACAATGAAGTTTGTCATAGTAAAAATCTTTTTTTTTTCTGACAGACAAATTTTTATGCATAAAATAGATGTCAAACCTTCTTTCAGAAAAATATTAGGGTGGCGTTTTGACACGGCCTTTATAAAGGCCTTTTTTTATGAAGTAACGCTGTCACTGCGCTTAAAAATTGAATCTTACTAATAAAAAAAAAAACTTTTTTAATGATAAGAATATTTTTATGCATAGGCATCTTAAGCTTCATTTTTTTTTTTTAACGAAGTGTTCCTAAATGCCAGTGATTGATCTTGATACATTGATGCTGCGCATTCAAACTGAAGTCTGACAAATTTTTTAACAAAAATTGTCAACCAGACAAGTTGCAATAGATGAAAAGATCTTAAACTTTAATAAAAAAAATCAAGGAGGCGTTATGACGTGCATTTTCATAAAAAAAAATAATTTACAACAAAATGTCTTTCAGAAGTTAATTAACAAAAATTGTTAGCCAGATAATTTTTTTCAAAAATGGTACATTATTTTCTACAAATTGGATAAATTTCAAGCAGGTGTTTTGGAAAAAAATATTTTTTTTTGCAAAATTCATAAAAAATAACAATCAACAAATTTTTACTATAGTCTGGCGGGCGTAACATGTTTGCAGCCATTTTCACTTCATAATTTTGAGGTGTTCTGTGGGGTACCTTTTTTGTCATGGAAGCGTACACTATTGTGAATTATTTCAGTTTTAGAACTGTTCTGCATGTTATCCATGATATATTTTAAGATAGGTACCTAGAACAATAGCTTACTTAAAAGTCGTGTTCAATACGAAAATTGCTCCCTCTAAATCATAATAAATACGATTTTTTAAATATAGGAGGTCGAAAGGATAGGTATAGTAGGTACGTTACAAGATATATGAAAACTTGAAAATCATATTGTCTTTATTCAATAATTTTACCAATTGAAGACATAAGTGGACAAAGGTGCTAAGTCACATTTTTCAAAAAAATAAAGGATTTTTGTGCTTTCCGAGTCTTTGTGGTGGTCTTTTAACTTTTGCAATATCAAAAATTGCATATTTACGAAACTACCAGTGGATAAAGCTGATATGTCACACTGACCTATTCATTGTTTTGGTGGATAAAGATGTTATGTTCAATTTTGTGACATGGTGGATAAAGGTGCTATGTCACAAAATTGGACATAACACCTTTATCCACTACAAATGTATCGCTATTTAGCAAGGACATGTTACATACACAGTGACATGTCCTATTTGAACTTCAAAATACAGGGTGTTGATTTTCAAAGCGGGCCATAGGAGATTAGCATTGCGAAAGTGGTTTTTGAGGATTCCTGCTCGCCGTTTAAACTGACAGAAATGGTTTTGGTATCAAAATGAAGCTAAAATTATTGCGCATAACGCTTGACATCGGAAATTAATTTAATTTCACGTTGTTTTCTAAAATTCTTCAGTAAAAATTCAAGTAATTGTTGATGTTTAATCACAAAATAGCATGCCTTGCCTAAACAATAATGACGTTTCTACGTTTCGACAATCCAATAATAAAACTTTATAAGTCAGTATAGGTAATAATAAAGTCTGATTCTATTTAAAAATGGGTTATATAAACCAAGAAAGAGTCTTTATGGTGAAAACCTACTACAGTGTAGCCAGTTACAGGAGGGTTAAATAGAACCAGACTTTATTATTACCTACTGACTTATAAAGTTTTGTTATTGGATTGTCAAAACGTCATTATTATTTAGGCAAGGCATGCTATTTTGTGATTAAACATTAACAATTACTTGAATTTTTACTGAAGAATTTTAGAAAACAACGTGAAATTAAATTAATTTCTGATGTCAAGCGTTATGAGCAATAATTTTAGCTTCATTTTGATACCAAAACCATTTCTGTCAGTTTAAACGGCGAGCAGGAATCCTCAAAAACCACTTTCACAATGCTAATCCCCTATGGCCCGCTTTGAAAATCAACACCCTGTATAATGGAAAGTAGAGGCAAACAAATTTTTAAATTATTATCGAACAAAGAAAACTTATATTCTGCAAAAGAAGGTAAGATATCTATAATTAAATAAAATAGGATTATACCAACACAAAATAAAGCCAAACATAAAATTTTTTATTTAAAACCTAAAATTTACCGAAACGTCATCCTCAAAAATGGAAAGGAAATAAATCAGCAGCATGCAGAGAACGGGGTATGGAATACATTTCGCAAACAGGAAAAGTCGTGCCAAAAAAAAGCTATAAACATAGATAATATTTTATGCAAAAAAAAGTTGCAGCTTAAATTGTGGAGTAAAATTTAGCCTGGAAGCGATAGAAACTATTCTAAACAAATTTTATAAATTGGATAATGCAAAAAAAACTTGTCTCTGTTTAAAAGTATTAATCCAATTGCTCAAAGTCAAAAATAAAAATAAAAAAATTAACAAAAAAATTTCTAAGACAAAACGTGTTCTTCTCATTTACTCAATATTCTGTTTTTGTGACTTCGCACCTTTATCTACTTATGTCTTCAATTATTTGTCTTTATAGCAATTGTGTACAAAGGCTTTAATCTTGACCCAATTTTTTTCTTTGAATATCTTTCAGATATAAACCTTAATTTTTGTACACATCTTATCATTAATATTATTTACGGTCATTATTTACATCTGGGTATCCTATAGTTTCACTATGGCACCTATACAGGCTTAGAACTATTATTTAAAGGGCCACTACAGGGATATCTTAAACCATTGAAGATACGGTGTCGGTTAAATCAGAGAAAAGTTGCGCTATTTTGTGGCCATCTCGAATCCGTCAAAACATGCAAGATATCTGTAACCGTTCCTGAAATATCCTGAAAAAACTGAAAAATCGAGAAATCTTATTTTCGTCATATCTTTTTTGTTATTGGAAATTAATACATTTTTGGTAATTATTTACATCCGCGGCTCCTAAAGTTTCACTATGGCACCTATACAAGGTGTTTTGTAATTGAATGTCAATATTTAAGGGGGTGATTTTTGGGTCCATTTTAAGAAGAAAACTTCATAAGAACATATGTTCTAAAAGTCTTACCTTTTGAGATACAGGGTGGTAAAGTTTTTAAAAATAAATAATTTTTTCATAATATCTGTAATATGTATACCGCTCCTGGATATTTTAATGAAATTCAACAGACGGGTATTACTCATCAAGAGGCATTTTTTCATGCACCACATTTCGTTTTATCTTCACTAGTGACATCTTGCAGAATTTTACCTGCATATTTTTATATTTTTTTATTGTCATTTACCGACAATTTTGTGACCATATACAGAAACAGATTTTATTTTTTTAGGCGAAAACCGTACATGGGACTGAAAAAAAATAAGTGATCAAATTTGCTTTGAAATAAATGGGGATTCCAAAAATTATTTCTATTTGAACAGAAATTAGTGGCGTACCATCAATGTCAGCTAAAATATGCCGGTAAACTTCTGGTACATGAAAAAATGCCCCTTGATGCGTAATACCTGTATATACGAAATTTTATTAAAATATCCACAGCGGTATTAGATATTACGAGAAAATGATTTATTTTAATAAAACTTTACCACCCTGTATCTCAAAAGTTACGACTTTTAGGACATACATTCTTATGAAGTTTTCTTCTTAAAATAGACCCAAAAATCACCCCCTTAAATATTGACATTCAATTACATAACACCCTGTATAGGGGTGGAGAACATACCTATAGTAACACCAGGAAGGTATTCATTTGCTTTGCAAATGGAAGGGAAAGCCACAAAACGGCATAAAAAAACGGTTTTGAGAGTGCGGAGAGAGTGCGGTCCTGACAAGAGGCGTCGAGTAGATACCGCGAATTACGGATGTACCCACTTCAAGCGCTTCGAAGCGTGCAGAGACGTACTGGCGCTATATCCGCTTTCACATATCGTGTCCAGTCCACAGGGATTGATGCAATGATTTTTGGAATATAAATGCAAAATTCAAAAATCTAATATGAACTCTAATATGAACTGTTTTTGAGAAGAACAGCATTTTATGATGAAAAACATAAAAGTGGCAAAATGTTTTTGTTGTGTTTGATCAATCACTTGTGTTTTAAATTTTTTTATGATTTGTTTCACTGCAACATTATTTATTTTTCAATTTGCCGTCTTAACGCAGATAATATTAAAGACAAGACGTGTACGAAAGCTGAATTCTGTATCTCAAACAGTTCTCTGAGTTATCACATAACGAATTTAACTATTTTACATTATTAGTTCTTACCTATTTCTACAGGGTGAGTTTTTTTCAATGTTTAGTACAGGGATCTTGTAAACTACTGCAGTTAGAGGAACGGTTAAATGGGAAAAGAAGTGCAGTTTTATGAGCTTAATTCGAAACAGCTTTTGTTTTTTATTTAAAACTTTTTTATTAGCCTAACTTTTTTATTTCCCGAAAAAACGATATCGAGTTTTACATCGTTGTTTTTAGAAAAAAAATACATATCGAATGATGTCATAGCCAACTATGACTTACATTTAAAAAAACACAAGTTTACGTCATAGCTCGAAAACGACACAACAAATAAAAAAAATTGTAACGCCGTTTTATTGTCTATGAAATCGTCTAAAAGGTTTTCCTTTACGATTTTTCTCTAATCCCAATAATAAGACTGCTATCTCGGTGTAAAGAAATCCGCGGAATTTACTTTATGTTAAATATCTAGGAAGCCATGGAGATTTTCAAAAAAACAAAAGCTGTTTCGAATTAAGCTCATAAAACTGCACTTCTTTCCCCATTTAACCGTTTCTCTAACTGCAGTAGTTTACGAGATCCCTGTACTAAACATTGAAAAAAACTCACCTTGTATTTTTGCTAGTGTTAATACAGGGTGCACCATGTATCCTTCTCTATATTGCTATCTCCTGAACGCTAAGAGATACAGGGTCGGTTAAATTAGAGAAAAGATGCGCAGTTTTGTGGTCATCTCAAATTCGTCAAAACATGCCGTCACCGTTCCTGAAATATCCTGAAAAAACTGAAAAATCGAGATTTCTTATTTTTTCCATATCTTTTTTATTATTGGAGATTAATGAATAATTTTTTGTGGGCTTACATAAGTCGACAAGAGCTACCCATCTGACATTTCAAAAATTTTCAAAGCCGACTAGATCCCAGAATTTTCATAGTCAACTTTCGTTTTTCTTATAGCCACCATTTAATTTATCTATGAAATTTGGTCTAAAAATGTGTCTTTTTTGTAAAGAAAAAAGAAGAATAAAAATTTTTTACATTTATTTTTTTGAATTTTAACAATTTTTAGTTTTTATGATTTTTTTTATATCGAACAACATAAAAAATGGTGGCTATAAGAAAAACGAAAGTTGACTATGAAAATTCTGGGATCTAGTCGGCTTTGAAAATTTTTGAAATGTCAGATGGGTAGCTCTTGTCGACTTATGTAAGCCCACAAAAAATTATTCATTAATCTCCAATAATAAAAAAGATATGGAAAAAATAAGAAATCTCGATTTTTCAGTTTTTTCAGGATATTTCAGGTATGTCTCGACGGAATCGAGATGGCCACAAAATTGCGCTCCTTTGGACTTGTTTAACCGACCCTGTATCTGTTAGCGTTAGGAGATAGCAATATAGAGAAGGATACATGGTGCACCCTGTATACCAATAAAATTGACCAAAAAAAATAGCGTAAAGTATTCGTGGAGAACGGTTCTTTAGAACACTTGATCTATTTATTCTGGTACGAAGGCTATCCTGGCTATCCCATTAAACAATTAATTTGATTACTGATATCCGTTTATTATACTAGGTATAGTATTTGGGTATACCTACTACTATTAAACTATATAATCATAAGTCGCGCGCGAAAAAGCAGGACGGGTATGGTGTCTGAGTGACGTCATGCACAAAGCCGAACGCAATTGAAACGCCAAGTGATTTTATCTTCTCGAGTATAAATGTAAACGAATAAACCATTAAAAATAACCGGTTTCGACAGTTACAACTGGCAACATTGTTGGGCTTTACAACGTGCGTAAGATGTAGGAATATATACAATCGGGCTGAAGAAAGATTTGTTAGTATATTTGGGCTTAATAACGATTCGAAAATATATTTTAAAAGTAGGCTTACGAAAAAGTTTCCCCTCTTTGTTTGCCACCACTTGTGGGCATCTTTATTTAACAAAACACTGATATATACTTCTATATATGAGTTAGAAAACCCGGGTGGAACAACGACCTGTTAATATGCGCGGGCTTCACAACGTATCGTCTATGAGTATATATATATATATATATATATATATATATATATTAGTGTATTTTTTAACAAAAAAATACACTATTGAGGACGACATCACTTTCCAAAAATCACCCAAACTCATCAAATGTCCACCGATCATGACCCCCAGATCACGAAAAAGTGGTTTTCCAAAATTCACCTGCCCACGATATATATATATATACTTTCAAAATAATTTTTACGGGCATATCGCTCTAACCTAGGGCTTCCTGAGGCAGACCTGACACGCAGAGCCATCCAGTCATCTCGAAGCTGCAGACAACGTTGTTTCGGTCTCTTAGACCTCATCAGTACAGCACATCGAGAAATAACTAGAGGATGCATGCCAGGCCACCACAGGAAGCCAACTATAAGAATAAAGAGGTGACACGGAACTCCGTGACCTCAATAGTTGGTTGCCATCTACCGACGGAGACAAGAACTAAACGGCAGCACGCTACCAGCTTTGTGTCCATCAGGAGTAGGCAGCCCACAGTTCGGGGCATTACCATCCGTCGGGCGGTGCTGGTTAGCTACCGATAGATGTCTCTCGCCAAAGCCCATGGTTATTACAATAATAATGATAATGTTAATGAGCGCAAAGAATTAAAAATTCAAAATAATTTTTACGGGCATATCGCTCTAACCTAGGGCTTCCTGAGGCAGACCTGACACGCAGAGCCATCCAGTCATCTCGAAGCTGCAGACAACGTTGTTTCGGTCTCTTAGACCTCATCAGTACAGCACATCGAGAAATAACTAGAGGATGCATGCCAGGCCACCACAGGAAGCCAACTATAAGAATAAAGAGGTGACACGGAACTCCGTGACCTCAATAGTTGGTTGCCATCTACCGACGGAGACAAGAACTAAACGGCAGCACGCTACCAGCTTTGTGTCCATCAGGAGTAGGCAGCCCACAGTTCGGAGCATTACCATCCGTCGGGCGGTGCTGGTTAGCTACCGATAGATGTCTCTCGCCAAAGCCCATGGTTATTACAATAATAATGATAATGTTAATGAGCGCAAAGAATTAAAAATTCAAAATAATTTTTACGGGCATATCGCTCTAACCAACTATTGAGGTCACGAAGTTCCGTGTCACCTCTTTATTCTTATAGTTGGCTTCCTGTGGTGGCCTGGCATGCATCCTCTAGTTATTTCTCGATGTGCTGTACTGATGAGGTCTAAGAGACCGAAACAACGTTGTCTGCAGCTTCGAGATGACTGGATGGCTCTGCGTGTCAGGTCTGCCTCAGGAAGCCCTAGGTTAGAGCGATATGCCCGTAAAAATTATTTTGAATTTTTAATTCTTTGCGCTCATTAACATTATCATTATTATATATATATATATATATTTATATATTTAATTAAATTGAACTGGGAATTCTGTCGATATCTTGGGACTTAAAAAAAGTACACTCTTTATGCTAACCAAGCTTTCGAAAATTATTTATTTTCATCTTCAGGGCTGAAATTACATAAAATCCAATAAGGTAAAGCTACATGAATCTTATGAGAGAACTTACTACTGCATGTGAGGTTATACTAAGAAACTTGACAAGGAATTACAGGGGCTGGTGGACCTCATGGCTGCAGGATCTTAATTAATTCTGTCTCTCATGCCAGTGGTGAAATAATTAATAAAACAGGGGTTTTGTTCATTACATCCCTGGACTGATATCTGACGAACACATATTACACAATTCACAGTCACAAAGTTAAAATTTTTACATTAAAAGAAATCACTCTTATTCCTACATGTGTTTGACTAGATGAAAGGAGAACAAAATGGCTCTATTGATAAGGAAACTAATTTATAATTGATATGAGACCACTGCTGATTACAAGAAAATTTTTATTCTTCCTGAGAGAGAGAGGGTGAGATGAGTGACATCAATAAAAGTGACAAGACAGCTGGCAGACATACGACAGGTAGATTGTTATGTCTATTGGATGATTGGTGACATAGATGTCATTTGTCTTTCGTTTAGAACTGTCACTGCCAGA
Organism: Malachius bipustulatus; assembly: GCA_910589415.1. Taxonomy (NCBI): domain Eukaryota; kingdom Metazoa; phylum Arthropoda; class Insecta; order Coleoptera; family Melyridae; genus Malachius; species Malachius bipustulatus. The sequence continues at coordinate 10,973,481 of OU342633.1, forward strand.
AGCCCTTGGGTTGGGGCATCTTTTCATGTCTGCCTATATGCAACCACAATTACGTCTCCGCTGTATTATTGTTAGTACAAAATTTTGAAATTAAGTAAGAATAAATTGAGCTCAGTCCCCTTACATCAGAGCACTTATTCATCGCTCTTGTCTCCTTGCTGACTTCAATCATTTCATGAATAAGACGTTTTTTGTAATGAGACTCATTTATCAGAATGGAGACATCCCCAAAATTTGGGGTGTGTTTGTTTTCACTGGCATGTTGAGCTAGGGCACAATTTAACTTATTTTTTCTACAATCGCTCTTGTGTGCTATGATCCTATTACCCAGCTGTCTTTTTGTCTCTCCGATATATACTAGATCACAATTCTGACAAGGAATCTTGTACACAACATTTCTTGTCTTTAGAGCAGGCAACTTGTCCTTGACTTTGGAGAAAAGACAACTGAGTAGATTTACATTCCTTCCTGCAATATTCACGTCCTGAATGTGTTCTTTTAGGACACTTTTCAATTTAGGGGTGAGTTCCCTTAACCATGGGATTGAGACATAGCCCCCAGGCTCCGGTGGATGTTGTGAGACTCGGTTGTTGGGAGTCGTCTCTCTGCGTTCGTCTGTGGACGGACTGCTGTATAGCAATTTTCGGAGGAGTGGAGTGGGGTAGGAGTTATCTAATAAAATCTGGTATAGTTTGTGGATGTTGTTGTTATATAAAGATGGGTGGCAGATTTTTTTAATTCTGTTTTTTAGGCCTAGAACCAAGTTGACCTTGATTCTGTCCTCGTGATAGGAATGAAAGTTCAGGTATCTCCCACTGCTTGTGGGTTTCTGGTACCAATCTAGTATTACAATTTGATTTTCAGTACGGATAGCTTTTGTATCTAAGAACGGTACTGAGTTGTCTTGTTCTTTTTCTATTGTGAACTGTAGATTAATGTTGTATGAATTAAAAATCTGCAAAACTGTGTCATCAGAGTCTATGGGAATTGAGCAAATTATGTCGTCGACGTATCTTTTTAGGAATGGTAGTTGGAAAGGCAATTTAGGTAAGCTATCATCCAACAGATCGTCCATGACGAAGGCCGAGATTATAGGTGAAATTGTGGATCCCATAGGTGTGCCGAAAACCTGTAGGTATGTCTCGCCCTCGAAAACAAACACTGTGCTCTCATAAATAAATTTAAGTGCATGCAGAAAGGAATTGAGGTCTAATTGGCAGTGTGACTGAATTTGATGCCAATGTTTTCTAATACTTGACTCTGCCAGCGAATACGGGATGTTAGTGAATAATGAAGAAACGTCAAGGCTTATCAGTACATACCCTTGTGGTAGTTGAAAATTGTTCATGAAGTCAGCAAAGTGAAAGGAGTCACGGATGAAATAATCGTTATTATTATTATAAGCAGCTGTTAAAATGGACGTAATGAAATCACATAAGCCCGAATTAGGGGCGTGGATGGAAGAGATGATAGGTCTGGCCGTCAGCGGTTGTTTGTGAATCTTCGGCAACGAATAGAACCTCGCCGGGACAGAATCGTAGATGGTGTATTTCTTTTTTGTGATTAAATCAATGAACTTGTTTTTATACATCTCAGCGATGATTCCATTCGCTTTGCCTTGCAATGTGATAGTTGGATCTCTTGATAGTTTTTTGTAATATTTTGCATCATCTAATAGTCGACGGCTGATCTCTGTATATTGTTGTTTGTTCATTATTACTGTTACGTTGCCTTTATCAGCTTTAAGGACTAGTAGTTCGTTATGGTCTCTAAGAAATCTTTTTGTTTTGCCAATCATCTCTCCCAACTGGTTTCCCCCCTCATTCGAGCAATTAATAAAGTTAGTAATATGATTAGTGGCTCTGGCAGTGGCAATATTTCTATTTTTAATGTCTGTTATCTTGTCTAGGATTGACTCGAGGTCGGCCAGCATAACTTGTACTAATTTACAATCTATTTTAGGTGGAATACTGAATTTAGGCCCCAGAGCAAGGAGGTTGAGCACGTCACCAGGGATAGACTGGTTGGTAAGATTTTTTATCCAATTGGGTTTTGTTTGGATTGTCTTAATTTGTGACGCTATTAATTGATTTAATTTAGCTGTTGTTCTTGATCTATAATTGTAAAAGACTGTATTGTAGCTGATTATTTGGCGTCTTTTGAATTCATTAATGATGTAATTAGGTACATGCCCTGTGACGAAATCAACCACCCTACCCAGTTCATTTTTGAATTTATTAATATTAATGAAAGTAATTTCTATTTCAAACGAGAGAGATTTATGTTCCAACCTTCTGGTAAACTGAGAGATGCGTCCGGATGTGCGCCCGTCCGTCACGTCAAGAACTCTCTGCAAATTGCCGGTGGTGTCATGGATGTGGTCCGGGATGACTCCTTTTCTTCTGCAACCTATGAGGAACTCCCTCCTGCTGCTCAGCCTTGCAAGCTTGTTGTTGAGTTTTGCCCATCTGCGGAAACCTCCTGCTACTTCCGCGCCGTAAGTCCTTTGGATGTTAATGTAAAAACCCATTACGTCTGTAAAAACAGTTGGTGGAAGTACGACAGTACTTGTTGGAACAACTTGAATTAAATTGAACTGGGAATTCTGTCGATATCTTGGGACTTAAAAAAAGTACACTCTTTATGCTAACCAAGCTTTCGAAAATTATTTATTTTCATCTTCAGGGCTGAAATTACATAAAATCCAATAAGGTAAAGCTACATGAATCTTATGAGAGAACTTACTACTGCATGTGAGGTTATACTAAGAAACTTGACAAGGAATTACAGGGGCTGGTGGACCTCATGGCTGCAGGATCTTAATTAATTCTGTCTCTCATGCCAGTGGTGAAATAATTAATAAAACAGGGGTTTTGTTCATTACATCCCTGGACTGATATCTGACGAACACATATTACACAATTCACAGTCACAAAGTTAAAATTTTTACATTAAAAGAAATCACTCTTATTCCTACATGTGTTTGACTAGATGAAAGGAGAACAAAATGGCTCTATTGATAAATCTTATTCCTTATCAATAGAGCCATTTTGTTCTCCTTTCATCTAGTCAAACACATGTAGGAATAAGAGTGATTTCTTTTAATGTAAAAATTTTAACTTTGTGACTGTGAATTGTGTAATATGTGTTCGTCAGATATCAGTCCAGGGATGTAATGAACAAAACCCCTGTTTTATTAATTATTTCACCACTGGCATGAGAGACAGAATTAATTAAGATCCTGCAGCCATGAGGTCCACCAGCCCCTGTAATTCCTTGTCAAGTTTCTTAGTATAACCTCACATGCAGTAGTAAGTTCTCTCATAAGATTCATGTAGCTTTACCTTATTGGATTTTATGTAATGTCAGCCCTGAAGATGAAAATAAATAATTTTCGAAAGCTTGGTTAGCATAAAGAGTGTACTTTTTTTAAGTCCCAAGATATCGACAGAATTCCCAGTTCAATTTAATTCAAGTTGTTCCAACAAGTACTGTCGTACTTCCACCAACTGTTTTTACAGACGTAATGGGTTTTTACATTAACATCCAAAGGACTTACGGCGCGGAAGTAGCAGGAGGTTTCCGCAGATGGGCAAAACTCAACAACAAGCTTGCAAGGCTGAGCAGCAGGAGGGAGTTCCTCATAGGTTGCAGAAGAAAAGGAGTCATCCCGGACCACATCCATGACACCACCGGCAATTTGCAGAGAGTTCTTGACGTGACGGACGGGCGCACATCCGGACGCATCTCTCAGTTTACCAGAAGGTTGGAACATAAATCTCTCTCGTTTGAAATAGAAATTACTTTCATTAATATTAATAAATTCAAAAATGAACTGGGTAGGGTGGTTGATTTCGTCACAGGGCATGTACCTAATTACATCATTAATGAATTCAAAAGACGCCAAATAATCAGCTACAATACAGTCTTTTACAATTATAGATCAAGAACAACAGCTAAATTAAATCAATTAATAGCGTCACAAATTAAGACAATCCAAACAAAACCCAATTGGATAAAAAATCTTACCAACCAGTCTATCCCTGGTGACGTGCTCAACCTCCTTGCTCTGGGGCCTAAATTCAGTATTCCACCTAAAATAGATTGTAAATTAGTACAAGTTATGCTGGCCGACCTCGAGTCAATCCTAGACAAGATAACAGACATTAAAAATAGAAATATTGCCACTGCCAGAGCCACTAATCATATTACTAACTTTATTAATTGCTCGAATGAGGGGGGAAACCAGTTGGGAGAGATGATTGGCAAAACAAAAAGATTTCTTAGAGACCATAACGAACTACTAGTCCTTAAAGCTGATAAAGGCAACGTAACAGTAATAATGAACAAACAACAATATACAGAGATCAGCCGTCGACTATTAGATGATGCAAAATATTACAAAAAACTATCAAGAGATCCAACTATCACATTGCAAGGCAAAGCGAATGGAATCATCGCTGAGATGTATAAAAACAAGTTCATTGATTTAATCACAAAAAAGAAATACACCATCTACGATTCTGTCCCGGCGAGGTTCTATTCGTTGCCGAAGATTCACAAACAACCGCTGACGGCCAGACCTATCATCTCTTCCATCCACGCCCCTAATTCGGGCTTATGTGATTTCATTACGTCCATTTTAACAGCTGCTTATAATAATAATAACGATTATTTCATCCGTGACTCCTTTCACTTTGCTGACTTCATGAACAATTTTCAACTACCACAAGGGTATGTACTGATAAGCCTTGACGTTTCTTCATTATTCACTAACATCCCGTATTCGCTGGCAGAGTCAAGTATTAGAAAACATTGGCATCAAATTCAGTCACACTGCCAATTAGACCTCAATTCCTTTCTGCATGCACTTAAATTTATTTATGAGAGCACAGTGTTTGTTTTCGAGGGCGAGACATACCTACAGGTTTTCGGCACACCTATGGGATCCACAATTTCACCTATAATCTCGGCCTTCGTCATGGACGATCTGTTGGATGATAGCTTACCTAAATTGCCTTTCCAACTACCATTCCTAAAAAGATACGTCGACGACATAATTTGCTCAATTCCCATAGACTCTGATGACACAGTTTTGCAGATTTTTAATTCATACAACATTAATCTACAGTTCACAATAGAAAAAGAACAAGACAACTCAGTACCGTTCTTAGATACAAAAGCTATCCGTACTGAAAATCAAATTGTAATACTAGATTGGTACCAGAAACCCACAAGCAGTGGGAGATACCTGAACTTTCATTCCTATCACGAGGACAGAATCAAGGTCAACTTGGTTCTAGGCCTAAAAAACAGAATTAAAAAAATCTGCCACCCATCTTTATATAACAACAACATCCACAAACTATACCAGATTTTATTAGATAACTCCTACCCCACTCCACTCCTCCGAAAATTGCTATACAGCAGTCCGTCCACAGACGAACGCAGAGAGACGACTCCCAACAACCGAGTCTCACAACATCCACCGGAGCCTGGGGGCTATGTCTCAATCCCATGGTTAAGGGAACTCACCCCTAAATTGAAAAGTGTCCTAAAAGAACACATTCAGGACGTGAATATTGCAGGAAGGAATGTAAATCTACTCAGTTGTCTTTTCTCCAAAGTCAAGGACAAGTTGCCTGCTCTAAAGACAAGAAATGTTGTGTACAAGATTCCTTGTCAGAATTGTGATCTAGTATATATCGGAGAGACAAAAAGACAGCTGGGTAATAGGATCATAGCACACAAGAGCGATTGTAGAAAAAATAAGTTAAATTGTGCCCTAGCTCAACATGCCAGTGAAAACAAACACACCCCAAATTTTGGGGATGTCTCCATTCTGATAAATGAGTCTCATTACAAAAAACGTCTTATTCATGAAATGATTGAAGTCAGCAAGGAGACAAGAGCGATGAATAAGTGCTCTGATGTAAGGGGACTGAGCTCAATTTATTCTTACTTAATTTCAAAATTTTGTACTAACAATAATACAGCGGAGACGTAATTGTGGTTGCATATAGGCAGACATGAAAAGATGCCCCAACCCAAGGGCTTCTGGCAGTGACAGTTCTAAACGAAAGACAAATGACATCTATGTCACCAATCATCCAATAGACATAACAATCTACCTGTCGTATGTCTGCCAGCTGTCTTGTCACTTTTATTGATGTCACTCATCTCACCCTCTCTCTCTCAGGAAGAATAAAAATTTTCTTGTAATCAGCAGTGGTCTCATATCAATTATAAATTAGTTTCCTTATCAATAGAGCCATTTTGTTCTCCTTTCATCTAGTCAAACACATGTAGGAATAAGAGTGATTTCTTTTAATGTAAAAATTTTAACTTTGTGACTGTGAATTGTGTAATATGTGTTCGTCAGATATCAGTCCAGGGATGTAATGAACAAAACCCCTGTTTTATTAATTATTTCACCACTGGCATGAGAGACAGAATTAATTAAGATCCTGCAGCCATGAGGTCCACCAGCCCCTGTAATTCCTTGTCAAGTTTCTTAGTATAACCTCACATGCAGTAGTAAGTTCTCTCATAAGATTCATGTAGCTTTACCTTCTTGGATTTTATGTAATTTCAGCCCTGAAGATGAAAATAAATAATTTTCGAAAGCTTGGTTAGCATAAAGAGTGTACTTTTTTTAAGTCCCAAGATATCGACAGAATTCCCAGTTCAATTTAATTCAAGTTGTTCCAACAAGTACTGTCGTACTTCCACCAACTGTTTTTATATATTTATATATTTATTTCTCCAAAATCACGAAATTTTGATTTTAAAAACGCTCCTGTAGCTTTATCTTTCAAGATTAGTGAACGAAATTTTGCACTCTTATTAAATATTAGAAACAATTTTGATTTTCATTAAAAAAATTCCCAAAAGTCGCGTCACTTCTACAGGGTGTCCCTTCAAAATTCGGAAAATCCGGTTTTTGTCACCTCATTTCAGGTCGCAGTTATCTATCTAGGAGACTGAAATTTTTGTGGAAGTAAGATATCCACAAGGAGTGGTCTGGTATTGCACTTGAGCAAAATCGACTGAGCCGTTTCAAAATGGCGGCCATTTTAATTTTTGGAAAAAGGACTATTTTTTGAACCCCTGTATAAGCTAGATAGAAAAATAGTTTTATATCAAATTCACAATATTGGAAGTAAATGACTTGAAATTTAATTTCATGCAACAAAATTTGCATTTTTTCTATTAATAAGCCAGTGGCGTGGGTAGGAAAAGGGTAAAAATGGCTTAATTTCTCCAACAATTTATGAGCACATTTTTGAAGTAATTAAACTGAAATTTTTACAGTAGACAACATACTAATAGACTTCAACCCTTGAGAATTTCAAAAAGTAAATAAGAAAAATGGCGGAGATATTCGATTTTTTTTACATGATGTTTTTTTTTTAAATTAGTTTCTCTAAATTTTTAAAAACGCTCCTGTAGCTTCATCTTTCAAGATTAATGAACGAAATTTTTTACTCTTATAAACCTTAGGGCTGACGTTTGATTTTCGTAAAAAACATTTTCCTAGAGTTGTGTTACTTCTACAGGATGTCCCTCCGAATTTCAGAAAAAAAACCGTCCGTGAGGCACGGTTTCTGGTCGAAGTTTTCAATCTAGAGCGCTGAAATTTTTTTGGTAGTGTAAGAGTTCGGGAGGTCCACCCCCTTCAAGAATCGAGAAAATAGACCTCTCGACCACTAGGGTGATTCGAACTACTTTTTTTTAATAAATTCAAACTAGAAAATTGGCCTCTGATCTTCTAGAATAGGTCGGGACCCGTTGTAGGAACCGCCGATAAATAGCAGCGAATCGCGGGCACCAGGATACTACGTGGTAGACTCTGTTCGCGAGCACCTTCACGCTAGTCGTCGTTCCGTTTTATTTTATTTTATTTTTCGCTATTTTTTTTTTGGACTTAGAATAATTCTCACTATTTTTCGACTTAGAAGAATTTCTAGGATACTAGGTGGTAGACTCTGTTCGCGAGCACCTTCACGCCAGTCGTCGCTCCGTTTTATTTTATTTTATTTTATTTTAATTTTCACTATTTTTTCGACTTAGACGAATTCTCACTATTTTTCGACTTAGAAGAATTTCTAAGGATACTAGGTGGTAGACTCTGTTCGCGAGCACTTTCTAGTTTGAATTTATTAAAAAAAAGTAGTTCGAATCACCCTAGTGGTCGAGAGGTCTATTTTCTCGATTCTTGAAGGGGGGGGACCTCCCGAACTCTTACAGTGGTGCCGTGACCAGGATAAAAGTCATTAAAGGGAGGATTTATAGAAGGGAGGCTGATTACGATGGGAGCACCTTGTTAGAGGTTTAAGCTAGGGGAGTATCCCGACCAATATTACTTGTCCCATGGATAATTGGCTAGAGTTCCACCGTCGGGTGCTCGGCGAACAAATTAAATAAATAAATATAGGGAAGTATCTGGGGAGGGGGGAGGAGAAAACTACTTGGGATGGGAGTGACGTTTCGCCCTCTTGACAGCACGCTGACAAGAAGTGTGAAACGTCAGGGGGCGCCTGTAATGGTTCAAAGGGGGAGAGCCTGTAAATTGGTTTTGAATTTTTTTTAACAGAGAAATAGATAAACGGACCAACCGGTCAGTCAATAATAAAACGAGGGTTTAAATAATTTAAAGGTAACTCAAATATTCTCTGTCCTACATTAGCAACAATGTTGCATGCCTGTTAAGTGTACATGGGGGAGATAAGGCCCGACTAAGGACTCCAGACTGGAGACGAGCCATTAACACCGACGGGGCGGTAAGGGAGGAAAGAATGCACATTAACCACGGCTGGGAAGAAAAACAAAATCCAAGTCCCACGCCCGAGCTGGGGTTGTCATGAAGCAGTAGACCAGGTAAATTAGACATCGGACGGCGGAGTTTTACCAAGAAAAGGGTTTAGCTGAGTAATTGTAGGAACCGCCGATAAATAGCAGCGAATCGCGGGCACCAGGATACTACGTGGTAGACTCTGTTCGCGAGCACCTTCACGCTAGTCGTCGTTCCGTTTTATTTTATTTTATTTTTCGCTATTTTTTTTTTGGACTTAGCGTGACAACGCCGGATGCTGACATTTTTCCCGCATTTTAAAATTACCCACTCTAAGCAGCACACTTGGCTTGGCTTAGAGCACCCCTGTCCCGCTTACCCCAGTGAACGCAAGTTAGCTCATTTGGAAGCTTGAACTGGTTCACGCAGAGTAAGCCCGATTGAATCTAACGAAATGCTAATGTGCATTGAACAAACTATCATTCATAATCCCCTGAACCATGCGGCTGCTGTTGGGAGCGCTGAGATTGGCAGGAAGTCTATCAGTGACTAGTAATCCTTCCCCACGCTACCGAATACTTCTGGAATCCTTTTTTTTGTCACATGCGAGGCTGCAGAGCGCCTTGAGATTGTGGAAAGGGACTACTCAGCTAAACCCTTTTCTTGGTAAAACTCCGCCGTCCGATGTCTAATTTACCTGGTCTACTGCTTCATGACAACCCCAGCTCGGGCGTGGGACTTGGATTTTGTTTTTCTTCCCAGCCGTGGTTAATGTGCATTCTTTCCTCCCTTACCGCCCCGTCGGTGTTAATGGCTCGTCTCCAGTCTGGAGTCCTTAGTCGGGCCTTATCTCCCCCATGTACACTTAACAGGCATGCAACATTGTTGCTAATGTAGGACAGAGAATATTTGAGTTACCTTTAAATTATTTAAACCCTCGTTTTATTATTGACTGACCGGTTGGTCCGTTTATCTATTTCTCTGTTAAAAAAAATTCAAAACCAATTTACAGGCTCTCCCCCTTTGAACCATTACAGTAGTAAGATACCCTCAAGTAGTCGTCTGGTACTGTATTTGAGTAAAATAGGTAAAGACATTCCAAAATGGCGGCCTTTTCAATTTTTGGAAAATGGCTAGATTTTGAACCCCTAAATAGGCAAGATCAAAAACTTTTAAACAAAATTAACAAGATTGGAATAAACTTATTTGAAATTTGAGCTAATGCAATACAATTTGCATCATTTCTATTAATAAGCCAGAGGCGTGGGTAGGAAAAGGGTAAAAATGTCTACATTTCTATAAACATTCATGAGCTTATTTTTGAAGGAATAGAACGGAAATTTTGATAGTAGACAACTATACTAATAGCATTTAACCTTCAAAAATTTCAAGAAGCAAATATAAAAATGGCGGAGATATTCGAATATTTTTAAATGATGTTTATTCCTCTAAAATTTCAAACTTTCGGTTTTCAAAACTCTCCTTTCAGTTTTTTCCGAATTTATTAAAGGTAGTGTAAAAAATAGTATTTTTCAAGTAAAGTTAGCCAGTGGCGGGCATAGGAAAAGGGACAAAATTGTTAAATTTTGCCAATTTTTTTGATTTTTAAATTTAAAAATCCATTCTAAGGCACGTGTTCAAACGAAATGAAATGAAATTATCACAGAAAATTTTTCACATTAAAGCACTACGCTAACATGACATGACTATGGATATATGACATGACCAAATATTCATAATTGAATCGCATAAAAATACACTATTTCTGCGATTGATGCGCAAGAAGGTTTTTTATATATATATATATATTCCTGTTGCACCCATGCAACACACCGCGATTATTAATTGACCTCGTTCTCCACTTGCAACTTTGCCCACTAGCTTTTTCCCTTTCGGTGTTGAAACTTTTGGTACTTTATTAAGAACTGTGGAAAGACCTGTTTCGTCCATATTGAATATGACGTCCGGAAGTATATTTAGCACTAAAATAAGTTACATACCTTCTCAGACACTAAAAGTACGAGAGCCCAGAATTACATCAGCTCACAGAAACTTTAAACACCCTTTTGACGGACAACCATATAGTTATTGCAGATTCCTACTGCTGCCTGTACCATTATCTATGTTGGCTACTCTGACCTTGCATCCGAGAATAACAACAGATGGCAAGAACATAGAAAAAACCTAGCTGCGCACTCTTAGCCGTGTGCGTACTCTTATCCACTTTTACCCTACATATTCACAGAATAAAAATAAGGTATCTTTCATTACGCAAAGTACAATTTGAATAAAAAAATTAAACAAAAATTTCATAATAAACAAAAAAATAATTTTCCAAAAAGTATTTGGATAGGAGCTATGTGCCTTAATTAATATCAAGCAATTTCTCATAAAATAATTTATGCTCTTCTTTTTCTAAATAAGGTATCATTGACTCCAAATGTTTTTTTTTATTATCTCCTATTTTGTTTTGATTTTGTAACATAATTTTTCCCTTTTTCTAAATATAAGTCTCCTTCCAAGGTGCAACTTCACTAAAAGATTCCTTTGAAAAGAGTGCCCGGATGATTTTTGTCGAGTTTCAAGTAAACTGCCTTACTTATATTTCCGTTCTTCAAGTTCAATATGGAATCATCGGAAGACTGGATATCAAAAAATTTGTTATCATTCATGTCAACAACTTTAAAACGACTTGTGTGCTAGATGTTATAACCTGATGTAGATCATTAGGAACCACTGTTTTTGTTTTTCTTTTGCGCTTTTCAATAAGTGCAAAGGCACGATCGCATTGTAAAAAGCTATGTCCGCTGACCAGGAATTTGTGTTCTATTGTTTCAAAAAGACCACAACTTATCAGAAAACATTACACAAAAATCATCATGCGATTCTTATTCTGGGCTGCGCAGTTATCACTCCAAGTTATAAGTTTCTTCTTTTCTGTTATTTTCATATTAAAATCCGGTAGTAAACATGAAGTAAACAGAAACACCCTCATCCCAAACACACATGTAAGATTACTTATTGTCTGCTAAATTTATACATAGATTATAGCAAGACAACTGTGTGTGTTAAAGTCAGAACAAATAAGACTTGTTCTAAATCCATGGACATCACACTTATACTGCTACCTAGCTCTTGTGACAGTAAAATATCTTGCTTCGTTGACGTTGTAGCGGCCTCAGTTTTTCTATGATGTAGCTCAAGTTCTTGTTTTGGTATAGGACTTCTTTCGTTCTTAGCATGGATTTCACAACGTAGACGATCGCAAGTTTTACAGGTGTCAGTGCGGGGTCTTTTGAAAGAAAGATGTGGACAGTCCTTTTGGAAAACACTGCGATAAAATCGGTAAGTTATTAAACTATCTAGGTACAACTCCTTAAAAGCTTTATGAAGTCTGTTGACATTCAAATCAGGACTTCTTACTAGATTTGGCTCTTGTGTAATGGGACACATCCCGTGGAATAGACTGTACCTATATGCTCCCTGACTAATATAATAATCTATCATTCTGTGTAAACTTTGATGAACAAATGTGTCTTCTTTTGTCAGTAAAAGTTGTTTCACCCAGTTTTTCTTGTTTACAATGGTATATAGTTTTTTTTTTCTACTTACACCAAAAATATCCATAAATGTATTTTTGCAAACTTCCATAACATCACCAGTCCCATCAGGAACGGTGTAATGAATAGACTGCCTATGACTTTCATCGGAATTATTATACTGTCGATGTCTACGTCTTTTCACTCTTCCAATGTGAACAAGTTCCATAATATGGTTCCTTGAGTGGAGGGACTTGTGGAATAAAATTTATCGAATAACCTGAGCCGTGTCTCGTAGGATAGACTTTTGCATCCAAATTGGCGCCTACATCACACCTAAAATGCGTACGCAATAATATAAATGATAATGTTTTTACTGAAAGTAAACAAGATCTTACTTACATCTAGGTTATGTTTTTGTTTGGCGGAAACATGTTTGTTTTTGCGAGTCAGATATGCCTTGCCAGCGGCTTTCAACTTTTTTTGAGCGTCAGCTACTGACCCAGAACCAGCTTTTCTCCTTTCTTTATTCATTTTTTAAATTTTAATACAAATCAAGAAAAAACCACACGCATACTGTGCGAACAAAACTTTGTATTAGGATATTGGCACTTAGCACCTTTGAAACTAATGTGGCACTTACACGGGCTGGCATCTATTAGTCAGTCTAAAAACATAATACAAGCTCGTAGCACTTTGGTAAGGTTGTGCCCGCTGGAATTTTGCACCTTTCTATGGGAAAAACTCAATATTGTCATAAATGGCACTTAGCACCTTTGATATTTCAACGCTTCAATTATAAAAAATAACATTAAAATTGTACTAATAATTGAAGGTGACTACCAATTTCAGTTCCGATAAACGAATGTGAAATAATAAAAAAAGTAACTCCGTCACTTTATAGTAGTATTGCTAGTAAAAACCTGCAACAACTATACCTATGCCAGTCAGTGTATCTGAATGCTCATATTTATAGGTAAATCATATAATATTGAATATGTAGAAACTTACATTTTGCTCAGCCAAGTCCTTGCAATTTTTGTACATTTTTTGTAGAAAGTCTTCAACTGTTGCTTGGTACGTACGTGATCCGCAGATGCATTGAAAAGCTGAACTATTGTACCCCAAGCAACAGTCTTCTTCCTTATATCTCCAGGTCCTGTGGTCTGCTTCCCTTCGATAATATCCTTTTTGCTAATAATATAAAATAAAATAAAATAGGACCATATAATTAGGATAAGGGTAATAAGGAACTGTAAAGGATGGCCCGGTAAATAAATCTAAGACATCCATGAACTTCCAGAACTAGGTATGTACTTGGGTTGTAAATGTAAACATTTTATATAAAAAGAACAAATTACCCAAGTAGGTATATGGAACTTTTGATTACTACTTCACTGATAACATTGATGATTCTTGTATATTTCATCTTCATTTTTATAGCTACACTACTACTTGCATACATTTTATACTCATTTTTCAATTAATCCCCGCAGAAGATGCTTCTTCCTCTGGCTGAAGTTTTTCGACTTCATCCTCTTCTGCTGGTTGTCAGCCTCCATATCAGCCATTAATCTAAACATCACCAAAAATCAAGAAAACATCATACATGTGCAAATTCAAAGTTGAATGACCTTTCCTTTTTGGTATATTGTTGTTATCTTATAATACAAATAAGTCATAATAATACTTGTTTTCGATTTTTTTTTCAATTTAATTTAAATAAAAATTTACTTCCCTTCACTTTCACGTGTCTTTCTCTTTATTAATTTTAAGACGATGCTATTATTATAGATAACCAGCACGTCGTTTGTCACTTCTCTCACCGTTACTCGACTATCGAGTGTCAGGCACAGAATAAACTAATACGCCGGGATTAAATTTGACGTTTTATGGAGTTTTAATATAATCTAATGTATTTGGTTATATAACCCCAAGATTAACTTTGATGAATATTTAAGATTAATAAAGACCCGGATAATATTTAAGCCCAGAGTTACCAAACCCCGGTGTTATATTTTATTGATAAATACGGGCCTAAGTGATTGTAATTATTGTAGGGAGCTTTTTTATTTTAGGAGAACATCCTGCTTGGCACGTTGAAATTTCCTGAAAACTGGAAGTGGTTTTAAATAAGAAATTGGCTAGAGAAACAACGTTGCATGCACAATCTACTGATTTGATTGTATCTGGTTTTGACGATACTTTTGCATAGTTCAACAGTGTCTGTTCTTCTTTGGTAAATTTTTCTTGTTTTTTTGTTCCAGCAACTCCTAATACCAATTCAAATACAGCATTTTTTGTTTAATTATTAAGTGTAATATAATTTTTGACACTTTCGTTGTCGGTAGCTGCAGCAAGTACGATTTGAAAAATGCTTTCAAAGCCACACGTATTGTATGTACAAGGAAAGCTTGCATTTATTTACAGTCATTAATCCCAAAGTGACATCACTTCGTTTCTAATAATCGGTAAATTGCGACATTCTTTTGTAACAACGACGTCATTCAAATCTTGATTCGCTTTTCCCAAGTATACTGCACGTCGGCTTTTTTTTTAGCTGGGTACCCTAAATTATGCCAATTCTCCACTTCGTTCAAAGCAATGTGCATTTCAGTCGTTGAATTATCAGCACATTACATACAAATTCCTGTCTTCCCGTACCCTTCTTTCTCACCTGAAACCTTTTTTAAACAGCCTTGCAATACACGGACATATGATTACATGAAATGCACGTATGTGCGCCTGCCGGATTATTGCATGTTTTGCAGTTAAAACCATGATTGCGTATAAATTAAATGTCTTTTAATGGGCAGTAGTAAAGACATCGAAACTGTCCAAAACTTGATTACTACTGTACGAATAACCTGTAACATTTTCATCTATTGGTTCCTGGTCACTGTCTTCAGATGTTTGTCTTTCAGATGTTAGATGTTGAAGGAATATAAAGAAGCGTCGTAGAATTGGTCGTCACATCTGAGCCGGTTGGAATAATGGTAAGGTGTTGAGGTGCGTTCGAGGATCAGGAGGTTTTACATTTCGAACTCCTTTTTTTGATCTATTTGAGCAATCAATAAGTTGTAGTTTACCTTTGTAGTTTCAATCGCAACGTCAAGTCTTTCGGTTCCGGTAGCACTTGTTGTTTTATTATTTTGAATTCAGATTCAACTGCAGCACTGCTGGCAGACACTCTTCCATATCAAATAGCATCCTTGCATATACAGGACCAAAGAGGAATGGTTTTCAATTGATTCAGAAGACGAGGTCGAAACATCTCACATGCTCGTGGATTCAAGTTATTCCCTTTTTCATTTTCTAGTATTTCATTAGCTTCAGACTGTATTGATTGGGCCCAAATTTCCTACCACTCCCTTCGCAATTGACTCCCCCAAAGTAATCTTCAATCTCTTCTGAAATATAGGTAATCTTCTTCGTTTTGTAAAGTCGTGTCTACTATAGTTTCGATTTCGCAATTTGGACTGTTTGGTCACTTATAAGTTTTGTAATAAAACTTAACGACTCTGTGACAAATGCTGCGCCTTCTCCTGCCAAGGAGTTAGAGGAAATAATTAGTAAAGCTTTAACAATCTTAGCAGCTTCATCTTGACTAATTTTTTTCACCCTTCAGAGAATCTGCCCAATTTTTCATTAAATGTGCACAGTCGATGGTATGTACATGTACACTTTGGTCTTCAATATTCAACATCATTTTCAGCCTTTTGGATGGTCTCCCTAAGAAGATTCACAAAATAAAAAACCACAAATGTAAAATATATATATATATGTATTATATTTACCAGAAGTGCGTTTCCTTTGAACCGTGGCTTTTTCTTTTCCATGTACAATCTATGATTCTGCTAGAAATACAAGAAATTCAATAAATGACGTCTTTTTATGGTGAACTTCTTGATGAATAATCCAAGCGTTTGCAGCAGTTGTCATAAGTAACTTTTGGAATACTGTTTTCCACCATTTATTTGACTTACGATTTGGATCATAAATAAGTGATGAAAATTGATCCGCTAGATCAACGCCACCCATATAACAGTTGTAAAATTTGAGAGCTTCTTAACAATATACCATTTTTTTGGTTCCATCTGTAGCTGTTCTCGCAGTCAATTGATATTTGTGACAATTGCTCAAAACAATTACTTCTTTTGTATCTTGCCACTTCATTGCGACACTTCCAAAGTTATTACAAAGAATTCTAGATTCCCCGCGTTAAAGCTTTTCTTCAAATCTGGGAACATTTCTCCTAGTTTTGATACACGTACCAACCAAACTCTAACGTATTTACCATTTCGACAAATGTGAAAAACCTGTCACAGCATATTGCAACTTTATGCTTTGAAAAGGCGGGTCTGAGCGTGCTTTATTCTCAGGTTTATCTGGGTTAGCAAAATAAAGTTTTGAAGTAAGCAATAAAAATCTGTCCCTACACATTGCTGATTTTACTGATGGATTGCCAAGTGACAGATTTTGTGACCAATACATTGGTAAACTCGGCACACGATTGTACGACATGACCATCATGCAACCGAATAACACCATTATTTCATAGCAGTCTGTTTTAGGATGTGTTTTTTAGTTGTTTTTTCTAAAATATCCAATCTTATATTTGTACATGAAGCTATAAAATATGTAAAAAGAGATTCTTTGGAAAGAGATGTATAAAAACTTCATATTCTGAAGATCCTTGATTTAGATCGGCTAATAATAAAGGCTGTCGCTGATCAGGAATTTTTTTCGTGGTACAAAGGCATCATTTATCTGCGTCCATATAACAGGAGTGGGAGCGATGCGCGAAACGTTTACATTTGTGCCTTCTTTCTCCGCTCTGTTGATATGCGACTTATTTCCAGAGGACTCAGATACTTTCTCAGATTTGTTTGGAATTTTTATATTCGGCTCATTATCAGACGAGTCAGAAGAATCCGACAAGTTTTGGATATTATTTTGATTCTCAGGCTCATTTGGTTGATATTCTGGATCTTCATCGGTACTATATGGGTCAGAAAGAGACTACTTCAGATAAATTCTCGGTATAATACTCTAATTCCTTGTAGGTAGTATTGGGACACATGCATCCCACAACAAACACCTGCTGGGCCCATGCGTCCCATCACAAAAATTCATATATTTTCAAATAAAACAATTCTTGAAAGTATTGCTAAATGCAATAATATAAATAAACAATGCATACCTAGTTTTTCTCTCCATCTTATTGATCACTAGAACACATAATATTATAGCACAATAGAACAAGAAAAATCACCGCAACACAATGGCACATGTGCAGTCTCTAAGGTTATGTGTAATACTAGGCGGCGTAGGCAGGCAAACAGTGCTGCCAAATCAGTAATACTACGCGTATACAGTGCATTTCTTTTTCAATGCACCATAGGGATTTACATGTAAAAAATGGACCTCGTGTTAATGGTTTTCCTGGGGTAAATTTCTGAATTTTTTTTTTGTGGAATCTTAAAACACAGTATTCTACACCTTATTTTGAAGATCTGCTACCACTGGGAGCAATACTTATTTAGATAAAAATTAAAAAGTGGAACCATTTCTACTGATTTTTTAAAATAGGTTGCCATGCTCGTTCACTGACATCTATCACTCCTGTGACATTTAGTAAAATACTGGAGTATTGTACTATGGCCACTAGTATTTTGCTTATTCGGTTCGTTCGTATATTTCCTTCGTATAGTATATTTAGGCATTTGCATGTCGTCTAAGCAGATTATGATTCAGTTTCTGAAAAGAAATAATAATAAATAATATAAAGATATTCAAAAACCAAACTTTATTCCAAAATATAAAAATGTCAACTTTTTTTCTTAAGATGCAACAAAAAATTAATGGTCAAAAGCTAACACACATTGTACATTGATAAATTAATGGGAAAAGAAAAAAGATTTGCGGTTCTGTTAGTGCCTCCTACTTTTACAGGTTGACATAATTGAAGCACTACATCATTAATTGTAATTACAGCCAGATCAGCGACATCTGGATACGTAAAATAATTCCCATGACGTCTCAAAAATGTTACATTAAGTTCATCAGTATCTAAAACTTCTAATACACGTCCAACATAATATTTTAAAGTTTTCTTAGCTTAACTTTGTAAGAACAAATGAGTTTAAACCAACATTTGCTATGTCGTTAACTGTGATATTTTCATCAGCTTCCTCAAACCAATCCACATCGTCAGAGTCAGTCAAATCTATATCTAAATCGCTTTCGCTCGAGCTTATTTCAGATTCTTTATATTTTTTGGTGTGCCGTTTTGATGATGTTGTTTTATCGGTTAAACAGTCCATAACTTTTCTCTTTACGGTTTGATGTTTTTGTAGACTTGACTTTCTCGCCACTTTTAGTTTTTCTGCTTCTTCGAGTTTTTCAAGAACCGGTGTGCTGGTCAAAATTTCGGTAGTTTTCTTTTTTCTTTGACGTCTGTTGATTGGAACCACGACAGCTGCTACTGGAAACGGTTTCAAAATACTAGGAGATATAAATTGGGTTTCAGAAGTTCTGCATTGTAAGGTTGGAGATTCGGACTTTCCTTTGCTTTTGGACTTCACAGGAATTCTGCATGCAGATATTGAAGGCGTATTTTCAAATAATTCTTCTTCGCTTCTAAATTGGTCATTCATCATATTGCTGCTTCCCGGTGTAGGTTCTTTATGTATTGCTACTTCATTTTCACCTATTTGTATATCAGTTACTGTTGCAGCCATGAAATCTTCTTCATTAAAAATATTACTTTTAAATGGGTAAGTTCCAGTTGACCGAAAACCTGAAATACAGTTTCTAGGAGTAAAAGCAAGGGGATGAGATTCTCCCAAAAGTTCTGCTATGTCATAGATACTAATCCTCTTCCCTGGATTGTTAAGCAGCCACGTTTGACAGCTTTGGTTATAAAATTTTTTTAAAGGAAAATACACGGTTCTGTCTAAAGGTTGGAGTTTATGACTCGTATGTGGTGGTAGAGTTAGTAATGTTATATTACTTTCTTTGGCCAATTTTATAGCATCTAATGAAATGTGAGCTTCGTGGTTGTCCATTATCAATAAAACTGGCGATTCGTTCGATGGTTTAGCGTGTTTTTTGAAATGTTGCAACCACTGGACAAAAATCTCAGCAGTCATCCATCCTGATGGTGATGCTGTACCAACAGTTCCAGGTGGCGCATTTTTTATCATATAATCTTTAAAGTGTTTTCTTGGAAATATTAGAAATGGCGGTATATTGTTTCCAATTGCGTTTATACACCCGCACATAGTAACTAAAGTCCCTCGTTCGCTTGACGTTGTTTACTACCAACTTGTTTTTGTCCTTTTTTCGCGAGAACTTTTCCTGTTTCTTGCACGGTGGTGAGGGCTGTTTCATCGACATTATATATCTGTTCTGGTGCAAAATTGTACTTTTCATACAATTGTTGGAGATTGTTAAAAAACTTCTGCACAATTGGTTTATTAAACCCCATTGCTCTACCTAAGGATGTACCTTCTGCCGATCTTATGGACAGCTCTTGTCGACGTTTCATAAAACCGTTGAACCACAATCTACCAGCAGTACGATTTTCTCTCCATGATGGAGGTATTTTCTTTTTATTGGCCACCGCTAAATCGTAAGCTAATTTTCGTGCACACTTAGGATTCATACCATGATGCAATTTTGCCATTGTTTGAAAATAATCGCTAAGAACATCTTCTTCAGAAGAAGAAAATATTTGATTAACTTGGTAATGTGGAGTTAATCTAGGCGCTCCTTCTAAGATAGGTGAGTTCCAGTCAATTTCTTCTTCTCTGTCCTTGCACTTTACTAGATACCGTCTTAATGTAGTACGTGGAATGTTATGTCTGCTAGCTGAGGCTTTCACTGACGATCCACCATTCACCACATCACGAAGTGCATTGCACATAGTCATTGACGAAGTTTTCCCTACCTGATTATTTGTTTTCTTTCGGCGTGGCATTTTTTAAATTATTTACCCACCTGAAAAATATAGGTACATTATAATAAATTAACATAAAACATTTTCCTAAATAATTATTTTTTTCAAATGAGGTACAGTGGCCACTCATCAATTATCTAAAAATCAGTGGCCACTGTACATACATTTAACGTGGCCACTGTACCATCAACCACATTTTTCAAAAAAAGTAATCCATAACAAAAACTAGCTGGTACAATGAAAATATTATTACAGCATAACATACTTACATGTAGTGGGTGTAAGTTGTGTAGGCAAGTTCACTTCGATACTTATTATTTTAGTCACAAACACTGAATATAGTAGAGCGTCGATTTTTACTTCCAGTACTACATTTCAGGTTAGGTGCAATTTAAAATAAACACGTGGAGATTGAGACAGATAACTTTCCTGAAATACTTAGTGACCAACTGGTACACCTTGTACTAGATGGCATGACCTACCCAATATTTATAAACAAGAAAACAGAAGAGATGGCCACTGTTCCTGCATGGCCACTGTTCCAGACTCTCCCCTACCTACAAAAAAAAATATTTTTTATTAATTTTTTTTGAAAATCGCTGATTTTTCATCACTTTGTATACAAATTTCATCAGCCCATAGGATACTATGTGAAAAGTTAAGATAGGGACATGTAAGCCGTTTTCATCTATCTTGACCCGTTTTCGACCTAAGCGGCTTTGAAAATGGAAAATTGCGATTTTCATTTGTTTATAACTCATAAACCACTCGTTCGAATTTTGAACTATAAACACCATTTTCATTAGATTTTTTCAGGCAATCTGAAAATGTAATAATATACAGGGTGTCCCATTTAAAATAAGAAAGTTGATGGCAACTTCCGGTATAACCGGAAATGGTGAGGGTTTGTAAATATTTTAGTTCAGCTCGTCAAAATTGAAATTTTACACGAACAAATTTTTAGACTTCTACTCCCAGGACTTCTCCATATAAAAATGCCCTAAGGTTCTCGCGCCTCACCCTGTATAATGTAATGTTAGTATTGTTAGTTTTAGCACTATCCATTTTTATTGTAAAACGACACAGAAGAACTAGTAATTTATTGCCATGTTGCCAGATTCGCGTTCATTGATCGCTGATTAATCTCTGATTATGAAATTAGAGATTAATCAGTTATCATTTGTCTCGGTGCAACCCAATCTATCAATAATCTATGATTAGCAATAATTGATAATTTTGTAATTACTCATTAATTGGAGATTTGAACAACCGGGCATTAGGAA
The DNA here is from genome assembly GCA_910589415.1 of Malachius bipustulatus. Lineage (NCBI taxonomy): Eukaryota > Metazoa > Arthropoda > Insecta > Coleoptera > Melyridae > Malachius > Malachius bipustulatus. Next base: position 10,995,060 of record OU342633.1, read on the forward strand.
TAGGAAATTAATAGAGGGATAGGCGAATAAACATAATTAGTTTTATGAGCACCCATAATATTGGCCGGTTTAGCCTTAGGGCCGGTTTAAGATTTGTCAGATAATTACTGATTTTAAATTGCAAATTTTGTAAATATGGCGAATATTTTTAATGATCTTTTATTTTTTATCAGTAATTATAATTAACTCTTCTAAAAGGGGGTAGAATTTATTTCCAGCAATATCAGACCAACATTTTGATAATACAGGGCATTTTAAAATCAGTAATTACCTAGCAGATCTGTAATTAACGTTTATGCAACCGGACCTTATAGTAACATTTTAAGTTGCGCGCGGTCTGATTAGGAGAATTGGTGGTGGTTTTTAAAATTGATAAGCGGAATGCACGTCGTCGGTAGGCAATCATTCTTATTGATTATGAATAAAACACTAATGTTTTATAAAATTCTACTGTATATTGATGGATGATAGAAACGTTACACGTGTTTCGCTACTTTTCATGTAGCATCTTCAGACGTAAATAAAATTATTGATACAGTAACATAGCAACAGTATTACCTAAGTGATCATGAAACAAGTAACTAGATTTAAATGAATTTTTAAGAGAACTAACTAGATCATAATGTAATTTCTTCAGAATCTTCTTAGTTGTTGATATCAAGAAGAAAATCAAGTAGTGGAGAACGATATGTGTCTAGCTGTTCATTTATTACTGTGTATTGTTGATTATGTAAATGTCTGTGGATATGGCAATCATTCTGGTATTTTTCGAGTATTAATTAATTATTACTTTCGATTGTTGGCGAAATTAATGCTCTCGCAGTTTAGCGGATTTTATAAGTGATTCTGTAATATTGTATGGAAATTATCCCTGGTTACAATGTGTAAGGTGCATCGAATGATGGATATATGATTCCCGAGTTATTGCAGGATTTCTATTAATCTGAAAGCCATCGTCATTCTAGCCTAGTCACAAGGCCTCACATTGTATGGGGTAAGTTCTCTTTATGGGTTTCCTTGTCTGAAAAATTGAATAGTACCTATAGCGTAATTATCTAACAGTCGTCTATGAGATCTTTGGATTGTGTTATGTGTTAGGTGGGAATCTGCTTCAACCTAGTTCATTTTGTAGGCTTTTTTTAATCCTTCCGCTAAAATCCAGTGGAAATCTCAATCATTATTGGAGGAATATTTGGTGACCATTATCTACCGAAATAGATAGTGCTGAGATAGAACCAGGTCTAGGAGAACTTACTAGGAGCTCGATCATCCCCAGCTCTTCCCAGAATTTCCCGGATTCTTTTGATTATATCCGTGAACCACTTCGGAACTCATCACGACGGAGCCAGATAAGTACCTATCACATAGTTTTGGGTGAAGCCTAGTCTTACATGCATAAAGGTTATTATCATTCAAACAACCGAAGCTAGGGCAGAGTGAAACAAACCCAGGAAACCAATACTAACAATAACACATAGGATAATTACAAAACAGCAACTTAAAAGTACCTAATATTAGTAGAAAGATAATTATTATTAATTAAACATCAAATTTTGTTATTATTTGCCACCTGTGTAACTCAATACGGTTTGCGCTAACACCTTGAGAGCGGGAGTACCTACTTATGTATCTATTGTAATCTGACAGGAGAATAAATCAGGAGAATAACCGCCTTAATTAATTTATTTGTTTAATTTTAGCAACCCTTCCTGAGATGTTAATGCATAAATTTCCACAAAGGGGAAATTAGTGCGAAATAAAATTTGATACTAAAACAATAAGTAATATTATGTTTTTACGCCAGGAACTTTCATGACAATATTTTCTTTTCCTCGCTTTCTCTTAGTATATGACGGATGCATTCCCAAATAGGTGAGCCTATGATGATGTATTTTTTCTTCTTGTGTTTCTTATTCTTCATCTGCAGATTGCTCCGTTTTGTAAAATGATCACTGTGCTCAGAAGGAGCATCTTAAACACATTCGTTCAACAATCTTTCAACAGCTTTTTTACCTACGTAATTTTCAGAATATTCAGAAGCCATGGAATTTCCACTAAAAAATAACACTCGCATTATAATAAAAATTTACTGATAATAGCAGGCATAAAAAAGAATAACAACTAAAAGTTAAAGGTGAAAATATAAAAAGATTGAGTCTTCTTTGGTACGACAAATTTATTTATCAAGCTATGAACTTGAGTGCCCTACCGGTTTCGGCCAGCCAATTGTCATCTTCAGGGGCTAGAGGGGGCTACTCAACTGTAAGAAAATAAATAATAGGTATTAGAGTAAAAATCTAGTAGGCAACACAAAACAAAAAATGAAAAAATAATAAAAAACCTTAAGATGAGAAAGACAAAATTAAGTAATTGAGACAAAAAAGCCTAAATTGATAGGCTATTAACCCTTTCAATACGACTTTTGGCCAGTGCAATAAATTTAAAATAATTGATAAAAAGTTGTTTATTATACTTGAGGGAATATCTATGCAAAATTTCATATTTTCATCTTTTAGTATTTTTGGAAAAAACGGTCTGGGATACATATGTCCCTGCAGTATTCCTGCTTGGGATAAATTTATTCCTGCAGGGTTGAAATTAATTAACATTTAGAAACGAAATTTATTTATTTTTTTCTGCGACGGGCGAAAAGTGTGACCTTTTTTCCCCGTTAACAGGTAAAAAAATGCCTCATTATTATGAGCTGCATCTTATCGGGAAAATAAATGAATTAGCAGGGAAATAAATGAGTACTTATTTCCCCGAAATGGCGGCTTAGGTATAGCTACTATTAACACTCAGATATCATTAAATTTATATCAAATATACGTAAAGGAAAGTTACCTTATTATCCAAATGGCAATTATTAAGGGAATTTTCATAATAATCACTATCCATATTATTAAATTCACTCATCGAAACCTAACAAGAATCTTTGCAAAACTGTCTTCAATTTTAATTACATTAATATGACGTTTATGTAATAATTAAATCGTTTCGTTACCCAGGCAACGTCAATTACGATAAAAGACAGTTTGAAAATCCAAGTTTAACATAAATCATTTTTCCGACATAATTTTCAGTTATCTAACTACGTTTTTCGACATTCTAACACTGATATTTCTTCTCGCAGAAAAAAATTGTATATTACACACAAGAAAAAAGTGCGATGTTAGCTCTCGATGTGTTTGTCCCCTCCGCTAAACGCGTCGGGGACGAAATCACATCTCGAGCTAAAATCTATGACTTTTTTCTCTTGTATAATAAATAACTATTTGAATTCATGAATTTAGGTATAGCAACTATTAACACTCAGATATCATTAAATTTATATCAAATATACGTAAAGGAAAGTTACCTTATTATCCAAATGGCAATTATTAAGAGAATTTTCATAACAATCACTATCCATATTAATAAATTCACTCATTGAGACCTTAACAAGAATCTTTGCAAAACTATCTAAAATTTTAATTACATTAATATGACGTTTACGTAATTAAATCGTTTCGTTACCAAGCAACGTCGATTACGACAAAAGTCGATGCAGTTTGAAAATTCACCTGTCATAGAAATAATGCAATAGTAACACTTATATATCAAATTTTTATTCACATGAACAACGAAAGTTACATATTATCCTTAGTAATGTTAAAACAATTATTGAAAGTGCAGTCCGAGAAAGTCATTTTCCCAGGACGCTTTGATAGTTCGTCCACAGTGGAAAATTCTTCAGTGGAAATTACATTCTCTGTCATGGTCACAACTGTGCTTGAAACTTCTGATCGCAAATCGGTACTTACTTTAGTTGATGCCTTTCCACTCATTCCAAATAGCTTGTTAGCTATTTCAGTTCTTTGAGTTACTGAGTCATCAACATACCCTTCAGCGATCGTTGAAGACCTCCAACCGCCGTGCCTTTTTAATGTTATTAGGTCTCCTCCAGATTCCACAAGAAGAGTAGCTGAGGATCTTCGAAATGCATGACCCGTGAATAGCTTAGCGTCTTCGAGACGAAGAAAATTAGCTACTGTCTCAGGTGTTTTATAAAACTGATTTCTGCCCACAACCTGATTAATACATTTACCATTTCGGTATGCATAAAATAAACGGCGATCTTTTGCTGTTGGTGGACGAAGAGCTATGTACATTCTGTAAAATTTTAGGTATTCTTCAGTGATTATAAATTTCCTATTTACATCATTTTTTGTTCCATTAATTTTCACTATTAATAACGTTCCTGCGTCTTCTATATCATCTACGGTTACCTGGCTTAGTTCACAAATTCGACAGGCTCCTGCAATTCCAAACACTACAACAACTTTAGTCATTAAATAAACTTGATCGGGAGCATTATTTAAAAAGTCATTAATTTGTGTTCCCGTAAAGATCTTTGATTTCTTTGGTTTGTAACTTTTCGCATTTTGTTTTAGAAATGTAATCAGTCTGAAATATTTTGAAATATCCACATTATTTTTAACTTGTAGTGTACTTCTTATCATTGAATAGTGAGCCCACACTGATGAGGGCTTTTGTTGTCGTACCAGTTCTGAAAAATACGCCAATAACACTGTCTCAGAGAAAGAGCTGGATTTTTTTTTGGCATTCCATTGCATTAGTCTTGAATACGCGTTTTCATAAACTTTTTGTGATTTACTTGGTAGTAATTTCGCCGATGCCTCTTCTGCTAATTTTATTAGTTCTGGAGGTGTAAGTGAAAAGGATTTTTCACAACAATCACTATTATTATCCATTGAACAATCAAACTCATCCATCTAAAACTTTATATGTACCTAATTGCGAAATAAACTGTCATGAATGAATAATTAAATTATGACGTTTATCGAATTAAATCGTTTCGTTACCAGGCAACGTCGATTACGATAAAAGACAGTTTGAAAATCCAAGTTTAACATAAATCATTTTTCCGACATAATTTTCAGTTATCTAACTACGTTTTTCGACATTCTAACACTGATATTTCTTCTCACAGAAAAAAATTGTATATTATACACGAGAAAAAAGTGCGATTTTAGCTCTCGATGTGTTTGTCCCCTCCGCTAACGCGTCGGGGACGAAACCACATCTCGAGCTAAAATCTATCACTTTTTTCCCTTGTATAATAAATAACTATTAGTAATTGTATAAACAATAGACACAATATTATTTCTTATGTGTGGTATGCTGTAAAACATTCAATGCATAAGGGCACCTATCATTGTTTACATATGAGTTTCGTTCGTTTTTAGATTTTTCGCATGTGACACCGAATACACCTGCTCCTACCACCTTTATTTACTGGAAGGTGATCGCCAACATTTTCGCAAAACTTATCCTTTTTTGAAACTCGGCCTTGCTTCCGGGACCGTTTATAGGTTGCTTCTGATCTCCCATTGGCGATAAGACCTGCCAAATTTATTAGCCAAATTTATTAGAAAATCAATGAAAGGAACTTTTTTATGGCTGACTTCTCCATAAACAATATGTGCATTATAAACAGAAGTCATGAATAAAAAAAAACTTTCTTCCACCATTTCGTGGAAGAAATGGTGGAAACTTTGGGGTGTTTTTTCTTGATGATATGAACGTTCTCACAGCAGGATATGAGATTGTATCTAACAGATTGGGTTTTAACGGAGAATTATCTATGAAGAAGAATAATGTGAATATTAAAGGTGTAAAAATACAGCTAAGATCAATATGAAAAAATGTAAACACTAAGAATATTAAATGAACTTACAGTTAAGCTGGTGGGAAATTCCCCAAGTTATACATGTTAAAATAAAGAAGGTGTATCTCATACATGAGGAAAAAAACGGAATCGTGTATCTAAAGTTAAAATATTAAAAATTCTATCAAAGGTAGCCAAGAATGAAAACGTTCGGCCATCTTAGTCTGAAGGATCTGAAATAAAACCAAGGCGACTGCGTCGTCAGATAAGCTCCAGGAGCGGGATGGAAGACCGCCAATGACAAGTTGTCAGAGTCCGCAACAACAAATACATCGAAGAGCGGCCTGTATGTAATGATGGAAGTTGATGGAAGTATAGTTTCCAGCAGTTTGGGAGACAACCAACAAAATAATGAAGCATGTAAATGTGTTTGCCTACATATCAAATGAACAATATTCGAGGAAGCCGAAACCAGTAGTTGAATAGACGACGGGTGGAGTTGAATAGGTCCATAGCATATAGTGCGTCTCAGCAAGATAACGAAAAACCTAGATAATATGGCCTTGGTTACTTCGGGGAGATTTCTACGGTATTCGGTTCTGTTTTCACTTTCTTTTTTTCTTTACCACTTTCTCACACTTCTTTAGGCACTTCTTTTAGAACATTTTTTACATTTGTAGGTAAGACGAGTTCATGTGACCGAGGGCGTTGTTTTATGTCTTCCAGCAGAATGACTTCCATCACTTTTAAAATATTATTCCGTAACTCAATGTATAAATATTGGACGATATTACTCGGTTCTACTTCTCTTGCATGCAAAGTAGATAAAGTTCTTACCAGCTGTCATTCAAGAGTAGGAACAAAACAAGTGATTGTTCTGGTCCTTTTGACATAACATCCATATTTATTTTTTGAACTCGATTGTCTAAAGGAGTGTCAGAAAGAGTAATAGCGTTGCGATGACACCTTAATAAATGTTTTTTAATGAAGACGCTACTGTAAAATGTCTACCACAGGACTGTTGGGCACAATAGTAGAGTGAACTTTGCTGGCATGACTTACAGTCCTTTCTCATATGTGAGATAAGATGGCGAAATTCTCTGAATTGGCGGCCGACATCCGTAACATGTACATTTTGTAATTAATTAAAAAAAAAAGAAAAATCTCTCGTAACTCAGGTTAAGGTCGGTCGCTAAGTGGCGTATACTTTGCGTGATTCTGTCGTAATTTATATTAATACGAGTAGGTATTATAAAAAACTCGCTGAATAAATTAATGTCCAGATGTCACTAGCTTCAATTGGGTATGATGGTGCTGTGGCATGGAATATCTTAAACACTGCGTCGATGCATTCTATACCTGTTTGTAATGTATATATATAATATCGTTCACTACAACTACTGATTTATTTATTTCAGAAAGAGACTGCCCCACACAAATTACAAGTGGCTGAAAAGTCTAATCCAACTTACAGTATCTGTTCCGACGTAATTCAATTGTTGGTAAATATCTGCATCGGTTGGCACCAGGGTTATAAATGCTGCTCTTATTTCTGCTCTCGATGGCTTATAGGCAGGTTTTTCTGGTCTTTTTATGGCTAGGGGTGGTGGTAGTATACACCGTGTTTTATATTAAGTCGGCACTATTGCTAACTTCGTTATTTTTTAACCTAGAAAGTGGGTTAAATTAGCAAACTAGTAGTATTTTTTCTCCTAAATAAAATGGCGAAAACAGAAAAACAATTGAACATCGCGATTTCGAGATATTTAAAAAAAATGTAACTTTTTTAATGGAACACCCTATATATTTTTGGATGGATCGGTTGCAAATTTTTTTTTAAAGGAAAAAGTCTCTATGCACTATGATCCTAAAATAATAAATTCATTGATTATTTATTATTTTACTACTCCTAAAGTAGGCTGTGATAATTAATGTAATTTAGTGTACCTACCTACGTAATGTAAGGTAAAAAATATATCGTCCTCAATAGTGTATTTTTCAATAAAAAAATACACAAAAAAAGGAGTTGTTATATTGAAAAGGATTTAATTTTAAATAAACAAATAGCAGAACTTGTCTGTGTTTTAAATTAAGTCGGCACTATTGCTAATTTCGTTATTATTTGAGCTAGAAAGTCGGTTAAATTAGCAAACTAGTAGTATTTTTTCTCCTGAATAAAACGATGAAAACAGGAAAACAATTGAACATCGCGTTTTCGATATATTTAAAAAAATTGATATTTCTTATGGAACACCCTGTATATTTTTAGATGGATCGGCTGCAAAATTTTTTTAAAGGAAGAAGTCTCTATGCACTATGATCCTAAAATAATAAAATTTTACACACAAACAAGTTCTGTTATTTGTTTATGTAAAATTAAATCCTTTGCAAGGTAACAACTCTTATTTTTAGTGTATTTTTTTATTGAAAAATACACTATTGAGGACGACATAATTTTTTTACCTTACATTACGTAGGTACACTAAATTACATTAATTATCGCAGCCTACTTTAGGAGTAGTAAAATAATAAATAATCAATGAATTTATTATTTTAGGATCATAGTGCATAAAGACTTTTTCCTTTAAAAAAAAATTTGCAACCGATCCATCCAAAAATATGTAGGGTGTTCCATTAAAAAAGTTACATTTTTTTAAATATCTCGAAATCGTGATGATCAATTGTTTTTCTGTTTTCGCCATTTTATTTAGGAGAAAAAATACTACTAGTTTGCTAATTTAACCGACTTTCTAGGTTAAATAATAACGAAGTTAGCAATAGTGCCGACTTAATATAAAACACGGTGTATACGGCAGTAGCAAAAGAGCACCAATCAGAGCGTTGTTACTTTCTAAAAAATAAAAACGAACAATATACTATTAACAAATCATTTCTTAAACTGACCTCAATTGATAGTTATAATAATAATAATAATACAACATTTATTAAGCCATATAGGCCAGAAATACAGTAAATTTTTATTTAAACATACAAATATAATTATAAATTACAAGCCAAACCAAGAAAACATTACCATAATCAAACAATAAGAAAACTTTCTTTTTTGACAACTACCCTCTCCTACTTCGGTAATACTCAAACAGTCTACGATTAAATACCCTTAAATTAACACTATCTTTAACTATTTCCGGTAACCTGTTATAAGCCAACAAAGACGCATGGAAGACAGAATTCTGTGTCTGCGTCTTAGTCCTATGCTCTACAACAAATTTTTCCCTATTCCTTGTCTCATAATCATGGACCAGACTAAATGTTCTGAGTCTCTGTAAGCAATACTAATGAGTCAAAAAGCATTTCTCTCATCCTACATCTATGGACGAACTTCATCACCGACATTTCTACATAATATAATGACTTATTTTTAGCCACCCCAACTGATCCAACATATTGCTAACACTGGTGTATCTATCACATTTTAGAATAATTCTCATCCCCCTATTCTGCAATTTTCGCAGCCTGTCTTTGTCAGTTTTCATAGTTAAATACAATATACTGCTTGCTAATTAAAATGCGGCAACACCATCGTATTATAAACCAACTTCCTTGTCCAAGCTGTCAAATATTCAATGTAATCGACATGATTAGTGAACTTCATTTCCGAGTCTATTATCACCCCCCAAATATTTAAATTTATTCACTAGTTCTATTTTTTGATTTTAGATTCTTATATCCAGTTCTTTGGTCAGACTACTCACACAGCTGCTAGTCCCCACAGTCATTGATTTCGTTTTCATAATGTTAACGTTTAATTTATTTACATCAAACCATTCAGTAAGAATTCTCTCTAGATCTTCACTTAGCATTCTTTCCATCTCCTCACAATCATTTCCTTCTATATACACTATCATATCGTCAGCAAAAAGATGAAATTGCTCCTATACCTAACCTAAATAAAAATAGGTACCTATAACAATGAGAACGAGCCACCATACCTGAAGAAGTCCCCTCTAAGCATTTATCAATCTCAATTTTCAACTGTGGGTCCCTTGATTCCGCCTTCCAGTGGGATGCCACTTTTTTTGTAGCTTGTAGAGAATTCTCTATATCATCTAATAAATTTGTTGCACCTTTTCTATTGAAGACTTCAACAGCACTACTAACAGGATTTTCTTCTGTTTCTGGTAATTCTTGCATTACATGTAAAATTATTAAAATTATTAGGTTGTCTGTTGTTTGTATTGTTTCTGTTGTATTTATCGAATTACTTGAATGTAATTCTGGTAGTTCGGAATAGTTAGTTTCTAAATTTATATTGCTATCCACTACACATGACTAATCTCATCCTGAATCGCATAGCAATTTACAGGGCGGAGTTGTAGATTGTGTATCGCCCAAAATCTCAATATTAGATTGCAGGAATAAAATTTCGTCCGCTTGAATATCTTGTAAAAAAAGTTGAACATTCGTCATTAACAGGTGGTCTAAAGCATGTTTCGCCATCATAATGTGTTACAGAATTCACCTCAATAAGAGATAAAACTTCACGATTATCATAAATATTTTTAGTTATGGCTACTTCATTCTTTTTTTGGTTCAACGAAGCTGCGTTCGAATCTAAATCATTGTTATTGAAACAACCAGAAACCTGACGTGATCTCGAAGCCAAAATTACCAGAGCGGAGTGACTATGTCTTACCTACACAGTTAAGACCGATGTTCCCTCTTAAAAAAGCATTACTTTTTGTCGTCAAAATAATTATCTACTTAATTAATTAATATTGGTTAAATAATATCTTCTTGCAAGTTATCTACTTTCCACATTTTTTCTTCGACTTTTATGACGTGGTTGACGTAATTATTCCACTGATCTTTTGTTACATTTTGATAAGCTGCTTTAATTAGACGTTCTACCGTTTTCTGTTTGAAATCGGCGTTGTTCGAAGCCACGTAACGTTTAACTTGACTCCATACCATTTCATCGGATTTAGCTCGCAGTGGTAAGGTGGTAGTCTCAAAACCTAGCCGCAGTTTCCAAAAGTTCACTTTTTAAATAGTCTTCTTCAAAGAAAATGTTCTTTTCCATTAGCCAGTACTTGATTCGCTCTTTGTTCCATATTTTCTTCGGAAAATTGAACTTGCGGGAATGGTACGAAGCATTATCCAAAACTACAACGTTTTCTTTGTCTTTCTGCAAGTTTGGTATCAGGGTGTTTTCAAACCAATCTTCATATAGGTCGCCGTCCATTTCGTCGTGGTAATCCGCTGTTCCCTTTTTGGCCAAGAATGTTAATTCGGCCCATCCACAAAACCGCGTTTACTTCCAGAGTGTAACAAAACAAATCGAGGTCCCCTTTGAGCCGGAGTCTTCAGTCCGGTAGTTAGTCCTTTTATAAAAGCATGTCGGGGATTTTTAATTGTGGTGTCCTTCCATTCTTTCGTAACCGAAGCCCCAATGTTGGTCCAAGATTCATCAGTGTAAATAATGTTTACATTATTCTTCTCCCTTAGTGTTTTTATTTGTCTGAGATATTTATGTCTCCACGATATGATATCCTTTCTTTCCATCATAATCGAATCTCGACCTCTTTTACCATATTTGAAACCCAGGTCACTTAATAGCCTTCGAAATGTTGTTCTCGAAAAGACTGGCAGGTCTTTTTCGTTGTTCATCTTATTTAAAATTCCCTGAACTGTTGGTGGTAGATTTTGTAGAAAAAAATCGTGGACTTTCTAATTCTTGACTGGACTCCATCACCGTAGATTTTTTTACGTGAATTAGACTGATTTAGATTTTTCTTCCGTTTTTGTGTCGGCGCTAGTTACAATTATTTTTTCCAGATCCTTCTATTCTACTCTCTCCTGGGTTCTTGTTTCCGAGGCAACTTTTCAGTTTTGTGAAAGTCGCTTGGCCGTTGCCCTCAAGCGTGAAAAGTCTTATCCTTTGTGTGTGCTATTTGTCCCTACTAACTACCCACACCAAGTTCCAACTCATCACCAAGTTACAAGAACTTCCTAAAGAATAAAATCACAGTCCAACCAGGGGATGGGACATCTCAGACACTCTTCAATGAGTACCCTGGTGGCTTCAGCATAACAAAGAAGAATAATGGTGCTGGCCAAATAGCTGGTAAAAGCTAAAGGCCATAAACCCTAAAGAAGAAGAAGAAGAAGAAGTTCAAATGATAAAGTTCAACACATTTAATATTACACGTTTCGCTTGCACACAAAGGTTCATACCCCGTTTAAAGTTTACAACTGATTCTGGTAATACCGCCATGATATTTATTTTATTTTCTCACTATGCGTGCTTAATGTCCAAATTATAACTTTTGTCAAAATAAGCTGCCATTTTTTGTAATATACTTCATTATTAGACAAGCGACAAGGGTAAAGGGGGTAAAGTAAAAAAAAGATTTCAGCTCGAGCAGGTCACCAACGCGTACCGGAGACCATTTTGCATGTGATTTCGATATGCCTCAAAAACAGATTTCCACTGTGTACTAAAGTAGATACAGGGTGATTGATTGAAACGCCACATTAGAAAAAATTCGACTTCCAAATGATCTAGGAATCTGAAATTTGGAACTTAGGCAACACACCTAATAACGAGTCAAAATGAAATATTAGCAAGATGGCAGCACATTTAAAAATGGCGAAAGCAATGGCCATCTTTGTTTTTTTAAATGGGACACCCCATATATTACTGCATTTTCAGATTGTCTGAGAAAATGTAATAACAATGGTGTTTATAGTTGTATTTTAAATTGAGTAGGTCATGAGTTATAAACAAGTGAAAATCGCAATTTTCCAACTTTAAACCCATTTACCATAAAAACGGCCCATAATATCAAAAAACGGCTTACATGTTCCTATCTTAACTTTTTATAAGGCATCCAATTATGTAGTTGAAATGTTTATACAAGGTGGTGAAAATGATCAGATTTTTCATCACCCTGTATAAACATTTAAACTATACAGTAAGATACAAGATAAAAATTTGAGATAGGGACATGTAAGCCGTTTTGTGATATTAATTATGGGCCGTTTTTGTGGTAAATGGGTTTAAAGTTGGAAATTTGTGATTTTCACTTGTTTATAACTCATAGCCTACTCAATTTAAAATTCAACTATAAACACCATTGTTATTACATTTTCTCAGACAATCTGAAAATGCTATAATATATGGGGTGTCCCATTTAAAAAAACAAAGATGACCATTGCTTTTGCCATTTTTAAATGTGCTGCCATCTTGGTAATATTTCATTTTGACTCGTTATTAGGTATGTTGCCTAAGTTCCAAATTTCAGATTCCTAGATCATTTGGAAGTCGAATTTTTTCTAATGTGGCGTTTCAATCAATCACCCTGTATACCTACGTAACTCTCATGCGAATTTTATTTCGGACGTTTTTGGGAATGTTTTTAAAAACGATTAAAAACAATTAAAGACACAAGTTACTTTAAGCGAGTTTAATTCTAAACTGAAACTAAAACATTACATTTTCTCATCATTCCATGATGAGTTAATTCATGGGTAAATATAGAATACGCTGATTCCATGGAAACTGCTGCTCGAGTCTTGAGACAATCCAAGAAATCTAGCTTTACATAATAAAGTATAAAGTATCTTAATATTATACAGGGTGATTGAATCATAGATTCGTAACTTGCGCTTTGATGATAAAAATGAGCAAAACTCGTAAATGATACACACACCACACATGAATATAGAAAACACCTATTTTAAATAGTACTAACCAAATAATAGTAAGTACCTATTTTTATATTTTAATAACTAATCTATTATATTCTAATTAAATCAGATACATTATTACGATCACCAATCGCACAATGAAGAATCAGGAAAAATTTTAGAACTTTTTTTTAAGAAATGAGAAAATGTTTCTGTAAAATGTGTAGTTAACGTTGAATCAGTTCTAAAATTTACATTTGCCTAATATAACCAAAGAAGAATCGATACCTAACTGGCAATACTGAGAAGTTGTTTTTTTTTTTCAAAAAATAAAAACGATAACATGAATTTACAATTCAGTACTTCTAATACCTATCTATCAAATAATAGCCACTTCCCAAATAGAGAAGCCTTGATAAATGAATGTCATCATTAAAATAGCAAGAAATAAAATTTTATTAACAAGCACTACGATTTTCATTTTACCTACCTCTTTAAATAGGGACTGTGTTCAAAAATTATTCTTAAAATGTAAAAACAATACCTACAAGCATTGCCATATGCAGTCTATACGTTATACCGCGAGACAAGTTTCAAAGCAGAACATAGGCGAATAGCATGGGAAATCAGATATTTGCAGTTTATTTCTCACCCAGTTTATTTCTCACCACTTTTATCTACAAGAACGGTAATGGTGTCTATCGAAAGAGAATTGTTTTTTGAGCATGCTGATACCAAATACTTAATAATTAACAGTTTTTTAAAGATGACACAATAATTTAAACATTTTCAAAATGAAAAGAGTTTATTAAAAGAGGCCATGACATTTTGCTAAATTTGAATAATTTTCAACTATTTAATTTATTTTAATTCTGACTGAACATTATTAAAAAATTACGAAATCCTCATTTACCATCATTTTGTTTTACCATAAGACAATTTAAAGAAACAGCAATTGTAGCAGATGTGCCTGCAGTACCGAAACAACGATAAAATTAACTAATAAAATAAACAAGTAAAAATAATTGAACTAAAACATTAAATTACAACAATATTCAAATAATCCTCCGTTTTGATGTAAACAATATCCCACCCTATTATAAAATGCCCTTCGAACTTGTGCGAGTTGTTGGTTAGACGAGTGCACATTCGGCAAAGATTGCCTCCCTCAAAGAATTAATATTTGGGTGACGAGCTCTGTAAATTTTGTTTTTAAGGTGACCCCACAAGAAGAAGCCACAAGGTGCCAAATCGGGAGACCTGGCCGGCCAGTTAATCGTACCACCGCGGCCAATCCAATGGTTAGGAAAAAATTCGTTTAAGCAGGTTCTTACACCTACACCAAAGTGAGCTGGACAGCCATCTTGCTGAAACCAGACTTCCCGATTTTCATTTGCAGCTTCGTCTAATGCAGGACATATATTATTTAACAGAAGTTCCAAATAATTCTCTGAATTTAAATTGCCTATTATTTCAAATGGTCCAATAATTTGATTATTAAAAATTCCTGCCCAAATATTAATTTTTTGAGGGTACTGGGTCCTTGTCAAAAGTTGTAACCTCGGGTTTTGTTGCGCCCAGTATCTTGTATTCTGTACGTTTGGCTCATTATTTAGCGTGAACGTGCACTCGTCAGTAAAGCAAATTGATGAAAGAAAGTGGCGATCCCGATTGGCGCGTTCCATAATGTCTTCACAAAATACACGCCTGCTTTCTTCATCCATTGCCAACAACTCTTGATGGCACTGCGGCTTGTACGGGTGGTATTTGTGTCTCGGAAGTATATTTCGCACACGTTCCAGGGACACATGGCATACTTCTGCTACAACTCTCGTACTTGTATTTGGATTTGCATTGAATAATGCTAGCACCCGTTCCTCTAGTTCTGCGTTAACATGTCTTCGAACACCTGATTCATTATTATAAATACATTAATATTGAGATAATACAAATTCGGCTGTAAGCTCACCACCCCTATTATTGCCTACTGCTACACTTCCAGTTTCTTCAAATCTTCGTAAAAGGCGTTGCATTGTGCATAAAGACGGTATGGGTCGATCCTCATACTGAACTGAGAACAATTCTCGAACTCTTCGCAAACTGCCATCAGCACTGTAATACGTTTTTACAATAAATACACGTTCCGCAATAGTATAGCTATTATTATTATTATTCATTGGTAATATTTTGATAACATTTTCAGGGAAACGTGTATTAGTAATAATGGTAATTAAAAATATTTGCTTTGACAGTGAATTATCCGAATTTAGCATGTCATGGCCGCTCACTCTTTTAATTTTGAAAATGTTTAAATTATTGTTTAATCTTTAAAAAACTGTTAATTATCAAGTATTTGGTATCAGCGTGCTCAGAAAATAATTCTCTTTCGATAAACACCATTACCGTTCTTGTAGATGAAAATGGTGAGACAAACTGCAAATATGTGATTTCCCATGCTATTCGCCTATGTTCTGCTTTTAAACTTGTCACACGGTAGAAACATCAAAAATTATTATTTTTTGACATTTCAACAGAACCTCAATTATTTTGGTCTAGAAATCCTGAGAATAGAAATGTCAATTTCCTTTCGATTTTAATATTTTTATATGAACCTGGGCCACTACTTGCGTCGACCTGACAACGGTGTCAGATTTTTACCCATTTAAAATGCATTGCCCTATCCTACCCACACTGCATATTATCTATGGCCATTACTATAATAGGCATGATACACTATCTCACGTGCACTTTATTACAGTAGTTTTGATATATTAATTCACTACTTCTTGTCGTTCACAACAGAACTACTTACTGATTACACACTGCTTGTGCTTGCATGAATTGAATATATAAAAGTTCTAGGTTATGGTTAATGAAGTAGGTATCACCATGATATAATCCTTACTCTTTGCTAAAAATACCTAAATAAAAACAACGTAAGTCAACATTGTGTCTAGTACTCTATATTTTAAAATTGATGAAATAGACATATATATTTATTGATACCAGATAGTCGTAACTCGACTAGTTAGAAATAGAGCAGTGGTTATTGGGTGCTGAGTCAATAAAAAGCCAAAGTTACATCAACTGTGTACCTACATATTTCTATAGTGCAAGCTTTCGAGGGAAACTGCCCCCCTTCATCAGGCTCTGTAATAAAGAGAGGAGACACGTGTAATGCCAAAGTCATCTCCGGACAATATAAATTTATGTTAAACTACTTACAGAAAACAGTTCAGTTGTGGCACATGAGTTGTTGTACCGGGTGTCCCAACACTAGTGTCCACCCCCTAAATAGAGCTTAATTTTAAAGATAAAAAATTGAAACTTTGAGGATTTGTGTACTTGATATAGGACCACGGAATGGCATCATCAGTTTCATTAAAAAAAAATTAGTTCGGGCGCCAGCGATAAAAAACTGTAAGATGGTGGTAAATTGTCGAATTTTTTTTTTTCAATACATACGTAGAAATTGATTAATAAAATCAATATCGCTTGAAAGAAATGTGAAAAAACTAATTATAAGGCTTTAATTAAATAAAATATAATTATATAGCAATGACAGGTAGACAATATAATCTGAACAATATAATCAATATAATCTGAAAACGGTAGGTGCAATAAGTTTTATGACAAAGTGAATAAGGCCCAAATAAATAGAAGAACGGCTCTTGCTGGGCTAGCCGGCACAATGAACATGCACTGGACAGTGTCGTAGTATGGACTCATGAAAAAGGTGATTATTAAAAAGATATTAAAAATGTTTTTTAATGAAACTAATTATGCCATTCCGTGGTCCTGTATCAACTACACAAATCTTCAAAGTTTCAATTTTTTATCTTTAAAATTAAGCTCGATTTAGGGGGTGGACACTAGTGTTGGGACACCTGGTACAATTGAAGAATGTAATATTGGGTGTCATTATTGTAACGGGATTTTCAGTTAGGTAGAGATGATTACCCAGGGATGGATGTCTGCCCCTTTGTACCCGTGACAAGTCAATTAAAAATTATAAAATATTTATTTACAAGTACTTTAGTTACACAATTCTGTATTTGCCAAATTACTATCGGTAACCACTGTATCCTATGGGCCGGCCCTCGTCCTCGGCAGGCCGCCTGATTGGTGGGAGATATCTGCATCGGGGCGCGTACCACTGCTGATTGGCCGACCGACTGAACGGTTCAGTCGGCTCCACTACGGCAGTCACCCACTCGCCGTCGCACGGTGCGTATCGGCTGCTGTAGCCTCCGGAACACGCGCCGTGACGTGGTCTGGGAGAAAAATCCTCCAGCGACGAAAATATCTGAAACAGAACCCGCTCCCGGAATCTCAATGCAATGCCGGGGCGGGTATTATCGGAGTCTAAGTCGGATAGGGCTCTAGGAGCCTTCTACCCCCCTAATTATGAATTTAGAGGGGAATGATCCGCCGGGTCGACAACTCAATGCATTGCGATCCCGACGTCTGGTTTGTCTGGCCCTCAATACAGGCCAGGCGTCGTCTGAAAGGATCCGCCGGGACTTCACTACAGCCCCGGTCGATTCCCTGATGTGGTCGGTTGCCGATCAGAGCTCACTTCACTCTGATCGATCTCCCGGCGCCGTGTTACAGTCAGGCTCAACTCAATTCATTGACCCACTGTAGCCGACTAGGTAAATAGGACGGAGTGCACTCAATACATGCCTCCGGGAGACCTCCGAGCTCAATTCACAAGGAGGGAGAGTGGTTTTCGAGTCAGTACCTCGGATCCTCTAACTGGCTTCGTAGTTGGCTCTGTTTATATAGCCGGTGCCGGCGGAGATAACCTGCTAATCACCGTCGTAAAAACTGTATCACTCCTGATAAACCCCTCTAATAATGCAAATAATTATAATTACCAACGAATGCCTTGGAATTCGTTACATCCCCGGTCCCCAGGTAAAAAAAAAGAAAAAGAAAATCAAAAAAAATTCCTGAAAATAAAAATTAATTGTTTTACTGGAAGGAAAGTTGCCCGGCGAAACCCATTTTCTGCCGGTTTTATTCTTTCTTTTTTTCTTGCGCCAAGACAACACGCCTCCAATCCAACGGAGAATGACTTCGTGCTAGAACCTGCCTACGTTAGTCCTCAAATCCGTACCCTCCTCGCTCGGCGGGCAGCTTTCGAAGCTGGAAGATGCCGTCGACGTCTCGCTTGAACCTTAACACTCGCCCGCTGTTGAGCTGGATCCGGTACTTGCGGCCTGATCCTTGCTGGATGTGCGGCGGGACGAGGGTGAGCCCCATCCCGTAATGTTCCGATTCCGGGCCCCAGGCTGTCGGCGGCGTTGGCGCGGCTCGGGCCTCGATGCCGGTTGGTGTCCGCGCCTTCCATTCGGGCGGCGTGACTGGCCGGGCTGGTGTCTGCTCTTTCCGGGGTGGCGTGGTATTCACTGGCGCGATGGTGGCGTCCGTCCGTAGCGGCGAGGCCGTCAGCAATAACACGTCGGGGTCTAGTAGGCTCGGCATGTCGAGGGCTTGCTTCATGCTGCTCATGTTGAACTTCGAACTGTCGGTGGGTCCGGCGCGTCTGTATTTATATTGTCCGTTATCGCTGGTTTCAAGTTTTTAATATGCACGACTTCTGTTTTTCTGTTTCCTGGTGTGTGTAATCTAATCAGCACCGGCGGCGATATTACTTCTTTGACCACGAACGGGCCCTCGAATTTCGGTGCTAATTTCGCTGAAAATGTATTTATGGCTGATGATAGGTGATGCTCTTTGCGCAACACCTTGTCTCCTTTCTTAGGCTTCCATTCACGCCTTCTCATGTCATAGTATCGTTTCTTCGTGACGAACGCTTGGTTCATGTTCCTTTTGGCAATTTCTCGGACGTCATTTACTTCTCTGATTTTTTCTATATATTTGCCTGCGGTCATTTCGGCGTTGCTGTTCAGGGGCTTGATTCTGTCTATCTCCCGGCCGTAATTCAGCAATGCTGGGGAAAATCCGGTGCTCTCATGCTTGGCTGTGTTTATGGCGAAGCAGAACTCGCCGATGTATTTATCCCAGGCTGTGTGTTCTTTTCCGACGAACATTGCTATCATTGTTTTTAACACTTTATTCATCCTCTCAACTGGGTTGCATTGTGGGGAGTATGGCGGTGTTAACTGGTGGTTGATTTTCCATTTTTCTAGGAACTCGCGGAACTCGGCGGCGATAAATTGTCTTCCGTTGTCCGAAATTAACTGAGCCGGGGCCCCGAATTGCAGGAAGCCGTCTGATCGCAATGCTTCGGCAATTGTTTTCGCGGTTGCCTTCCTGAGCGGTCGTGCTATTGTCCATTTCGTGTAGCGGTCCTGCATGACGAGTAACACTGTATTGCCGGACTTTGATCTGGGGAATGGGCCCATGATGTCTACCGAGATGGTGTCCCAGGGTCCCTGTATGAACGGCGGCTGCATTTTTCCGGCGGGTTTCAATTGGGACGACTTGTACTTCTGGCACTTGTCGCAGTCAGTGCCTTACATAATTTTTCACCTCTTTTATGACCCCAGGCCAGTGGTAGTTTCTTGTTATTCTGTTGGCTGTTTTGGCTTCTCCGAAAGGTCCTGCTGTTGGGGAGTCGTGGTTTTCTTCGATGAGTTTTTGCCTCTGGTACGTGGGTACGCATAGCTTCCACGGGCTGGAGAGGTTAGGCTCGGCTGGGTTCTGGTTGTCCCAGACGTGCTTCCAAAGTCTCCCGTCGATTATTTGGTATCCTGGAAATTTCTCGGGGCTTTCGGATACCCCCGCCGATAGCCGCTCGTACCACTGGCACGGCGGCTCTGTGCTTATCACTAGGATATCCTCCTCCTGTTCTGTACTGTTCAGTGGCTGCCTCGAGAGGGCGTCTGCTACCTTGTTGAGAACCCCTTTTCTGTACTTTATATCGAAGGAATATTGCTGGAGCTCTAATCCCCACCGTGCGAGCCTGCCGGTCGGTTTTTTCATGTTTTGCAGCCATTTTAATGACTGATGGTCTGTTAGCACTTGGAACTTGTAGCCTTCGATGTACGGTCTCATCTTTTGCACCCCATATATTAATGCGAGGCACTCTTTTTCTGTGGGTGTGTACCTTGACTCTGCTGGGGTTAAACTTCTGCTTGCACAAGCGATGACCCTTTCTTGCCCGTCTATCCTCTGCGTGAGGGCCACCCCCAACCCAGTTCGATGCGTCGGTCTGTAAGCAGAACGTTTGCGAGAAGTCGGGGCAGGCGAGTACGGGCGCTGAGGTAAGCGCTGTCTTCAGCGCTCGGAAGGCCTGTTCTTGTGGGTCTCCCCATGCCCATCTCTTGTCTTTCTTAAGCAAGTGGTTTAGGGGCGCTGCTTTTGCCGAATATCCCTCGATGAATCTCCGGTACCAGGATGTGATTCCCAAGAACCGTCTGAGCTGCCGCCGAGTCTTTGGGGCGGGCATTTCGGTAATCGCTGCGACTTTAGCCGGGTCTGTTTTTATATCCCCCTGGCCGACGATATGCCCTAGGTACTGTAACTTTGCCTGTGCGAATGTGCATTTGTCTGGGTTAAGTTTTTAATTTGCCTCCCTTAGCCTTCTGAAGACTTCTTTTAGGTGACTTTTGTGTTCCTCCTGATTCCTGGATATTACCACGATGTCGTCTAGGTAGCTGAATGCGACATCGATGTCTGGCGTGATGACTTTATCGAGTAACCTCTGGAACGTTGCGCCTGCTGAGCTTAGGCCAAAGGGGATGGTTTTGAACTGAAAGTGCCCTTTTCCGGGCACGCTGAATGCTGTTGTCGCTTTACTCTTCTCGTCCAGTGGAACTTGGAAGTACCCCTGCTTGAGGTCTAGCGTGGAGATGCAGTTCGCCTCTCTCAGGCGGTCGAGAATTTCTGCTATTCGAGGTAGGGGGTAAGCATCTTTTTTCGTGTGCTCGTTGACCCGTCGGAAGTCAATGCAGAATCTGTGCGAGTCGTCCTTTTTCTTGACGAGGACGATCGGTGAGCTCCATGGGCTGTTTGAGTGCTCGATAATCCCTTCTTGGAGCATCTTGTCCACCTCGTCGTTGATTATCTTTAGCCTCGTGGGGTTGTATTGCCGGTACGGCTGTCTGATGGGTTTGCAGCCCTTTTCGAGAACTATTTCGTGTTCTATCCAGCTCGTTGGTCCTGTTAACTGGCTAAATAATGTCAGCTCTGCCTGTAAAAACGACTCCGTGCTGGTGCTGTGCGATGTCGCGGCGCATGACGTGACTGCGATCGCACCGGTCCTATCGGATTCTGTCTTGCTTAGCCGAAACTCCGCTCCGTGCTGGCGCAAGAACGTGGCTCCGATGATTACGTCTGTCTCTAGCTTCGGGAGCATTTAATTTTAACTAGTTTGAGCTTACCTGAAAAAAAGCTGAAGAAGTCCTCTGTGGTTTGACTGCCTGACAGGCTGTATAAATTAGAAAGTGGAAAAATAATTACCTACAGAAAAATGCCGAAAGCAAATAAAGCAATCAAAGGCCCATCGGAAGAAAGAATTCCATCTGGGGAAATTTTAGAAGATATCACTAAAAATAAATGGAGACTTGGGCAGCCGATTGGCCAAGGTGGTTTTGGTGTTATCTATCTGGCTCAACGGGCTGAAGAGACTGGTTCTTCTTACGACTATGTAATAAAAATTGAACCACACACCAATGGGCCTTTGTTTGTAGAGAGGAACCTGTATTTGAAATTTGCGAAAGCTGAACTTATTGAAAAGCACACAGCCAAGCTAGGGCTGAAACAATTGGGAATGCCGGTTTATCATGGTTCCGGCTCACACGAGTATAAAAACGAGAAATATAGGTTCTTAGTCATTGACATGAAGACACAAAGAAAGCACATAACGGTACCATGGAGTATCTTAGCACAGATGCTCATAAAGGCGTGCCGACTCGACGAGGGGATCTAGAAATATTAGTGTACAATTTAATTGAATGGTTGGGATGTTCCTTACCATGGAAGAAAGAAAAAAATGCTGACAAAGTCCATACTGCAAAGACAAAATATGTCAGTAATATTGGTGAAGCAGACCAGGTGTTCAAGACAGGAAAACCACAAGCTACCTTTTTATGGTTTTTGGAATATGTGACCAAACTAGAGCATAATGAGCAGCCTAACTATAAATTAATTGTCAACAAATTCAAGGAAGAAATTGAACGGTCTGGTGGAAAAATAACTGATCCATTTTCCTTCAACAGTCAGCTTGGCGACTATATATATATATATGGTATATAAAGAATCATCTGGTTTATAGAATAATTGTGAACTATAGAACAGTTCTTTCTGGTTACTGGTTACGCTGCATTTCGCTATGTTCAATGTCAGATGATAGAAACGATAGAAACGCCACCTATGATAGAAAACGAGGAGTCTCCTAAATCCGCAATGATTTCTTCAAACATACAGGGTGCAATTACACCTTTAATTATCGCAGAACATTTTGATCTATGGAGATGAACAGTTTCTGAAGTTTTTTGTGAAGTTGAGGTTGAGGCTGAACTTTATAACTTTATAAAAAAATAACACAGCTAGCTCAGTCTTACATTTAGAAGTACTTCTCAAAAAATAATGCTTTTTTTTTTCCTTAAATTATGCTGCATCAACCTCTGTGGGTTATTAGCAGCTGGATCCGTTCTCTATATCAGGTTGTAGACATTAGCTGCCTTTAGGAAGTCTATAAGATCGCTGATACGTTCTGGGTCGTTTAGGATTTCGCTGGAAGTCCCGATTCTGTGTCTGTCTCTCAGTGGTTGCAGATCTGGACACGCGAACATGATATGGTGCATGGTCAGTAAAATGTTGCATGTGGTACAGGTAGGAGGGTTCTGTCTGGATAGTAAGAAGGCGTGAGTGAGTCTAGTGTGGCCCAGTCTTATTCTGCTCAGTTTTACCTGGTTGTACCTGAGTTCAGGTAGGGGTAACTTACTTGTGACAGAGGGTTTGATTGTCCTCAGGTGAGATTGGCTTCTGTTCCATTCGTCTTGCCACAGTCCCTGGATTTCCGTTTTGATGAGTGATCTGTGGTCATTGGGAAAGTGGACATTGGTAATTTGTTGGTGTTCTGACGCGGCTGTTATCTTTGCTAGCCTGTATGCCCTCTCATTTCCCTCGATGCCAACGTGTGAAGGAGAAAAAATAAAGAGAGTTCTGTTTGAGCTCTCTGCTAGTCTAGCTTTTATGAGTTTTACCAGTGGATTTTTGGGGTAGAGCTGCTTTAAGGCCGTGAGTGAACTCAATGAATCTGAGCAGATGACGTAACGATGTACGGGAGAGGCATTTATGATTTCTATGGCTTTAAGGATAGCATACAGCTCAGCTGTGAAACTACTGCATGAGCTTGGTAGTCGATATCCCCATTCCTCTGTAGGAGTAATTACAGCACAGGACACTTTTCCATCAGATTTAGATCCATCTGTGTATATTTCTATATATCTAGGGTATTGGGAGATAAGTTTTTTGAAGTGTGCAGTAAGCGATTGATGGCCAGTTGTGACTTTATTGAATCTTGTGAGCGAGAGGTTTATTTGTGGTTTATTCAACGTCCAAGGGGGTGGAGAGTGGGGAGGAGGTGTTTTTGATCTTGGAATGCGGATATGTAATTCTATTTCCATGCGGCGTATTCTTTCGTAAATAGGAGGAGTAATATTAGAGTTTGAGTCAAAGAGGGATTTGAAGTTGCTAGTGAGTAATTGGGGGTAGCTTCGACTCTTAGGGTATAGGGATGCATTCGCCGCATAATTTAGAGTTGCAAGTTTGCCTCGATAAACCAGAGGCATTTCGCCCGTAAGTGCGAACAAACTTTGAGTTGGAGTTGTACAGAGAGCCCCGGTGGCAATTCTCAAAGCTGTGGTTTGTATGGTTTCAATCACTTTTCGATATGATTTTCTGGCGGATGCATAGGAGGCAATTCCGTAGTCGATCCTAGATCTGATCAAACTCTTGTATATTAAAAGCAGAGTGGTGCTGTCGGCCCCCCAGGAGTGACTAGAGAGGACTCTCATCAGGTTCAAGCCACCACTGCACCCCACCTTGATCTGATCAACATGCCGCTTCCAGTTTAATCTGCTGTCAAACACAACGCCGAGGTATTTTATTTGATCTAAAAACGCGAGGCTTCTACCATTGAGTCGAAGAAGAGGAGATTCTACGACTTTTCCCTTGCTGAAACATACACAATGTGTCTTGAGAGCTGAGAATTTGAACCATAATAATGCTTGTTGTCTACAAACGTTGATTATTATAGTGGACTGTATTTTATTTATTTCGAAAAATTGTTAAATTATGTTAAATTATGGTCTTAAGGCTGTATACCAAAAAAACGAACGCACATTGAAGAGGCACTCACCTTTTGCCGTTGTTGGTCCCGTCGTTGAGAGCTCTCAAGGTTGTTCGGTTGTTTCGGGAAGCAGGATCACAAAAATCACAAATTTTAGAGAAAAGTATTTTGAAACGATTGTTTAGAATGTAGCCTCAATGGGCCGTATCACCGTTTTCTGGTCGTCGCTCCTCTGCGCTCGCCCGCGTATCTTCTTGTATCGCTTGACCAGGGAGTGGGGCGGGTTTGTGCACACAGCAATATGCGTTTTTCCGCGAAAATAATCAAATTTAAATAAAAAGATATAAACCTCGTAATTAGTCATACGAAGTGCCAATAAAATTATAAACAATTAAAACTAATTGAAAATGGGTTGGAGTTGGCACGTGATCCAGTCCCCAACAATGTACATAAAAAAACAATATTACAAGTAATTACCTTGAAAAATAATTAATTAAAAAAAAACAATATTACAGGTTATGCATGCACATAAGTCTTCTTTATTTTTTTTTACAACCAAGTCCATGTATTCTCGTAGTAGCCTATGTTTTCTGTGGTGTTTTCGTTGTATTTGGCTCAGCAATATTCTTTGCTTGGTCTCTTTCTGTTTTTGTGATGACATTTCTATTTAGATTTTGGTATGTACTTAATGGCAAGTCTTCGTCAGTATCATCACCAAGTTGGTTAAATTCTATGGTGTGTTGTCTTGAATTTTCTGTAGCCTCTGTCTCCTCCAGTTGTGATTTTTCATTCCAATCTTCTTCACCAGCTGCTTGCTCTTCTTCACCAGCTGCTTGCTCTTCTTCACCAGCTGCTTGCTCTTCTTCACCAGCTGCTTGCTCTTCTTCACTAGATTCTGAAAAATCTTCCGCATCTTAATTTTTGTACCCTAAACGAGGATTCTCTCTTCCTCTTTTATCTTCCCCTCCATTATTTTCATCTTCCTCTCCACCACTTTCATCTTCCTCACCACTACAGTGCTCGTGAAGGTCTTCTATGTCCGAAGTATCAGCTTCTAGTAATTTAAGTAAACGATCATCGTCTTCTCCCACCCTGAAATGTTCTTTGTTTCCAAAAATAGCTAAAAATGATAAAATTTGGTAAAAATGTGTAAAAATTGAGGTTAGATTTCTCACAATAAAAAGTCATGAAATAGACCCGATGTCCATCTTGTTGGACAACTGATAAATAGTCAGGTATCAATTATTTTGTTTAAGTTATCAACGCTGTAGTTATGTTAAAATACACTGAGAACACTACTGCTGATTATTAAACAAAGAAAAACATTAAATATTAGTAATAACATAGTTAAAAATAATACTTACTTGCAAGTGACACTTTTCTAAACGTCGCCATGGTAAAATAGCAGACAACTAGTTTGTGAAAGCGTCGGATCAACAACTAGTCAATAGATGGCGTTGGGACGGGTATCATTGAGATGGACATCGGATTGTTAGCAGTAAAATTATCTGATTAAAGTTACACTAAGCAATAACCTGGTTGTCCATTCAAATGGACGCTGGGTCCGAGGAGGATTGAACAGATGGTTTGATATTATTTTTTTTAGTCGAAGATATCGTCGAATTCTTTTTCGAATTCAAAAACTTTTCTGCTGCTCCCTGTTTGTTTAATATTATCTACCACTTTTTATAGTTCCTTTCAAGTACTTTGAACTTATTTTCGCATTTGCTGCGGGCAATTCTAACTTTATATTCATTTGATAAATCCCTGGCCACAGCTCCCATACCCTTTTCATTGATTTTACCTACTTTCTTTTTATATCGTTTGTAAAAGCCAAGAAGTTTTAAAGTTCTTTGCTTATTAAAAAACTTCTCAACCTCTACTTGCTCATGAGAATCTTTACTGCATCCCGGTTGAGGTTGGAGGAAAATAATTTCATTCACATCTATTTCGGATTCTAAAACAAAACAAAAATAAGTCAATGAAGCCACAAAAAACATTGTAATAATTTATGATACCTTGACTTTCCATTGTTAAGTACCTAAGTTCTGGTTGGTTATCAGAAAATTGAGTAAATTCACAAATTATAAACAAAGACTTATAAATAAACTGTGTTTTTGTGTGTCGCAAACAAAAGCGCTCTTCGTATGCTTTGCTTTCTGTTTTTTATTTGAAATTTACATATTGAAAAGTAGGGTTAGGTTCTCAGTTCTTCTTCTTTCAAAGATTCCCATTTACAAGATTTATAACAGTTCGAAATTGTTCGGGTTTTGTGAAGTCACGGACACTTCCAGGACAATCCGAGAATGGTTCCAAGAACTGCACGATTGCGCAACTAATTCTGCCCAATCCTAGGACGGTTCTTGAACGATTCTAGAAATAAAACCCGAATAAAGCTTATATTGTACTTATACTCAGTTCTTGTTTTTTATTCGCACTTTAAGCATGATTTTTCCACACTTTAGAGGTATATGTACCCGAGGTCCTCCTAAACCACCAGATTTAATTCCCACTACTTCAAGTAGTAATTATTATTTATCAAAAGGAAAAGTTCAAAAACGTGTAAATTGGAGAACATTTACCTCCTGACAATGAAAATCAAAATTCTGACAATGAATTATTCTGATCATTCGTACCCAGTTTTATGTACCACTGCCAATTTATGAGTCGAACTTAGAAGAGGAAAATTAATGCAACAAGGTAAGAATATATTTTTTCAGAACGTGAACCACCCAGAGAAGTATTATGTATTATGGGAAGAAAATGTTTTTCATGAAAACACTGGTACATGTCGAAGTATAGGTGGAGCTGGGAACAGAAATTGAGTGAAGTATGTAACAAATTATTTTTCTCGGTTGAGAAAAAAAATGTTTTGCTAGCTAGCTCAATAGAACATCAAACATTTAACAATTTATCAGGGGTGTTTGAAGTATAATAGAGAGGAGGAGCATAAATGCAGCAATTGAACACACACGTTACTAATAACCCGTTTATTATAATAAAATAAAAAAAAAAATAGATTAATTAATGGATATAAGTGCTTACGCTCATACGCCTGGTGGCAATTTCCTTTTTTCCAGTTTTTTCTCGGTATTTTTAAAGATAAAGTGGGAATAATTTTATTTTATTTGAAAGAGAAATAATACATTTATTTTACGAATAATGCTTTTCATTAAAACATTTAAACAATAAGGTGCTCACCATTTTTCTTTTTTTCGTAACATTCTCGGCAATATTTATGGCCAACTGTTTTTTTCATAAATATATGTGCTGATAAAGCTTTCTTTTTATGGGAACTTGTGAATGGCTTAGTCCAAGTGAAAGGTTCATTAGAAATAGTGCTCAAATTGTCATCAGGATTTTCCAAAAGCTGCATAATTATTTGCTCGCTAAATTCGTTTACTTGAATTTTTTTGAGGTCACTAAAGTATAAAGAAATCTGGCATTTATCAAAGCTGTTCCAAGAAGAATTTCAATTTCTATCTTCCTTTACCACTTCATAATTCGTCGCAAAGCTGTATCATAACTGACTAGCTGGATCTGACAGATCGATTGAAGCATTTCCGGAGTTGTAATTGATTTTGGCTTCAAGGTAAGTCCTGTTCTTCTCATAATTTTGCTGGTTTCATCTGCATGGCAGGAAGACAGAACAAGAACATCACGTTTATCTCTTCACTTTGTCACTGTGATTCTTAGTTGGTTTTCTCTGGATATCATCTCCTCTTTTCTTTTTTGTTGATAACCTCTTTTGGATTGCCACGGTGATTTTTGCGAAGCGTTCCTAACAAATGTGTTTTTCTTTCGAGTAAAATATTTGCTAGCTCCATGCTTGTACAGAAAACTATTAGTAATCACTGTATGTCCAGAATCAAGAAGAGCACTCGATAATTTAAGAACAACATCAGTTGCAAGTGAATGCTGCTTTCCTTCTGCTTTTCTTGTGTTATCCCACTGTATATTGACAAGTTCCAGGTATACCCTGTTTCTGGAGGATCTAATAATAAAACTACGCAGTAAATCCAATAGGTCTTTTTATAATGTTTAATTAACTTATCCCTTGCAGCTTGAAATGCAAGTAGCAATTGTTCATCGATCGACGACCTGTCTTCTAATTTTTTGCACTTCTGTAAATATCGCACAATCGGTTTGTGTAATTTGTAGTGTTGTCAACTCCGTATTATTTACGCACAGTGCAACTAAGGCTGATTTCAGCTAAGTCGCAGTGGACAACATATCACTTGTCGAATTCCACCTTGTTGATACATCAATATTAGTTGACAAAATTTTTACATTTGGGGCGTCACAACAACTTTTCAATTTATTATGCCACTGTTCACTCCTTTTAAGCTTTAGAAATAGTGTTCTTAAATTATTTAGTGGTTTGTCTTCCAAATTCTCTTCCAAATTTAATTCAGCCTCAGTGTTCTCTTCCTCTTCTGCATAATCAATATTAGTTTCTTTATCAGGGTCATCCTCTTTCAATAATTTCAGAATATCCTGAACTGTCAGATTTAAAATATGAGCAAAACATCTGAAATGTTGATTTTCTGGATCAAGCGATATATCTTCTTGACCTTCTTCTGCCATTATTTCTGAAATCTGATGCATAAACACAGTGTTTTCAGAAGCATTATCTACTGTAATGCCTTGAATTTTTTTTTAAGTTTATATTTTTTTATTGTTTAAAAAAACTCTGCAATATCCCTCCCAGTATGTCGATCATGGGATGCCACAAAATCAATTACTAAACATTGTAAATTAAAATTATCATCAATGAAATGAGCAGTTATTCCTTAATAGCTATTTACGATATTAGTGTTAAAAGTGAAGTTTTATTTTCGACTGAAAAGGTTTGTGAAATGAGCGAAGCGTAGCGGAGCGAATTGAACATTTTTCACGAAAAAATAAAATCACTTTTAAGACGAATATCATACAATGGTTTTTGTAAAACTGCTCTATTTTGATAATAAAATTGATGAATTTAGAATGACACTCAACTTCAAATTGTATTTTAAAATATTACAGATAAGTACGAGTGTACTATGCATAGCAACTGTTGCCGACGCTATGGTTACTAACAAATGCGTGCATACAAATATAAGAGACGTAATTATTATTAATTGCAATTTCTGAACAATTATTGTCTGGAATTCTCGACTATTAGGTACTTATTGGCCAGTAATAGAGAGAATATGAAAAAATCTCAATCACCTTTAATTTGTCTGATTTCATCATGAGAAAATGTAGTTAAGAGAATGTAGTAAGTACAGAGAAAGTAGATACAGAGAAAGTAGATAGAATTACTTTTAACACTAGTGTTAAAAATATTTTTAACACTAGTGTTAAAAGTATTTTTAACACGCTTCCATGTAAACAATCACTTTTAACATTGTCAGCTGTCGTTAAAAGTGTGACTTTTAATGGCAGTTGTACAAAAAATGATTTATTTCCTATAGATGTCCAGCCTGATGATCCATCTGTTTGTGCTAGGGAAGTTGCTCAAGTCATCCTAACAGGCATGGAAGCCTACACTACAATTCCTTTTCAAAAAAACAGCCCTCAAACAGCAAATCTTGGTTCAACAAAAGATGCAAGGAAGCTGTCGCCTCCAAACAACTGGCTTTTCGCCAATGGCGAGAGAGCCCCAACGGCATAAACCATCACAATTTCATCCTTGCTCGAAACAGATGCAAAGAAATAATAGATCAAACCAAGGAAACTCACAACCAAAGAATTAGGAACAAACTTCTCTCCTGCCCTAACGGTTCGAAATCTTTTTGGTCTGTAACTAAGGCAGTCAGCCAGAACTTCACCAGATCAACGATTCCACCACTTACACGGACAGATGGAACTATCGCATCCACGGCTACTGAGAAGGCGAACTTGTTGGCGGGAGTGTTTTCTTCATACTCTTCCGTCGACTTTCATGGAAGAACTCCGTCAATGATCCCTTCCGTGGAGACCAAAATGTCAGACATTGTTTTCCGACAGCGGGTCATAAAGAGCATTATGTTAGCCTTAGACCCAAACAAAGCTTCTGGGCCCGATGACGTACCTGTTATCGTACTAAAAAAATGCGCCACTGAGCTGTCATCTGTTTTCTGCCGACTTTTCAACTTATCGTATAAAAAGGGAATATTTCCTTCTTGTTGGAAGGGAATATTTCCTTCTTGTTGGAAATGTGCACGGATCCAACCTATTCCCAAGAAAGCCAAAAAGACTATACCAAGTAACTATCGACCAGTGGCACTGCTTTCAGTAATATCCAAGATAATGGAGAAAGCTATTAACCAACATCTTTTAAAATACTTGGAAGGAGCTAACATAATCAGCGACCGCCAATACGGATTCCGTAAACAGAGGTCAACTGGTGACCTCCTCACTTACGTCACCGAGCTGTGGAACGGCGCAATCGAGCACCATGGGGAGTCTCGAGGGGTTGCGCTTTTGATATTTCTAGAGCTTTCGACCGTGTTTGGCATGGTGGACTGTTGGCAAAACTGCAGGCCTATGGCATGCCCGAGAAATTCTGCTTGTGGCTTGCGAGTTATCTCGGAGATCGTTCATTACAGGTGGCAATCGATGGAGTTCTTTCTGAGACCTTTTCCATCAATGCCGGTGTGCATCAGGGATCCATTTTATCTCCGACTCTCTTTCTAATATTTATAAACGACTTGCTTGAAACAACAAAAAATCCAATATACAGTTTTGCCGACGACAGTACCCTCATATCTTCTTATACGTTAGATGCGCGAACATCGCAGGGAGCAAGAAGTTGCCATACTTAACAATGACTTGCAAGACATTCTAACTTGGGGCGATAGAAACCAAGTCCAATTCAATGCTGGAAAAACCCAAGCAGTCATCTTCTCCAAAAAGACCAACGTTTTGGAGCCAGATATGATGATGGCGGGACACTCTCTTACCCCAGCGTCATCTCTTCGTTTACTTGGAGTGAGCCTCGGAGCGAACATGTCTTGACATGATCATGTTGCTGGTCTGGCGAAGAGTGCTTCTCAAATCCGACCATCCTTGGAGTACTGCTCACATGTTTGGAGCTCAGCTCCCAAACATACGCTGAGACTTCCCGACTCTATTCAGAAAACAGCCATCCGCTTGATTAAGAACCCAGATTTGACAAAAAATTTAGACACTCTCGAACATCGAAGAAGAGTAGCTGACCTGAGTCTGTTTTACAGATATTTTAATGGAAGGTGTTCAAAAGACGTGGCCCGCTTGATCCCACCAAGAACAAGACCGGGCAGACATACACGTCGAGCCGCAGACGCTCATCCGTATCAGGTTCAGCTCGTTACACCTCGTACCACCCTATTTCAGACTTCTTTTATGTACAGAACCGCATCACTTTGGAATAGCATTCCAAAGGGCGTGTTTCCCGAAGTATACAACTTACAGAGATTCAAGGTCAACGTGAATCGATATCTCCGCTCATGCACCGCTCCCAGAGCGACATAGGGATTTCCCTGCAGTGCATGTGCATTTTCAATAAAAAAAAGCCATCAATTGGACGTAGTTATGCAGAAAGCTTCCAACCCTCAAAAGTAGAGTTTTGAGTAAAATCGATATTATTCATTTTTGTAACAGTAAATCAATAGTATACATTACAGCTTGATTAAAAATTTAAATTTTAATTTTTATCTGTCATAATATAACATTTTTAACAAATTGAATCTAAAAGAATAGTATATTATTTTATACGGAGGGAAAGTGACACTTTTCATGGCGCGCTCGTGTTTATCAGCCGAACGAAGTGAGGCTGATAATAGAGAGCAAGCCATGAAAAGTCACTTTTCCTCCAAATAAAATATACTATTTTTTCTTCAAACGTGGGCAAATTTAAGCAAGAACATCATTTTTAATTGAAGGAAAGCGAATTTTCAAAAGGTTTGGACTGGTATAAGTAGGTGAGTATGGAGTATGGGCTGCTTCTATAGAAACGCGGCGCTGTCAAATTGACACTGTCTTCAACGTCAGTGAACATCGAGAAATTATTATTGAAATTATTAAAGAAAAATAATAAAATAATAATTATGTAACTAAACTACTAATCATCGCAAAACCAAAATTAAAAACGTTATAAAAGTTTGTAAGTAAGTTATAAAATTAATGATAACATCTACCTACCTCTTGCTAGACCCTGCTTGGTCAATTTTTTCATTTTCTGTTAATGATGATGCCAGTCAGTCAGAAGTTGAATGTTAAATATGTAGGTCATAACTGTGCACTAATACTTACCTAATAATAAAAATATAAGATGTTGGATTCCTTTATGTACCTAGGTACCTATATGGTTATAATTATTATCCTTGTGTTCAATATTCAAATTTCAATACGGAATAATAATTATTTTTGCTTACCTCGCAATAACCCAACTTTTTTTCTGACGTTTGAGCCGACTGAGCCGAGCACGAGCTCGACTCGACCAAAGTCGACTGTCGACCGTCCGGCTTCGGGTATAAAATTATGACGTTTCACATAATTACTTCGTTTCGGTGTAGATTTTCCAAAGATTATGTTTGATTAATACCGAATTCCTTTTAACCTTATTAGATAATAATAAACTAGAGAGTTTTCATATCTTAGGTTGAATTTTATTGATGAAATACGGGCCTACATTAATAAAATTTCAATAGTTGATTCTTAATACAGGTAGCTATGTGTTTGTATATTGATGTTGCTATGGCACCACTTTAGCTCCGGCGGATTAAAAGTGAAACTTTGAGACCGGCTACTGAGTCGAGTAATGTCTGATTTACTGACGTTTGAAGAAAAAAGTATTTTCTTCAATATTTTGAAAAATACAGGCATTTGTTTTGGGTTGGTTGCTTTCTGAATTATTATGTATTATTAACTCTTTAAGAAGAAATAAAATACAAAAGATCTATAGCAGAGAAAAATCATTTATTGATAAAAAAAATCTATTAAACATTTTCAAGTTTAATCAAAACTTGATCAAAATCAAAACAAAATCAAGACTAGCTTTGTTATACCCATCGATATCTTCTTCAATGTTGTCATCTACTTGTATTTTTTGGTAGGAATTCTGGCAGTCTGATGGCATAAGATGCATCGCCTCGTTAAGATTTGCAAGTTTATTAGCAGCGATCATCTTACCATCGGGCCATAATTCATTAAAAATAAGTCTTCTTTGCTTTTCGTGCTGTTCCTTCTGTCCTTTTTTATATCAATCTTGTGTAGAAGTAGGATACGTTTAAGAGTTCTAGATCTAGATCCACCACAATCCACCACCACCCACCACCCACCAACTCCACCACCCCCCACCAACTCCACCACCCCCCACCATCTCCACCACATTCCACCACCCCCCACCACATTCCACCACCCCCCACCACATTCCACCACCCCCCACAAACTCCACCACCCCCTACCAACTCCACCACAATCCACCACCCCCCTCCAAAGACGTTCATTAGATATATTAACCTATTACAAATTAGGTAAAGTATAAGTTGCGTAAAATGGCACAACAAAATCTTCTCTGTAGTAAAGTTTATAAATTAAACCCATCAGAAACCAAAAATGTGGCTGTAGGAATTGCAGTAGATCAAAAAAATCAACCAACAGTTAAGCTTTTTAGCAGTAAAGGTTCAAGTGTGTGTTTCTTCGAAAAAGAATTTAGAAGTTTTCTTAATCACCATGACCTAATCAAGCAAGGGTTTAATGGTGAAAAGAAAGAAAACATTTTATGTGGATATAACAAGGTTCTTAAATTCACATCAATTAACGACGAAAATATTCTACACATCTACGATACCGAGAGCAACGCCGTAATTTTTTTGGCGAATGATACTTATGGATCTCTAGTAAGAGTTTCAGTGTTAATTATTGAATATATGGAAGAGCTTAACAAATATAACTTTGATTGGCACTACAAGAATTTTATTAATTCAACCAATGTTGGAAATGTGAGTGAAATGGGATTGGAATTAAAAAGAAAAAAGTACGAGTTTCCTCTGTATTTTGCATTGTTAGAACATCTTATTTTATACCCTGGTAAATTAGAAAAAGATATATGTGAAAATATACAAAGGTAAATTACATGTATAAACTATTTGAATAAAATTATAACAACAAAAAATGTTTTTTATTTCAAGGAGTGGAACGTTATTATGTGAGACCTGCAATCAGTTTTTTTGTTTTTGTATAAATTCGATTAAAATGCATAATATGATAAACGATATTAATGCGTCAGAGCTGCATTGCAATGAGATAATGCCGGATACGTAAACATATATATTAATAAATAATGCATTTTTCTACATAAAATCTCAACTACATTGTATTTAATGTTATGATAAATAAACAATTACAACACTCGATAAGACCTGATATTTTGCAAAAAATTTACTATAAATAAGACCATAATTTCATTACAGAAGTATTATTCTTCATTATAGTAACAGTTCACGTTTAACGAAGCACAATGAACAGTAAGTCTTATTATTATATATCTAAAAAATTTTATTTGAGGAAAAACAACATATTTAAAATAGTCTAAGCTGAGTAGAAAAGTGTCTTATAATTATTCTACTACCTGATATTTTCATGAGAAGTAAATGAATTCATAATTTATTAATTTTTTATATGTATAGGGTATATACATGATATTAAGCACACATTTATACCATTAGGTTTTTTCATAGGTGTATACGTAAAATTAGTTTTTATTTAGGGAACAAAAAATTGATTTATTAAAATAATTTTAGGTACTTAGAGCAAGTTTAAAAATAAAAATTATTAAATGTTTATTTTTACACTTAGAAAAGTGTCTGATAATTATTCTACTACCTGATATTTTCATGAGAAGTAAATGAAATTCTAATTTTTGTTTTATTTTTATATGTATAGGGTATATACATGATATTAAGCACACATTTTTACCATTAGGTTTTTTCATAGGTGTATACGTAAAATTAGTTTATATTTAGGGATCAAAAAATTGATTTATTATAATAATTTTAGGTACTTAGAGCAAGTGTAAACATAAAAATTATTAAATGCTTATTTAAAGGCATATTTATTTCTATAGTTATTTATACATAAAACATAAAAATGAATTTATTAGCTTAAAATAATTTTAGATACTTAATTGATTGGTTGCTAGAAAACCGATTGTTTTAAAAACATAAAATTTTTATAATTTCATAAAATTTTTTATAATTTTCAACAAAAAAATCTTCAATTAGGATTTTTTCTATTATATAGGGTTAACAATACGAAGCACCTTTTTAATAAAATTTTAAGTACTTATATGATGTATGTATACACTTAAATAATTAGATGATTATATAAAAAACGTATTATTTATTAAACATTTTATTATTATAAAAGTTACATAATTATTTATGATACAAAGTTTATAATAAAATTAGTGTTAAAACTACATTTTACAAAGTAAATACCTACCGGTATTCAGTTATTATCATTTTTTAATCCATTTTTATATCATTACAAGCCTCTATAACATTGATCAAAAAATGACCCCAGCTCAAATTTATATCATCTTGGACATATCTTTTATCATCTTTAAATGATAATGCAACCTTGTTTATCAGTTCTGTATATATATCATGCATATGAGATCGAAAAACAAACATTTTACAGTAAGTGTTAATTTTTTTATCAATTGTTTGACGATAATTATCAACGGTTATTTGAGAGTTTAGAGCTGTTTTTTTAACACCCTTAGCTTTTATAGATTAGATTAGATTATCTTTATTTGACCACGTATACATAAAATTATGTTTGTAGCAAGTCAAGGCGTACTACATGCGCACAAATATTAGTACAATGTACCTAATCACAGATATACAATCTAACAAAAATGTAGTGTACATCGAGAAAATAAAACATATACAATAATAAAACACAGAAAACTAGACATAATAGTGTATAAAACAACAATAAAAACAAGTCAAAGTTTCAGGTCATATGCACATCGGTGAGCGCCGTCCCAACAGACCACCTCGTCCAAATATTCATTAATTGAGTAAAAGCAGTGGCTTAGGAGATAGGATCTGAGCGTACTTTTGAACCTGTTGGCGTCAAGAAGCCTTACACATCTAGGCAGTGCATTATAGAGTCCATAATTTAAACTATTCTTCCGCGATCTTGTCAGTCTGAAGCGATCTGTCCGAATGTCGTCCGCGCCACGTGTGAAGTAGTTATGGACGTCTGACTGCTTTATTAATTGGTCAGATTTTTCATGAATCTTAAGCAGAACATTAAGTATATACAGGGATGGTAACGGAAGTATCCTCAGCTTTTTGAACAATGGCCTGCAGTGATCATTGAAAGGTGCATTAGCCAATATACGGATTGCCTTTTTTTGCAATCTAAAAATATGTAGAGTCTCTGTAGCAGCGCCCCAGAGAACAACCGCATAACTCAGGCTAGAATGGAATAAAGAAAAATAGACCACTCTCAGGGGGCCGGGACCAATGCTGGATCTCAGCCTACGAATCAGGAAAAGAACACTAGATAATCTGTGTCTTAAATACTGGACATGACAGTCCCAGGTCAGGGTGTTGTCCAAGGTAACTCCAAGCAGTCTCGCACTATCTATTCTGGATTCAGAACGACGCGTCAAGAACTGCAACTTTTGTGTTTTACCAGTGTTCAGTTTTAACCTGTTTGCTGTAAACCAATCCTGTGCCCTCCTTTCGGTTTCGTCAGTATTTGCTGTTAATTCTGACAGATTTTTTCCCGTGCAAACGAAGGTGACATCGTCCGCAAACATTACAGACTTACATGGGTGCATAAATCCCTCTAGATCATTTATATATATGATAAATAATAAAGGACCCAGCACCGACCCCTGAGGTACACCATGTTTGATCAATCTGAAATCAGACAGGATGTTATTACACCAAACTGCCTGAGAACGCCCCGTCAAGTACGAGCGTATAAGAGACAGCGGGATCCCGCGAATGCCATAGTGATTAAGCTTGTCCAGTAATATATCATGCGAGATGCAATCAAAAGCTTTGGAAAGATCACATAGTGTAATCGAGGTACATCTACCCGCCTCAAGGCCCTCGACCACACCATCAACAATGTCGAGAAGAGCATCTGCCGTAGAGGAGCCCTGACGAAACCCAAATTGACTCTCACCAAGGAATTTGTTCTCTTCAAAATAACCGTAGAGAGCTCGTTTTATTAATTTTTCCGTAATTTTTCCAAATATGGAGATGATGGAGATCGGTCTGTAGTTATCAATAACAGAACTGTCACCTTTTTTTAAAATAGGTATCACTTTGGTAGTTTTAAAAGCATCCGGAAAAATACCAGTGCTTAATATAAGATTTATAAGGCGAGTTAAGGGCTGTACCATTGTACTGGAAATCTCTTTGATTACATAACTATTCAGTCCATCTACATCTAGGCATCCCGAGTTTTTTAGCGAACGTATAACATCCAAAAAATATGTATAGAATCGGATGTTAAACAATAAGTTTTAGCACAAAGACCATAAAAAGAGGATATAGGGCTCCCTCGCATTTCATCTTTAAATTTACCAACTTCAGAAATTGTTTGAGGAATATTATAACAATTATTTACGGGGTAATTAGACGTATCAAATTTATTCAAATTTTTTATTATATCATCGTAAAAATTAGCTGTTTCAACATGAATAATAAAAGAGTCCGTATCTGTGTATAACAATTTTAAATGTTCTTTATATAATGGTTTAAGAAAACCATAAAAAAAATCATATATTACAGTTTTTGCAATATCTAGAATAGCGAACCCTACGTAAACAGGTTTATCATAATAAATTCGTGTTTTCCCCAATTCAATAGCAACCAAATTTTCAGAAAAAATTGTGCTATTTTTAAAAAATGGTTTTGCGATTAATTGTTCGGCACCAAAAGAGTTTGTGTTATTA
Organism: Malachius bipustulatus; assembly: GCA_910589415.1. Lineage (NCBI taxonomy): Eukaryota > Metazoa > Arthropoda > Insecta > Coleoptera > Melyridae > Malachius > Malachius bipustulatus. The sequence continues at coordinate 11,033,583 of OU342633.1, forward strand.
CGTTCCCAATGACTAACCAATTTAATGTTAGATCTTTTTTCAACATTTTCCATGCTTTTGCCGAAAATAGAGTTTATTAATAATTTAAAAAAATCTTTTTCAAACTCATTTTTAGCAATAGATCGAAATTTGGTATTTAAATCAATATAGGGTTTTAACCATGCCCTTTGTTTAAATTTTAGAGCGCGATGGATTTTTGTAAGCTGTAAACCATAAGCTAAACACTGTTGAAGTGCTGTAAAATGAATAATATATTTTGTTTTGTTCTGTAAGTTAGGGATTAATTTAGGTAACTTTGAAAAACCGTTTGGAGGGATTATATTTTCAGCACAGAAAGGTAGATCATTATGATAATCATGTAACTCATAAGGGTACAAAAGATCAACTTCAAAAACATAACCGACATCAGAGTTAGGAGGTATAGTAGAAACATCTAAATTTCGAATTTCATCCTCTGCAACCCATTCAAAACATGAATGTGGTAAACTTTGCCCCATAGCATAACCATATAGTGAGGTGCAATCTAGATACATTATATACGAATCTGGTTTATTAGAATCATAATTATTTAAAAATTTATTATTAGCAAAAGCTTTTCTGCCAACACATAAACTAACGCCACCACGTATCCCCCGTTTAAAAAAATGTAACATATCGATATCTGTCAATAATTCTAACTCAACCATAGTCATTTTTAACATAGCATCGAAACTAAAACCGGGGAGCGTAAAATAATGTGCAGGATCTAACGAATAAACATCTAAACCTAATTTCCTAAAATTTTCAAAAATATCGGCTAACAGTAAAACATCAGCTTTTAAGTAAATATCTGAATATTCACCCAAAGTAGAACAATTGAATTCTACCCATACATCTTGAGCTCTTTGATAGTCAATGCGGGTGATATTTTTATCCGATAACCGATCATAAAACTGTTCATAAGAAGGTAATTCTTTATCATTTAATTTATCCATTGAATCAACATATGAATATGGAAAAACACCTTTTGAGCGCATCATAGAAAATTTTTTATAATCAGGATAATGTTGTCTAATTATAGTACACTGCTCATCTGTTAATGTCTTCGCTAATTTTTCTAATGGTCTATTTAAAAATCTATAACTATCTAGGAACCGTATTTTAATAAATATATTTTTTGTTTTATTATTAGGTGCGGTAAATTGATCTACTAGAAGATGCTTTGTGAAGGATATATATTTTTCTTTATTCTCAGGAATCACATCTAGTTTTTCCTGGTTTAAAGCTAATTCTTTTATAAACAAATGAGCATCGTATCCTGTTAAATTATGGAAAAAAACAGGTACATATGTCGGTAATTTATAACATAAATTACAAGATACGTGTGCGGCAGCACGATAACTTCCGCTCAGGTGACAATGGTCCTTAACTTTGTCATGTGAATCAATAAAAGGTTTTTTACAAATATGACAATTTTTAGCATTTTGAAAAGCTTGTAACTCCTTATCAGTGAGCGGTTTCATAGGTACAACATTTTTTAAATACTTATGATAATAAAATTTTATATCATTATCCAGACTATTTACAAAATTTTTTGCTGCATCCTCACCCCTAAATAATCTTAATTTCGATAAATTATCATTAAAATCTACCTTGATATAATAAGCGTATGAGTATGGTTTATGAATAGCTGTTTGCAATGTAAATTTTTGATCGGGATTCGGTTCCACAGTATGTATAGGTTCCGAAAACGTTTCAAAATCTGCGTATACGACTATTGGGGCCTTAAGCTGTTTATTATGGTTTTTGAATTTCATAATGTATTCAGGGTATGTACCCCCTGTTTTATCAGCTACGTCATTAGAACTTGGGAGCTTCGTGCTTATAAAAGTGCAATCATTTTTAATATGAGCTTGCAATAGAGCTTTTGACCGGAAAAAATATAAGCAACCATCACATAAATAAATGGCACCGTTACATTTACTTAATTGCTGGGATATTAATCGTGATAAATTTGATATGTATGCAAAATGGGTTTCACCATGGTCATTATACAGTAATAATAAATTGATATGCACATCCTTTTTGTTTTTTGTATAATAAATTGGGCCTACAACTTGATAAGACCCCTTAACATTATCTAATGTATAAACATTAATCGATACATTATTTAAATTTTCAAATGTAGGTATATCTGCAATATTAACTGGAAAAGACATACCGTCAAAATTAAACACTTTGCTGTAATGAGGGTAGCTTGACACTTTGTTCCTGTTGTTAGGTGGTGTAAACACAGCTGATACCACAGCATATGCAAAACACTTGTCATCGGTATTGGTAATGTTAACAACTGCTTTTTTGGCCTTAATCGATTTAGGAAGGTCGATGAATTTCGATGCACGAAGTGGATTGTATTTGTTGACATTTACTTCTAAATGTAAGACGTTGAGTAAAATCCATCCTGTAATTACAATAACCATTAGATACTATACATGTATTATATATATAATTAAATTACCTGATTTATTTTCGTTAAATTCCTTCGATTTTGTTAACATAACCTCTGTGAAGGTTCTGTATAAGTCCGTCAGATTAGTTGTTAGTGTAACAATTTCTTGTTTAGTATTAAACGATTTAATACTGAACTCATCGGTTGTTTTTAAGTAGTAGTTACCAAAAATCTCAAAATTTATTTTTATAACAAGATGCTTTTCTAGAGATTTTGTTAATATTTTAATAACATGTGATATAACGTTGTCCATATGCTCTTCATAACTTACTGTTATACTTTTTGTAGGAAATCGATATGTTGCGATTCTGTTTTTGAATGCAGTATCAACAAGGAAAACATCATCATCTACAACTCTTAAACAGTTTCGTTTGTGTTCCTCTGAAAATTGATGAGGAAAAAAAGTCGAATTTGTTAAACAAACACTACATGCTTCACATTTTCTTGTAGGTGCACATGTTTTTTTAAATACGGGTTTCGTGTTTATTCTATTTATAGACGGTGCTGCATCAGAAGGTCCAGCTTCTATAGAAGTTTTTGAGGTTGTTGGATGTACTACGATAGTTTTTTCTTCGGTTCCTGTAGACACTTTTTTAGATGGTTCAGTTGTAGAGGTTGTAGGAATAGACATTTTTGATTGTTGCAAACATACTTTTTTCCCTACAATAATATACTTTTATAAAAAAATAAATAAGAAAAATCAAACTTACTTTGTTCCTGATGAATTTCAATTAAATGGCGTTTCATAGTTTCATTTCGCTTGAAGAATTTATTACAGTTTTCACAATAGTATGTTGATTTCTTATCTATAAAAAAATATGTTAACAGTAATAACTAATGATAATAATAACTTACCATGAACTTCTTTTTTATGTCGTAATAAACTATCTTTTCTACCAAATACTTTAGCACACACATCACACGTCAGCATTTTAGAAGTTACAAATTTGATAAACAATGTGTTATAGAATTCTGTTTTTCCGTTAGTTCTTGTATAATCCTGTTATCACAATCTAATTTTTGTCTTAAAGATTTCAACTTGATTTCTAAAGGTTCTATTTCAACAATGCTGCAGGATGCACTAACTTGAAACTCATCAATTTTTGACTGTAATGAATTTTTACAAACAATCATTTGTTGTTTTAAACTATCTAGCTGTGTTTTTATTGGTTGTGAAAGTTCTGATTTATTATCTAATGAAATTTCATGTTTTTGATTATTTTGAATTATATCATTTTGTAATACTACTATTTTATCGTCTGGTTGATATTTATCGTAGGTATCCAAAAAATCATCATCAAAATCATCGAATTGATTTATTATATCAGTTAACTCGATAACGTTTTCATTTGTAGGCGTCGTATAGACTTTAGATTTTTTGTTTTTATCAGAACTTTTACCACCATTATTTTTTCGTTTTTTTGATTCACCAGATAAATTAATACACAAAATAATTAGGTATGGTAGAAACATATTTTATATGCTTACTTTAATCAAAGAAAAACTATTATCACTCAATGCTGTTTTGAATATCGGATAACCTGTATATATAATAGTTGAAAAAAGACAATAGTATTGTTGAAAAAAGACAACAATTAGTTATATAATCAATTATCATAATTTACGTCAGATCTATTTTATAATACTTGATCACGTTGCTACTGAACACCTTACACCTGATTCTGAGATGACATTCTTTCAAATATCAATTATGTTAGTGCATCACGTTGCAGCTACACACCCTATTGTTACCTGATTATGAGAAAACGCTACAGGCTACTCCTATTATGTAAAGAAATAATCTCATCAAAAAAAATTTTATTATCATGTTACAATATATTTTTATTTGAAATCCATGAATTTTTAGATGTTGGTAACCCCAGGAATTTTACTAACACCTTATCTTTCTTCTTTTTTAAAATTTTTTCAACCAAGTAGACGTTATCATGTTTGACTTTCTGCAATTCTTCAGTATAAAATGATCCTTTTATAATATTTCTATCTTCATCTTCTAACACATACGTTCTTGGATTCCCTAAAGACATTCGTTTAACAGTAAAGATTTCATTACTCCAATTGGGAAGGTATCCTTTGGCAAAAACATTTCTATATTTGCTTATTCTAACCTTATCTCCTACGAAAAATTTAGGTTTCCTTATATCTATTGTTTTTAAATAAGTATACGATTTATCTAAAATTTCCTTTTCGTTTGATTTTTTAACATCTTTCGGTTTGTAACCAGTTTTTTTATGTTTAGTATTGTTATATCTATCAATTATTATAGGTAATAAATCTAACCATTTATAACTACCCTGAAAACTAAATTCTTTATAAAGTAATCCCTTAATTGTTCTTATGACTCTTTCGGCGATGCTTGCTTTGGTGGTTGAATAGGTTGAATAATGATTAATTTTATGTTTTTTCATCAGAGCTTGGAAAGTTTTATTATAAAATTCTTTACCCTCATCAGTTTGCAAGTTTTTAGGTTTAGTTGTAGATTTTAAAATTTTAGACATTGCTGCACATACATCTACTCCTTTTTTTGATTTTAACGGTTCAGCCCATACAAACTTGGAAAAGCAATTAATTACGATTAAAATGTATTTGTAACCCTTGTTGAGTCTTGCATAAGGAATCATCTCCATTAGGTCACATTGATATAAATCGGATAAACCCTTGATTAATGTATGTCTACGTTTGAAGGTTTTTCGATATGGTTTATGTAATTCTTCTACAAGCACCCTTTTAACAGAAGGTTCGTGTAATTTTTCTACTACCCCCTTACGAGTCATTTTCCTACAGGTGTACGAATAACCAGTGTGCAGTCAAAAATATATGTAGGATAAAAAATTATCACATCTCCACGTATCAAATTAACATTTTTTAACGTTGACACCTGCATCCCATTTAGATAAATGGTTCCTGGTGATATCGATTCATCAATAACAACACCACTTTCTTGTAAAAATGTGAATAAACGACACTTTTTGAAAATGAATGTATATTTATAATCTAATACTTTACTTAAAACCTTAATAGTAAAACTAAGGGTTACTTTAGGAACGCTAGAGTTACTATATAATTGTATACTGTCACCATTTTTAATTTCATCCAATGTAGCTATTTTTTTACCGTTTAAAATTATATAACAAGGAGGTTCTATTTTTATATTCCAAACAGTTCCACTTTCTCCATTATGATTTACTGTATTTGTATAATTTTTCTCAGCACCATATAATACCAACGTATTATCTGAGAATAATTGTTCCAAGGGTTCACCAACAATAACATTTGTTTTTGTATCATAGGGTTGATATCTGCCAAACTTATCAAGATTTCCACTATTATATCGACCGAACTTGTCTAGAGACATTATTGTATTATTTTAATTCTCTTTAATTCGTCTATAATATATACGATTTCATTGTCCAAACTAGTGTTTCCAGCTAATTGAGCACTAATAAGCACTTTAGCCTATTTACCAATGCGTTTGGATTTTTATATGGAATGTACTCTACTTTTTTATTGGTAACTGTTAACAAACCTTTGCCTTTAGTTTTTATCAAAGATCCAATTGTCTTAGAACGAAATCGAGTTTTTAGTGGTGAACGAGTGGTTTGAAATGTATCATTCAGAATAGGTCGTATAAAAGTATTATACTTGATACCTGCATTTCCTTTAATTTTTTTCAGTGCATTAAAGTTCAGACGATGAACATTAGATATATTCAAAATTTTCTTATAATTTTGCACTGCATTAACGTCCTCGGAAATCAACACCTTGCTAGGGATTTTTTTAAATATTAATTCGTATAATGCAATGCTACCATCGAAGGTATGTTTTTCTCCTTGAGGTGTTATTATATAAATAATATTACCATCATCGCTAAAATCTATCTCAGAATTTCCTAATGTCCATTTGCCATTAAACTTAGACTCTCCGTCAACTTCTTCTAGTCCTGGGGTGGGTCCATATGTATAATCATATTCATTTCTCTCATCAGTTATATAGTTTTCAATATAATCTTTAGCAAGACCTTTTGTAGTAACTTTGATATTAGCACTTTGTATAGGTGACTTTGTGACTTCAGGGTAAAACTCTTCCTCGTTTACATTACTGTTATTAACAGGTGTGTAAAAAGGGTTGTTTACATCTGAATAAGGTGTGGAAAACGATAAGGTTCTCTGCAATGGCTGAGGCGATAATGATACTTTAGGTGTAGATAATTCACGTTTAATATTAACAGGATCGGTTTTCACTTTCTGCAGCAATTCTTTCAAGGGATCTGCTATGGGTTTAAATTTTTTTTCAAAATAATTTTCATGATGAACTACTTCAGATTGTAATTCTTTAAATTTTTCTCTAATAGCTTTTCGTGATTTTATTAAATTTTGCACCAACTTTTTATCCATGTTGATGATGATGCTTGACTGATGATATTACCGTAGACTAGAGTCTCTTATACTTTAATAAATTTATCAAATCCTTCTCGATATCTACCTTTGTGTACTTCGCTGTCTTTATTAATAACTAAAAATCCATAAGGTTGCTTCCAACAGTGCGAACACAATTCTTTAAAGTTGGAATAGGACATGTCAACATTTACATGATCATCATAAATATGTCTTAAATTTGTTTCATCTTGTTTAAATATCACAAGAAAATTGGTGTTGTCTCTTATTAGTTGTTTGGGTATTGCAGAATATGTTTGACATAAATAAAAACAATCGATATTCCTATGTCTACCGAATGCGAAATATTCCCTTATAATACTTTGAGGGTCACACACAACGTCATCAAAAATTATAACAGAATTTTCTCTAGCCTTGGTAGGTGTTAATATATCAGCATCATTATTATATTCAAAAAACCCGATTTCTTTTATCGGCGTTAAAACAGCTTTAAGATACTGATATTTTGGTTGTGTTGTTGTTTTCGAATATAGATACACATTAGAAAATCTAATTCCGTTTCGGTGTTCTATTAGAGCTATTAAGGCGTTAGTCTTCCCACAACCAGAACTTCCGACTATCAAAGCTCGTTTACACCCTCCTTCCAGTAATTTACCGTGTTTGTTGGGTTTGGACTCTGTATGAATATCATAATTAATAACAGGAAGCACTTGTTTCTGTGCTGTAATATTCATGACTTAGTTTTAACTGATTAATAATTTTGAACAAAATCTTATTTATAATGATATAATTCGCGGTTATTTTTGCAGTATACGATGAAATGTGTTAAAAGGAGCACACACGTAGGTGCTGGTTTAGTTAATAGTTTGATAAATAAGCTACCAGTCGAATTACACATTCCTACTTATAACTATTGTGGACCCGGTACGAAACTTGAAAAACGATTAGCTAGGGGTGATCTAGGAATCAATCCTTTAGACGAAGCCTGCAAACAACACGACATTAGCTATTCCAAAAGTAACAATTTAGAGGATAGAAATCAGGCCGATAAAATTTTGCAAGACGCTGCATGGAAAAGAGTTAAGGCTAAGGATAGCTCACTAGGTGAAAAAGCCGCCTCAGTTCTTGTCGCAGGTGTTATGAAAGCTAAGCGAACCTTAGGTATGGGTATAAAGCATAAGAAGAAACACCGTAGTAAGAAAAGTAGAATTATCAAAGCTCCTAAATTTGGTGGTTTCATATTCAGTATACCACTTTTATTAGGTGCTTTAGGGGCTCTTGGTAGTCTAGGGGGTGGTGCTGCAACAATAGCCAAGACGATATATGATAAGCGTGCTAGTGATAGTAAAATGGATGAGACTGTTCGTCACAATAAGGAAATGGAGAAGTTAGCATCAGGAAAAGGATTGTATTTACCTTATAAGAAAAAAGTTGGTAGCGGATTATATTTACGACCATATAAGAAAGGGATGGGTCTTTATCTCAATCCAAAAAACTGCCAGTGAAATTACCTCGTCGCGCTCTAACAAATGTAGATTTGCTAAAATATACTAAAATTTTGAAGATACCTAATTTTCGAGGAGTTTTTATGCGGGATACTCTACCTACTAAAATTAAAGATAAGGAATCGGGTATAGTAAATCTAGATACTAATTCTGGACGAGGTACACACTGGACGGCTTATATTAAAGATAAACACAACGTAAAATTTTTCGACAGTGTTGGTTCTATATTACCCTGTAGAGAGCTGATAAGATATTTCAAAAGTGATTCAAAGAAAACTCAAATTGTGTATAATAGCGATCGTTTTCAAAAGTTGAATTCATTTAACTGTGGGCACCTTTGTTTGAAGTTTCTCTACAGTAATTATGGCTGATGCAAAACCATCGTTGATTTTTGTGTTGCATGGTAATGATAGTGAATTAACCGTTAATTTCAATGAACTTATCCTTCTTGAGGGTGATATGGGTGTAGGATTGGTCACCCTTCAAACATACCATAGCATTCCCAACATTGAAGAAGACAAGAATAATAAAATTACTGTAGGTAATCAGAATATAAATATACCTACAGGCGCTTATGAAATCACTAGCATCGAAGAATATATCCAGTCACATCTTGATAGTGACGTATTTCAACTAAAACCAAATATTAATACTTTAAAATGTCATATGAAATGCACAGCTGATGTTGATTTATCTGCAAATGATTCCATAGCCCCTACATTAGGTTTTAGTCGTAAAAAATATATTAAAAATGTAACTCATACATCTGATAAATCTATAAACATTTTACCAGTCAGTGCCTTATTCGTGGAATGTAACATTGCCTCAGGGTCTTATATTCAAGGAAAACCATCGCACTGTATATTCTCATTTTACCCTACTGTTACTGTAGGATCCAAAATTAATATATCACCACAAAATATTTTATATTTACCAGTAACCGTTAATACAATTAGAAACATAACTGTAAAGATTGTTGACCAAGAAGGTTCTCTTGTGAATTTTCAAAAAGAAAACATAACAATTGTATTACATTTAAAACCTTTGTAAAATGGGTATAGTATTTACTCAAAAACAGTTTACAAGTATATGTAAAAAACCTCGCTGCAATGCAGTTTTATCTAAAGAAAACATTCGCTTCCTAAAATCCCTAGGATTTAAAATTATAAGAGCTTCATCAACAACAATAGACACTTAGTCGTTCATGTTGACTGCAACTGTTAACATGGATATCTTTAATATTCAAGAAAAGTATGTCTTAGATAACACTATCAATAATTTAGAATACCACAGTCACCAAAGCACATCTACAAGTTTCGATTACAATGATGAAATTCGCATTTCCGTCGAAGGTGATAGACCAACTCTGCCATGTATGAGTTATCTCTATATAGAAGGACAAGTCATAAATCCTGCTGATAATAAAGGTTCAAAACATGTGAGTTTTGTAAACAATGGTATAAGTCACTTATTTAGTGAAATACGCTTTGAAATTAACGGTATACCTGTAGACACTACATCCAAAGTTGGTATAACATCCACTATTAAGGGTTATATATCGTTATCAAAAAATCAAGTAGCTGGTCTTCAAAATGCTAGTTGGAAACCTGAAGGCTCATCTAAAACAGTACCTTTTGCTAGTGACGGATCCTTCAGCGCATGCATTCCTCTGTCTACCCTACTAGGTTTTTGTGAAGATTACAAGAAAATTATACTGAATATTAGACAAGAACTTGTTTTAATCCGTAGCAGTTCAGATGATAATGCATTATTCCATATTAGTGAAAAAGGCCATGTCGTTATTAATAAAATTCAATGGAAACTACCGCACGTGGTAGGAAATCTACAAAAAGAACTAGCTCTCAGCAAATATATTGAAAAAAATACAGATACACACGTTGCATTTAGATCGTGGGAACTTCATACTCTTAAAGATTTGACTCAAACAACTCATCACTCTTGGAACATAAAAAGTGTTAAAAAATCACAATCACCTTTATATGTTATTTTAGCTTTTCAAGTTGGTAGAGATGGTGTACTGGCATCGGACACCAGTCATTTTGATGATACCTACATTAAAAATGTGAGCGTCTATTTAAACAGCGTTAAGTATCCCTATGATAATATGCAAGTAAATTTAGGGAAATATATGGTGGGTCCTCTGTATGAATTCTATAAAAATTTTCAACCATCGTATTATGGTAAAAATGCTGACCCTCTGTTTATGTGTGAATCCTTCATATCTGCAGCACCAATGTTTGTTATCGATACTTCTAAACAACCAGAAAATATAGCATTTCAAACTCAATCTGTTAATGTTAGAATAGAATTAGAAGCGCATGCTAACATAAAAGCAAATACTACTGCGTACTGCCTTTTAATCTATGAGAGACAGTTTACATACAACCCTCTAACTAAATATGTTAAACAGTTATAATTATGTCTGAGCCTACCATAGCTAACAGTCTAATTATCGACTTTCAAGCATTTAAAGTAGAAAACAATAAATATCTAATCAAGGAACTGGCTGGTTATGATGGTAAAAAAATATTTCATTACGTATTCAAATCACCCTATGGATTACAAACTTTACCTTTTGACGTGCAAAAACAAGTTAAGTGGCTAGCTGCTAATCATCACTGTATAAATTGGGATACTGGTGTTACCCCTATATATAAATTAGGTGACATACTTCGACATGTAACGAAAGATGTTGACGTGATTTATGTAAAAGGTGAAGAAAAAGCTCAATTTTTAAAACAATTTTTAAAGGTGTCAGTATTTAATTTAGAAAATTTGCCTGCTATTGTACCTCAGAAACCTACTTGTTTTAATCATACAAAAACTCCGTGTGTGTGTGCGTTAACTAATGTATATTTTTTATATGAAAACCTTATGATGCAATAAACTGTTTTTTTTTCGAATATGTTGTTTTTCATTAGATCTATCTGTATTTTAGTATTTCTTTAGATAACATTTTATCGGTTTTAGCTGTTATATTCATCAGAGCTGTTTGTACAGCATTCCACCCCCAGGTAAGGTTTATATTAATTCCATATGTTGTTCTAATTCACTTTTTTTAGCCGGTGCTACGTCAGCGGAATTTAGCATTTCTGCTGGTAGCTGCAAAAAAGCCGTGGGGGATGGTGTGCTACAACGGTGACGTTGAAGATATGGATGGTGGGGGCTACCTCATAGTAGTGCGTCGCTTAGGCTCAAATATATTTTATTATCAACATTTTGGTATGTTATATGTAGTTGTTTGTATAATTAATTATTTTTTATTTTTTTATAGATGATCCTCCTCCAAATTTGGATTGTATGTATTTTTATATGTATTTTTACAACTATTTAAAAAAATTTTTTTACAGATTACAATGAGGATATTTTATAGTTTTTATGTTTTTTTATTATAATTTAGATAAGGGTTAAAGTTGTTAATGTAATGGTAAAATAATAAAAAATAAAATAATTTATATCTGCTTTTATTCTTCTACATCGTCGTAAAAATTATAATATATAAATGGAGTATTTTCATTAAGTACTAACATTTCATTATAATATCTACCCTTAGTATAACACCCTGTTGTATATTCATATATGTTATCTGATAAATATACGTTTAATGCAGCTATTATGGCTCTATCATGAGTAAATTGTATTTGCAACACATCACCCTCTATAACATTTCGTAGAATAATTTCATGATAGAAATAATATACCGACTTTATACTTATAGATATATAAACTTGATTATCAATAATATCTATTTTTTCAAGGTTGAAATCTTGATTTCCTACATCTATTACTAACATATATTCACATTCCATTATTTCACAAACTTGTACTTATCACGAATTGGGAAAAACTCTGTTGTCTTTTTATCGATATTTTCGGCATATTCTACAGCTTTTCCACACTTTGGACAATATGGAAAACAAAGTCTGCGAATTCTGTAACATGACACACATAACACTTGATCTTTACAAGGATGAAACGTTAAATATATATAGTTTTTCATACATATACAACAAATTTTACCAGGATCTGAATCGGGTATAGAATTCATTAACACTACTAATTTCTCTGTCATTATTCGTCGGTACTATCAGTATCAATTTCAGAGCAAAACTTTTGTTTCAAATCTGCTGGTAAATAATTACGCATATCATTAATAAATCCTGTTAAATTTAATTTAACAAACTCGTAACACAAACACTCTATACTGATTTCACCCCTAAGATACTCATCGCATACAGTAACACCGTCTTCATAGTTTTTAACAAGTTGTGTTATACGGTTCATTTCACTATCATTAAAAATCACATTGAAATCATAAACAAGAGCATGCTCCGCATCGAACTGTAAGTCATTAAGATGAGCCCTTACCCTTTCTACAGAACTGTTTAAATCTGTTGCATCTGGCCAACTCTCCATAGAATAAAACATCCACATTATTTTTTTATTAAATGTCTAAATGTCAAACTTATTCTTATTTTTACATCCTCATTAGTGGGTGGTATGCTATGCATCCAATATTTATTTGTAGGATCTCTTAATATGATTAAACTACCATCTTCTAATAAAACTTCCCGTTTAATTTCATTTCTCTGGATTACCATATTCCTCTCAGCGCCTAGTGATATTGAGGCTATTGAACTCCCTGGCACAAAATCAGTTTCATCATCTTTATGTGGACCAATTTGATCATTCTTCGATAGGTAACGATTTACTAACACATAATTATATTTTTCTCCTACTTCTTCTTCAACTTTTGTTTTTATTTCCAACAATATATCTGTCCATGGTTTTGCTGTTATAGATGTTCCGGAAAATCCGTAGACCATGCCCTCATCACCGTATGCACATACATCACGTCTGAGATTATAACTACCACCATTAACGTGTATTTTTATAGCTTTTCTCGGATAATACTCAATATTATTGAGATATTCAAAATACCTGGATGATTCTTCAGTAGATAATATTAATTTGTATTCAATATTTAAGGTTTCCAAATTTTCTGAAATAGTAGTTAAATAAGTTCACTTCAACCTTACAATTTATAAACTTTTTTACCTTTATCTGCTAACTTAGATGTGGTCGCCATTTTACGCAACTTATACTTTACCTAATTTGTAATAGGTTAATATATCTAATGAACGTCTTTGGAGGGGGGTGGTGGATTGTGGTGGAGTTGGTAGGGGGTGGTGGAGTTTGTGGGGGGTGGTGGAATGTGGTGGGGGGTGGTGGAATGTGGTGGGGGGTGGTGGAATGTGGTGGAGATGGTGGGGGGTGGTGGAGTTGGTGGGGGTGGTGGAGTTGGTGGGTGGTGGGTGGTGGTGGATTGTGGTGGATCTAGATCTAGAACTCTTAAACGTATCCTACTTGTAGAGGTAATCGTGCTGAACAGTAAGCAAGAACGGTTCATCTTTTTTCAATACATATTATAATCGATCTTATTTTTAGTGAAAGCTTTGCTGTTGCTCCAGAGCGAGAAGAGTCTATATCCTTTGTTTGTGCCATCTGTCTTTACTAACATTCCTAAAACAATAGTGAAACAACATTGCAGAAGAAAAGCCCGACAAATAATCAAAATTTACCTAAAATTTATGTTTTCAACCCTTACTTCGTAGAATCTCTGCATATTTATTGATTATGAATAAAACACTAATGTTTTATAAAATTCTACTGTATATTGATCGATGATAGAAACGTAATATACAGGGTGTCCCAGCTTATTCGAAGCGGTCTCTGTAGGCCAAACGATGCATTTTTTCCAAAAAAAATTTGCACATTCAAGTACAGGATCACAATGGCCAAAATTTAAAATTATTTTGGGGTATACAGAGTGTCCCATATGACAGTGGCATATCAAAGTTATGTTTTTTTAAATGGAATGCTCATATGTTATTGCATTTTTAGATTGCCTGGGAAGAAAAAATAAGATTGGCTTTTACAGTTGGTGTTTAAATTCAGAAGTTTTTGAGTTTTAAACAAGTGAAAATCGTCATTTTTCAAGTTCAAGGCCCTGTACAAGGAAAACGGCTTAAGATAGAGAAAAACGGCTTACATGTCCCTATTTTAACTTTTCATGTACTATCCAATGATGTAGATGAAATGTTTATACAGGGTGATAAAAAATTTGAAAAATTCTGAGATTTCTCCACGCGTCGCCAAATGAAAAAATCAAAGAAAGTACAAATGTTTCTATACCATAGGATAGTACATGAAAAGTTAAAATAGGGACATGTAAGCCGTTTTTCTCTATCTTTAGCCGTTTTCGTTGTACAGGGCCTTGAACTTGAAAAATGACGATTTTCACTTGTTTATAACTCAAAAACTTCTGAATTTAAACACCAACTGTAAAAGCCAATCTTATTTTCTCTTCTCAGACAATCTAAAAATGCAATAACATAGGAGCATTCCATTTAAAAAAACATAACTTTGATATGCCACTCTCATATGGGACACTTTGTATACTCCAAAATAATTTTAAATTATGGCGATTGTGATTCTGTACTTGAATTTTCAAAAACATTTTTGAAAAAATACATAGTTTGGCCTACAGAGACCGCTTCGAATAAGCTGGGACACCCTGTATATATATACGTTTTTATCATCGATCAATATACAGTAGAATTTTATAAAACATTAGTGTTTTATTCATAATCAACAAAATTTACCTACCTCTACCACAAGAAAACAGCCGATCAATGTTATATTTATCCGATGAGGAAACAGTATAGTATACCGTTACCATATTACAAGAAAATAGTTAAGTGTTGAGTAGTTGAAGATCTAACCGAAGGATTATGGGCAACAAGCCAAGATGCACTGAAGGTGTAATCTCGAGGGAAAGGAGAAGAAATAATGAAAACTTGAGGCTGGCTAAATACACAATGGTGTGAACGCCATAGAACAAAACTGAACTGAACTGAATTTTTAGCCAGTTTATTTTTTGTCCGTCGATGCTTGTTTTTCTGCTGACGATTTTTTTTTCAATCATATTGAGATTAGGTTTCTCCGAGTCAACCTTTTTCTTCAATCTTGACGATTGCCTTGCTGCTGCTTTTCCACTAAAATTCTCTGGAATATTTTCCTGATTCGTTGTTTCTGCATCTGCTAAATTATTTCCACGCAGTTCTAATACATTTTCTGCTTCTAGCAATACTCCATCATCATCATCTAATTCTATGGGAAGATATCTTCGATTCTAAAGGAAGGATCATGAGATATCTCTTGGTCGTCTTGGTCGTCCTCTTTATCGTCAAATACGGATATATCATCATGTGAATAATCAGTCAAATATTCTGTAGTGTTGGGCAGAATCACTCATTTCAGTGATTTGACTCACTCAATCCAAATCATATAAACGAGTCAACTCAGTGAGTCGATTCCGATTCATCAGTCAGTTACTCAGTTACATTTAGTTACAACAACTTACAGTACAGTCAGTCAGTCCGCACTCATCACTCGACCAATGCGCTCCCGCTCCCGGCTAAGAATTTATAACAGAATAAAAGTAATAAAAATAGCACAATAGCAAAAATATAATATTCACTTCTAAGCATAAAAATAAAGTTTTTTTAACAAAGGAAAATAAAGTAGAAATTCATGAATTCAAAAAGAAATTACTATCGATTGAAATGCTCAACTCCGTCATAAACTATGATAAAACATTAAATAATATGAACAATAAAAAACATAATTATTTCTCTTATAAAAAATTAAAAATTACTTATTTTAAATTGAAATTTAAAAACATAATCTTGGACACTTTTTCACTCTTCAAGCGTGTTCGTCTGCCTGTTATAATCTGGCCTTGCTTTGAGAAGATTCTCTCGCATGGAACCGAAGTGGCCATTAAACACAGTCTCCTTTTCATAAGTTGGAACAATCTTGGAAAAAGATACTGATTCTGTTTCTAACGGGTCTTGGGTTCGCGAAAGAAGCGGCACTTTTAAATATTTATCAACTTCCGCAGTACTGGTGGCTTTTGCATTTGGAATTTGTATAAAATTCTCTACGTCCGCATCAAATTCTTTCCAATAGGAAAAAGAGGAAGTGCTGAAGACATTTAATCCCATAGTCTGCTCACCTTTGCTTTCATTTGTGTTGATATTGTCATACCTCCTTGCTCCTCAACTGTAATACATTTTGCTATTATGTTGTCCTTTGTTTGTTTAAATAAATCATCGTCTATGCCTTTTGTGAAACTAAAATTTTTAAATCTGGAGTCAAGAAATGTCGCCTCCCACATTAATTTTAAAGACCTGTATTTTGATTGGAACCTTTTCTTGACGTCTTCAAGCAGTTTATTAGTCATATTAATCACCAGTTGATTATCGATATTATTATTTTTTAATGTGTTGCAATGATTAACAAGAGCAGAGTAAAGCACAGCTATCTTCGACAATGTAACATTCTTCTCACTGCTAATTTCCCTAGTAACCTCTTCAAAGCGTCCTAGCGAATCACACACTTTTTCTATCACATAGAAATCTTCGTTGTTGAGGGGATTTAAATTCCCAGGATTTAAAACAGCGAGGGCAGCTTGAAGAGGTTATTTTATATCCAAGGTGCGCTTGAACATATAGTAAGTAGAGTTCCATCTCGTACGGCAATCTTAGATGATTTTTAATTCGGGGCATTCATTTGTTTCTGAAAGTATTGTAATTTGTCCATAGCATGAGTACTTCTTTTAAAATACTCTACTATAGATTTGACTTTGTCACGCACTTCTTTGATTTCTTCTAAACCATTTTGCACAATTAAATTGAGAGTGTGAGCGAAACAGGATATATGCCACCAATTACAAATTTGTACAGCCTTGGTCATATTGGCGGCGTTATCTGTAACGCAACCTATAATTTTGCTCTCTATTTTCCATTCAATTAAATGCTTATTTAATTAGTCTGCAATGTTTTGAAAGGTATGTTGACCGAAAAATCGTAATAGAGGCAAGTAAATAAGATTTGAGAGAGACATCTTCATTGCTTATGAAGTGAGCTGTGATAGCATAATAACCTTCATTGCTTGCGGAGGTCCATCCATCAGTGGTAATGCAAAAATAGGACCCTTTACTCACGTCAGCTTTAATCACTTCTAATGTGTCACTATACAATTGTATTTCAACATTCAGCATGCTGTTGGAAAGCGTTTTTCTGCTTGGTAATTCTTATTTGGAATTTAAAGTAAAGATCAGCTTTCTGAATTCTGAGCTATCAACAATGTTAAAAGGTTGGCAGTCCTTCACGATCATTTTTAAAAGTTGATTATCGATACGTTTCCTTTGACTAGAGTTCAAAGGTTTTGAGCAGTGGGAAGATATGGTACATTGTTTCTTTTGTTTTTGAATTGCGCCCGTATTCGCCCTCGAAATTGCTGATAAACTATCAGATGCTTTTGATGCTGTTGCAACAGATGATATTTTTTTCTGATTCTTGATTATTAGATATTACATCACGTGTTGACTGCCCTGCTCCATCTGCTGCCTCATTTTCATCGCCGAAATCCATCGGTGAGATGTTAAAACGACTTTTTTAACATCATGATGTGGATGTTTAAGTTTCAAATGCTTATTTAAGTTTGAAGTACACGAATTTTTTACAGACAGAATTGCGGAACATATATTGCACTTTGTTTTACCCTAACCAACGACAGAAAAAAAATCCCAAATCAAACTTGTCTTGCGCGACATTTTTATACTAATTAAATCAACTAATTAAAGGAAATAAACGTTTATCAAATTTTCAAAGTTGACACAGACCGCACAGACCAACGTCGGACATCGGACAGTGTTTAGTGTTTGACTGTTGTGTTTGAGCTCTGTCTCGTCTCCTGCTCATTCCAAATTCACTGGTGAGAGATTTTAAGAAGGCCGTAATAAAACCGGAGTTTAATAAGGGCCGCGTCCTCCGTCCAGCACGAGCAGTATGAGCAAGAGTACTATAGAAAATCGCTCTTCCACTTTTGCGAAAAATCAAAGGTTTGGGTGTTAATCGCGAAATTTATGTCAAAAAATTCTCATACCTAAACAATAGAAGTTATGATAAAAATCACCTAAAAGGAATTCTGATAAGGGTTGCGGAAAGCCCCCCAAGAGTTCTATAGAAAATCTCTCTTCAAATTTGTCGTGAACTTAACAATAGTTTGGTTGGGAATTATTGCGAAAATTATTGTTAATGACATACGAGTACACTGGTTATTAGTAGGGAGTCAAACCGCCCTCCAGCTATTAGAAAGCCTGAAATGTGTTGATAAATGTATCCACCATTTTATTTTTTACATAAATAATAATTACAATATTATCAATTCCACGGTGTTATTTTTATACTGCATTAAATTCAACAGTTAACCACTCAAAATTAGCATTGTTCCTCAAAATAAAAATCACGATCTTATGTTATATCGGAATGTGGTTTCAGGCCATAAAATTTACACCGTGTTCTGGTCCCGCTAGAAAACTTAGCAGGGGAGTTATGTTTTAACTTCCCAAATATGCCTTTTTAAAAAGGTTGAGTTTTATTTAGGGAAAGGATAAAACTTTGAAGACTACTACAGTAATAGACGATGTCCGTGAACTGCGGATTATATTTTCAAGTAGGTTTTACACTTTAGATTTAACACTAAATAGCAATAGGCTATGCCCGTAAACTACGATGTGTCCGAGTCGAAGATATAAAGTAGACTTAATTATAAAATAAAATCTAGGAGCTAACTTGCTGCCGCTATCCAAGTTTACAGGTGTTTATTTACTTGGCCAGCAGGACGATGCCACCGTGGGACAAGGATGCTAGTGAAGAATACGCAACGTTGCATTTATTTATTGCAAGTGGCGTGATCTCATCCTGATGACTGGGGTGTATAATAGTTAAGCAATAAAATAATAAAGAACCGGGATGAAACCCGACATGAAACCCGGGAAGAAACCCGGTAAGATGGGAATTCATGGGTGAAATTGATTTTCAAAATTTTGAGAAAATTATAGATTTGAAATCAACTGAAAGCCATGAATTCGCATTCACATGAATAAAATGTTCATCAGAAAATATAATTAATTATAAATGTTATCAATAAAACAATCAATAAAATACTAATTACATATTAATTATAGATAATGGTAATATTCAACTTAAATGCTACTAAAAATAAACATTTTGTTAAGATACTAGTCAAGTGCTAGTATGGGCATACAATTGAATTATGTTTAAGCAGTGCCATTCGTTTATTTAATTATTTTCGCGGTGTGGGTCTAGGAAATTTTATTGAATTATCAAAATTTTTGTTTATTAGTGTGGCTAATGATTCATAAAATTGCGATGGTTTGCAACTTATAGCGTTAATGACCTGGGGGTTTACATATTCCCTAAGGATATTCATTATTTCATTTTCATAATTATTTTGAGTGATGGTAGCTAAATACCGCTCTTTGCCAAATTAGGAAATTTGTTGTAATTTTGGCTTTGATCGAATTTCAAAAATAAATTGTTTTTTTATAAAAATTGATTGGCTTCTCCGTTATTGGCAGGGATGCGTTAACATTTTCCGCCTGCGAATGCTGGGTTATTTCCGAATCGATTTCGCGCTCGAGTTCGGGATTTGGGGTGGAAGTACTTGCATATCGGAGATTACATTTATTTTTGGTATTGATTTGGGTATTGGGGTCAATGGTTGAAGATGTTGGTCTAGTTCGGCTATATCTAAGGGTTCCCTTTCTGCTACGTCACCTGGATTATTGAACAGAGACATTGGACTCTAGGCGGGAAAGGAAATCCGCGTTTGTATTACTTTTTCCTTCTTTGTAGTGCAATGTATAGTCAAATTCTTCAAGCGCCAAACGCCACCTTGTCACCCCTTTATTTCGAGCTGTCGGATTATTTATTAGAAATAACCGACAGTCTGCGGGTGCTTTAATTTGCCTTCTGATTTATAGTGAGGGAGGGAGGTATTAATACGCAAACGTACAACAAATTATAAATATTTATTTTTTACTCAATAATAATAATCATATAAAGTAAAAGATATTCTACGAATAATAAAATCGTATCGATTTATTATTTCAAGGTCGCCAGCACCGACGATAGCGCCGACCGCTTTTTTCATGGCATAAGAAATGCTGGTCTAGCGATAAGCCCGGTGACGGTACAGACGGAGAGGTGATTCCTGCTACTATCGCTGTATTGCAGGATCCGAGCGATCGGCCGGGCGGCCGCAGGGGTATATCAGCGTATGAAGTACCTACAATACTACCTATAGGAACTGGCGTGGAAAACGAAACGAAATTATCCTTGTTCGCCTCGTGGCTTTCTGTTCTGGAACACAAGATTAATTATAATATAATCTACCAGAGTCAACGCCTCTGGTAACGAATAAAGAAAGAAAATATTTATAACCCCGTACTACTGTAATTCTATTCAGTTAGTCGTCTTTCTCAAAAATAAAACAATCTTTACAAATTAGCAAGCACCCATTCATTCACAAATTATACAATTTAATCCAAATCGCTCCCTTTTGTTAATAGAGAATAATATTTACAGATATACGTTCGATTCAAACAATCATAAATTCAACAGTACCATTCATACGTCCGTCCTTATGGATAATTCATTCAATAACCCTGACGGGGTCCTGGTTCGTACAGAGAAGAACAGGATTGTAGGCTAAGTCATCTCCTTAGCTTACGAGGATGGGTTAGATCGAATCAACTCTTCGACCTAGTGTTTATGAATAGAATGATATTGACCAGTCAACTCCTAGTCAATGGTGATAGCCGTTTTACCTTTCGCGTTCTTCGCTCAACTCCCAAAGAAGCAAAAAGTAATGGCCAGGAATAACGAGGTCAACTCCCTAGTTAGAGGATAGGTGTATACCTAGACCAGCTCAACTCCCTGGCATAGGTTCAACAGGCAGTGGAATCCGTCTGTCCTCTGCTTGATTCTTCTGCGGTGTATTTATAGCTGCTTCCTTATCTTTTTTACTCCATTTGTTCAAAAACACCTAAAAACTCTGATAATTTGACCTTTTTATGTCGTTCGTTTCCCTGCAAATTGATTATTTGCGAATTTATATTAATAAATGTTAATTAATTTATTATTATTCGACGCTATAACGGCGTCACGACGTTGCGCTCTTCTGGAATAAAGTCACACCCCCCCCCCCCCCTGCAAACGTAAGAAAAAAGGGTGAGAGCATCGATCGCTTTTTTCTCTCTTTCGGCAGCGGAAGCAAGTAAACGAATGCCAGTAACTAGCAAAAAAAAATTTTAGAAATGAAGATGAACCTCGAACGTGAAATTAATAAAAAATAGAAGTTCGTGGACCCAAAAATATACATATATTTATAAATCATACAAAGATACATGTGTAAAATAAATTAAGAAACTGCTGATGTAATTTTTCTGGACCCCATTGGCCTTTCGCTAGTCCAGCGTGATGACGCCTTGAATATTGGGGTTTGGTCGCCTGGCGTGAATTACCCGGCCGTTGTTGCACCGGATCCGGTATTTCTTTGTGTTTGACGCCTGGATCTTCGTGGGCACGGTTGCCCATAGTTCTTGCCTGCTGCCTGCTGTTGGAGCGGCGCCGGGCGTTGTCGCTTCTTGAATGGTCGGGTCTGTCGGCGTGGCGGGCTGGCTGCTGGTTTGCAACGGTGTATCCGGGGACGTTGGTGTACCGAATAATCGGTACATCTTCTTCGCCATCGTCTCCGGTGTTTTACGGCCTGGAGTCAGCGGTCGACCGTCTTCATGTAGGCGGAGAGGGCTCATCTGCAGTGGAATAAACAGCGTATCTTGAGCTTGACTGTCCATGATAGCGCAAGAACTCGGTCTGAATTCTTTGGAATTATTGCTCGGATATATATACGCTGTCTTATCTGTTCCGGTGATTTGTTTGATTTTGCTCACGTGTACCACCTCCGCATTTCGTGAGGTGGGGAGTTTTATCTTAACCAAAACCGGTGACAGCACTTCTTTTATGATATAGGGTCCGGAAAATTTTGGGGCCAGCTTACTGGTGAATGCGTGTGCTGCTGAAGAGAGGGGATGTTATTTTTTCATTACGAGGTCTCCTGGGCGGGGTTGCCATTCTCGACGCCGGAGATCGTAATGGTGTTTTTGTTTACTATAAGCTCGTTCCATATTTATACGAGCCATTTCTCGTACATCGCTCAACTTATTAATTTTCGCCATATATTCGGCCGCTGTTGTGGCGACGGCGGCATTTAAATCGCTGAGTTCGCTAGGTTCTCGACCGAAATTCAGCATCGACGGGGAGTATCCTGTTGATTCGTGAAATGATGTACATATTCACAGCGAAGCAGAATTCTATTATATGAAGATCCCAGTTTTTGTGTTCGTGTTCTACGAACATTGCTATCATTGTTTTCAACGTTTTATTTACCCGCTCAACGGGATTACATTGCGGTGTATAGGGTGGCGCTAGTTGATGTTTAATTTTATTGGATTTCATGAAGTCTTGGAATTGTTTGCTAGTGAACTGCCTGGCGTTGTCTGATATCATGATGTTAGGTGTGCCGAAATGTAATATTATCCTATGTCGTGGAACATTTTTGGCCAAAAGTAATTACGGGCTATTTTTATTGTCGTTTTCAATATTCCCAAGTGTCCTGCAGTGGGGAGGTCGTGGTTGTTGCGTATTAATCTTGTCTGAGGTGTGTAGGCACGCATAGTTTCCATGGTATGGATAACTCTTGGTCGTTTATTTCGTGACTACTCCATACATGTTTGTACAATTTCCCTTCTGTTATTTTGAAGTCTGGGTATTTATCGGGTTCGTTGGTTATTATACCAATTGCACTGTTCATTTTGTATGGTAAAGACTTGTTGTTCTTCTGAATCAGCCTGATGCACACGTTGCCTTGATAATGCATCGGCTACTTTGTTTAAAGCTCCTTTTCGATATACTATCTCAAAATTGAACTGTTGCATTTCCATAATCCACCTTGCGGCTCTGCCTGATGGGTTTTTCACCGACTGTAGCCATTTTAGTGATTCATGGTCGGTTATTATTTTAAAATGGTATCCTTCGATGTATGGTCGCATTTGTCGGATTCCGTACACGATTGCTAAGCATTCTTTGTCGGTTGTTGTGTATTTTTCTTCGGTTTTTGACAGGTTCCTACTTGCGTATGCGATTACTTTGTCCAGATCGTTGTGCTTCTGCGTCAGAGCGACGCCTATTCCTTAGGCCGAGGCGTCGGTTTGCAAGTGAAACGTTTTTTCAAAGTCGGGACAGCTTAGAACTGGGGCTGTCGTTAGAGCTTTCTTTAGCTGGATAAACGCGTTTTCTTGAACGTGTGTCCAATTCCATTTTGATTCCTTTTTTAATAATTTATTCAGAGGGTTAGCCTCATTTACCGTGAGGAGATACCAGGTCTGATGGTTATCTCCTTGGGCTGGCTCCTTTCGGAGATGGTAGTCGCATACGACTGCCATACCGTAGGTGCCTGTCGACTCAGCGTTGAGGGACGTCACTCTGGTCTCCTGGTCGATACAACGAACATCGTCGTTCATCAATGGTCGGCTTATCACTTGCAATGCGAGTGAGCCATTCTCAGGAAGTGTCGTCATGTTAACGGGCGTCACCTTGAAGGTGCGAGTCGTTGCCAGACGGTCGGATATCGATCTAACGAATCCGAGGTTGAGGGCTGTGTTGTTCACGGAGGCGGGAAAGACATCAGGAGTGATGTCTTGAGAGAACGCCAAGTTCTTGGCTTCTGCTCTCCGGAATTGGAGGTTACGATACCCCAAAAGTTTGGGGGTAACTTGTAACCCAGGTGGTGCTATTGCCGACGGGTACACGCCCGGAGCTTCGTCCGAGATGGCGTGTCTCACAGCCTCAGCAGTGACTCCTAAGCAAGGAATCTCTGTGTATAGGTTGTGGTTGGCGTCGTCAATGGGTCCGTAATATCCACCGAATCCCTGTATCGGTGCTACAGGTAATGCGGGGAACGAGGAGTAGAGATGTTGAAAGCCCTTGGTCACAATGTTCCCAAGTCCTGAGAGGAATAACCTCTGGGGTTCCAGGACTGAGAAAGAGCTTGTGGCCGTAAGCTCTAGGATCTGGCGCTCCTGATTAGTCAGGGGCTGGTCATTCTTGAGCTTCAAGTTGATGACTCGCAGCCAGAACATTGCCGTGTCGTAGTAGGTAATGTACTCGGGAAGAAGAACTTTTGACAGATTTGGGTCTTCTACAAGCAGCTCCTGATAGGTCAGTCGTGACAGTTCAGGGAGTGCAGCGGCGCTAGGGGTGTGGGTGGTGCGGAACGCTACCTCTCTCACACTCATGTTGGCCGAGAAAATACTGTCTGAAAAAGGTGACCCGGAGGTCATCTTCTGGTGTGAGGCATCGTGATCGGCATGCCTCGGGGGGGGGGGGGGGGGGGGTCGCAGCGGGGGCTGGACGCCTTGGTCCACGCGCAGCGGGGGCTCGACGCTGGGGGGGGTGCCTCTTGGGCGGCGTCGGGGTTCTGCCGGTTCTCGGGTGACCTCTGTAGGGTCTACGTCCCGGATTGCGTGCTGCAGGTGGCGCGTTCTGCTCGGCTTCCATTTTAAATGGGGGTACAGCGAGAGAGAACGGGGGGGGGGGGGGGGAATTGTCCTAAGAAGGACGTGTTAGTAGATTAAGAGAAGAGTAATATCTATAGCTTCTTGCGTATACTGCAATTAGCTATTGGGTTAGATAGTTAAGATTAACTATCTAACTAGATAGTCTAATCTTAAATTTTGGGAATCGCTTAGTGCGGGTTTGTTCGAACTTCGATCCACAAAACAGCTTTATTTCGAGCTGTCGGATTATTTATTAGAAATAACAGACAGTCTGCGGGTGTTTTAATAATTTAATTTGTCTTTGCCTATTGGACCTTGCGAGAGTACGGCCCCTATTCCAAAATTGGATGCATCCGTGGTAACGTTGAATGGTTTTTCAAAATCTGGGTAGATTAAAATTGGAAGGTGTATGATCATTCTCTTAATGGAATTAAAAGCTTCTATAAACTCTCTGGAATGGATAACTTTGTTATTCTTTTTTAGACAAAGAGTTAGCGGTTTAGAAATAGTGGCGTAGTTTTTTATAAATTTTCGGTAGTAGCCTATAAGACCTAGAAACGATTTAATCTGTTTCTGTGTAGTTGGCAGAGGGACGTCTTTAATTTTTTCCACTAGTTTCGGATTTGGTTTTATTCCATCAGTAGTTATCAGATGGCCTAAATATTCTACATCGGTTAAACAAAATTCCAATTTTTCTAGCTGGACCTTAAACTTTCTTAAACGGTTTGTAGGTTTTTCAGGTGCTCCTCGAAATTCTTGCCCAAGACAATTATGTCGTCTAGGTACACCAGACATATTTTATCAATTAGTCCTTTGAGTACCTGGTTCATTACTCTGGCGAAACAGGCCGGTGCATTTCGTAGCCCAAAAGGCATGCGAAGTAAATGCCAGTGCCCATTTTCCGTCGAGAAGGCAGTTTTATACTGATCTTTAGGATCTATTTCGATCTGCCAGTATCCGCTTTTCAAGTCTAACTTTGAAAACAGTGCAGAACCTCCAAACAGATCCAATACTGTAGCGATGTTCGGTATCGGGTATTTGTCTTCGATGGTTTTTCGTTTAATTTACGAAAATCAATCACCATCCGCCATGTCTTTTTGCCATGTTTATCGGGTTTCTTTGGGACTAACAATATAGGTGAGTTGTATGGTGACTCACTTTCAACGATGATGTTTTGTCGTTTCATTTCATCTATTTGTTGGAAAATTTCTTTCCGTTGAGATACGGAACACGATACGGTTTCGTAAAAACCACATCGTCGCATTTTAGGGGAATTTTATGTTTAGTATTATTAGTGAAGCTTAAAATATCACCGTCACGATAGAATATGTCGTGATAGTGTTCACACAATTTTTGAGCTTCGAATCTCTGTTCAGGGAGTAAATGATCTAATTCGAACGATGGTAAACTTGTATTTATGTTATCAAAAGTTCCCGTGTAGACATTGCAAATGTCTACTTCGCTTTGGTCAATATGACGTGCGATTATTGGGTCGTCAAGTTTCGATATAGGGGTATTAGACGTTATTACTTTGCTTTTCCTTATTAGGGGTACCTGACAGTGGTAATTCCTTGCCTTAGTAATGGTTTCGGGAATTGTACTATGTTCGGTATTTTGATTTGGAATCAAAACCGTGCCTTTCTTTATTTTTATTGGAACTCGTATGGTTTCCGGTGACAAGGTTTTATAGACTATGTCATTGGCATTTGCAACGAGAGTATCATATTGTTTGAGTTCATGTGTCGTGTTATTCAATGTCAAGGTTCCATTCGCGTAATTTATACTAGCGTTTGTTACCTGTAAGACATCTGATCCGAGAAGAATGTCGAAGCTGTCGTGAAATTTTATGATGAAGAATTTTATAAATTGACCTTCCTCTAGTAGGTCAACGACAACACATGTAATCATAAAAATTCTTGTAGGCTACATCGGGATTGATTAAGAGTGCGTGGATCCCGTATCAATCATCAAATTGAAGTTAATGTGTAGGGGATAACAAAATTGCAAACATGGTAATATTGGGCTAGGAAAATTGTCTATTGATTTGATCCCGAGGCAGTTAGACGAAAATTTTCCACTGATGGTGGTTCAGTTTCTTCGCCTTCACTGAAATTTACATACTCCTTGGAGACATTGGAATATTCCTGGGATACATAATCATTCGAGAAATGATTATTTTCGATATTACCTTCCTCGTAATAATTTGGGTAATTCGAGTCCTCGTATGGTAAATCTCCTTCGTCTACAGATCGTGGTTGCGTATGCAACTCTTCGATCGTCGTCCATGGTAACCTTTATGTCTAATTGTGATTGGAGGGATTTGATTCTTTCTATAAAATCGTTTAAATTTTCATTATACCTGATTCTCAGCATTTTAAACTGATGGGCTAAAATTTTCCTATCTGTAAGGTCGCTAAATTTATTTCCCAGGGCATCTTTTAATGTCGGCCAGTCTGTTATATCGGGTCGGCAAATTACAAAATCATTAGCATCGTCTATCAATTTACTACAAATTAAACAATATACATAATTATTAAGAGTGACGTCAGTGGTATTTCCATATTTTTGGAAGTAAGGTTCAACCTTCAAAATAAAACTTTCTAGTGCCAAAGGTTTGCCATCTTTCGGAAGAATTTCTCCGTAACTTCTAGCCGCGGAGATTAAATTTTCTGTCGATGGTTGAACTGCGTCATTAGTTGTTGGGGGTGCCATTTTTGTATGGAAATCTAAGTTTGCTAATGGATTTTTTCTTTGCTTTAATCTTTGCGCAATATTGTCCATATGGTTATTCAAAAAATAAAAATAAATCCTTTAAAATTAAAATATGCACAGTAAATAATATAGGGTGAAATAAAATATATATGTACAGGTTTTTATTATGTAAGCGTAATAGAATTGGAAATCTAGAGTTATAAAAATTACGAGAAAAATTATCTGTATTAAACTTTCCTTAGTTTCATAAAAGATGTAATCTAAATTAAAATTTATTTGGTAAAATTAAGCTTTAAAAAATAAAATTCCAAGAGATGCAATGGTTGCATGTTATTCACAAATTAATAAATATTTGATTGCTAATTTCGATTGAAATTATAGTAATAATTGAAAATAGCTCTGCGGGGAGACCTCGCCTCTGCGGGGTTGCTCTTTCCGGCTTTTGGATGCGGGGTTCGCTGGATCTTCGTAGTCCTTGATTCTCGAACTTCACTGAACTGCACACTAATTTTAGGAACCACGAAAATCCGCCAAGACTGCGCCAGTTGAAATGGTTGAAGGATTATATGCAGTGTAGATACCATAGGACTAAAATAGGTGATAAATTGTCGGCGAGTAGGGAAAGTCTAGGGTGTACCGCAGGGGAGCATCTTGGGACCCCTCTTATTTATTGTGTATATAAATGATATTAGTGTGGCACTTGAAAGGTCTTTTGTTAGTCTTTTTGCTGATGACGCCTTGGTGTCGGTCTCTGGGGATCGGTTCGAGGAAGTTACTAATATTCTAAATGAAGAATTGAAAATACTATATTGACTGGATCTGTAAAAATAAATTAAAACTAAATGTATAGTATTTGGAACTAAAGTAAATTGTAATAGGTTCAAAGAAACTGGTTTATCCATTGAAATAAATGGATCAGCTATTGAATTGGTTCCGGAGATCAGATACCTGGGTATCGTGGTGGACGCGCAGTTGAGTTTCTCGAATCATATTGATTATTTGTGCAAAAAGGTGGCCAAAAAGATTGGGTTCTTTAATAGAGTTTCGAGGAACTTATCTGTCTGGTCTAGAAGGTTGGTTTATAACACTATTATCTTGCCTCATTTTAGTTATTGTTCATCATTATTAATAGCTTGTACCAAAGAAAAAATTGCAAAACTTCAGGTACAGCAGAGTGAAGCAATGCGCATAATCCTAAACTGTAGCAGATATACTCCCATAAAGGAGATGCTCAATAAATTGAGGTGGCTAACTGTCGAACAGATTATAGTAAGGGCTAACATGGAATTGATCTTTAAAATTGAACGGGGACAGCTGCCTGTGTATCTCCGTGTTTTTCTCCAAAAACGAGCGGATACGCACGGGTGCAATATTAGAGCTGGTCATGAACTTAGTATTCGGTATAGTCCAATAAAGTCTAAAAAGTCATACGTATCGATTAAGAATACACATCCTTTTGATAGTTCGATTTATTTTGTTTTATATACGTGGTTTTTATAGTAACCGTCCAGTTTGTCTAAACACTCCATCCCGCATAAATAAGTATACGTCAACATTGGTTTTGAATGAGAATTAAATGCACAACACAGAGGATAGAATGTCATCACATGAATAAATTTTATGTAGTTGTCAGTGGCTCTCAAACTGACGTAAGCGCTTCAATTCATTGTTTGAATAATTTCTTCAATAATTTACGCTCGTTCACAACTTGACAATTAACTGTTTGACATTTTCTGGTGAAATTAAAAATATTAATTCGGACGGTTAGTGTGACGTCACATCTGACTTTTTAAAGTTAATCCTACTAGATGTTAGGACTGCCTCTCTGCAGAAGAGCTTGTTTTATGAGGGCGTGAGACTTTATAATGCTTTGCCTGAAAACATTAAAAACGTAGAGAATCTTCGACTCTTTAGAGCGAAAGTAAACAGCTACTTGAGAGCAGATAACATGTGATGGATAATTTAATGTATCTAGATGTAAGTTTTGTATACGGGTATACAGGGGATGGGAGGCTGTGTGCCTGTTGTGGGGTTAGGTGAGAGTATTAGAGTAGTTTTAGAATGTAGATAGATATCGTATATGGTATGATGTAGAATTGCCGGATGATATTGTGCTATAGTGACGGCAGGTATATTTTGTATTTTATTTTTTGTTGTATTATTTTGTATGAGGGTTTTATAGGCAAGTCCTATTAATAATAATAATAAATAAAATAGTAAAATAGGTATGTTTTAACTTCCCAAATATGCCTTTTTAAAAAGGTTGAATTTTATTTAGGGAAAGGATAAAACTTTGAAGACTACTACAGTAATAGACGATGTCCGTGAACTGCGGATTATATTTTCAAGTAGGTTTTACACTTTAGATTTAATACTAAATAGCAATAGGCTATGGCCGTAAACTACGATGTGTCCTAGTCGAAGATATAAAGTAGACTTAATTATATAATAAAATCTAGGAGCTAACTTGCTGCTGCTATCCAAGTTTACAGGTGTTTATTTACTTGGTCAGCAGGACGATGCCACCGTGGGACAAGGATGCTAGTGAAGAATACGCAACGTTGCATTTATTTATTGCAAGTGGCGTGATCTCATCCTGATGACTGGGGTGTATAATAATAGTTAAGCAATAAAATAATAAAGAACCGGGATGAAACCCGACATCTGGCTTGGCTATGGCTGGTACAATGAATGACAAATTCTGGAAAAAATTTCGTTCTCCTTTATTTTAACTAAAATTGTGTGGTTGGTATGGTAGTTTACATCACATCGCTCTCTTAAACTCGAAGAATAATAGTAGGCATATTTTTATAGGATATTATATTTCATTATTGTTTGAATAATATTTCACTATTTCTAAATACCTACTTAATTATTTTTATACCTAATTGGTTACCGATACACTGATTTTTTTTAGTGGATTATGTACCAACTGTACCTAGTTCTGTAAACGAGTTAGTCCAGTCATCATATACATTTGGAAATGCAAATGAACCGAGAAAGCCAAATTTTGGATATTACGTGGGGGGGGGGGGTCCTAGAAAAGCTTAACTTCAAATTGTCGACCAAAATTACCTTGTGCATTTTCCGCCATCTTGAAAAAAGGGTTAAATTCAAGTTTTTTTCATCGTAACTCGGTTCTCCGTTGAGATACGAAAATTTTTATGCAATACTTTTTTGCTGTTCGACAATAAATTTTGATAGTGAATTTTGTTTTTTGCTATTTTCTTTTTTCTCGTGAAAGATATGTGACGATTGTTCGCGTTCTGAGGATCCGGTTTCGTGGTTTGGCGGTACTCAACTTCGGATGTCTCGGGCGCCAGATTTTTGGAAGGGTTTACTCCCTCGGGGAATCTCTCGCTGAATTCCCTGTTGAACTCGTTCACACAATTGACACCGTTATGGTGCCCTTGTCCCTAAGGTAGCTCACTGGAGACGGAATTAGCCCAGGGGTCGGTTGGTTGGACGCAAAAATCAATAAAATAAAATCGTGCGTGGCCGCGTGGTCTTTAGGCACGGAGCCACGAGCGCTGGGCAATTCACGGAGCGAAGATGTGGCGAGAAGGCGGTCGTAATTGGTAACAGTATACACACAAAATAAAACTCACAGATAAATGAAAACAAGCTATATTTGTATCCTTTATTAAAATAATTTTATTGCAGGTTCGGCGGTTGATCTGAGCGAGTCGTCTGGTCGGTAAAATAATGTAATACGGATTAAATAAAATAAAATGTACGCGCGACGGTTCTTGTTCGCAAAAGATTAACAATACGACGAACGGCGGAGTATTTCGGCCGTGCGCGGGAGTAAAATGTAGAAATGTATTTGGCGCGATGAAACCTTTCTAAAAGTTGATTACGGCGAAAATTTTGGGGAGATACACAGTTTTGCATGGAGACACTCCTGAGGTGCGGGCGTCCGGCCGGGCATAACACCGCATGGAAAGACACCTACGCCTCGGGGCGTGAATCCCTATATGGCCGCGTAACTACTTCGACGTTAACCCCTGACTCGCCGGGCATGCACCGCATGGAAAGTCAGGTATCACGCGTCCGTAGGTACACACACCGCCTAGTGCACTCCTAGTAAGGGCCAAATAATTCTCTACGCTACGACAGGGTTGGTGGTACCTAATGAGCCTAATCTATCGGGTACGTCGCTAATCTCGGTGAGGGACGGGAATAAATAAAATCACGACAAATTAAATTCGACTCAATATTTGATGGTACCCAATAAAACATTAGTGTTTTATTCATAATCAATAGGTACCTACCTTATTATTTTGCGGGAAAACTCTTGTCGACGGTCGCGGCTTTGCTAAAACGGTTGCGTAGGTACTCACTATTACTAATACCGGTCACTATTCCCGGAACGGGGCGGAACCAACAATTTTCAAAACACTTCGGGGACAGTACTGACTCGAATGAAATTCAGAAGAGCAGAGAGTAACACCGGTCACTATTCCCAGACGGGGCGGAAACAATAATGCTTAACACTTTGCAGACCGTAGTAAATCGGATGAAACCAAGAAAGGCAGAGAGAGAGATTCTTCGCGTTCCGGCCTTATATGCCCGTATCCCTACCGCGGTCGTAATCTAAAAATTTTCATTAAATTTGTAAAAGAATCGAAGCCACGCTAGCGATAAACATTGCTTTTCTCTTGGATTAATCAATTTACCTGCGATTGCGGCCGTTATCGCGTAGCGTTATCTCCTCGGCGATTGGAGTCTTCAGCTTCGGTGTATGAATTCGACGATTTAAAAATGTTATTTTTACGGCTTATGCATAAAAAACCAAGTAGGTAGGTATATTAATAATAAATTTAAATATCGGGAAACTAACCGGGACTCGACTTTGCCTTATGATTTGATTGATTTAATTAATTTAAAAATAACAAAAGACAATGAAAAACGTAAATGACTGGGAATCTCTGGCACAACCCCTGACACTAAG
Source organism: Malachius bipustulatus (assembly GCA_910589415.1). Taxonomy (NCBI): domain Eukaryota; kingdom Metazoa; phylum Arthropoda; class Insecta; order Coleoptera; family Melyridae; genus Malachius; species Malachius bipustulatus. The sequence continues at coordinate 11,066,227 of OU342633.1, forward strand.
ACAACAACGGAGGCCGGATTTCCGGACTTCGTTACAGATATCGAAAAAATGTCTAATATCAAACTTGTAGAGCGTATTCAGGCCTACAATTTCATTTTTTTCTTTATTTTTTCGACAAAATTTAGCCGCTCGCACGGTTGTATCCACACGTCAAAATTAATGAAAGGTTGTTCAGGGAATTACTTACTGCAATACAAAATAAATTAATAAACCAGCTAAATTATAAATCAAACACATGAGATTTATTGATCAAAAAATAATTTTTGTGTAGTAAAAAATAATAATTAAATGTGGTAATTTTTTTCAAACATTTTTTTGTCGTGTTGATGGTCCTGGCTGTAGAAGTTCCTCCTCGGCAGACTCTTCGAGTCGTGAAGACTCTTGAATCGCAGGAAATGATGCTGCGACGGTTGAAACATCAAAATCATCATCATCACCGTGATCGTCGTTGAATAAAATGTCGACTCTGGCGACGTTGTTGCATATTTGTCCACTACAGTGCAGGCAAATAACGGAGCAACTAATCCCTGCTTTCCTGAACCCACAAGCAGCCTCACACTTTTCTTTACATTTGCATGAAATGAGTTTTAAAAGTTCAGGTGGAGCGGGTTCGGCTGTGGTGCTAATTGGTTCAAGCCCGTAATTAGTCTGTCGCCAACCCCATTCCTGAGGATCTTTGAAAAATCCGAGCCACGTTTGTACTTGTAGATATGTCCGGAAAACGTGTTGACAGACTGCGCTTTCCGTTGGTGGGAGTAGTGAAAGATTATTGAACTTATTTGTCGTCATTGATTTTGCGATGCGGTGGAACCGCAGAATATTTATCGATGTCTCCTCTTTATCACCGCCATACAGAGCGATAAGGAATAGCTTTCCAGCGCAAACTAGCATCTTCGGATCGACGTTTTCTTGCTTAAATAATTCTGCTAATGACCGTAAGTTCGGGCTTTTCTCGAGGGTGTTGATGAATTTCGACTTTCCAATACTATAAAAAAACGATGTGGTGTCGCAACCGCTGAAAGCATGAATGAAAAGAATGTTCTCAAGAACAGTCTTATCATGCTTGAAACTATTCGGAGAGTACAGTTTTGCCGGTGTTTTTCCTTTAGCTGGTTTGCGAAAATTTTTATTTTTTTTTGTCCTGTGCAAGTCCGGTAATTAAAACCAAAAGATCGATATCTTCGCCGACGATTTCCACAGAGTCATAAATCGATGCTTCTTTAATTGCTGTGGTTACAATGAGAGTATCAGCGTCCTCAAAAGCCTGCTCTACTTTTATTCCTATTTTTGTAAAATAACGGCGAAGCATTTGTATTAAGTTGTTTTTATTTTGGTCCCTTGCAAGAAACTTCTCCTGGCTAACTTTCGGAGCAGTAGTTTCATCGAACGTGAACTCTGGTGATTGGTTCTTCCTAGAACGTCTAACCCTTTCCGGAGTTTTAGTTCCTGCGAGTCTCATGTCAGTCGGATAACCGTCGAATACAATTGTCACCTTTTCTCCAAAGTGTTGTTGCACGTATGTGACTTATTTCTTGCAGGTCAAACGTCTCGATTCGACCCCATTCAACTTTGTGCAGAAGGAAACCACCGTCGATTACGTGTTGGTGTCTGTCACCAGGTTGTAAGTTTTCTGTCAAAGGTTCGAAGGCATTGTATTTTATTTTTTATTCCTTTTCGGATTCCTTCTTCGGTGAACAAAGACAATGGGAACGGAGCGATTTCGTATGCCAGACATTTTTTCAGGTCCGTCTCGGAATTCTTCGCTATGCACATTCTTTGGAAAAGTAACAATGGCTCGATCGGAACTGGTGACTTCTCGATTATAATGCTGGTACTTACTGCCGATAAAGAGAGCACTTTATATCCTTCCTTCTGAATGATAAGGACCCGAAATCCGCTCCTATGATCTTAGTCATCATGTCGCGACCAATTTCGTATGCACGATGACAATTAATGCTCTCGCTTGCAATAATTCCTGTGCCAATAGACATCAATTCTTTCTTCTCTGGAAAAGGATTATGACCTGCGAGCCACATGTCCAATTTCTCAACGTCACAATTGTCTCGAGAAATCCGCGAGGGTCTCATGTCAACGTGCTGTTCGGTTGTACAGCAAGATACTCCGGAAAAATTTTCAATTTATTCACAAATGTTTTGAAGCTGAACCATGCCCAAAGTCCACGATGCTATTGTGCTGTCTGTAATTCCCCGTCCCTGAGTCAGTTCTCCTGTTGTTTTTATGGATCGCATAAGAGTCTGTTTTGTTAGAACTGTTAGGTTATTATTATTTATTAATATTAATTAACCTAAAGTACTGAATGCACATGCACCTTACAGGTTTAGATAAGAATGGCGAATTTAAAAAAAGTACTAGATTCTCATCAGTACGTACTAGATCACTAGATTTAGTAAAAAAGTACTAGATCTAGTATACAATTGTATGGCGAGACGCACATTGCAGCGTCGGGCGCGCTCTGGTTAACTTCGCAGCGCGCTAGAGGTCGTAATTTTTGTCGAAAATAAAAAATACAAAAACGAAATTGTAGGCCTGAATGCGCTCTACAAGTTTGATATTAGATATTTTTTCGATATCTTTCACGAGAAAAAAGAAAATAGTAAAAAACAAAATTCACTCCCCAAATTTATGGTTTTTTCGATCGATATCTCGATAACGATAAACGGTACGTAAAAAATGTAAAGGACCTTAATTGTTGATTGTAAGAAAAGCAACAAAAAAGTATTGCATGAAAATTTTCGTATCTGAACGGAGAACCGAGTTATGATGAAAAAACTGAATTTATCTCTTTTTTCAAGATGGCGGAAAATGCACAAGGTAATTTTAGTCGACAATTTAAAGTTAAGCTTTTCTAACCCCCCCCCCCCCACGTAATATCCAAAATTTGGCTTTCTCGGTTCATTTGCATTTCTAACCCGTTATTTCGGACGTAATGACTGGACTAAGTGGATTGTCCAAAATATTTGTTTAAAATTTTTTACATCCGAGAATTTTGACCATATTATTCAAATTCATCATTTTCGCCATTAACAACCAAACCGTTTATTTCTCGCAAAAGTGGAAGAAAAATTTTCTATAGAACTCTTGGGGGGCTACCCAGAACTTTTATCAGAATTTATTTAAGGCGAAGTTTTCAAAAAAAAAAAAAAATTCGCGGAACTATTTGCGAAAATATATAGGAACTCTTGAACTCTAAGTTTTGTAGCTATTTATCACATTAGAACTCATTTTCTGCACAAAGTGGGGGCCGCGTGAAGTTAGCCCCCAAAACTGATTTTTGCGTTTAAAGGGCTTTGTTCCGCGGAACTATTTAAAATTTATATCGAGAACTCTAGAACTATTCTAATGCTACTCAGAACTCTGAAAAATATAATGATTTGATAGAACTCGGGGGCTGAGGCTGCTCGCGGCGCTCGCCGCTCGTCCGCTCCCGCTCATTCACCTATTCATTCCGTATTCCGTCAAAGTCGTCACACCGCCGCGCTGGCGCCGTGTCCGAGTCTCAATCTCCATTTCCTAAGCAAAGCGACACCCCACCTGACTCAGTTGGAGCCGGCTCTGGTTATTTGGAAGATTTGATTTATCTAATTCAGTGTTGTGAGTTGACTCATTGATTCGACTCAGTAAGTCACTAGCCAACACTAATACGCTGGATCTTCTTGTACCAAATCTTCATTTTCTTCAAGTCCATCCTCACTAATTTCACTCAAATGGTTGGAAAAATATTCCAATCCTGCTTCAGTAAGTACCTTGTCTGTCATCCTTACTATCTAAATCAGTCTGAAATAAGGGATCATCTCATGCACAATGTTGCAAATATGTAACATAAGTTTTATCGAGTAGAATATTTTGAATTTCTTGAAATTGCCTGGGACTTCAAAAATGACGATTTTCACTTGTTTATAACTCACAAACTTCTGAATTTAAACACCAACTGTAAAAGCCAATCTTATTTTCTCTTCTCAGACAATCTGAAAATGCAACAACATAAGAGCATTCCATTTAAAAAAACATAACTTTGATATGTCACTCTCATATGAGACATGCTGTATTGTCTAAAATAATTTTAAGTTGTAGGCACTGCGACCCTGTATAAGACCCAATTTTAAATTTATCTTGCACGATTTAGGCTACACAGACCGAGGCGTTCAACCCGCCCCACCCTGTATAATGTAAAATTTTGATTGACTAAACTGAAGTAAGTGATTTACATACCTTACTCTAAACATTCCACCAAAACTCAGCTATTTGTCTTTAGAAAAGCCCTTATAGAACAATGAATTTAGTCACTGTATATGTTGTACGCAATTGCCGAATTCGCCCACTGGCCGAAATTTATACCCACGCATTGTGGAGACCCCTGTATGCTCAGGTCGCGTTGTGGGTAAATGTTGTATTTTTCCTTCGGCCGCTGAGCGAATTCTAATAGCGTCTCATACTCGCAATGCGTTGTGGACAAATTCGCAATATCCACTACACGATATGACGACAAAAATCGAACATACGAACATACACGAAGTTCATCTCGCGTTGTGGGTAAACGAATAGCATGCACAATGCAAACTGAAATTCAAGGCCAACTGCCAGTATTCTAACCTATCTTTAATAATTTGTGTATTATTTATAATTCTTAACAGGAAAGAAAACAGTTCATTTTCAGTTATTTATTTACTAACAAATATATGTTTACATAATGGTAGATATGTATTATTTATTTTTTCACGTCAGGGATCTATGGCATTTTGAATTGCACTTAACTTTTCGTTGTTTACAGGAGCATTTATTGTCAGTGCATAATCTCTCGCAGTTGCACCGAAGAAAACCTTGGCTTGATCCCTTTGCCGACATATTTGCGGCAGTTCTCAGAGGTTTTTCTTGCTAGTATCGGCAGGCGATTGTAAAATAAATTTTGAATCAGCTGAAAGGAGGTCATTTCTAGAAAACAATCGGTCTAACGACCCAGTTTCGGTACTCAGTGTGTGTAGCCCACCATCATTCTTATATTTTATTTCATTTTTTGTAATTTCGTTTTATGTATTTATTGTTTAACGGTAGTACCATTGATAAAGTTATTATTATATTATTATATCATTCACTTGAGTAACAACAGCCAGAACGTTCCTTGTAGTTAGGCGACCTCTATCTACGTCTGGAATTTTAACTAAAACATTAGTGCCTTCTGATAACGGATGAAATCGTTTATTCGACTCTTGTAACATTTCCGTTGCTTGAATTTAGTCTGCATCACCTAAACCATTTATCTGTCTTGTACCGAACATAGCTTCGTAGAGACTTCTGCCAATACCCCTAAACCCCTAGAAATGATCTATTTTTTCTGTATGAATCTCAACCCCTCAGACCGTTTTGTATTGTTATTTTCTTCAACCCATGTCCTGATTGGCTCTTTCAACAGAGTCTTGGCTATGTGAATGTCTTGGACGACCATGGACAATTGGGATTACATCACCAAATCATAACCGTCAACAGTTTATAGAGACCACACATAACCTGCATTGCGTTACTAGGCGACTATAGCTTCTATAAAGGACAATATTATTATTATTACTTCTAGGGTAGGTTCAAAGCCCTTGTACTAAAGCTTGCGCTTATTGTACCCCTTTGGATAATTATCTCATCGGTCCCATCTCCCGAAAGTATTTCAGTATGAGTCCAATGGGTGCTCGTTCTATTTCTTTTGGTTCTGCCATTTCGGTCCCAAATACTACAAGTCTAGTTCCCTCTAGTGCTGGGCATTCACATATTAGGTGGTATGGGGTTTCCTCCCCTTCCTGCATTTCCTGTAATCCGGGATATTTTTCACTCCTTTTGTTGAGAGGTGTAATTAGTGGGCAGTGTCCTGTTAGAAGTCCAATTGCCCATCTCAGCTGGTGCTTACTCAGCTTTTTCAGTTACATCTTCTCTGCTCCCTCTGCCCTTTACCCACCTAGTCGCTTGAACAGCACCCCAGTTAGGTTTAGGTAAGGTCTGCATTGAATTATTAGGTGTGTCTTGGTCCATATGGCCCACGAGTAATGGAGCTATTAAAGAAATACCATACGCAGAGCTCCATACGTATGGTAGGCATTTATTTTCGAAGGGGCGCCACTTCTTCGAGGTTGAATCCAGAAGGGACTGATCTACTATTCAGCCACGCATCCTTTTAGCCTGGGTTCCCGCCGTAGGATTTAGGTTTTTAAAGGTTGTCTCCTTTTGGTCCAGGCGGTAAAGCCTAGACCCCCGTATTCCTCTGTTCGCGAGATATAACCTCGACAACAGAGTTTTACGGTCTTTCGGAGAGTCCACGTTCGGACGTTCTCCGGCATCGTTATAACCCCTGTGCAGACCTTTAGTCACGACACGACAACTAGGTTGGGGGAAAGGACAATAAGGAACACCATCATTGTGTTACATTTCTACAACAATGAGTGAAGGGTTAAGGGGAAAACTTAATTTACAAATAGTGAAACTAATTTGACATAAAAGAAAATTGATTAGTGAATCAATAACTATAATTTGAACAATAAGAATATCATTTGACAAATTGTGAAATACAATTGACAAAAGAGGAAAAGCAGGAGAAAAACACTGCTACACATGTAGGAATCAAATATCAAGGCAGATAATCGCGAAAAGTTGTCCAGAAAAAGCAATTTAATTTTTTACGCAAAACCCAGTCATCGGACGAAAAAATTAAAGACATTTTTTCGGAAGTGAATGACGATTTCGAAAACGAATTGTAGAATGTAGCGTAAAAAGTAAAAACAAATAATATGCCACAAAAATATTGCTAAGGCAACCAAGCATTTTCCATATTACCCAATTTAATTTTGAGATGGAAAACTGTAATAAATTATAAATTCTGAGCGTTTCTACACACACGAAGCCTATGTAATGCAAATTTCTGACTCTCGGCATTTTAGAGATGAGATAGAGGTAAAAGTAGGTATTTAGATACACAATATATTTTATTGGTTTGTACGACACATTAATAACATGGCCATTATTCAGTGTAGTCTTTTATTATTTAGTCGACGTTTCGATGTACTACACATCATCATCAGGACACTAGAATTAATTACAATAAATGACTTAAGATTAAAATCATCAAAAAGCATGTTGGAACTTACATAAAGGCGAGATTATAAAATAAACTCACATCACAGAGCAATCGGACAACTCCACACAGACAAAAAGACATTGGAACAATCATATTAGATATTTGACCACTCTTAGCCTAGGATTGGCTTAATAAAACGGATAAATCATGTTTTAATAAGCAATTGTTATTTTCTTCTATTCCAACATGTTTCCATTGACATGATTTTGTTCTTTTTATTTTTTAATTTACCTGTGTGATGTCATCTGTGGTGTTGTCAGACCTAAAATTTTTGTTGTTTATTGAAGGAATTTTAACCTAAATTTAACCTATTAATGTATATTAAAACTTAATTTTGATTATTTTTATTGAACCTTGCTTCTTATTAGTTGTTAAATGTTCTTCTTTATTTGGGTTTTAGGTTCGATATTAAAATATTATTTTTCAAAAATATTTTTATAAAATTGAAACGTTTCGAGACCGATTGGTCTCTTGTTCACTCATAAATAATTGTAAAAAATATGTAAAAACTTAAAAATACTTTAAAAAATCATAATTATTATACTAAAATGTCGTAAATGGTGTGTTTTTAAATTTTAGAAAAAATATAAGTAAATTAAAATTAAAATTAAATTAAATTAAAATTAAAATTAAAATTAAATCAAAATCAAGATCAAAATTAATTTACTTATATTTTTTCTAAAATTTAAAAACACACCATTTACGACATTTTAATATAATAATTATGATTTTTTAAAGTATTTTTAAGTTTTTACATAGTTTTTACATATTTTTTACAATTATTTATGAGTGAACAAGAGACCAATCGGTCTCGAAACGTTTCAATTTTATAAAAATATTTTTGAAAAATAATATTTTAATATCGAACCTAAAACCCAAATAAAGAAGAACATTTAACAATTAAAACTTAATGATCTATTTACTTTGATTTTACTTTTTAACTAACTCTATTGTGGTAGGTAGTTGTTCATCTTCATCTTCAAACTTCATCTTCCCACTATTCTTAATTTGGGTATTATAGTATGTGCAGTAATCTATTATGCACGCTCCTAAGTAATACAGGTGGTGTTGATCCTCTTTCAAGCCTGTCAGCGCTATTGGTATCAGCGCATATCCTGTGCTTATATAAGGAAGAAGGTCGACCATCCTACCATTGAGCTTATCAACTTCCAATTTAGCAATCAAGGGCGATATCTTGCTTCTAATGTCTTCTTTTCTCACTTTCTTGGCATGGTCCACATGGACAACTGCAAAGAATCTATTCTTGGTCAAATCTGCCGGTGTTGCATCATCATCAGCCACTATAGTAAAGGTATTGTTTAATTTCATCTCAATCCTCTTGCCAGCATTGTTTGACCTTAATTTTTTAAGTTGGGCTGAGATTTCCAGCCTTTCAGTATGTACCCATACAGTTCATCAGATGTAAGGGCTCTTAAAGCTGCCCTGTTTTCACATCTGTCGATATCAATTGTCCCAACTGCATCATTAGCAGATAGGTCAACTGTGAAGTTATCCAGTATACTTTGTTTTGTGACTATCGCCATTTCGTTAGTGTGTGAACTACACAATCCTAGTCTCTTACAAGTACCGTGTAAATCTGTTGTGCCTTTGTTGATTTCAGTCAAACCTTTTGTAATATTAGTCAATTCTTCAAATATAGAAGATCCACCCACACTACTCGAACTACTTTCTGCTGGTGAATTTGTGGGACTCTTAAGAATTCCTCTACCTCTTCCGGCAGAATTTGCCCTGTTCACACATATATAGCAGGTGATTAGATTACAAGAACAACTCTTCAGAGGTCTTCCTCGCCCTCTTCCAAGTGGCCTCTTGGGAGTGTCCCAATTACTCATGAAAGACCAGAAACAATAGTATTGAAAAATACTCTGCTTCTGCAACAATGATCTGGTCTATCAATGAGATTTATTGAGGTCAGATTATGTCCTTAGCAAATTATTATTTCTTAATTAAGCACCTTCGTGCACCTTAAGCACCCTCGTGTTTGGTGAAGCCGCTGTTCACTACCTACCATATATTACGAAGTCACTTCTTGTGGATATTTAGATACATATACCTTTTTGAATTTATCATACTACATAATACATACTAGGGACTAATATTCAATATTCGTACCAGTGAGATCTTGATCAGCTGTAGTTTCTTCCATATCAGTAACTAATGCTCTTTTTTTGTTGGTAGTCAACAATCCAATTTTTCGAAAATCTCTTCTGAGATTATAATATTTCTGGAATAGTTTACCATTGCCAGCTTTTCTCCATCGACCCATGTGATCCTTGTGTAAAGAATAAGAAAAATATATTTCCTAACAAAAATGAGAAAAAATATTAATGGAAGATGGTATTTCACTATGTTATAATTAACGAACCTTGACTTCAGTGGAAAAAATACCCACGATTGCTTCTGCTAACATTTGAAATCTTCCAACTGGTATTCTAAAAGTATAAAAAAACGATAAGTAATAATGGAACGATTTCCAAATCAAAACCCTACATGCCTTTCATCAAGATTTTGTTCCAATTCATTTTCAATGATTAGTGTAACCAACTTGTCTCTAATAATAATAATAATAATAATAATAATAATAATAATAAATCTCTTTATTGTACCATTAAATTCAACAATCATTGATTAGTACAATAGCGTTGTAAGCGATGATAATAATTCACAAAACAAAGAACAAACCGCAGTAGTACACATAAATTCGCCTGCATAATCAAAAGGTCATACGCAAGCGATTGGCATTATAACACATTGATCACAATCACAAATGCATCAGAGAAAATTGAAAATTGAGAAGAACAAATAAAGGAAAATTTCCAGAATCTAATGCTAGTCATTGTATACACTACATTGTCGTTTACAATTATACATATCCTAGTGACAAGGTGCTAGGTTAATGAATCAATAAGGGTGTGGAGGAAGGGGGGAGGAAGACAGAATATCCATGGTAGAATAGGGTTCCAGGTCTGTGAGATAACTTCGGAGATGTGCCTTGAACTGAGAGAATCCAAAGGTTGCGGGGTCTATCCTGAAGTGATTAAGGAATTTTATGGCCGTGTACGTGAATGTCCTTTCGGTGGAAGTGAGATGGTGAGTTGGTAGTTTGAAAAGATTAAGCCTGGTCTGATAATGGTGTGTGAATCGGAAACGATCAAGTTTGGCTTGATGTTTGTAAATCAGTTTGAGAAGAGAGAAGACATAAACAGCAGGCAACGTGAGGAGACCGAGACGCCTGAAGTGACCCTTACAGGACTGATCTATGGACAAGCCTGCCAGTATCCTGATAGCTCTCTTCTGCAGAAGAAAAACTCTGCGTAAAGAACTCTGTGATCCGCCCCATACGGCCAGGCCATAGGAGATGTGACTGTAAAAATGTCCGTAGTATGCGGAGAGAAGAACGTCATGAGACACAGTGTGTTGGAGTTGTTTCAGAAGGAAGCAGGAGCTAGCAAGGCGTCGGCACAAGTGGTCAGTGTGAGTCAGCCAGTTCAAGTTTTGATCGATGTAAAAGCCCAAGAATTTCACAACCCGCGTAGGAGAGATCTCAGTACTAACGGTTGGGATGGGCGGTAAAGGAGGAAGGCGAGAACGGCAAGAATGGAAGTCAATCAACTCGGTTTTTGTTAAATTCAGTCTTAGTTTATTTTCTCTAAGCCATAAAGATGCTGCTTCTAATGGAAGTTTAGTTGATTTTATTATTTCAGTGAGGTCGTTTGTTTTCAACCTGATGAGGATGGTTGTATCGTCTGCATAATTAACACATAGAGAGGTGGGGGAAGAAATTGAGGAGCCCAAATCGTTAATGAAAATAAGGAAAAGAAGCGGGCCGAGTACGCTACCCTGGGGTACTCCTGAGAAGATTGGAGCAAAGTGGGATCTCACAAATCGACCATCAGACGCAGGGAGCTGTACCGCCTGGGTTCTTTCCCGTAAGTAGCTGGTAAACCACTTTAGGGGCAATCCGCGAACACCAATGCTCTCCAGCTTCCGAAGCAGGCATTCGTGGCACACACTATCGAAAGCCTTGGAAAGGTCCAGAAGCCATCCAGCCGTTCGCATGCCCTCCTCCATGCCCTCAGAGATGTACTCAGTAAGTTGTATTAGAGCCGTCTCAGTTGATCTGTTCCTCAGGAAACCATGTTGGGAGCGGGAAAGAGTCTCAGTCTTATTTAAGAAGTCAAGAAGACGCGAGGAAGGGATTCGAGAATTTTATCAAACACGGATAGTAAGCTGATTGGTCTGTAGTTGTCTGGGTCTTTGACGTCGCCCTTCTTGTAAATGGGTTTAACCACGGCTGTCTTGAGTTTATCGGGGAATACGCCGGTCTCAAAGGAGTTGTTATAAATTTCCGATAAGGGTTGCGCAAGTTCAGATATACAATACTTCGCAATGAAGGAAGGAATCTCGTCTAGACCTGACGACTTTTTGTTTTTAAATCTGGATGCTAGCCTTATAATTTCGCCAGGTGATGTAGGGTACAACATGAAAGATGACGAAGAGACGACAACAGGCACAGTGGATCCGTGAGTGTGGCTGACGGTGGGAGAGTTGTTTGAAAGAAATACGCTGTTGAGTATCTCAGCAATTTCTCCAGGATCCGTCTTGACTGAGTTTTGACAATTAAGTTCCTCGATCTTCCGAGACTTGCTTGCCGACTGACAATGTTTGTTTATGAGAGACCATCCAGATTTAATTGGATTTTCGGATTCGCTGATATATATGTCATTGCGACGTCTGGTCTCGCGTCTCACCAAATACCCGAACTTTCGCTTAAGGCTGGCTAACTGGCACTTGAACTGCTCGTTGGATGTATTTTTCAGTTCATTTAGGAAATTTATTCTGTCATAAAGTTGACGTATTTCTGGGGTAAGCCATCGAGGTCTGGTAAGCCCAGAATCACGAATTCGTGATTTTCTGAGAGGAAAATACCAGTCAAAATAATAAGAGTGTTAGCGAAGCAGGAGTATTTGGAATTGGTATCGGGGGCATCCAGAAGATCCTGCCAGTCAACGTTTAGCAGCTCGTTTTGAAACTGAGCGAGGAGCAGGGGGTCATTTATGTCCCTCTTCCATCTCACCACGGGATTACTGCCGCTTCCGTGGGCACCGGCCGAGTCCGGAAGTCGAAGCGTAGCATGAAGTGCGTGGTGGTCAGAAATAAACGTAGGTATTGTGTTGCTGCAGAATAGTCTTAGTACTCCAGAAATTGCAATATTATCAATGCAAGTTGCGGAGGTATTAGTGACCCTAGTCGGACTGCTGATGCATAGTTGGAAGCCATGTGAAGATAGAATCTCGGTCAGACTAGAGGTGCTAGGGTTGTCACAGAGAACATCAATATTGAAGTCTGCGGCAAGAACTACGTTATTTGAGAATCGGGAAGCCGCTTCAAGTAATTCGTCTAGATGATGAAGGAAATCCTTTACAGGACAAGTAGGGGAGCGATATACAGACAGAATCAAAACCTTTAGTGTTTGTAATTTAATTTCGGATGCCGAGATCTCACAGAGAAGAGGTTGCGACAGGGAACAAAGACGCTGAACGATTCGGCTCTCAATATCACACCTGACATAAACCGCTGAGCCTCCACGCTCCGCAGCTGACTGTCTGCAGAAAAAAGAGGAGAGGTTGTAATTATCGATTTTGATCCTCTGTATATTTTCGGATGTTAGAAAGTGTTCATTCAGGCAAATAAGCTCTGGAAATCCCAGATCAAGAATCATGACACTCAGACCATTCAAAGAGTTATTTAAGGATTGAATGTTGATGTGTAACACCCGGATTTCGTGTCTATAATTAAGAGAAGAGGAGGGGAGTGATTGAAGAGAAGTAAGATCAGTCCTATTGGGATCCTTTTTGACATGAGAGCTGGAAATGGGGTGGTGAAGGACAGGGGACGGAGGGGGTGTTTCACAGGAGGATTCTTGCTCCTGACGCGTCACTTTTTGTGAAAAGGGGTACTATATAACCTTTGGTTTTCTCTGGCCTTCATGAGATGGTTCGTGTTTTCCGTAGATAGGTGGGATCTAAGGGCCTTTAAATCATCTTCAGCGTCCGATTCAGTTAGTCCATAGCTCTCGTAAAACCTTTTGTAATATATTAGCAGGTCGTTTCTTTCTGTGGGGAAACCTTCAGAGGCTAGGAGTAGTCTGACACTGTTTTTTGTCTCACCATGAAGGCATGTTGATTCTGGTCCGTCATAAAGGTAGGCCAAATATAGACGGATATTACGGAAGAACTCAGGCTGACGCAGTCTGGAGAGTAGAAAAATTCCCTCAGTTTCGGCAGACGTTTTTGTTAGTCTCGCCAGAGGGGGCCAAATAGCGTTGAGCCATGATGGAGATTCAGGGGTGTTTTGACGTTCGGGCATGAGGTTCTTCCTAGGTTGCTCTGGCTCCTCCATAGACTGTTCAGCCAGGCACTTTTTAGAGCCGGGTGAGGGTTTCTGGATTTCTTGCTCAGTCGTCGGTTGATCGGGCGTTAACTTTACAGCGGAGGTCGGTTCAGCGGACTTCAGATTACTCCTCAAGTTCTGCTCATATTGTTCTGCTGTGTTGGAAGACTGCTCAGCGACGAAATTTCCATAGCTGTTTTTTGATTTTTGAGGAGACTGCGTAGGATTTCCTGTACTACCAGAATCGCACAACGTTTGATCCCTCTTAGGTGATAGTGCTGAGGAATGCGGAATGCAAAAAGACGGAGTTTGCATAGGCAGATTGGAATTTAGGTTTTTATTTCCAGCAGAATCAGAAAAAAACCTGCGAGCGTAGATGTTGTGTGGCCAAAACTTCGGGTCCAATAGTATGTCAGCTTTATTGTTGCAGATGCCTATTTTATAGTTTTTGAATCGTTGGTTTTCGAATGATGATGAAAGAGATTCGATTCTTGTAAATTCTGACTCATTTAACTTAAATTTTATATATTTGATGATGGCCTGCTTACTGAATGAAATCGGCACATTTCCAATATGGATGTACTGATATCGTTTTTTGGAATTCGAATAATCATCTGCTTTCTTCGTCATTTTATTGAGGATTGTCTGATGAGTGTCGGTTTCAGTATTAGATTGAACTGAAGATGGATGGTGTAGAGAAATGTCCAAGTCAGCGGTTTGAGTTCCGGTATGACAGGTGAATATTGTATTTTTGTCTGTATTTTTTGAAGAGCTCTGTAGGCTTTCTATACCTTTGGTTATTGAAGTCATGTTGGAGTAGATGGCATTGACCTCTTTCTGCACCTTCATCATGGAACTTTCTATCTGCCTTGTCGCTGGATCATAAATTTCGACCCTTACGGACGTGTCTTCATCTTCACTTTTATAGAATATGGACATGATGGTTGATACTTCCGACTGTATTCGGGTTAGCGTGGTGCGTGGTAATGTCTTCTTGAAATTTTTTATGGGTCTCATAATAGGATAAAATCATCTTGCCATTGGTTCTAGAATCTAGAAGTTCTTGCAGATTTGTTTCTGTTACGATTCAGTCTTACTTGCTCGGAATGTTTTGGGGTGATTTGGAAACTTTAGACCTGGACCAAGTTTGAATTAATGGAACTGGCGACTGGCCTCAATAGAATAGTTGGCCTCTACAAATTCGTACAAAATTCAGTTAGACAGGGTGATTTTTAATTAGTTGTAAATAATTTACACAAGTGTTCAGCATGACATTTGAAACAAAGAATGGTAAAGGTTAGCCTACATTTGTTTTTGTTTTTAATTTAAAGTAATACAGAGGTGTCAACAGGAGCATTAAAAATTTCAAATTTTTGAAGAAATTTCTTTCTGATTCCAAGTTTTGGAATTAATTCTTTGATATCTTCTTTTCACAAAGCACAGAATATTTCCATGTCAATTTCATTCCCTGACAAATTACAAAATATTTACAATACAATAATATTAAGTAGATGTACCTTTTATTTATTTATTTATTTATTTATTTATTTAGATACACCATCATACAGCCAAAAGGCCAAATTAAGATGGGAAAAGTATACATAGGTGAGAACAAAAATACAATAGTTAAATTACAACAGATAAATACAGTAAATATGTACAGGAGGTACAAAGCTAATAAGATTCGGATGAATCTAGAGCTTTACAGAAATGTTTGATTTCACTAACGCTGGTATGAAATATATCCAGAGAACCCTGAACGCGGGCGTAGTTGTTGCAGAGTTGGTGTAGGGGAGAAGTAATTAGAACACAAGTTCGTGGAATTGGCAGCCAAAATGTGTTGGGGTGCCGTGCTCCAAGTCTTGGTATTTTAAGGTTTATCCAAGAGAGTAAATTAGGACAATCGACACTGCCATTAATAAGCTTGAAGAGAAATATGAGGGCAAGAGTGTTACGTCGCTCTTCAAGACTGATTTGACCGAATCTCTGAAGCAATAAACTTTCCTGACATCCGATCTCTGGATAGCTACCATCTACACGAAAGGAGAGGTATTTTAAAAATTTCCTAAGTATACGTTCAATGGTTCCGATTGAACCAAGTGAACCAAGGGTAGCAGGAGACCATACAATACAATAGAACAGTATTCAAGCATTGGTCAAACCAATGAGTTAAATAGAGTGACCATAGTATTGTAGTCGGAAAACTCTCTGGAGTTGTGGATAATAAATCCGAGGGATTTAAGAGCTCTCGAAGTCACATGCTCAATATGTGGTTTAAACGACAGTGAGGAGGTAAATGTAACCCCGAGATCAGTTACTTGATTTGTACGAGGAATAGGGGATGTATTTATCTCGTAAGGATACAAAAAAGGTGTTTTGTTACGAGTGTAGATGACCACGGTACATTTGGAAACATTCAGATCCATTCCATTACGTGTGCACCATTCGGAGAATCTCCCCAGATCCTCCTGCAATAGGAGAGCATCTGCCATAGAGCGAATCTGCGAATATATTTTCATGTCGTCAGCGTATAGCAGGTGCTTAACCCTGAACACATCAGCGACATCATCGATAAAGACCGAGAATAGTAGAGGGCCGAGTACAGAGCCTTGCGGGACACCGGAGGGAGAGTTCAGCAACCTAGACTTATGACCAGCGAGCTCAACGTACTGGGAACGATCTTGCAGATAACATCGTATTAATGAAATCAGGTGGGGAGGTAGGCCGTACCGCCCCAATTTCTTTACAAGAAGTTGGTGATTCAATCGATCGAAAGCCTTGCTGAAATCTGTATAGATTACATCCACTTGGATACCCTCATCCATAGATTTTGACAGGAATTGTGTGATGACTGCTAGATTCGTTGTCGTGGATCTACCTTTTAAGAAACCGTGCTGATTATGGGAAAGTCTATGAGAAATGTGCTTTATTATCAGATCGTGAATTGTAAATTCGAAGAGTTTGGATATCGTACTCAGCAAGGCAATCGGGCGATAATTCGCAACATCCCCTCTATCTCCTTTTTTGAAGACAGGAGTAATTCTAGCAATTTTCCACTGACCCGGAAAGCATGATGTAGTGAGTATCAGGTTGAATATATGTAAAATGGGAACGATTAACAAAGGGAAGCAGTCTTTCAAAAAGAATCCAGGAATGTTATCAGCCCCTGTGGAGATGCTAGGTTTCAATCTACGGACAGCTTGTCTTAAGTTATCCTCGGTGAATCTAGAGGGAAGCGACAGAGTAAACGAGTCCTCCTCAGAAACAGTTGAGGAGCCGCAGTCCAGGGTTGAAGTCTTTATGAAACTCTCATTGAAAAACGATTGGAATGCATCAACAATTTCCTGTTGGGACGAGAGTGATTTGTTATTGTGACTGATATTAGAGGAAACAGTGGAGGTTTTAGATCGGTTGCTTATGTAGGTCCAAAACTTATTTGGATTTCTATTAAGATCACTCTCGGTCCTCCTGACAAACAGCTGGTGACTCAAACTGATGTCATCCTTCAATTGCTTACGCTGTTGCTGAAAAAGGTGATAGAACTTGCTGTTACCGGAGGATTTGTATTTTCGTAGATAAGAGTACTTTAGTTTAATACTAGTAATGATTTCTCTGCTAAACCAAGGTGGATACCTGCGTGTTTTCAGAGGTGATGTCCTGGGTATATGGGCATCAAATGCAGAGTAAATAGCAGAATAAAAATGTTCCAGAGCCTTGGTGGGATCAACGGCCTCTGTTACCGTATTCCAGGACATATTCAAAAGGTGGGAATAGAGCGTTACATAATTTCCCCTTTTAAAGTTATAGGAAAGGTGTTTATGATCACCTTGAATAGATTTCGCTGATGATTCGTCATTGCATGTGAGAGATACTACGAGAGATGGATGGTGATTGTCTTCGTTAACTGGGAAATCAAGAGATTTGGTAACTCGACAGCTCCGACTGCATAGGACCAGGTCTAAAATCCTGGAATACTTGTTAAGTACAAAATTATACTGAGATAGGCCTAAAAGATCCATGAAGTTTTGCAACCTCGTGATGGTTAGATCCGAAACACCAGAAGACACAGTCACATATTTAGGAAAGTTAAAGTCTCCGATAATCAACACATCATGAGGCTCATAAGTCAGGTACACCGACTCAAGAGCCTCGAACAATACAGAAATTTGATCAGTTGCTATGAAGGGGGCGATATAGAGAACAATTATACAGATGGGACGTGAGACCTCTGTCCAAATCTCAGCACCAACGATGTTAATAGCAGAAATGGTATCAAACAACGGACTTAACTTATTCAGCCCGAGCTGCCGGACCTTAAGTTTATTATTGACAGCAAGTAGCACTCCTCCACCACGAGTCCTGTGCGTGGCATCATATGATCTATCCTGCCTAAAAACAGTAAAGTCAGGTGGAAACAGTTCGCTACCACTGACTGAACCATTGAGCCAAGTCTCTGTTATCGCGTAAATTGGAAAATTTTGCGATACCTTTTTCCTGATAACTACGTATTTAAATCAGTTCTGAGAATTTTCTTATATTAAATTATTATATTCAATTATCTACACGAAAAAACAATGTTACTTGAAATTTTTTTCGTTTTTTGACGTTTTCACAAGAAATATTGTATATTTTCTTTGTTTAGATTTCAGGATATACACCGTGTTTTATATTAAGTCGGCACTATTGCTAACTTCGTTATTATTTGACCTAGAAAGTCGGTTAAATTAGCAAACTAGTAGTATTTTTTCTCCTGAATAAAACGATGAAAACAGGATAACAATTGAACATCGCGTTTTCGAGATATTTAGAAATACGAACATTTTTTATGGAACACCCTGTATATTTTTAGATGGATCGGTTGCAAATTTTTTTTTAAGGAAAAATGACTATGATCCTAAAATAATAAAATTCTACAACACAAACAAGTTCTGTTATTTGTTTATGTAAAATTAAATCCTTTTCAAGGTAACAACTCTTATTTTTAGTGTATTTTTTATTGAAAAATACACTATTGAGGACGACATAATTTTTTTACCTTACATTACGTTGGTACACTAAACTACAATAATTGTCGCAGCCTACTTTGGGAGTAATAAAATAATGAATAATTAATGAATTTATTATTTTAGGATCATAGTGCATAAAGACTTTTTCCTTTAAAAAAAATTTGCAACCGATCCATCTAAAAATATACAGGGTGTTCCATTAAAAAAATTACATTTTTTTTAAATATCTCGAAAACGCGATGTTCAATTGTTTTTCTGCCTTCGCCATTTTATTCAGGAGAAAAAATACTACTAGTTTGCTAATTTAACCGACTTTCTAGGTTAAATAATAACGAAGTTAGCAATAGTGCCGACTTAATATAAAACACGTTGTATAGTCCAATAAAGTCTAAAAAGTCATACGTATCGATTAAGAATACACATCCTTTTGATAGTTCGATTTATTTTGTTTCATGTACGTGTTTTTATAGTAACCGTCCAGTTTGTCTAAACACTCCATCCCGCATAAATAAGTATACGTCAACATTGGTTTTGAATGAGAATTAAATGCACAACACAGAGGATAGAATGTCATTACGTGAATAAATTTTATGTAGTTGTCAGTGGCTCTCAAACTGACGTAAGCGGTTCAATTAAATGTTTGAATGATTCCTTCAATAATTTACGCTCCTTTACAACTTGACAATTAACTGTTTGACATTTTCTGGTGAAATTAAAAATATTAATTCGGACGGTTAGTGAAACGTCACATCTGACTTTTTAAAGTTAATCCTAGTATATACCCTTAATTTATTCCCATAAAATTTACCGTCGATACCTAAAGTTTACCTATTTTCTTATTTTCATCTTGAGGAAATCACACATAGCAAGTTCGATAGAATAATAATAGGTCGAAATACCGGTAATCCTTCTAAACAGTCTTCCGAGTCTTCCCCTCACTAGCAGTTTTTCAACTCGCGTCACTCTGAAATCCTCCAAATTCCAGGTAAGGTTTTATTTCCCCTTAAAATGTCCCTAAAATGAAAAAAACCTACCCTGACCTGACTTACTTTCAGAGCGACACGAGTGGAAAAAGCGCCGGGTGGGAAGACTAGTGAGGGGAAGCTTCGGAAGACTGTTTAGCAGGAATACCGAAATATAGGTACGATCTGTTGTGAAATAATAAAAAGAAATATGTATGAGGGTCCGGAGAGACAACAAGAAAATAAGCGCTAAGTAGTTTATTCAGTGATATGATATTGCGTCGTAGAGTTTCAGGAACAGACTGATCACGTCACGCTCGCAGCTCACGGCTGCGACGACTGCCTCCGGTACCTCCGCGCTGCCCGCAGCTCACCGCTGGTGTAGGCCAGCGGTATCCAGCAAATCCTGGGCTTCCCCGGTTGCTAGACGGCGGCTCAGTCCTTGTTCACAATATTTCACAATATTTCTAACACGGCCTTTCCTGACGACACAAGTGTCCCCACTCGACCAGTATAGAGGAATCTGAAACTGACATAATACGTCTAAGCTGACATTCGGACACAAAAATAACCAAGATAACCGCCGCCTGTGGACTGAAGTTCCAGGTGGAAAGATAAAATGAAGTTGTTGAAAACCCTGAAAAGTTATGAACTGGGCCCAGTTTATAAGAATAACATTTAAACGCATATATAAACTAAATAGATACTAACCAAAAGAATCAAAACGTCACTTACTAACTTAGCTATTTAACCATCCCTTGAGATAGCAAAATGCCCAAGTTCTAGAGCTAAAGGGGTTAGTAATTTTTCCGGCCACGTTCCAGCATGCCCGCATACCTAGTGACCCCAGACATATGATGGGTACAGTCTGGCTTCTCGGATCATTCCCGCCCAAGTGCCCGCCACAACTGTTCCCAAAACATGCCTGACCCTTACCTTGCCCTCTTTGTTGAGGAAGAAGTTGATTGGTTCGTCTCAGAAACCATCTAAGGTGTTTTAACTCTTAGTCAAGAATATCTTCTGATGTCCCTCAGGATTCCATTCTCAGGAAGCAAAGATTTTTCTGCACCAACGCGTGAAAGCTCAATATTATGTTACTGCTTGCACTTCTCACAACCGCACTAACAGATTTAGTAACTTAAGCTTAGATGTATTTATGTCTAGCTACCTCTAGCATTGTGAGTACAAGTTTGATAAGAATTGTTCAATAGTCTCCAACATAATCCATCATGAACACTTTTTTACTCTTCTACGTAGTAGGCTGTAACGTACATTTTCTTGCATTCTCTTGCTAACTAAATTGTAGTTATATTAATATTTTTCAATGCCTGAAACATTTTTATTGGTAACTGTTAGCTATTAAAAGACGATTGTTCAGTATAATAGAACCGTGAAATGAAAAAATATTCAGCGTTTTTTAATTCAATAAAACATCCCCGAAAGCTCTAATAAAGTTCCGTCTGTATCGTAAAAGAATGACTTTAAACAGTCCAGATTGCCGGTATAGATAAAAAGTGGATAACTGAAAAATCCGAGTCAGGGCGCAATGAATCGCCTGGAGCGGAAACTCTGGAGGTTGGAAAAAACCTCTAAATTTCAGCGGTGTGTGCGTGGCCGAGATCCCGACGTCCTTGCACGTGTCCAGAAGTTCTAAACGTCGTGCCAGATGCGTAATTGCGTTAGATTGCATGGAAGGCGGAAAATGGCACGTCGTCGGACAAAAGCAATGTCTTTTTAAATATTCTCCCGCACACATTTTAACTGCATTAATGAGCGAGAGACTGAAACAACGCGTCCATTACGCCCCGTTGAAATCAAATTAGAGCCGCGCGCCCCCCATGCAGGTGAAATGAAATAACGAACGTACGCGGCGGCCTTTATGTCGCCTAATTACTATTTCACTTCTTATTTGTACTTGCTTGCCTCTCCCATGAGCAGAGACGAGGGAGGGGCGGTTTCGTCTCTCGTCTCCAGGAGAACCAGCACCAGCACCGCTCTCTCAAAGTGATTTTTGCATCGACCGAGTTCATTAACTCCCTAAGCGGGTTTTGCTTTGAAATAGACGTTTTAAAAGGAAACTGTCACGATCATTTTTCCACTCTCTATGTATACACTCGTGTTGGTGTGGGTGTATGGAGTTAATGAGATTACTACATCATTCTATAACTGAAAAGTCAAGTTCTTGTGAGAAGTGGTTCGTGGAATTTTATTAAATTAACGAACATCCTAATATTAATATTTATTAAGTAGGCAGGCAGGCTGGTCCGTAGGTAAGCGTATTTATTTACCCACCTACCCACCTGCTAATTATATTCAATTCAGGGTTTCAACTAATTATCTCTGTAAAAGTTTTCCATAGCTACTACCTAACTGAACTGGGTTGAAACTGGAGGGGCGAAAGTTTATTGTACTGAAAATAATTTCTCGTCTTCAAAGTTTATTATTCAGACGCCTAATTTCGCATTTTATATCTGAAAAAGCATTTTGTAAATAACTTAGAGGGAATAGCAGTAAAATCCTTAAGAAGGGTAGGTAAGTATGCGGAAGGTACCTACCTACTTCGACGAAGCTGCTGCTTCTGAATCGATACCGGAATTGTTCGTCTGTGCGTTTACATTGTGAGCAAAGTGTACCTTACGGTACCCTGGCCCTCTGGACCGAGGCCAGGCCAACCGCCCTGGTCTCTAAGAGACCCCTGGCATGGTGCCAGCCTGGCATTACTTGCCAGCCTGTTAAGGTCACTGCCGACCTTAATAGCCCGTCGCTTCCCTACGACGTCGGCGTCCCGTCGCTTAACTACGACGTCGGCGTCTCTATCACCGTGTTAAGAAATAATAAAAAGAAATATGTTTTTGCAAAGCCAAAGTGGCCGACGTCATCATGGGTCATGCACAATAAGTGATATCTGTTCTGCTTTGGTGCCACCCACCGTAACCCATGACTTGTCACTTTATACACGACTCCTCCCTTCAACGCGTGTCACTTTATACACGACTCCTCCCTTCAACGCGTATTCATTAAAGAGTTCTTTGTTTTGAGAGCGGTTGCCCGTTTGCAAAATTGCTTTGACTTTAGAGATATGTTGATCGGGTTGTTGTGCAGCCAACAGCCAGTCTTTCTCTTTAATTACGGTCAGACACAAGGTTAGTAGAGAATAGGTTGTGCCGTAACTTTCGACCAATGAGAGGACAGCGCGCGAATACGTCACAGGTATGCCACATTTGAATCTATTGATGGAGTAATCAACTGAACATCGCAGACAAATACCACTTTTTAAGTTAGTCTATTCAATTTTTTGTTTTAAACTTATAGTATGGACACATAAATCACACACTAAACCTAATTAAAAGTTTGAATATATTAAAATGCACCAAATATAACAGCCAGTATATCAGCTTTAGGATATTTAATTATTTTCAAATTAATGGACTGATTTAACTGAATTGTCATGGAATAGAATTATAATTAGATCAATTTATCTTGAAATAAAGAGAAAATTGTCTTAAGGATACTCATAAATAGGAAAGACTCTAGTAGCTCTTTTAGCAAATACTTCTCATGAGGAGACCAAATAATAGAGCCATAGAAGAATTAGAATTTATTTACTGTCTACATTTAGTAGGTTGCAATATATACACAGTATACAAATCAGTCTTAGAAGATAATTTATTTATTTATTTATTTATTTATAATAAATATAAATAATATAGATAATAATAATAAAATTAATAAATACAAATATTATAAAATCAACCATAAATATGGTGATGAATGATGTGTAGAGAATCAATTAGTATATTTTTCGAAATTATCATTAATTCATCTTTATTTAATTTGAATTTTTCGAAAAAATTTAAAACACTATTACTAATTGATCTTCTAGCCCCAAACCACAAACCTAAAGTATGCCAATTTCAATTACCAAAATTTTCAAATTTTTTTTATAATATTCGACAATTGAACATCAGAATCTTGATTTGGATTATTAGTTTCAAAACGTATAGTTGGATCAATTATGTAGGCGTTTTTTGATTTTTTATCAAATGCAACTATGTCACTGAAACGCTTCCTTCCTGCTTCATCTAATGCAAAAACCTCTTCGTAGCAATCGAAATTTTTTTCTTGAAGCAATCAAGAAATATGGTGTTTTACTTTATGATGTCTTGAGGTAATTATTAATTAATTATTATTAATAAAGGTCTTATAATAAGGGATTTATACAAATGAATTATAGAATAGATAGATCCTAGGTCCTTAATATTGTCAACATTGTCGAGAAACAACCCATTAATACTATATCGAAAAGAAAGCCTGTTAGTTTTGCTGCGAGCAAACAAAATAAACTTACACTTATTACAATTTAGTTTGACGATAAGCATCAATATTACAATAATTATTAATTAAGTAAATTAACTTTTTAGCATCAATAATAAGCATAATAATAAGCATAAGATAAGCATCAATATTACAATTAATATTAATTAAGTAAATTAACTTTTTAGCTTTAATTAACCAAAGTTCATTATTTGTTTAATTAACAATTTTCTTCATTTTTTTAATTTTTTTTCGCAAATTTTCAGAAGATGCTTCTCTTTTTTCTGCTTTCTTTTCCGCTCGTTTTATATCAAGAAACTTTATCCTTACAAATATTCTTTGCCTGCAAAATGAAGCCACAAGTTCCTTTGGTATATCATCGTCAACTTTGCCAACTACATATTCTGTAGTTCTTTTAACTATTTTATTTTTTGAATTAAAATTATCATTATGTAATTTATGAAAATGCTGATCCATTCTGGTAACTTGTTGTAACCATTTATCTGACGGTTGTATCAAACCACCAAACGATAAACTTTGGATCCATGACGGCAAACTGCTATAATTATGTAGGTTCAAGGCTTCTGTTTTATATGTATATTCTCCCAAATCTGGGTGTTTTTCTCGATGTTTTTTAGCTAAATACCCAGCAATATAGACTAGGCCATCTTTTTCGGACTCTTCCCTAGAGCTATCCCCGGAGTTGATACTGCTAGATGATCTGGTACTTCCACAGTCCATTTTGTCATCAACCTGGTCTGTGAACTGATTTTCAGAATCTTTATCAGTAATTTTTAATTTTCCAAGCTTTGCTTGTTGTAAAGCAGCAGCTAGTATATATTCGTCGTTTTGTACATCTGGAGAGCTTCCCACATTTGAACTTGCTGTCACCAGGCCAGGGTTTCTTCCTAATAGAATGATTCTTATTCTATAGATAGCATTCAGTGGCGATGGATGGTCATTAAGTCCTCCGCGAGTTCTAACCTGAAAATAAATCACAAAATTGCTTTCTTGAGTCCCAACTAATTTGACTGTAAGAGTTACTTGACTGAAAAAGTTCTCCAGACAATCTTGATTAATTCTATGGGTTAGAATATAATCAACACCGTACTCTTGCTTCATATTTACATACAAGCTTTGCAAAGCTCTTGTCGACATAATTATTCCACGCTGAAACATTTGCATGCTTTTTTTACCCGTGCAAGTCATTCCACTAATAGTAGAAATCATCTCATTTAAAACTTCATCTTGTAATGGTAAATTAGTACCATATGGTCTCTTTGTTGGAATTGCGGCCGTTGGTGAATAAGAATTCATTATATCAAACCAATTGTTGACTAGTTGAAAAAAATCACCAGTTGCTAAACTTGCCTTTTTATCTTCCCCAGGAAGATAATGCTTTAATGCTGTAGCATTTGTGTTAGAAAATAATTGTGCTGCCAATTTTACATTTTGCCGTTGAGCACGTTCACAATTCAAATGTAGTGGGGTTAACTTGAAGCAAGCGTTAATTTCTGATCGTGTGATTCCTAGCAAACTTTTCACTGGATTTTTATTAATAATAGTATTATCTTTCAACACAAAACCAGTATCAAGAAACCAGTTTCTTAGCAGCTTTAGGACATGAGGAACATCAGCAAAAAAATAAACTGGCTTTTTTGTTACCGGATGTTCAGAAAATACATTTTGTTCGTTAATAGTCATTGTTTTCCATAAACCTTGATTTCCACCACCACAATCTGAGACACAAGCGACGACGTTATACATTTTGTTGTGTAACCTGGTAATAATATTTTCAAGCAGCTCCTTAGTCATTTTTTGATCGAACCCTATGTAAACCGGCTGCTTCCAGTTGTCAAAAAGTCCTCGTGCCATAACCACCTGCAGAAGAAAAATACTAACCTCAATATCGTGTTGACAGTAACAATGTTGAATATAATAATAATATGTTAAGTACATATTAACATTTTTGCGCATTCATCGATTGAACAAAACTTGTCGATAAAATATTATACACCTACTTGCATATAAGAATGTGGTCCCATTACTTCGTCTTCTTTTTGGTTGTACTCGTACAGTGAAGAAACTTTAACTTCATCATAGGATAATACAGTAGCTTTGAAACGATGTGACTTTGTCTTTCCTGTAATCTCCATAACATTTAAAACATCTTCAAGGATACCATTGGTTAAATTAATATTTGCCGCCCAATGCTGTAGTGTTGATAAGCCAGGCAAAGGGTAATGTAGGGTGCTTCTTAAATAAATATATGCCCTCTTGCTAAAGTACCTGAAATCTCTTATTAAGTATTCAAAAAAAAAAGATCATTAAAGAAAAAACAATTATTGACTAGGTACCTTAAAGCAAATGCACTAGACAATTCTTCTTGGTTCCAACGAGCCTTGTCTTTTCTTTTTAAAGCAATTTCAATTTGGTTAGAAGTCAAAAATCCCTTGAACACTTTTTTTACTTTTTTTTCGAACTCTATGCCACCTTTCTTTAGTTGTTCCTCTAAATCAGAAATATGTTGCTGCAGTAATTTTTTTTGATTCTCATAATCATCAATTTTGTTTTTTAACAACAGGTTTTCATTACGTAATTCTTCGATTTCTTTCTTCAATATACCGTAGTCTGTCTTCTTACTGGAGGGCGGTATTTCTGAAAAATCAGTGCTCGGTGCTTCCATATGAGGCTGAGTTTCAGCAGGTTGTTCTTTGACTTCTTTGGTGCTCCTGATTAAACTTTTTACAACGAGTTTGTTTTGTTTAAGCATCATTCTCTTCGACCTTTCACTGTCATTGTGTTTTTCTTCTCCATCCAACAGAAATAATGAAGGAACAGCTAAAAAAATATGAGTTTATTGTTACAAGGAAGTAGGTGTATTACAAGTTTATAAGTACAATATTTAAAAGGGACATTTCTTGGAAGAGATACACGACTTTTCAATGAAAAGCGGGCTATTGGTTACATAATATAATGCAAAGCAAACAAGATTCTCAGTTATTTTTATGGGAAAAATGATGTTCTATTATAACCTCAAATACTAAAATTTAAAATGGATAGGTCAGTTCAACTACTAATTAAAAATCAAAAAATCCGCACCTGTTTTTTTTTAAGACGCTTTGGTATTGTCTTTAGTAATCTAGCTTGCAACTCGTCTTCAAAATCCTCTGGTTTGAAATGTTTACTGCAAATCCTCTTATTTGCAACATGCCATACATCTTTGCGATAACATTTTTTTACCCATTCTTTTTGAATTTTGGTCTCTTTTGGAAAAGAAAAGAAGGAAAGTTTCTCTCCATTTTCCATTGCCTTTTTTGAATTATTTTTGCATATTGCAACACTACAAACAATTCCTCCAGGCATCTAAAAATAATTATTAATATCAAGTTACTTTTATTTAATATTACTGTAAAGTTGTATTATAAGGTTTGAATTATGATATTAATTGATATTAAATTATTTTGAATCAAAACTTCCTAATATTTACGTTTAAGTACTTGTATCCCTTGGCTTCTGACCCCCTCAGTTGCTTCTTATAATACCTGTGGTACTTACACTGATTACTTCGTTTTGTTGGCTTTTTTAATCACTATTTTATTGTTTATCGTTTATAGTTTAAATTTAACACTACAACACAGTGTAAAACACCACTAAAACACAGTTTCTACAGCGGCAAGTTATAGTTAACTCAAACAAAACTTGGAACGCAATTAAAATCAATACGAACTATCTGCAACTGGCAAACAGATGACGCGGTACTCCCCTCTCGCGTTTCTCCCCTCTCCGAGTTACGGCACAACCTATTCTCTACTAACCTTGGGTCAGACAAATAGTTTGCGTAAGAGCGGGTGGATTGCGACTTAAAGCGTCAACATGCTGCATTTGTTGTGCCTGCCTATGCGTTATATTATAATGATACTCACTAAGAGCCAAAACCCACCTGCCAACACGGGGATTCAGTTCACTTTTGGAAATAGTTTGTTTGACCGCAGCACAATCAGTAACGATGGTGAAGGAGCAACCTAATAGGTATTGTCGACAATCGTTGACAAGTGATCTAACAATAGCTAACGTTTCCAATTCGAATGAGTGCATTTTCTGTTCACTTTTAGTCGTCTGCCTGCTGAAATAAGCCACAACCCGTTCCTTATTGTCGTGTTTCTGCACCAGTATTCCGGCTAGACCCAAACGACTTGCGTCGGTATATAATATAATTTCCTTTCCGGGGTCAAACAAAGCTAGAACTGGTGAAGAAGTGAGTGACTCCTTCAATATTTGAAAAGAGTCGCGTTGCTCTTTACCCCACTCCCAAGTAGCTTCCTTGGCTAGCAGACGGCTAAGAGGTTTCGCTTTTAAAGCATAATTATGAATAAATTTTCGAAAATACCCTGTTAGACCTAGGCATTGTCTCACCTGGTGAACAGTAGTAGGTTCAGGAAATTGTGCTACAGCCTGAATTTTCGTGGAACTAGGACCGACAGTGGATTCCTGAATTTCATACCCTGAATACTCTATTTTTATTTTGAGAAAGAAACACTTTTTAAGATTTAAAGTTAGACCGTTCTTTCGAAATGTTTCAAGTACTTCACGAAGAGTAGACAGGTTGTCGTCAATTGTTTTGCTCGGGATCAACACATCGTTCAAGTACACAAGCACTTTATTGAAGCGTAGTTGACCCAGGGCAGTGTTCAACATACGCTGAAAAACTAGAGGAGCGTTCATTAAACCGAATGGAACGCGTAGGTATTCATAGTGACCGTCTTGGGTTATGAAGGCGGTAATCGGAACAGATTCTGGTGAAAGGGGAATGTGATGATAACCAGAGAATAAATTTAAACAGGTAAAGTAAGTACAACCAGATAACCGACGTAAGTGGTCTTCGATTAGGGGAAGCGGATATTTATCAGAGACTGTGATTTTGCTTATTGCCCGATAGTCTACGCATAGACGCTGTTGGCCATTCTTTTTAGTCACAAGGACGACATTGCTAGCGTAGGGTGAAACAGATTCGCGAATAATACCTGTTTTAAGAAGATCGGCAACAATTGACCGAATTTGCTCTCGTTCAGAGTCCGAATACTGGCGTGGTCGACATGAAATAGGTTATCGGTAGTCGGCGTTATTTTCATTTCGACGCCAGGAGTGCGTCCGATTTCGCCTAAGTCCGCTGCCACACACCGAGGGAAGTCAGCTAATAGTTTAATCAAATTTTGGACTACCGTTGTATCGTTGACGTCAACATTAAACATCGAAGGTGTAATTTTAGGTTCTATTAGTGGTTAAATTAGTAACTGATAGACTGTCTGACACGTCAGAAAATTTTATTGCGTTACCCATTCTTGTATAAGAAATGTCATCCAGTTCAGTAAAATTTTGTCCTATAAGAATATCAACGTCAACGTCCATGAACCACTCATGAATAACATATAGGTCAATAGTGCGTTCAATCGAGTCGATAATCACTTTACAAGTAATAAAGAAGCGAGGCTGGATAGCTTCCCCGAACGCAGTTTTTAATTTTATGATCTTTTCAAGTGGCTGAGGGTCGAGCGAGAGCCGGTTCACAGCTGCTTCCACAATAAGCGAACATTGGCTTCCGATATCAATAAAGCACCCCATATCACGGCCGTTGACCGCAATAGTTTTAAAGAACTTAGAGTTCGGGTCTGAAAGGAGCATATTAACCGAGTTGTATTGTATTGCCGGGTATCGTCTGACAGTGGCATTTGGGCAATCTCGCTTGAGATGATTTACTGACCCACATTTATAACAGCCACCTTTTAATAATAATAATAATAATAAAGTTTATTTCCCAACAGATCAATATAGTCCAATTACAGGGAAAAATATAAACCATGTTGTGACATTATGCCAGAAAAGCGCAACGTCGCGACGCCGCATAACGTCTTCTGGCCTTCCACTGCAGCTGTTCCTGCCGTGTAAAATACGAATAGGAATTTAAAATTTAAGTTTACTCTAATCTATAATACAATAACCAATAATGCCCAACGCCGGGAAGAACGATAAAATTAAAAAAAGCCACAAATATCAAGAGATGTGAATATGAGCTTATCTTTTAATTATTACTTAATAAAATATCAGTGCTCTGTCGTGCGTTGTGTTTTGTGTTGTTTTAGAAATCACAATTAAATATCTTACCCTCATAATTCAGTTAGCCAGACTTACACTGAATCTCAAAAACCAAATTTTCTATTTCCAAAACCCCCTGTTACCTCATCTTCAGTCAAGGACCAGGAAATAGCTAAACTGTTTGGGCTTATCAAGGGCTTAATTTTAACTAGTTTGAGCTTCCCTGAAAAAAAGCTGAAGAAGTCCTCTGTGGTTTGACTGCCTGACAGGCTGTATAAATTAAAAAGTGGAAAAATAATTACCTACAGAAAACTGCCGAAAGCAAATAAAGCAATCAAAGGCCCATCGGAAGAAAGAATTCCATCTGGGGAAATTTTAGAAGATATCACTAAAAATAAATGGAGACTTGGGCAGCCGATTGGCCAAGGTGGTTTTGGTGTTATCTATCTGGCTCAACGGGCTGAAGAGACTGGTTCTTCTTACGACTATGTAATAAAAATTGAACCACACACCAATGGGCCTTTGTTTGTAGAGAGGAACCTGTATTTGAAATTTGCGAAAGCTGAACTTATTGAAAAGCACACAGCCAAGCTAGGGCTGAAACAATTGGGAATGCCGGTTTATCATGGTTCCGGCTCACACGAGTATAAAAACGAGAAATATAGGTTCTTAGTCATTGACCGCTTTGGCAGTGATTTACATAAGATTTTCACTTCAAATGGATCTGACGGTTTTCCGGTTCCAACTGTATTCAAGATTGCAACACAGATAGTTGAAGTTTTGGAATTCATGCATTCCCATGGATATGTGCATGCTGACATTAAAAGTGCCAATTTACTGTTAGGACGTAGCAAAAATACTGAAAATCAAGTGTTTTTAGTGGATTTTGGTGTCGCGACAACTTTTAGCACCGACAAGAAATTTAAACCTGACCCAAAGAAAGCACATAACGGTACCATGGAGTATCTTAGCACAGATGCTCATAAAGGCGTGCCGACTCGACGGGGGATCTAGAAATATTACTGTACAATTTAATTGAATGGTTGGGAGGTTCCTTACCATGGAAGAAAGAAAAAAAATGCTGACAAAGTCCATACTGCAAAGACAAAATATGTCAGTAATATTGGTGAAGCAGACCAGGTGTTCAAGACAGGAAAACCACCAGCTACCTTTTTATGGTTTTTGGAATATGTGACCAAACTAGAGCATAATGAGCAGCCTAACTATAAATTAATTGTCAACAAATTCAAGGAAGAAATTGAACGGCCTGGTGGAAAAATAACTGATCCATTTTCCTTCAACAGTCAGCTTGGCGACTATATATATATATGGTATATAAAGAATCATCTGGTTTATAGAATAATTGTGAACTATAGAACAGTTCTTTCTGGTTACTGGTTACGCTGCATTTCGCTATGTTCAATGTCAGATGATAGAAACGATAGAACGCCACCTATGATAGAAAACGAGGAGTCTCCTAAATCCGCAATGATGTCTTCAAACATACAGGGTGCAATTACACCTTTAATTATCGCAGAACATTTTGATCTATGGAGATGAACAGTTTCTGAAGTTTTTTGTGAAGTTGAGGTTGAGGCTGAACTTTATAACTTTATAAAAAAATAACACAGCTAGCTCAGTCTTACATTTAGAAGTACTTCTCAAAAAATAATGTTCTTATCACCATAATAATGCATGTTGTCTACAAACGTTGATTATAGTGGACTGTATTTTATTTATTTCGAAAAATTGTTAAATTATGTTAAATTATGGTCTTAAGGCTGTATACCAAAAAAACGAACGCACATTGAAGAGGCACTCACCTTTTGCCGTTGTTGGTCCCGTCGTTGAGAGCTCTCAAGGTTGTTCGGTTGTTTCGGGAAGCAGGATCACAAAAATCACAAATTTTAGAGAAAAGTATTTTGAAACGATTGTTTAGAATGTAGCCTCGATGGGCCGTATCACCGTTTTCTGGTCGTCGCTCCTCTGCGCTCGCCCGCGTATCTTCTTGTATCGCTTGACCAGGGAGTGAGGCGGGTTTGTGCACACAGCAATATGCGTTTTTCCGCGAAAATAATCAAATTTAAATAAAAAGATATTAACCTCGTAATTAGTCATACGAAGTGCCAATAAAATTATAAACAATTAAAACTAATTGAAAATGAGTTGGAGTTGGCACGTGATCCAGTCCCCAACAATGTACATAAAAAAAAACAATATTACAAGTAATTACCTTGAAAAATAATTAATTAAAAAAAAACAATATTACAGGTTATGCATGCACATAAGTCTTCTTTATTTTTTTTACAACCAAGTCCATGTATTCTTATAGTAGCCTATTTTTTTCTTCACTACAAGCCACTTTCCTTCTAGTTAGCTCCAACTTTTCTTCCTCTCTTCTATCACTTCTTTCGTGAAAAGTTTCCAAATCATTCTTTATGTCCAACAGAATTTCGTTCCTCTTTTGATACGCTTGTGTGTGAATCCTTTTAGATTGCACTCTATTTCTGTTGAGTGGGATATTTTGTACATTTTCTTCCACAATTTCTATTAAAATTGGATTCTAGTCGTCATTGAGCTTGAATCCAAGATGGTTGATATAAACCTCCTCGGACCCGGGCATGAGATAATAATCACACAAAAATTTTTTTGGTGGATTTATCTGCAAATGGGAACCCTAAGCATACAGTAATTTTTTGAAAATTTTTATTGCAAGTTTTTAACAAAAAAAAAAATGTGTCCATTACAGTGGACATTAGGATTTAAATGTAACATTTCATTTCTTATGAAACTGATAAAAACAGTTATGATCCCCTGTAATGCAAAAGAAATCACCACATTCTTCGCAAGCAAACCATGATATTTTTTGCCTTGTCTCCGAATTTGCGACGATCGCTACGGTACAAAATCCATGAATTAGCTATTGCCAAATCAAAGAAGTGAAAAATTGTTTTTACAGTCCACTTGTTGGTCCTTGCGGCGATGCGATAGTATGCAATCATTCTGTCAACCAAGTCAATACCCCCCCATGGAACTATTGTACTTCGCAACCATGTCTGGTCTGTTAACTTCCAAAAAATTTTTATCTACTTTAGACCACCTTTTACAAGTGTCAGTAGGCTGCTCTTGGAGTTTGGTGGATGCTAGTAGCACGGGTTTCATGTCGTACCACTGAATAATATTTACTTTGTTGTCTGATCTAACATTTTGTTCTGTAGCTCCTAGGCCCAATCTCTTCAACATCTTTTCCTGAGTAAGATGGACGGATGACGGCACCCTCGATTTCATTATTGTGCCCGTTGCGTGAATCTTCTTTTCCAACAAGTATTCAAGTAACGGAATTGTTGTAAAATATCTATCCATGAACACGTGTGAACCCTCTTTTAGTGTTTCGACAAGTCGAATAACTGCTGATGGACCGACGCCCAACTCCTTCCTATCGTATAGGAAAGTGTCTTTCCCTTGATAAATTTCAAAGTATAGCACTAAGCCTGATGGAGCTGCACATACAAAATTCTTCAGGCCTTCTGGATTTGGTTTACCACGAACGAACTGCTTTATTCCGCAAACACCCGTAAATGGTATCATTTGCTCATCAATTGCTACAATATTTTGCCTTGGCCATCTCAAACAGGCTTGTCTAATCCTTTCCAAGAGGGGTCTCACCCGCCACAGTTTGTCTTTTTTGCGAGCATTTGCTGAGATGTCTCCATCAATTGTCACTTTCAAATAGCTTCTAATGGCGAAAAATCTATCTCTTGTCATAGTAGTGGCGATAGCGAACACTTTAGTGTCTTTAGACCAATACATTCTAATTCGAGGGTACTTGAGAACTGACATCATAAAAAAAAAATTTGTTTCCTCCATTGTCAAATTTAATGGTTTGTTGTGAACAAGCATATACTTTACATTGGTACTTTCGCAAATGAATTTGAAATCATTGTCATTCAAGTAATTAGAGAAATAATCGATTGGCGTGTAATCCTTTCTTATCTCGCTGTTATCTTCATCTTCTTGAATAGGAAATTTTATTCCAGAGAAAATATCACACTTACGCCATGTGTATTTTGGTTTTATTGGTTTCCTTGAAGTTTTCTGTGGTATTTTCGTTGTATTTGGCTCAGCAATATTCTTTGCTTGGTCTCTTTTTGGTTTTGTGATGACATTTCTATTCAGATTTTGGTATGTACCGGGTGGGCATCTAAGAATGAACAGCGGCCATATCTTGGGAAATATTTATCCTACAGTTTCAAAATGAAAATTTTCCAGACATAAGTGACTATGCGAAATGCAATGAAAATATTTTCAAGATGGCCGCACTTCCGGAAATACCGGAAGTTAACACCTACTTCGTTATTTTAACGGGGACACCTGTATATTATTGTATTTTTAAATTGTCTGGCAACATCTAATACAGGTGGTTTTTACAATTGGAATTTATGTTGAGTAGTTTATGAGTTATAAACAAGTGAAAATCGCAATTTTCAATTTTCAAAGCATCTTACATTGAAAACGGCTAAAGATATTTAAAAACGGCTTACATGTCCCTAACTTAACTTTGTACAAAGTATTCTATTATGTAGTTTAGATTTTTCTACAGGGTGATGAAAAATCTGTAAATTTTCACCCTGTATAAATATTTAAACCACATGGTAGGATACCTTGTAAAAAGTTAAGATAGGGACATGTAAGCCGTTTTTAAATATCTTGAGCCGTTTTCAATGTGAGATGCTTTGCAAATTGAAAATTGCGATTTTCACTTGTTTATAACTCAAAAACTACTCAACATAAATTCCAATTGTAAAAACCACCTGTATTAGATTTTGCTAGGCAATTTAAAAATACAATAATATAAAGGGTGTCCCTGTTAAAATAACGAAGTAGGTTTCAACTTCCGGTATTTCCGGAAGTGCGGCCATCTTGAAAATATTTTCATTGCATTTCGCATAGTCACTTATGTCTGGAAAATTTTCATTTTGAAACTGTAGGATCAATATTTCCCAAGATATGGCCGCTGTTCATTCTTAGATGCCCACCCGCTACTTAATGGCAAGTCTTCGTCAGTATCATCACCAAGTTGGTTAAATTCTATGGTGTGTTGTCTTGAATTTTCTGTAGCCTCTGTCTCCTCCAGTTGTGATTTTTCATTCCAATCTTCTTCACCAGCTGCTTGCTCTTCTTCACCAGCTGCTTGCTCTTCTTCATCAGCTGCTTGCTCTTCTTCACCAGCTGCTTGCTCTTCTTCACCAGCTGCTTGCTCTTCTTCACTAGATTCTGAAACATCTTCCGCATCTTCATTTTTGTACCCTAAACGAAGATTCTCTCTTCCTCTTTTATCTTCCCCTCCATTATTTTCATCTTCCTCTCCACCACTTTCACTTCCTCACCACTACAGTGCTCGTGAAGGTCTTCTATGTCCGAAGTATCAGCTTCTAGTAATTTAAGTAAACGATCATCGTCTTCTCCCACCCTGAAATGTTCTTTGTTTCCAAAAATAGCTAAAAATGATAAAATTTCGTCAAAATGTGTAAAAATTGAGGTTAGATTTCTCACAATAAAAAGTCATGAAATAGACCTGATGTCCATCTTGTTGGACAACTGATAAATAGTCAGGTATCAATTATTTTGTTTAAGTTATCAACGCTGTAGTTATGTTAAAATACACTGAGAACACTACTGCTGATTATTAAACAAAGAAAAACATTAAATATTAGTAATAACATAGTTAAAAATAATACTTACTTGCAAGTGACACTTTTCTAAACGTCGCCATGGTAAAATAGCAGACAACTAGTTTGTGAAAGCGTCGGATCAACAACTAGTCAATAGATGGCGTTGGGACGGGTATCATTGAGATGGACATCGGATTGTTAGCAGTAAAATTATCTGATTAAAGTTATACTAAGCAATAACCTGGTTGTCCATTCAAATGGACGCTGGGTCCGAGGAGGATTGAACAGATGGTTTGATATTATTTTTTTTTTTGTCGAAGATATCGTCGAATTCTTTTTCGAATTCAAAAACTTTTCTGCTGCTCCCTGTTGGTTTAATATTATCTGCCACTTTTTTGTAGTTCCTTTCAAGTACTTTGAACTTATTTTCGCATTTGCTGTTGGCAATTGTAACTTTATATTCATTTGATAAATCTACTTTTACCTACTTTCTTTTTATATCGTTTGTAAAAGCCAAGAAGTTTTAAAGTTCTTTGCTTATTAAAAAACTTCTCAACCTCTACTTGCTCATGAGAATCTTTACTGCATCCCGGTTGAGGTTGGAGGAAAATAATTTCATTCACATCTATTGCGGATTCTAAAACAAAACAAAAATAAGTCAATGAAGCCACAAAAAACATTGTAATAATTTATGATACCTTGACTTTTAATTGTTAAGTACCTAAGTGCTGGTTGGTTATCAGAAAATTGAGTAAATTCACAAATTATAAACAAAGACTTATAAATAAACTGTGTTTTTGTGTGTCGCAAACAAAAGCGCTCTTCTCACTAAAAGTTGAGTAGTATGCTTTGCTTTCTGTTTTTTATTTGAAATTTACATATTGAAAAGTAGGGTTAGGTTCTCAGTTCTTCTGCTTTCAAAGATTCCCATTTACAAGATTTATAATAGTTCGAAATTGTTCGAGTTTTGTGAAGTCACGGACACTTCCAGGACAATCCGAGAATGGTCCCAAGAATTGCACGATTGCGCAACTAATTCTGCCCAATCCCAGGACGGTTCTTGAACGATTCAAGAAATAAAACCCGAATAAAGCTTATATTGTATTTATACTCAGTTCTTGTTTTTTATTCGCACTTTAAGCATGATTTTTCCACACTTTAGAGGTATATGTACCCGAGGTCCTCCTAAACCACCAGATTTAATTCCCACTACTTCAAGTAGTAATTATTATTTATCAAAAGGAAAAGTTCAAAAACGTGTAAATTGGAGAACATTTACCTCCTGACAGCGAAAATCAAAATTCTGACAATGAATTATTTCGATCATTCGTACCCAGTTATACCACTGCCAATTTATGAGTCAAACTTAGAAGAGAAAAATTAATACAACAAGGTAAGAATATATTTCTTCAGAACCTGAACGACCCAGAGAAGACGTATTATGTATTATGGGAAGAAAATGTTTTTCATGAAAACACTGGTAGTAGAGGTGGAGCTGGGAACAGAAGTTGATAAAGTATGTTTGAAACTTTCAGTTATCAAAAAAATTGAGTGAAGTATGTAACAAATTATTTTTCTTGGTTGAGAAAAAAAAATGTTTTGCTAGCTAGCTCAATAGAACATCAAACATTTAACAATTTATCAGGGGTGTTTGAAGTATAATAGAAAGGAGAAGCATAAATGCAGCAATCAAACACACACGTTACTAATAACTCGTTTATTATAATAAAATTTAAAAAAAAATAGATTAATTAATGGATATAAGTGCTTACGCTCATACGCCTGGTGGCAATTTCCTTTTTTTTCAATTTTTTCTCGGTATTTTTAAAGATAAAGTGGGAATAATTTTATTTTATTTGAAAGAGAAATAATACATTTACGAATAATGCTTTTCATTAAAACATTTTAAACAATAAGGTGCTCACCATTTTTCTTTTTTTCGTAACATCCTCGGCAATATTTATGACCAACTGTGGAACTTACTGTTTTTTTCATAAATATATGTGCTGATAAAGCTTTCTTTTTATGGGAACTTGTGAATGGCTTAGTCCAAGTGAAAGGTTCATTAGAAATCGTGCTCAAATTGTCATCAGGATTTTCCAAAAGCTGCATAATTATTTGCTCGCTAAATTCGTTTACTTGAATTTTTTGAGGTCACTAAAGTATAAAGAAATCTGGCATTTATCAAAGCTGTTCCAAGAAGAATTTCAATTTCTATCTTCCTTTACCACTTCATAATTCGTCGCAAAGCTGTATCATAACTGGCTAGCTGGATCTGACAGATCGATTGAAGCATTTCCGGAGTTGTAATCAACAATTGCTTTTGGCTTCAAGGTAAGTCCTGTTCTTCTCATAATTTCGCTGGTTTCATCTGCATGGCAGGAAGACAGAACAAGAACATCACGTTTATCTCTCCACTTTGTCACTGTGATTCTTAGTTGGTTTTCTCTGGATATCATCTCCTCTTTTCTTTTTTGTTTGTTAGTTTTTTGTTGATAACCTTTTTTGGATTGCCACGGTGATTTTTGCGAAGCGTTCCTAACAAATGTGTTTTTCTTTCGAGTAAAATATTTGCTAGCTCCATGCTTGTACAGAAAACTATTAGTAATCACTGTATGTCCAGAATCAAGAAGAGCACTCGATAATTTAAGAACAACATCAGTTGCAAGTGAATGCTGCTTTCCTTCTGCTTTTCTTGTGTTATCCCACTGTATATTGACAAGTTCCAGGTATACCCTGTTTCTGGAGGATCTAATAATAAAACTACGCAGTAAATCCAATTGGTCTTTTTATAATGTTTAATTAACTTATCCCTTGCAGCTTGAAATGCAAGTAGCAATTGTTCATCGATCGACGACCTGTCTTCTAATTTTTTGCACTTCTGTAAATATCGCACAATCGGTTTGTGTAATTTGTAGTGTTGTCAACTCCGTATTATTTACGCACAGTGCAACTAAGACTGATTTCAGCTTAGTCGCAGTGGACAACATATCACTTGTCGAATTCCACCTTGTTGATACATCAATATTAGTTGACAAAATTTTTACATTTAGGGCGTCACAACAACTTTTCAATTTATTATGCTAATGTTCACTCCTTTTAAGCTTTAGAAATAGTATTCTTAATTTATTTAGTGGTTTGTCTTCCAAATTCTCTTCCAAATTTAATTCAGCCTCAGTGTTCTCTTCCTCTTCTGCATAATCAATATTAGTTTCTTTATCAGGGTCATCCTCTTTCAATAATTTCAGAATATCCTGAACTGCCAGACTTAAAATATGAGCAAAACATCTGAAATGTTGATTTTCTGGATCAAGCGATATATCTTCTTGACCTTCTTCTGCCATTATTTCTGAAAGCTGATGCATAAACACAGTGTTTTCAGAAGCATTATCTACTGTAATGCCTTGGATTTTTTTTTAAGTTTATATTTTTTTATTGTTGAAAAAAACTGTGCAATATCCCTCCCAGTATGCCGATCATGGGATGCCACAAAATCAATTACTAAACATTGTAAATTGAAATTATCATCAATGAAATGAGCCGTTATTCCATAATAGCTATTTACGATATTAGTGTTAAAAGTGAAGTTTTATTTTCGAGTGAAAAGGTTTGTGAAATGAGAGAAGCG
Source organism: Malachius bipustulatus (assembly GCA_910589415.1). Taxonomy (NCBI): domain Eukaryota; kingdom Metazoa; phylum Arthropoda; class Insecta; order Coleoptera; family Melyridae; genus Malachius; species Malachius bipustulatus. Next base: position 11,105,448 of record OU342633.1, read on the forward strand.
TAGCGGAGCGAATTGAACATTTTTCACGAAAAAACAAAATCACTTTTAGGACGAATATCATACAATGGTTTTTGTAAAACTGCTCTATTTTGATAATAAAATTGATGAATTTAGAATGACACTCAACTTCAAATTGTATTTTGCATAGCAACCGTTGCCGACGCTATGGTTACTAACAAATGCGTGCATACAAATATAAGAGACGTAATTAATATTAATTGCAATTTCTGAACAATTATTGTCTGGAATTCTCGACTATTAGGTACTTATTAGGCCAGTAATAGAGAGAATATGAAAAAATCTTAATCACCTATAATTTTGTCTGATTTCATCATGAGAAAATGTAATTTTTCTATAAGAGAATGTAAGTACAGAGAAAGTAGATAGAATTACTTTTAACACTAGTGTTTAAAGTATTTTTAACACGCTTCCATGTAAACAATCACTTTTAACACTGTCAGCTGTCGTTAAAAGTGTGACTTTTAATGGCAGTTGTACAACAAATTATTTATTTCCTATAGATCCATAGGAATATAGGTCCAGCCATCAATTGGACGTAGTTATGCAGAAAGCTTCCAACCCTCAAAAATAGAGTTTTGAGTAAATCGATATTATTCATTTTTGTAACAGTAAATCAATAGTATCTATACATTACAGCTTGATTAAAAAATTTAAATTTTTATTTTTATCTGTCATAATATAACATTTTTAACAAATTGAATTAAAAGAAAAGTATTTTTTTCAATATTTTGAAAAATACAGGCATTTTTTTTTTGTTGGTTGCTTTCTGCATTATTATGTATTATTAACTCTTTAAGAAGAAATAAAATACAAAAGATCTATAGCAAAGAAAAATCATTTATTGATAAAAAAAATCTATTAAACATTTTCAAGTTTAATCAAAACTTGATCAAAATCAAAACAAAATCAAGACTAGCTTTGTTATACCCATCGATATCTTCTTCAATGTTGTCATCTACTTGTTTTTTTTGGTCGGAATTCTGGCAGTCTGATGGCATAAGATGCATCGCCTCGTTAAGATTTGCAAGTTTATTAGCAGCGATCATCTTACCATCGGGCCATAATTCATTAAAAATAAGTCTTCTTTGCTTTTGGTGCTGTTCCTTCTGTCCTTTTTTATATCAATCTTGTGTAGAGGTGCGTCAAATGAATCGTGCTGAACAGTAAGCAAGAACGGTTCATCTTTTTTCAATACATATAATCGATCTTATTTTTAGTGAAAGCTTTGCTGTTGCTCCAGAGCGAGAAGAGTCTATATCCTTTGTTTGTGCCATCTGTCTCTACTAACATTCCTAAAACATAAGTGAAAGAACATTGCAGAAGAAAAGCCCATCCGACAAATAATCAAAATTTACCTACCTCTACCACAAGAAAACAGCCGATCAATGTTAAATTTATCCGATGAGGAAACAGTATAGTATACCGTTACCATATTACAAGAAAATAGTTAAGTGTTGAGTAGTTGAAGATCTAACCGAAGGATTATGGGCAACAAGCCCAGATGCACTGAAGGTGTAATCCAGAGGGAAAGGAGAATAAATAATGAAAACTTGAGGCTGGCTAAATACACAATAGTGTGAAGGCCATAGAACAAAACTGAACTGAACTGAATTTTTTGCCAGTTTATTCTTTGTCCGTCGATGCTTGTTTTTCTGCTGACGATTTCTTTTGAGTTCAATATGATTTAAACATATTGAGATTAGGTTTCTCCGAGTCAACCTTTTTCTTCAATCTTGACGATTGCCTTGCTGCTGCTTTTCCACTAGAATTCTCTGGAATATTTTCCTGATTCGTTGTTTCTGCATCTGCTAAATTATTTCCACGCAGTTCTAATGAATTATCTGCTTCTAGCAATACTCCATCATCATCATCTAATTCTATGGGAAGATATCTTCGATTCTAAAGGAAGGATCATGAGATATCTCTTGGTCGTCTTGGTCGTCCTCTTTATCGTCAAATACGGATATATCATCATGTGAATAATCAGCCAAATACTCTGTAGTGTTGGGCAGAATCACTCATTTCAGTGATTTGACTCACTCAATCCAAATCATATAAACGAGTCAACTCAGTGAGTCGATTCCGATTCATCAGTCAGTTACTCAGTTACATTAATTTAGTTACAACAACTTACAGTACAGTCAGTCAGTCCGCACTCATCACTCGACCAATGCGCTCCCGCTCCCGGCTAAGAATTTATAATAGAATAAAAGTAATAAAAATAGCACAATAGCAAAAATATAATATTCACTTCTAAGCATAAAAATAAAGTTTTTTTAACAAAGGAAAATAAAGTAGAAATTCATGAATTCAAAAAGAAATTACTATCGATTGAAATGCTCAACTCCATCATAAACTATGATAAAACATTAAATAATATGAATAATAAAAAACATAATTATTTCTCTTTTAAAAAATTAAAAATTACTTATTTTAAATTGAAATTTAAAAACATAATCTTGGACACTTTTTCACTCTTCAAGCGTGTTCGTCTGCCTGTTATAATCTGGCCTTGCTTTGAGAAGATTCTCTCGCATGGAACCGAAGTGGCCATTAAACACAGTCTCCTTTTCATAAGTTGGAACAATCTTGGAAAAAGATACTGATTCTGTTTCTAACGGGTCTTGGGTTCGCGAAAGAAGCGGCACTTTTAAATATTTATCAACTTCCGCAGTACTGGCGGCTTTTGCATTTGGAATTTGTATAAAATTCTCTACTTCCGCATCAAATTCTTTCCAATAGGAAAAAGAGGAAGTGCTGAAGACATTTAATCCCATAGTCTGCTCACCTTTGCTTTCATTTGTGTTGATATTGTCATACCTCCTTGCTCCTCAACTGTAATACATTTTGCTATTATGTTGTCCTTTGTTTGTTTAAATAAATCATCGTCTATGCCTTTTGTGAAACCAAAATTTTTAAATCTGGAGTCAAGAAATGTCGCCTCCCACATTAATTTTAAAGACCTGTATTTTGATTGGAACCTTTTCTTGACGTCTTCAAGCAGTTTATTAGTCATATTAATCACCAGTTGATTATCGATATTATTATTTTTTAATGTGTTGCAATAATTAACAAGAGCAGAGTAAAGCACAGCTATCTTCGACAATGTAACATTCTTCTCACTGCTAATTTCCCTAGTAACCTCTTCAAAGCGTCCTAGCGAATCACACACTTTTTCTATCACATAGAAATCTTCGTTGTTGAGGGGATTTAAATTCCCAGGATTTGAAACAACGAGGGCAGCTTGAAGAGGTTATTTTATATCCAAGATGCGCTTGAACATATAGTAAGTAGAGTTCCATCTCGTACGGCAATCTTAGATGATTTTTAATTCGGGACATTCATTTTTTTCTGAAAGTATTGTAATTTGTCCATAGCATGAGTACTTCTTTTAAAATACTCTACTATAGATTTGACTTTGTCACGCACTTCTTTGATTTCTTCTAAACCATTTTGCACAATTAAATTGAGAGTGTGAGCGAAACAGGGTATATGCCACCAATTACAAATTTGTACAGCCTTGGTCATATTGGCGGCGTTATCTGTAACGCAACCTATCATTTTGCTCTCTATTTTCCATTCAATTAAATGCTTATTTAATTCGTCTGCAATGTTTTGAAAGGTATGTTGACCGAAAAATCTAATAGAGGCAAGTAAATAAGATTTGAGAGAGACATCTTCATTGCTTATGAAGTGAGCTGTGATAGCATAATAACCTTCGTTGCTTGCGGAGGTCCATCCATCAGTGGTAATGCAAAAATAGAACCCTTTACTCACGTCAGCTTTAATCACTTCTAATGTGTCACTATACAATTGTATGCCAACATTCAGCATGCTGTTGGAAAGCGTTTTTCTGCTTGGTAATTCTTATTTGGAATTTAAAGTAAAGATCATGCCTATATATAATAATTCCGTGGTCCTATATCAAGTACACAAATCCTCAAAGTTTCAATTTTTCATCTTTAAAATTAAGCCCTAATTAGGGGGTGGACATAAGTGATGGACCACCCGGTACAGCCAGGACCATCAACACGACAAAAAAATGTTTGAAAAAAATTACCACATTTAATTATTATTTTTTACTACACAAAAATTATTTGATCAATAAATCTCATGTCTTTAGCTGGTTTAATAATTTATTTTGTATTGCAGTAAGTAATTCCCTGAACAACCTTTCATTAATTTTGACGTGTGTATACAACCGTGCGAGCGGCTAAATTTTGTCGAAAATAAAAAATACAAAAACGAAATTGTAGGCCTGAATACGCTCTACAAGTTTGATATTAGATATTTTTTCGATATCTTTCACGAGAAAAAAGAAAATAGTAAAAAACAAAATTCACTCCCCAAATTTATGGTTTTTTCGATCGATATCTCGATAACGATGAACGGTACGTAAAAAATGTAAAGGACCTTAATTGTTGATTGTAAGAAAAGCAACAAAAAAGTATTGCATGAAAATTTTCGTATCTGAACGGAGGACCGAGTTATGATGAAAAAACTGAATTTATCCCTTTTTTCAAGATGGCGGAAAATGCACAAGGTAATTTTAGTCGACAATTTGAAGTTAAGCTTTTCTAACCCCCCCCCCCACGTAATATCCAAAATTTGGCTTTCTCGGTTCATTTGCATTTCTAACCCGTTATTTCGGACGTAATGACTGGACTAAGTGGATTGTCCAAAATATTTGTTTAAAATTTTTTACATCCGAGTATTTTTACCATATTATTCAAATTCATCATTTTCGCCATTAACAACCAAACCGTTTATTTCTCGCAAAAGTGGAAGAGAAATTTTCTATAGAACTCTTGGGGGGCTACCCAGAACTCTTATCAGAATTTATTTAAGGCGAAATTTTCAAAAAATCGAAAAAAAAATTCGCGGATCTATTTGCGAAAATATACAGGAACTCTTGAATTCTAAGTTTTGTAGCTATTTATCACATTAGAACTTATTTTCTGCACAAAGTAGGGGTCGCGTGAAGTTAGCCCCCAAAACTGATTTTTGCGTTTAAAGGGCTTTGTTCCGCGGAACTATTTAAAATTTATATCGAGAACTCTAGAACTATTCTAATGCTACTCAGAACTCTATAACAGAAAAATATAATGATTTGATACAATTCGGGGGCTGAGGCTGCTCGCGGCGTTAGCCGCTCGCCCGCTCCCGTTCATTCACCTATTCATTCCGTATTCCGTCAAAGTCGTCACACCGCCGCGCTGGCGCCGTGTCCGAGTCTCAATCTCCATTCCCTAAGCAAAGCGACACCCCACCCGACTCAGTTGGAGCCGGCTCTGGTTATTTGGAAGATCTGATTCATCCAATTCAGTGTTGTGAGTTGACTCATTGATTCGACTCAGTAAGTCACTAGCCAACACTAATACGCTGGATCTTCTTGTACCAAATCTTCATTTTCTTCAAGTCCATCCTCACTAATTTCACTCAAATGGTTGGCAAAAATTCCAATCCTGCTTCAGTAAGTACCTTGTCTGTCATCCTTACTATCTAAATCAGTCTGAAATAAGGGATCACTCATGCACATGTTGCAAATATGTAATATAAGTTTTATCGAGTAGAATATTTTGAATTTCTTGAAATTGCATTGAACTTCAAAAATGACGTTTTCACTTGTTTATAACTCACAAACTTCTCAATTTAAACACCAACTGTAAAAGCCAATCTTATTTTCTCTTCTCAGACAATCTAAAAATGCAATAACATAAGAGCATTCCATTTAAAAAAACATAACTTTGATATGTCACTCTCATATGAGACATGCTGTATTGTCTAAAATAATTTTAAGTTGTATGCACTACGACCCTGTATAAGACCCAATTTTAAAATTTTTTAAATCTAGCACGATTTAGGCTACACAGACCGAGGCGTTCAACGCGCCCCACCCTGTATATTGTAAACTTTTGATTGACTAAACTGAAGTAAGTGATTTATATACCTTACTCTAAACATTCCACCAAAACTCAGCTATTTGTCTTTAGAAAAGCCCTTATAGAACAATGGATTTAGTGGCATGCCTTGTTGTGGACAAATTCGCAATATCCACTACACGATATGACGACAAAAATCGAACATACGAACATACACGAAGTTCATCTCGCGTTGTGGGTAAACGAATAGCATCCACAATGCAAACTGCAATTCAAGGCCAACTGTCAGTATTCTAACCTATCTTTAATAATTTGATGAAATTAGGAATTATTTGGGATTGCAGTCAATTAAATTAAAGAACACTCTTTTTTCTACGTCAAGCTTTCGAATTAATTTTAATTCTTCGTCAGGACTATAGAATTTGAGATTAAAATTTAAAGTTTGTAAAAATTGTTAACCATAGGACTGTTCTTGCATACATTTACAGCAATTAACGCCAACAAAGATAAAATTACATAAATACTAATGAAGTTCAATTTCCAATTCAGGCCGAAATGATAAAAAATTTTTATAAGTTTTTCTAGTCTAAATGATTGACATATAAATAATAAATTTATTATAATAATAATAATACATATAATAATACATATAATAATAAATTTATTATTTATATGTCAATCATTTGGACTAGAAAAACTTATAAAAATTTTTTATCATTTCGGCCTGAATTGGAAATTGAACTTCATTAGTACTTATGTAATTTTATCTTTGTTGGCGTTAATTGCTGTAAATGTATGCAAGAACAGTCCTATGGTTAACAATTTTTACAAACTTTAAATTTTAATCTCAAATTCTATAGTCCTGAAGAAGAATTAAAATTAATTCGAAAGCTTGACGTAGAAAAAAGAGTGTTCTTTAATTTAATTGACTGCAATCCCAAATAATTCCTAATTTCATTATACAGGGTGATTCAGACCACCCGTACACCCCTTTTTTCTTGAAAACGGCGCATGGGATTTTTTTGGTAGATAAGCCTCTTTACTAAATCGAGACCAAGGAATTGAATTATGATACTTACGAGCTGCGGAATTTCCGGGAAATCGGAAAATTTGCTACCAACTTTGAAATTTTAAATGTAACTCTAGATCAAATTGGCCATATTTGCGAAGGTCTTTGGAAAAGAAACAACTTTTGTAAAAAACATTTTTCCTATCAACTTTCCATTGCTGAGATATGACAAACTGAAATTTCATACAGTCTACAGGCATTTTATACAAATTTCCGAACGCACCCCAAAAATCAGTTCCACAGATAACAGGTAACAATTTTTTATGGATTTGTCATTTTTTACAGTTGCAACTTTAAATTGAACATGTATTAATAAGACTTGTTATTATTAGAGTTAAAATTTTAGAAGAACATCAGAATCACTTTAATATTTAATTAATAAACATAATCATAAGTTGCCTCAATAACTAAATTAACAATTAGGCAAGATGTGATATTTTATTCAAAGTGTCGTCCACCATTGTGAATACACATTTCTGCCCTTCGTATAACACTCTTTGTTGCTCTTGAAATTTCCTCTGGGGCAATTGAATTATACATGCATTTCGAATGCGTTGCTTCATGTCATTTCTGCTGATGGGACGCTCTTGATAAACTAAGTCCTTAATCCTACCCCATAAATAGAAATCCAGCGGTGTCAAATCTGGCGACCGCGGAGGCCAAGATATTTGACCGGATCTTCCTATCCATCTGTGAGGAAAAAACGTGTTAAGAGTATCCCTAACAAGCAAAGAATAATGAGCAGGGCAACCGTCTTGTTGTAACCACATTGTTACCCTTGTAGCCAACGGGATATCTTCGAGCAATTCTGGCAAGTGATTCCGTGAAAATTCATTGTACAGGTTGCCACTTAAATGTTCATCAAAAAAATAGGGACCAATGATTTGAGCACCAATAATACCGCACCAAGTGTTGAGGCTCCACACATGTTGGTGGTCAACTGTTCGTAACCAATGCGGATTCTCCTCTGACCAATAATGTGCATTGTGAATGTTCACATTGCCACTACTTTTGAAAGTTGCTTCATCTGTCCACAAGATTTTCTTATGGAAGTCATGATTCTGACGACGATACCAGTTGCAAAATACGAGACGTTTTCTAAAATCGTCATTTGTTAGTTCTTGATGAAGGTTTATGTGGTATGGATGCAGACCATTGTTGTGCAAAATTCTCCACACAGTCGACTGTGACACACCGGAATCTGCTGAAATTCTTCGAGTGGAATCATGAGGATTGACAATAACAGCAGCCACAATATCAGGTGCTACTTCATCCATAATTGGTCGCCTTATTACAGCATTTCTGTTGTGGTTTGGCTGAATTTTACCTGTTATGCGAATGCGAGTGGCCAAACGCTTAAAAACCAAACGAGAATGATGTGTGCGATTAGGATACCGCTGAGCATACAATCTCTGAGCTGCTGAATAATTCTGATGACATTCAACCAGTACCATCAACATTTCAAAAGCTTCTTCGTTTGTGTACGCCATATTCACGAAACTAATCTTTTTATTACTTAAATATTCGACTTTTAAATTCAAACTATGCATTTTAAAGACGCTACTGTCAAAAATGATACAACTGTAAAAAATGATGCAACTGTCAAAAGTGTCAAGCCATGAAAAATGGTTGTCTGTTATCTGTGGAACTGATTTTTGGGGTGCGTTCGGAAATTTGTATAAAATGCCTGTAGACTGTATGAAATTTCAGTTTGTCATATCTCAGCAATGGAAAGTTAATAGGAAAAAATGTTTTTTACAAAAGTTGTTTCTTTTCCAAAGACCTTCGCAAATATGGCCAATTTGATCTAGAGTTACATTTAAAATTTCAAAGTTGGTAGCAAATTTTCCGATTTCCCGGAAATTCCGCAGCTCGTAAGTATCATAATTCAATTCCTTGGTCTCGATTTAGTAAAGAGGCTTATCTACCAAAAAAATCCCATGCGCCGTTTTCGAGAAAAAAGGGGTGTACGGGTGGTCTGAATCACCCTGTATAACTAGACAGTCGAAATAAACTACTAATTTTTAATAATTTGTGTATTATTTATAATTCTTAACAGGAAAGAAAACAGTTCATTTTCAGTTATTTATTTACTAACAAATATATGTTTACATAATGGTAGATATGTATTATTTATTTTTTCACGTCAGGGATCCATGGCATTTTGAATTGCACTTAACTTTTCGTTGTTTACAGGAGCATTTATTGTCAGTGCAGAATCTTTTGCAGTTGCACCGAAGAAAACCTTGGCCTGATCCCTTTGCCGACATATTTGCGGCAGTTCTCAGAGGTATTTTCTTGCTAGTATTGGCAGGAGATTGTAAAATAAATTTTGAATCAGCTGGAAGGAGCTCATTTCTCGAAAACAATCGGTCTAACCACCCATTTTCGGTACTCAGTGTGTATAGCCCACCATCATTCACTTGAGTAACAACAGCCAGAACGTTCCTTGGAGTTAGGCGACCTCTATCTACGTCTGGAATTTTAACTAAAACATTAGTGCCTTCTGACACCGGATGAAAGCGTTTATTTGACTCTTGTAACATTTCCGTTGCTTGAATTTTCATCATTTTGTGTGATGCTTCCCGCTCATTTTATTTCTTTTGACTATTTGATGCTTTAAATTGATCTCGACTTCTTCCAATTTTTCTTCTCTTTGACGATCTTCACTGTCTCTGGTCTCCACTTCGATTTTTCGCGCTTCGCGCTTAACCGTATAGCCGAACTGTTCGCATAACCTGAACTTAAGATTTGACATATTTGATAACTGACGTGTTTAACAGCTGTCAGATTGGACATTTGACAGCTGTCAAAGTTTTTCGGTATTTGACATATTTGACAGCTGTCAGATTCTACATTTGACAGATTTAATTTCTCCATTCTAATGACGTTTCGCAAAAACAGAGTCGGGCTCCTTGCTCCAGCTGCTACTCTTGTCACAACGAAAACGTCAAGGAACTTTTTGAAGAGTTTGTTAAAGTTGTCAAACTGATAAACTAAATTAAATTCAAAATTAATAAAACGCTGAAGCAGGTAAATTTGTTTCAAAAGAAAGAAATGAATGAATGAATGCTCAAAAAATGCTGTGAACAATATTTTTTCTTGTTAAAAGATGTTTCTCCAAATTAAACAACAATACTATGCAATCAGATTTCTGGAAATATCTGGAGAAAACTTATAGAAAAAAAAAATGATTGAAAGTGCCTACCTATTTGTCAATAAATCTTCTATTTTCAATATTTTTACAAAAAAATAAGAAGTGAAGGGTCTAATCCTGTGTACCTAAGACTTGTAAAAAATAAATAGGTGCTTACACTTGTTTTTAAGTCTACTTATGAAAAAATTGCGTTTAGGTATGGATGGTTTTTTGGATTTTGAATTTCAAAATAAAATGACATCTCAAGTAATCGATACAACCCAAATTAGCTTAGTAACTATTTAAGTAACAACTATCAACATAACCTACCTAATCAGTCTTTTTACCAATCGTTTCCCTAGAATTTTGACTCGGTGGAATCCATCTAATTAAAAAATTAGACATAGGTACAGTGAGTTTCTTTTTAAATGCAACATAAGGGGGTTTACATGTGAAAACTTTACCTCGTGTTCATGGTTTTCCCGGAGTAAGTTTTTGATATTTTTTTCTCTGGATCATTGTACAGGGTGATTCATTATAATGTCGTCCCCCTTTAACTTTGTTATTTCATGTGTCTCAAAAAAACTAAAAGTAGGGTTATGTAAGTGCTAAAAAATACTTTTTTATACGTATAACAAAAATTTGAAAATAGATCAGTATACAGGGAAAACCAAAAATTTAATTTTTTTTTCAATGGAACGCCCTATATATGAATTTATTTTTCGATTCCTCGTAAAATTCTAAGCATAATTTATATAACATACCGTATACCTAAATTCAATAGTTTCTGAAATATTCGCATTTGAAACTATTTAAAAAACCGTATGCCGTATGTATAACTACCAAATTGAAAACCTCGATCATCTAAAAGATTTGATACGGATTAAAATTAATAATTTAAATTAAAATAACCCAGAATTCATAACAGATTCATTGGAGAAAATGCGAACAACCCTTATAAACCCTTATAAAATGTGTTGAAAAAAATGGAGGCCCAGTAGAGCATTTTATTGTTAGATTTTTTGATTTGCAACAGATGTTTTATAAAATATTTGATGATGTTTCAAATGCGAATATTTCAGAAGCCTTTGAATTTAGGTATACGGTATGTTATATAAGTTATGCTTAGAATTTTACGAGGAATCGAAAAATAAATTCATATATAGGGTGATCCATTGAAAAAAAAATTAAATTTTTGGTTTTCCCTGTATACTGATCTATTTTCAAATTTTTGTTATACGTATAAAAAAGTCTTTTTTAGCACCTACATAACCCTACTTTTAATTTTTTTGAGACACATGAAATAACAAAGTTAAAGGGGGGCGACATTATAATGAATCACCCTGTACACACTATTATTCTGCACGACCTTTTGTAGGTCTGGTACCAATGGAAGCAATACTTTTTTAAATGAAACGCAAAAAGTGAAACAATTTCCATCGATTTTCAAAACTAATTAGCTAATGTATTTGTTCACTGACGTCTTTCAATTCTCTGACATTTCAATAATACGTGATTGTTTAGATCAGTTTTCAATCTTGAACGACTGCCTTTTTTACAATTATTGCCAAAAATTAAAAGAAGACGACACTACTTCTTGTAGAAAGCAATTTATTAATAAGACAAGAAGTATAAAAATATAGAGAAAATGTTCAAACTATCGTTCAAAATGTAAAAATTTCAGAGATTTGATAGACCTATACCGAACAAACACACATCAGCTAACTAGTCTTGAAAATTACTAAAAATCGTTGCACTTTTTTGATTTTAATTAAAAAAGTATTATACCTACTTCCATTGATACCAAACCTTCAAATGTTTCACGTAAACTTTTCACATGTAAATCTCTATGTTACATTGAAAAAGAAACTCACTGTATAAGTTCCCTAAATAATATCTGTTTATCAATTTTTTTTTCTGTACTGGAATTTGTTGCTAGGCTTGCTGAAATTATTACGAGATAGTTTAAAATTTGCCATAAAATTTATAATCCATTCAATCATTCTAGTTTTTTTTTTCTAATGCAAAACAACTATAGCAAAACATCTTGTAATTTTTTAAGAATTAAAGTAGCTAATATCTCATTAATAAAACAGTAAAAAATGCATGTAATCAATCTATATGCATGTCAATTCACTAAAACTTCTTGATTAACTACGTGAATTCTAACGAAATATAAAAAAAAAAAACAGTAATAGAAGTGACAAAACAATATTTCTCTACTATCAACAACAAATTACACTACAGACACCCCTAATTTTTACAACTTTTGTCAAGTTCATGTACATATATCATTGGAATGTGAAGAAATACAGGTCTGACTACCTATTTTATACTTTTTAAGAATTTTACACAAATTTTAGGATAAGTTCGTTTGTTTCTGATATATCCTGAAATAAAATTAGATTCTAGAAATTATATAATCAACTTTTGCTTTTCTTATGGTTGCCATAAAAAATTTTGATGTCATTTGAAATAAAAAACAACTTGATTTTTTAATGATGCCAGTTACTGCATTTTACTTCAACCATGGTATATAAGTGTCATGAATAACCATAAGGCAAACAATAATTCAAGAAAGACGTTATATATACAGGGTGTCCCATAATATATGTGGGCAATCTCCCGGATTTGGGTAAATTTCGTAAAAATAAATGAAAAAATAGCTATAAAATTAATTTGTTGAAGCTGTTGAAGTTGAGGGTTAAAAATCAATTTTTTGCAATAATTTTTTTATTTCTTGACCGATTTTGATAATTTTTGGTTTTATTTTGTATTATTTTGAACTGTTTAGAATAGTGTTTCATAATCTTTGGTAGCACATACATAGACCTCGGGATGGCATAACCCCCTCATTCACTTGAAAGAAAACAATAAAAATAATAATTTTACAGTTTTTTAAGGTTAATTTTCTTTTTATTTGATATTTTTTACATAAAAAATGTATCTTTATTTATTTCGATAGAGCGAACCGTTATCGAGATAAACGTCCTTCTAATAGGTGATGCGTCGCAGGAATTTTATAAATTTCAAGTAAATTTTAACAACATGGCTAACCTTTGACAGTAAATTGAGTAGGAAACAAAACAATAATATCTTAATTAAATACCTACACGTCAAATAGTGTGAAAGATTTCATTTCATGCAGATCAATTCTAACTGATTTTAAAATGAGTTACACAAACGCTGAATACGCAGAAAATCAGTTAGAATTGAATCTTCATGAAATGAAATCTTTGACACTATTTGACGTGTAGGTATTTAATTAAGTTATTGTTTTGTTTCCTGCTCAATTTCATGTCAATGGTCAGCCATCTTGTTAAAATTTATTTGAAATTTAGAAAGCTCCTGCGACGCATCACCTATTAGAAGGACGTTTATCTCGATAACGGTTCGCTCATCGAAATAAATAAGGATACATTTTTTATGCAAAAAATACCAAATAAAAAGAAAATTATTTTTAAAAAACTGTAAAATTATTATTTTTATTGTTTTCTTTCAAGTGAATGAGGGGGTTATGCCATCCCGAGGTCTATGTATGTGCTACCAAAGATTATGAAACACTATTCTAAACACTCCAAAATAATACAAAATAACACCAAAAATTATCAAAATCGGTCAAGAAATAAAAAAGTTATGGCAAAAAATTGATTTTCAACCCTCAACTTCAACAGCTAATATCTTTGTAGGGGTGTCTCTGAGGAATTAATTTTATAGCTATTTTTTAATTTATTTTTACGAAATTTCCCCAAATCCGGGAGATTGCCCACATATTATGGGACACCCTGTATTTATGTTTTTATTATAAAAAGAGTTAATTTTTCAAATAAATAAAAAATAATTGAAATTGTATTAATTTTTAATTTAATAATAATAGGTATGTACATAATTGTAATAAGTTTGAAAAAACAAAATAAAAATTAGTTCATGTGGCTGAACACCTTCATTAGCCAGTAGGCGACATATGCCGACTGGCCCCTTCCACGGCCACGACCGCGGTACGCACCACGGTAATTATTATTACCATTTCCTAAAACAAATAAACAATAATAATTAATAATAGATAATTAACAAAAGTGGACTCCCTTTTATTACTGTTCTGTCAAAAAACGTCATTTTAAATAACAAAATTAACATAATATTATTATTTTCAAAGGAAAAAATTTATTGAAAGATTGATATAATTGTTGATATTTTTTTTTGTTTCATATTGTGTAAGATTCTCGAAGGGTTTCTGAATAATTACGAAATTGTATAAAGCTTGCTGCAATTGAATTTTAAACATGGTAGGTAATTTATTTAAATGATTAGCAAAATTATTTTTTAGAATTTTACCTCTTGCTGCTCCCCTAGCTGCTCCCCTCGCTGCTCCTCCCCTCTCTCCTCCCCTGGTCGCTGCTGCTCCCCTGGTCGCTGCTGCTCCCCTGGTAGCTGCTGCTCCCCTGGTCGCCGCTGCTCCCCTGGTCGCCGCTGCTCCCCTGGTCGCCGCTGCTCCCCTGTTCACCCCTCCCCTACTCGCTGCTCCGCTATTTCCTGCAGACTCCTCTCCATTTCTTGATTCCGGCAGTGTCTCCTCATACTCCCCTTCTTTTTCTCCTTCCTCCATCCTTATTACTTCTTCCACTGTGTCAGGGACAGTAACCTTGTCACTGTCCCCCACATTAACAGCCTAAAAAAGTATAAAAAATAAAACACCTACCATATATTACGAAGTTACTTCTTGTGGATATTTAGATACCTTTATATACCTTTTTGAATTTATCATACTACATAATACATACTAGGGACTAATATTCAATATTCGTACCAGTGAGATCTTGATCAGCTGTAGTTTCTTCCATATCAGTAACTAATGCTCTTTTTTTGTTGGTAGTCAACAATTCAATTTTTCGAAAATCTCTTCTGAGATTATAATATTTCTGGAATAGTTTACCATTGCCAGCTTTTCTCCATCGATCCATGTGATCCTTGTGTAAAAAATAAGAAAAATATATTTCCTAATAAAAATGAGAAAAAATATTAATGGAAGATGGTATTTCACTATGTTATAATTAACGAACCTTGACTTCAGTGGAAAAAATACCCACGATTGCTTCTGCTAACATTTGAAATCTTCCAACTGGTATTCTAAAAGTATAAAAAAACGATAAGTAATAATGGAACGATTTCCAAATCAAAACCCTACATGCCTTTCATCAAGATTTTGTTCCAATTCATTTTCAATGATTAGTGTAACCAACTTGTCTCTAATGTCTTCTTGAAATTTTTTATGGGTCTCATAATAGGATAAAATCATCTTGCCATTGGTTCTAGAATCTAGAAGTTCTTGCAGATTTGTTTCTGTTACGATTCAGTCTTACTTGCTCGGAATGTTTTGGGGTGATTTGGGAACTTTGGACCTGGACCAAGTTTGAATTAATGGAACTGGCCTCAATAGAATAGTTGGCCTCTACAAATTCGTACAAAATTCAGTTAGACAGGGTGATTTTTAATTAGTTGTAAATAATTTACACAAGTGTTCAGCATGACATTTGAAACAAAGAATGGTAAAGGTAAGCCTACATTTGTTTTTGTTTTTAATTTAAAGTAATACAGAGGTGTCAACAGGAGCATTAAAAATTTCAAATTTTTGAAGAAATTTCTTTCTGATTCCAAGTTTTGGAATTAATTCTTTGATATCTTTTTTTCACAAAGCACAGAATATTTCCATGTCAATTTCATTCTCTGACAAATTACAAAATATTTACAATACAATAATATTAAGTAGATGTACCTTTTTCCTGATAACTACATATTTAAATCAGTTCTGAGAATTTTCTTATATTAAATTATTATATTCAATTATCTACACGAAAAAACAATGTTACTTGAATTTTTTTTCGTTTTTTGACGTTTTCACAAGAAATATTGTATATTTTCTTTGTTTAGATTTCAGGATATATACCCTTAATTTATTCCCATAAAATTTACCGTCGATACCTAAAGTTTACCTATTTTCTTATTTTCATCTTGAGGAAATCACACATAGCAAGTTCGATAGAATAATAATAGGTCGAAATACTGGTAATCCTTCTAAACAGTCTTCCGAGTCTTCCCCTCACTAGCAGTTTTTCAACTCGCGTCACTCTGAAATCCTCCAAATTCCAGGTAAGGTTTTATTTTCCCTTAAAATGTCCCTAAAATGAAAAAAACCTACCCTGACTGATTTACCCTGAATAATAAAAAGAAATATGTATGAGGGTCTGGAGAGACAAGAAGAAAATAAGCGCTAAGTAGTTTATTCAGTGATATGATATTGCGTATTGCGTCGCAGAGTTCCCCGGTTGCTAGACGGCGGCTCAGTCCTTGTTTACAATATTTCTAACAGATCTATCGTTACAAAAGTACACTACATACCTACCTATCTAAACATGGTAAATAATTGCTTTCAAGAATAAGGAATTGATAGCTTACCTTGAAATATATCGAGTAATTCTTGAAATCTCCAATCGGTTAACAATTGTCAGCTCAACAAAGTAAATGTTTCTTGTAATTAACAACACCTTTATTATGTAAATAATTGAATAGTATTATAAATGTTGAAATTGAATAGTATTATAATCTGCCGCTGTGTAGCATTGCCCCTTCCTGGCCTCGCCGTCCGAGTCGGGGACTCCCCGTTCAACGTCTGGCTCCCTTGCTTTCACGGTCAGAGTCGCCACGCCGCTGTTCAGGACCGCACTGGTGAGAAAATATCTCGAACATAATGTAGATATCTCATTGACTTCTACCACCACAGATGTAGATGCGTCGTTAATATCCGCCATGACGTCCTTTTCTTTCACTTCAATCTCAATCGCAATCGCAAACGCATTCTTCCAGGCTACAACACCACAGGTATTGGTTGATTATTGAGGCGAGATACATTTATACAAAAGTAATAATGCTTACCTAATTGTATAATGATGTATACTAGTTCCTAAAATTAAATCACTGCCACCGACCGAACACAAACACGGTGGTGAAAGAAGAAAACTGGACCTGCTGCTGAACCACGGAAAAGTAACAGACCAAGCATCCAAGCCCACCTTGCAAAAATTTTCAAAGCCGATTAAAATATTACTTTCATAGTGAACTCTTGTTTTCCTTCTGACCGCTATATTGTTTTTTCATTTTAAAAAAATCAAGGAAGTCAATAATCTTTTATTATAAGGTAG
This sequence comes from Malachius bipustulatus, assembly GCA_910589415.1. Lineage (NCBI taxonomy): Eukaryota > Metazoa > Arthropoda > Insecta > Coleoptera > Melyridae > Malachius > Malachius bipustulatus. The sequence goes on from OU342633.1 coordinate 11,122,752, forward strand.
GTACCTGCGTTTTATTTATTATATTTATTATATTTTTTATTTATTATATTTATTATATTTTATCTTTTATTATAGGTAGGCTGCGATGGGGTTGAAGCCTTGCCGCTTCAGGTCGTCTATGATGGTCTCTCTGCTGGTGGACAGCGGGACTCCTCTCAGTACCACCTTCAGTACCTTCTCCTCCGGGAGCTGGTAGGTGTGGTAGGCCCTCTTGTTTTCATTCAGAAGCTTGATGATGCTCCTGGAGTCGCTGACTTGCTGCGGGTGGAGCCTGATGCCCTCTCGCGTCATGGATGCTTTGAGTATGTTGATTCCTCGTCTCCGGAGTTCCGTGGATAGTGCGGTCCAGCCCTCGGTGTCTCTGAGGACGATGGGAGGGATTTTTTTCCCTCTTTTCCCCATCTTTTCCGTTGTCGGTCTGCGAAGGGTTACCGGTAGTCTCAATGTAGTGGTGTTGGTGGGGTCGTCTCGGGAGAGTCGTCTCTGGGTGGTGGGGTAGGCTGGGGGGATGACTTCCTTCGGGAGCGTTTTCGCTCTACCTTCCGGTAGTCGTCTTCGAGGGATGTCGAGGAGTCCGAGCTGGGGAGCTGCCTTATCAGGCAATCTCCGACGGTAGACACCTCCATGGCGTCTTCGCCGGGGGCTGGTGAGGTGGCCTCGTCGGGGGCTCGCACCCGGTCCAGGAGTTTCTCGTATTTTTTACGTAGTTCTTCCCGGTCGGGTCTGTTGGCGGCGTAGCCGGTCTACCTCGGTGGGGGTCGGCCCGGCTCAACAGACTGTCGCTTGAGTGTTTTGGGCTGACATGTTTTCTTGAACTGTCGGCAAAAACTCCAAGTATGCAGAGAAATGATAAAATTTCACAAAACACTGTTTAAATGCCCGGCACACAACCCCCAGCAGTGCGAGCGAATGGTCGCAGACAACCACTTTTGGCAAGCGAGCAGGTTGTAACTCAGGAAACACTATACTAATGAAGTCGAAACTACCAATAGTGTAATGAAAAATAACTCCATCTACTCATATAGGCGGTAAAGCTACGCGCCACGATTGCGCACTGCCGAAAAACTTATGCCCGCTGTATAATTCGCATGGTCAAAACCAGTCAAATTAAAATATGACATGTACCTAATTACTGGTTTCATAATCAAAATTAAAGGATTAATTGACTTACCTATAAGGAAAATTAATCCTGATTTTCCGAGCTTGTCCGAAGATATAATTACATTGTAGTTTCCGTGAAACCTACTCGCCAGCAAGAACTTAGAGTAAAAAATAAAGGTGACTGTTATCTCTTATCATGATATCCTGCCGCTCTTGTATTCATTCCGTTGGAGTGCTAAAATAAAAAAATCACGTCCCGGGGAGGGTCCTGACGTGGGGATGGGTGAGTAATTATATCTTCGGACAAGCTCGGAAAATCAGGATTAATTTTCCTTATAGGTAAGTCAATTAATCCTTTAATTTTCCTTCGCCTGTCCTTGATATAATTACATTGTAGTTGTTTAGAGAATCTTTAGCGATTTTTTAAATACTCAAGGTTTTACTTATTAAAGATTACCTGGAATTATCATTATAACAACTTGATTAATGTGCAAGAACAAAAAATTGTTATATATACGTACTCTAAAGTATATTTTATAATGTTATAGGTATAATTAATATAATACAAATAGTACAGTGAATAAAAAATCAAAACTAATGCATCTATTCCAAAAATACATTCACGAATAATACTAATTATGAAGAGTATTATAAAAAGAAACCTCACCTAAGAGGACAATTGATTTAGTTCAGAGTTTAAGTACCTATGTACTTAACTCTTGAAAAATTTTGAGCCCTATCCGGTAGGTATACTTGTCATCATAACAATGGCATTAGCAAATGTTTCATTTGACTCTTGGAGTGGCATGTTATAGAATCTGAAGAAAATATTAGAGGACTCTGTCCACCCAGCTGTATTTTTGATCTGGTTTATACTGACGCCTGCTCTTAGGGCGGCAGAAGTTGACATGACGTACACTATGAGCTGAAAAGAGAGATGTATCTAGTCCACCCAATTTGAGAGATGTTTTAATCCACCGACTTATAGTCTGCGATGAAGCTCTGTGGTGTGGTTTTTTTATGAGTAATAAATAGGTATTGTTCTTTGTTGCGTAGTGGTGCTGTCTTTTTTAAATAGAACTCAATAGTAGACGCCACGCATAGTGACGGTTTATCTTTGTAAATTGGTAAAATTAACCTTGGCTGTATTTTTCCTGCTGCTGATGTTTTAATTCGATCGGGGATTTTTATTTCTACCTTGTCTAATGATTTGGAATTTTTGTCTGTTCTTATTAATCATAAGGTTTGAACTCTACTTGCAGATGTAAGGGCCATTAGAGTTACTACTTAACTTATATGTTAAATTTTCTAAGGATAGGGATGAAAGTGGACCATCTTCCCAAAAACTGGACGATTGAGTCGGGGTTCCAGATATGTGAGTATTTTGGATTTGGAGGACTTATATTTGACACTCCTTTTAGAAATCTATTTATTATCTTTTCATCGTTGGCGTCGATGGGATTGAATATTAATTCAAGGCAGATCTGTAGGAATTTAAAACGGAATAAGAACTGCCATTGTCAACATTTCGGTTAAGAATGTCAAATACCTATCCAGGTTGTAGAGACATGGGTCATGTTTTTTATTTGCGCAAAAGAACCAATACTTTTTTAAGCAGGCTGAATACTGTTTCAGAGTTTCTTCTGTTATGGATGCCATCAAAACTTCCGCTGCAGATTTTGGTATGGATCTTTTATTTACAAAAGACCTCCAGATAATCTCCCTACCACCAGGGAAATCTCTTTGTATAGTGGATGGCTCGTTCTGAAAGGGGACATAAGAAGTGTTCGGTCAGGTTTAAGAATAATGGGATCTTTTTCTAATAATTTTGTAAAAATTGGATACCATGGTTGTGAACGCCAGTAAGGCACAATCATAATTCCTCGGGATTTCTCCTCTATGATCTTTTCTAACACCCTCTTAATAATAGAGAAGGGGGGGGGGAAACGTAAAAGTAGTATTTCGACCAATTTAGCGTAAATGCATCGACCGACAAAAGGAGTCAGGATCCGGGAACCACGAAATATGTCTAGCGCGTTTCTTGTTAACTCTTGTCGCAAATAAATCTATTTCAGGTTCTCCAAATCTTTCTACTATATGACGGAATGCTAGGTCATTGATTTTGTATTCTGTATCGATAGTTAATAACCTTCATTCCTTGTCGGCCTCCACATTTTCAGAGGAAGGAATATAGGTGGCGAAAACCATGATTTCATTTTCTTAACATCATCGCCACAATTCCACGGTTGCTTTATTAAAATAAGAGTATTTTACGCTACCACCTCGATTTATACATGAGATAGCCGTTTTGTTGTCTATTCGGAGCAATATTCGAGCGTGTCGTTTATTTTTAAGCAGTGACTTTAAGGCATAAAAATCAGCTTAAATTTCTAGATAATTTATATGTCTCTGTTTTTCACGTTTGTCCAAAAACCATGACTCTTGGCTTCTTTACAGAAGGCACCCCAGCCCGTTGGTGAGGCATCCGAAAAAATCTCGACTGAGAATGCCTGAGACTTAATTTCCTGCCCTTTATCTATATTTGTGCGTAAATTATTTATTAGATCTTTAATTTTCAGGATTTTCTCAAGCGGAAGTGATAATATGCTCATATCTACCGTATTATATAAAAAAAAACCAAGTATTTTATCTGTTGTTGGGGTGTTAAGTTACTTTTTGTGCATTTACAATAAAACCTAACCTCTCAGGAGTCGTAGAGTGATTTCTGTACTTCTTCTACATTCGGATTTGGTATTACCTATTATGAGAATGTCGTCCAAACAAAATACAATGTTAGGCAAGTAAATTCGTAAAGAGCGTTCCTAAAGCGAAATCTAAGGTATTCCCGATACCCTTTTTCTCACTGAGACCAAAAATATGCCTCTTTCAGATCTATATTTGAGACATAGCAACCTGGACTCAAGAGTTTCAGGACTGTCCTATATCCAATTTGAAGTGGGGAGCCTTAATATAGTTGTTAAGTTTTTTTTTTTTTTTTAATTTAGAATGAACCTGTAATTTTTTTTTTGTCGTTTTTCTTCTTAATAAGGAAATAATGAGATAAAAATTGGTCCTTAATTGGGCGACATTCTTCAATAGCACCTATACCTTGTAACTCTTCAATGGATTTTTGATATTCACAAAGGTGATTTGAAGGAATTATTTTTACAGAGAGTTCAATAAATTGTCTAGGTTTTTCGGTCAAACGGAATTTGGACCCCTTTTACCCAGCTTAATACTACAGGGTCACGAGAAAAAACTCTTCCCACGCTCCTAGGAATTTGGAAAGTATACCTGCATAAGGGCTTACCATTGAGGATTGTATCCTCTGCGTGGGTAATTCGCAAATTTTCCCCGCATCTTCCTGTCTTAACTCATTGGTCGCTTCGGTTCCTTTATTCTTCCCTTGGGTCGATAACCCTGGTAGTTTAAAGACTGAATTGGTTGAGCTCTGGATGTACTTGGCAGGGTAGATGGTTGAATAAGGTACTATTTTATATTTTCTGTGCATTGATATTGCATGATGCACATTAGTAAACAGCTGACAAGCCTCAGCAAGAAGTATCTTTAGGTTGCTCGATTCCTCCTGGATTGGGAGAATTTGATCTAGCACTACCCCAATTGCTGCACAACCATGTTGTAGAGCTACCATGAATCTGTCATGTTCGTTAGCGTGTTTGTTGTTATTGCTCATCATTCAAATATAAATTCTTTGAATCTAACATAATAGTATAATTTATTACATTTTTTGGGTTTGTTTTAAGGAAATAACGCCCGTTATTCTCCTTAGTGCAATATGATATATTGCAATAATCTTATAGATCATGCTAATAATTAGGTGCACACCTAAAATAGGTATTCTAAAAAAAGTTTGTCGGCAATAACGCACGTTATGCCTTTTGTTAATAATATCTTACTTTGAGATTTTTATTCCCGGCTTCGAGCAAAGTCCTGGGGTTTCAACCAAAAAGTAAAGCAAAAAATAAAAATAAAATTAGTAAACAGGAGAAAAGTTTCAAAAGAATGACGCACGTCATTTCTTCTTTGAATTTTCTATTTTCTAGTATGTGTCATTGTCGATAAGGAAAAACACGCCCGTGTATATCCTCATTATTTTGAAGATGAGATCTGAGAAGCTATTATTTTTCTAGGACTTCCCGCCATTAAAGACCTGATTGCACCCTATGTTAGGTACATACCTGATATGTCAGAAGATGAGGAGCTGCTCATTTTTCTGTCTTGGTTGGTATGCTTCCTTTTGGGCATTTTCACTGTCACTTTCGCTTACACTAGTCACTAATATATGAGTCCGACGATGGCGAGCACGAAAAACGGAATGAATACAAGAGCGGCAGGATATCATGATAAGAGATAACAGTCACCTTTATTTTTTACTCTAAGTTCGTGCTGGCGAGTAGGTTTCACGGAAACTACAATGTAATTATATCAAGGACAAGCGAAGGAAAATTAATAAATACTTACCATATATTATTGTCATTACAGATGTTTTTTCAAAGCTGATTTTATCTCGACCTTTCCAGTTGAACAGCATTGCAACTTTATCATGGATCAGGAACTTCATTATTCTTCTTGTTAGGCTTTCAATTATTCCCGATCCACCTACATTAAACATGCTAAACAACAACTACCGGCGCTGGGCGAGAACTAACTGGCCTTCAATTGGAAGCATAATATAAATCAGCCAATCCAAGAATAGAGGAACTAAATAAGAGGAATAAAACCACAAAACACTTAATTTTATGCTTTAATCTTGCTAGGGTCATATCTACTTATGACATGGCGTCATCCACCTTCCACCTTACAAGTTAGCAAGTTACAAACACTTAGTTTTATGCTCTAATCTTGCTAGGGTCACATCTACTTATGGCTATGGCATGGCGTCATCCACCTTCCACCTTCGGAGTCACAGAACACAAAATAGCAAGTTACAAGTAACACTTATTACACTCCCGTCACTCGCCAGGCCAGCGCCAGTAGTCGGACTAGTCGGCAATTCGGCAGTACCTAGTAATAGTAGGAGTAGGGCAACTAGTACCAACCAAATGATCTTGTATCATTGCATTGCATTGCTGCAAGTGCAACTTTACAACACTAAAACGTAACACCTGACAGCGGCAGATATGTGAACCAAAATCAAAACTAACCCAAATAATAAGTGCATCCATAAAAAGTTTGAAAAATACAACGTCGATGACGTAATACATTATCAATCTTTGTTGTGAATAAAACATAAACAAGATCTATCAAGGAAGCGTCTAGCCACTGTTCCTTGATTACTGACTGTAAATTTCAACTGTAGTGTGTTAATGTTAAAACTTAAAACAACAAACTACTGTATAATGATACCAGTTACGACTACTAAGATACGCACACGCGTAGGTTGCCGTGACGTCAATGAGGACCATAAAATACTCTACCCGTTGCTTGAATAATTTTATTGTTGCGCTAGTTGAGCTATTTTAGATGAGTATTTTGCGATTTTTTTTTAAATATCCCCATTAATTTCCGGCAATATCCGGGAAAAAATTGAAAAAAAAACGAGAACTCTTTATTTTGCCATATCTTTTATTGAAAATTAATTATTAATATTCTGCAGGCCTACATAAGTTGTCTAAAGTTATCCATCTGACACTGCTGCCGACTAGATGGATGACTTGACAAAAATATATTTTTATGTGATACGTCTTTGCATACGTATTTTTTGCCATCTCATGTAGCAAAAATTCAATGTGGCTGCCATAAGAAAAACAAAAGTTGACTATCGACCCGTAAAATCTAGTGAGCCTAGGAAAAAATTAATAACATTAAACAAAAGAATATATATCTTGGAGAAAAAGTAAAATGACATTTAAATTTTTTTTTTTAATATCTAGCGACATAAGAATATTTTGACAAATCGGAAAGTCTATGTGAGGTGTTATTAAAATTGCCCAATTTTTATCCCATTTAACCAACTTCGTATCTTTTACCGATTCCGAGATCCCAATGATGGTGAGCATCGAATTGTTAACCAGCCTGTATAGCACCTTGGGACAAATTTCAAGGAGTATTGAAATAAAAATAAAGTAAATGAAATACTTTTATTCAAAGTATAAATGTAAAACATTATTTTTATATAAAAATATAAATTATAATTTTTCATCTATACCCCTCCTCCTCCGCTTACACACTTTTAAATTGATCACACATTTACAAGTTAAATTCTAATTAAAACCACATATTTAAACAATTAAATTAGCTACTAGAAACGAGTCTCCGAGACCGAGAGTCTTCCATCACGTGTCCGACCATCTTGGTTAGTTATTGATAAATTAATCATAACATTCAATTTTTTAAATCCTTCAATTTTTATCTAAAACTCCAGAAATCCAGTGTCTCTTTTCATTTGTCAGTTGTCAATTTTCATTTTTGATTGTTAAGTAACAGTTTGACTGTTCTTCATTTTCTTATTAATGGTCCAGTCATTTTGTGGTTTTGTTCTTCTTTTTTAGTTTTTTAAATTTTCTGGTCTTATTTCTTTTGCTGTCTATGATGTACCTATTAGATATTGTCTTCTATGTTGGAGTCTGTGTCTAGTCTGTTGTAGGAATTATCTTTTTCTAATTGTATTAGGTAACTGTATACTGCACTCAAGTTATTAGTGTCTGATTTTTTGTTGATTTTTTTGTGTTTGGTAATTTCATGATTGGTACAATCGTTTCTAAAGTCAATCTTTTTTTATAGTTTTTTTCTGTTCTTAAAATAGACACTTTTTCAAATTTTGGTCTGTGATTTAATTCATTGACATGTTGTGCCAATGCACATCTTTGTGGGTGCAATCTACAGTCACTCTTATGTGCTGTTAGCGTAGTCTGTAGGTTTCCTGATGTTTTCCTGTGTACACTCCACCGCACCCCCCGCAAGGGATTTTGTATATTACATTAGATTTTCTTAACAATGGGGTTGGATCTTTAGTTCTTGAAAAAACTACGTTACCTACCGTCTTGACTGTTCTCTTTGCTATCTTAATATGCAAGTCATCTGTTTTCAAGTTGTTAATTAATTTAGTGGTCAGGTCAGTGGCCAGACTTGTGGTAAAGTTGTGTACAAACCACAAAGTTGTGGTAAATTTTTAATTAATATAATAATAAATTTTGTCTCTCATAGTTATAAATTCTTCTGAAAATACTTCTTCCTATGCTGTAGCGGGATCTCTCTGGAGGCCATGTGCACGTTTTCTACTTCAAACTACTTTTCAACTGAAGTTAACTTTGGTATTTCTATCTCGAAATCCAGTCCTTGATTATACAGTTTTTCAAACACTTCCGTCTCTCTTAACTTGCACGTAGCCTATCGCGTTATCCCCATATTCTTTCATTAAGCAAAATGTTCAGAAACTATAACAGAGTACGAAACAAAATACATTCATATGCTTACCTAATACAGGTGAGAATATGAAAAATAAAATACATCCGGAAACATCTTTTCACAATTTTTCCAGTAATACAGTGTGTCCAGTGTAAGTGGCATTACATTGGGTATCTTGGAAACGGCAAGAGATACAGGGTCGGTTAAACTAGAGAAAAGTTGCACAATTTAATGCTTAATGAGAATCTGAATTTTTTCTTTGAATATTTCCAGTCGTTGCTGAAATATCCTGAAAAAACTGAAAAATCATAATTTCTTATTTTAGTCATATCTTTTTTATTATTGGGAAATAATGAATTATTTTTTGTAGGCTTACATAAGTCGTCAAAAGCTATCAATTTGGCATTACAAAAATTTTCAAAGCCGACTAGATCTCAGAGTTTTCATAGCCAAATTTTGTTTTTCTTATGGCCGCCATATTGGTTTTTTATGTCGTTCGGTATAAAATAAATCAAGGAAACCAAAAATTAATAACATTCAAAAAATTTTATTTATTTATTTATAGGCTTGGCTACTATTAAACGAGAAAAGAAAATTTATTTTAATTAGAAATGAACAGAAAATTGGTTTGGTAATAAAATAAAACTAAGATACCTAATTAATCAAAATAAACTGTAATTTTATTTTTAAAAGCTGAATATTATACAAAGCGAGTCTTCAAACTAAAACTTTATACCTACGGTATAAACGTAGGTATTTATAGATCGTGAAGGTTAAAATCCTTTACAAAATCTCGAACATTCGAAAAACCAGTTTCATTAGATTTCTCTTAAGTGTTACTTTCATTGGGCACGATATGTGGTTGACAATTTGGAGGTACATATAGCACTGGGGTTAGAGAGCAACTCATTTTCACCATAGTGAGAGAAATCATTTTCAGAATAAGAAGATATCTGGGAACTAGGACGTTGACTATAAAGAGAGGATGCAGATGAATACTGGCTTTCCACTTGAGGTCCAGGTGATGGTTGTTCCAATAACTTATTAGTCATTTTTCTTTCATGCAGTTCTAACTGCAACCTTTCCTTTTCTAATTCCATCTTTTGCACTCTTTCGGCCATTTCAAGTTCATGATTTCTTTCTTGTAACGACACTTTTCGTTCCTCAATGTTTACTTTTTTCTTCTAGCAACAGCCTTCGCTCCTTTAGCTGCAGCTGTTTTTCCCTGAGTTTAATTTCAGTCTCAATTTTTTCTGGGAGATATTCCAATGTATCATTTCTTAATGGGTGACTCCTGTTCTGTCGTTTTCTGGCTGGTCCCACACAAATCATAATATCAACTATATTATTTACATAATATAGGATGCGACACGAAAACATTAGGGCCTTTATAAATGGCAAAATCATGGAACTAGAAGTCTGAAAAACTGTACATTTATGATTTCAACTTCGCCTGTAACTGGAAGTGGTATAGGGTTGTAAATATTTTAGTTGAGTTTGTTGAAACTGAAATCATGCATGTACAAATTTTGAGACTTCTAGTAGTTAATATCATTTTTTAAATAATAAATGCCTCAATGTTCTCGTGCTTGCACCCTGTACATCTAGTTGATATAAGGAGTACATGCAACGTATTTCAAATAGTAATGTTCTTACGTAAAACAGTTGTATTTGCATTTCCGACATTGCATTTTGCAGTTTGTATTTTCGCCGTCACATCCTTGTTTTCACTGCCACTAGTATTTTGACTACACTCTAATTGCGCTAAAACAATATTAAACTAGTGGTTAAACTTCAACTTTACATACAAATGTTTTTTATTAACGCCTTTAAGCACAGTACAGTAAAAAATCAATTCAAGTACTTACTTACCATAATTATGTTCTTGATTAGATTCTTTCATACAACTTCCTCGTTCACAAAGACAATTTCACTATTGTCAACACGTCCATTGTCCATAGTTTTTTGAACTTCACTGGTCCAAATGCATCAATTCCCTTTGTAAATTCCCTGTATTCTAATAAATTTTCTTTATTTTCGCTTTTCAATATTTGCATGTTCAATGCAGCATATTTCTCTCTTGCTTGTTTGCCTAACTCGCTGATTCTTTTATCTTGAGAAATAACTACACGTTTTTTCTTCACTGGACTTCCGAATTCAGCGCAAATGCTACTTATTTCTTGCAATAGTACATCCCGTTCTCAATAAGGTTCTTCCACCGCTGATCTATGAAACAAATCACAAGTTAATAAGTGAAACTAAAAATACAAATGCAACAATATTATATTCAAGTATCTATAGGTAAATACCTATATATGTACTTACTTTTTTACTGTTCCACAATCTTTTTTCAAAAATAGCTCTAGCAATAATTGCAGATGTTGTTTGCAGGTCTTAATCTGAAAATTTTTACCACTTGTTCTCTCTACGTTCATCTGCACCAGCTCCCATTTCTCAGGATGTACGATTGGATTTTGAGCTACAACTTCCCGTAACATAATTACGTCGTCCTCATATGTAAATCTTAATCTTCGATTTTTCCACTTCTCCATGAGAAAGTTAATTTTCAACTAGCAGTAAGTAACTTTTGTAACTACTACAACTCTATTCAATTTTAAATTCACTTCAAATAAAATCTCAAAGAAGGTTAGGACGTTCTACGAATATTAACGATCGTCAACGAATATAGCACGAGCACGAAATAAGGTACAGATAATGCTCTCCCTAAACGCTGTGCTAATAACGTTTGGCACTAACCTTATTATGGTTTCCCTTATCGTAAAGTACATATACGCATGCTCTGATGTCAAAATAACGTCAAATTTAATACTGCCAGACGTTATTTGTGTCTGCAATATCTTTCTACTATGTACATTAAAATCACCCAAGATGGATATCTCGGCTTTAGGGTAGTTTATCTGTATGAAGTCAACAGTTTTTGTCAAGGACAAAAAAGTATCCTATACTGTGTATCGCTGGGTGGTCGGTATAAACAACAGATAAATCTCGTTGTTTGTCGGTCTGTTATCCTAAGCCACATGACGTCGAAGTCATGGGGCTCAAAGACTTCCTCACGTTGGCAAGAGATGTCACCTCTGACAAAAATGCCCATTTCGAAGTTACGTCTAAATCGGGAATGAAAGTCATATCCTGGATAAAGATAATTAACTGTGCTTGACGACACTTGGACTTTTCTTTCGCACAGTGCTAGAATGTGAGGTTTATTTGTCTGCAGATGTTGATGTACTGCATTGATATTCGTATTTAAACCTCTAATATTACAAAAGTCGACTGAAAATTTCCCCATTCAGGAAATGTTACTATTCTTTCTCCTGCATGAATGTGCCCCGGGATTAGCCCCGCCCGGAGATCCGAATGGGGGGTCGTTTTAACTCCGGAAAATTTTAATCCTGGGAACGCCATACATGCATATTATTGTTTCTTACCCCAAGGGCCGGAATCTCTGGCACAGCAACGAAACGTCAGCTCTTTAAAGCAACTTCACGCCGCCTAAGCCAGAAAGATGGTATCGCACCGGGCGAGGCTGTGTGGGTTCTATATCCTTTACCATCTGGTTTGTTAGTTTTGGTCAGCCCCGGGGTATCTAATTCCCCCGGTGTCATGTATATAGGGTGGGGCGCGTTGAACGCCTCGATCTGTGTAGCCTAAATAAATAAGCAAGTGAAAATCATTTTTGAAGTTCAAGACCTTGTACCACGAAAACGGGTGAAGATAGAGAAAAATGGCTTACATGTCTCTATTGTAACTTTTCATGTACTTTCCCCAAAAAGTCTATGCCACCATTTTCTGGATCGTCGGTTCACAGCATAGTACGATCGCAGCTGATCTGCTAGGTCGACTCCTCCCATGAATTTATTATAATCTTGTATTACAACTGGACATTTCACGTCTTTGTTTATTCCTGTTTTGTCCCGTCTTTTCACAGTAGCTGTTTCGTTCCCATGATAATTGGAAGCAATATAGTTTGTTATCCAAGCACTATATAGAAAGCTGCGTAAAGAACGACAAGGAGGAATGTGAGTGGTCGTTCTCCACAATCTTCACACATCAGCGGTCGTCCTATGGATGGGATTGCTCCGCTAATGCTGGAACCAGCATTTAATGCGCCATCAATGATACCTCTTCTTGAAGGTACCCTTCGGGCACGATGCCCTGCTCGCTCGAAACAGAGTCGCTCCGCTCAAGTCTGACACGGTTGGTACTGCCTCTAGGGTCTCCGATAGTTTCGTGAGACGGAAACAGGTATACACTAGTAGGGCCGCCAACAGCATCACTAACGCGAGCACTATCACAACTGCTGATGAGTCCGCTGTCACAGTTATCACGGGGTTTACCGTCGTCGTCACTGTTGTTGTGGACGGTGGGGACATCATGCACTTGTAGGTGGCATTCCAACATAGGTTGACCATGTCGTTGCAGGACAGACCGATCATCGATCTGCACAATTCCATTGTCTTGGGTGTTACACACTCAGAAAGAATCTCTTCGATCAGACAATTATCCGTCGGTTTTGGACCAACTAGTTTTGGGCAAGGTATTTTAGGCCCACAAACACATATAAGGTCAGAGCAGGTAGTTCCCACGCTGTTAAACTCGCTGATTGACGGCTTCGTCCTTTTCAAACAGGTATTGGTGTGCCTTTCAACCAAATGATCGCGCACTGACTGTTCTGGAAGCTTGCCAAGTCCGAGTCTCGCAGTGAGTCCTCTCTGGATCTTATATGATTTGTAGATAGATGTTGGTGACAAATCTCTTGAATGTAGCTTTATCGTTGTTAAAACAGGTATGATCACAAGATATTCGACTGGTATTATCCATCTTGTTATCCATCCACTTAAAAAACCCGAATCTCGTGTTTGAAAATCGACAATCAAAGTCTCCCCTCCCAAAGGAAACTAAGATGTAAAATTTACGAACCCGAACAACCTGTGTGGGGCTTTTTGTTCGTGAGAGTGAGCGAGGTTGACGTACAGAAGCAATCGGGAAGCGAACAGGAACGGATCTAGGGTATATTCGGAAAGAAAGCTTTACGTGAACTCAAGCAAGGGGTCTCTAACTCGCGGGAAAATCTAAATCACAGTCTTTATCAATTAGCGGGACTCTATTCTAGTTCGAACGGTTCAGTGATCTACGGCTTGCAGCTAACGGGAACGTCGTCGGTTTGAAAATACCCTGTTTCGAAACACATGGGCTTATAACCATTATCCAAAAAAAATAAAAAGTTCGCGAGCTCTTTTCTTAGTCTTACGTGAAGAATTACACGGTTTATTTTTTGAAACACCAAAATCTAGCAACGTTTTCAATTTCTCTTTGCTATTATCGCCACTGCTTATTTTATGAATTCCTTGTAAATGTTTCAATAAGTTGCTTGTACTAGCACCATCATATTATGTAAATTTATTATCACAAATTTACCCTGGCCTTCACATTTTTATCACCCTCAACAACGGTAAAATAATCCCAAGCCAAGGATAATTTTTTCGGAGGCATCTTATCAAACTTTCGCCGACTAGGTATAATAGCCCGCGCCGACTGGCGAGTGCTGGTAAGTGGCGACAACAAGTGTGAGAGGAGGGGGTGTGCCGTGCATTTTTTCTTCGGCACTTAATCATTAATGGGGCTATTTAGCATTGCTTTACAAAATTAAGAATGTGAGAATATGAAATTTTGATTTAAGATTTTGAAAAACAGATCCAAGGTATCGATTTTCACAAAATTCATGAAAGTCCCATAATGTCGAAATTAAACAATTTTTTACTGAGATCATCTTATGATTTTCTGGTCAGTCATGAGTTGGCCTGTCAGTCCTTCAATGGATGACGTTGAGTTTTGGGACACCTATATAAGGAAATTATTAAATTGTAATAAAAGTGACAAAAGGAAAGCATTTTGTTAATGAAAAACTAAAGGGTTCCAATTCTCAAAACAATAAAAAATAAAATTATTTATTATTATTAACTAATTACTACACTTTCAGATCTTCGTCATGATCATCATTGCTATCAGTACATATGGGAATCTTCTCCCAAAATTTGAGACGGTTTTCAGGAATAATTGACCTCAGTTTTACGACCAGAGAACTTTTTCTCGCTTCGGATATTCCTCTGCAATTCTGTCTAGAACATGGTTTTGGCACCCCATCCTTGAAGTATTTTGGCTGTCAAAAAATATAGTTTGACGAATTTATCTTCAAGAAAGTTGTTTTTATACCACATTACCTTTTCTCCTTCCTTGATGAAAAGCAAATTAATGTGACATATCTTGCAAATATGGCTTAGGATTAATCCTTTGCATTTTGCACTTGGAAGTAAAATCTTTCCACTGAAGAAATCATCAAAAAAACGTGAGATAGGACAATTTTCACTTAGCACCTAGTAACATAAGACACTTTAATGTAGCAAAGGTGCTCATTGAACAATCTTGTACATAGTCATGAGAATTGACAAAGCCAGTTAGTATTATTTACTTTTGCAAATGTCAGATAGGATTATCCAAGTAAGAAAAAATGTATTCATTTTGTAGATAGGATGATATATTTCGATGAACCCACTTTTTTACCCACTTTAAAAGCAGTTAGGATATTATAGCTTAGTCAACCAGGTAAAGACATAGCACCGAGTTTCAATAATATTCATTTAGGTTAAAAATTTAAAAAATGTAGATACCTAGGACGATTTAAGTAAGGACGGCAGTATAGTCATATGACTGCACAACGAACATTTCAAAATCGTCATCGTCATCTTCAAACGTCAACTGAAAAATTTTAATTTGTTTTCAAATTGACAATTTTCTATCAAATGTACAATTTCGAAAAATCAGCAATTTATATTTAATATAATAGTTAGGGTCCCCTGGAAGGTGGCAAAGGCAAACTTTAATTAAACTGGTTCAATCATAATTATCTCGTCCGGGTCGGAGTTCACACACGAATAAATTCTGGGCTTCAGAAAAGATTATTTATTCTGGGACGCTAGTAGTAGGCATATTGTGGAATTCAATCTGACAACGACGGATTACTTTGTAGCAGCTACACAAACACATGAATAAACAGAAATACAAAATCAGAACCGTCCAGCCGGGTACAGCCGATGGCCTGTGAAATAAACATAAGGTCCTTAAATAAACAATTCCACCGAGTACAGAGTGGGCGGCAGGTATCTAAAACCAACGTCACCGCACCAACGGATTACTTAAACCCCCGATATGGAGTCCACAAAGAAATAAGACACTATTTAACAGAGGTAGTTAGTCGAATAATAACAGTTCTTTTAAAAACAAAACCTGGGTACACCGGAGTTCTGCCCTGGTAATCTGGATCCCTGGTAATCTACTATTAGTAATTATGGGCAAACTGACCTTGACCCGGGTACTGATGTCATTCGGACGGGGTTGAGCGTGCGGCGTTATCTGCGTAGGACACACACACACATACCACACGTAAGATCGGATGAATAATTATTAAAACTGTTACTGAATAAATACTAAGGTTAATCTGATAACAAATCAGAAAAATACTTCTTGAGCAAATTGGGAAAAGTGTAAAAAATACAAAAAGAAAACTTAAATGTTAGATTAGATTAGATTATCTTTATTTGACCACGTATACTACATAAAATTATGTTTGTAGCAAGTCAAGGCGTACTACATGTGCACAAATATTAGTACAATGTACCTAATCACACGTATACAATCTAATAAAATCTAGTGTACATCGAGAAAATAAAACATATTATAGAATAATAAAACACAGAAAACTAGCCATAATAGTGTATAAACAACAATAAAAACAAGTCAAGGTTTCAGGTCATAAGCACATCAGTGAGCGCCGTCCCAACAGACCACCTCGTCCAAATATTCATTAACTGAGTAAAAGCAGTGGCTTAGGAGATAGGATCTGAGCGTACTTTTAAACCTGTTGGCGTCAAGAAGCCTTACACATCTAGGCAGTGCATTATAGGGTCCATAATTTAGACTATTCTTCCGCGATCTTGTCAATCTTGAAGCGATCTGTCGAATATCGTCCGCGCCACGTGTGAAGTAGTTATGGACGTCTGACTGCTTTATTAATTGGTCAGATTTTTCATGAATCTTGAGAACATTAAGTATATACAACCCGTGTCGGGGTTACTAGTCCCCCATCGGGAGCCTCCCCGGGTGGCGGATAGGGGAAGGTCGTCCATATAGATGACACCGGGGAAATTAAATACCCCCGGGGCTGACCAAAACTAGCAAACCAGATGGTAGAGGACATAGAACCCACACAGCCTCGCCCGGTGCGATACCATCTTTCTGGCTTAGGCGGCGTGAAGTTGCTTTAAAGAGCTGACGTTTCGTTGCTGTGCCAGAGATTCCGGTCCTTGGGGTAAGAAACAATTAATATGCATGGATGGCGTTCCCGGGGTTAAAATTTTCCGGAGTTAAAACGACCCCCCATTCGGATCTCCGGGCGGGGACTAATCCAGGGGCAC
The DNA here is from genome assembly GCA_910589415.1 of Malachius bipustulatus. Taxonomy (NCBI): domain Eukaryota; kingdom Metazoa; phylum Arthropoda; class Insecta; order Coleoptera; family Melyridae; genus Malachius; species Malachius bipustulatus. Next base: position 11,139,710 of record OU342633.1, read on the forward strand.
ATTCATGCAAGAGAAAGAATAATAACACCTCCAGAATGGAAAAATTTATAGTCGACTTTTGTAATATTAGAGGTTCAATCACGAATATCAATTCAGTACACCAACATCTTCAGACAAATAAACCTCACATTCTAGCACTGTGCGAAACAAAAGTCCAAGCGTCGTCAAGCACAGTTAATTATCTTTATCCAGGATATGACTTTCATTCCCGATTTAGACGTAACTTCGGAATTGGCATTTTTGTCAGAAGTGACCTCTCCTGCCAACGTGAGGAAGACTTTGAGCCCAATGACTTTGACGTCATGTGGCTTAGGATAACAGACCGACAAACAACGAGATTTATCTGTTGTTTATACCGACCACCCAGCGATAGACAGTATAGGACACTTTTTTTGTCCCTCACAAAAACTGTTGAATTCATACAGATAAACTACCCCAAAGCTGAGATATCCATCTTGGGTGATTTTAATGTACATAACATCAACTGGTTGAAATACTCAAACTTCACTGATGAAGAAGGCCGTGAAGCGGAATCGTTTGCGATCAGCTGTGGTTGTACCCAGCTCGTTGATGAACCAACACGCATTCCCGATCGCGAGGGAGAATTCGCTAGCCTGTTGGATCTGTTTTTGACCACGAACCCTCAAATGTATACGATCACGGTGAAAGCCCCACTAGGTTCCTCAGACCATAAACTAGTCTCAACATCTTGTGTCCTGCCAATTACTAGTGTTAAAGAAGCAAGTAAACCTCGTGTAGTCTGGCACTATAGATCTGCTAAATGGGAAGAACTCAGGGAATATTATCGAGATTTTCCATGGAGGAGTGTTTGTTTCGGCTCTGATGATCCATCTGTTTGTGCTAGGGAAGTTGCTCAAGTCATCCTAACTGTTATGTATTAACTTGATATGAGTGACGGTTGGATTTGTCTAAAAAAAACTCCAAGTAATTATAATATAATATAATATATATAATAATAATAATATATTCTATTTGATATTTATAATTTGAAAGAATGACTGCCCATCTCCTTAATCTGTTTGCCGAAAATTGAGGCAAGCATTTATTTGGATTGAAAATAGTCAACAGAGGCTTATGATCTGTTACTAAAATAAACTTTTTCATAAATAAATACTGGTTAAACTTTGTTACCCCATAAATAATAGCGGCGGCTTCCTTCTCTATTTGACTGTAATTTTTTTCACTAGCCGTAAGAGTCCTAGAAGCGAATGCTATTGGTTTTTCAACCCCGTCAGTTAAAATGTGACTCAAAACTGCCCCCAGTCCAAATGAACTAGCATCCACTGTTAATTTAATAGGTAACTCTGGATTAAAATGGGCTAATATGTTATCAGTAGATAAAAGTTCCTTTATTTTATTAAAAGCCATCTCACAATTATTATCCCATTTCCAGCTACTACCCTTTTTTAGAAGGTTATACAATGGATGTAATATTAAGGACAAATTTTTTATGAATTTACCATAAAAATTAATCATACCTAACCATGATTTTAACTGTGTAACATTTTCGGGTCTAGGCGCTAATTTAATTGCTGCTACTTTATCTGGGCTAGTATGAAGACCATTTTTATCTATGATGTACCCTAAATACTCAATTTTATCTTGGAAAAATTTACATTTTTGTAAACTTAATTTAAAACCTGACTCATATAAAATTTTAAAAACCTGTCTTAATCGATCTACATGCTCGGATTTGCTCCTACCTGTAATTAAGATGTCATCTAAAAATGTAACTACTCCCTCCATACCACACAAAAGAGAGTCCATAATTTTTTGAAACTTAGCAGGTGCTGAGGCAACTCCGAATGGTAAACGATTATAACTAAATAACCCTTTATGAGTTGAAATAGTAAGTAATTTTTTTGAATTTTCGTCGACGCATACTTGCTGGTACGCTTGCGAAAGATCAAGCTTACTGAAGTGGGTCCCTCCTCGCAGACTACAGAACAGGTCTTCTATTCTCGGCAATGGGTATTGGTCCACTTCAATGTGAGGATTGATTGTAACTCGAAAATCTCCACATATCCGTAAGCACCCATTTTTCTTGAAAACCGGCACCACTGGTGAAGCCCATTCGCTATAGTCTACTGGTGATAGTATACCTGTGGAAACAAGCCTGTTTAGTTCTTGTTCAACGGAATTTCTAATAGCATATGGTATTGGTCTAGCTTTACAAAATTTTGGGACTACGTCAACTTTTTTTAATTTAATTACAGCTAAACCCTTATTGAACTTTCCAATTTCCTCCGAAAATATACCTTTGTAATCATTTAATAAAATCGACAATTTAGGATCTATTTGCTGTGAAACAAAATTTATTTCAGATAAACTTACTTGAAAATTATTCAAAAAATCCCTACCCAAAATAGGTGGGCCACCATTTTTTATTACATATAATAATAGATCTACCTTTTTATTCATGAAAACTACAGCAACTTTTATTCGGCCTAACGGTATAATTTTAGAGCCGTCATAAAATGATAAATTCTCCTTACATTCATTTAATTTATAATGAGATAATTTTTCATAACATATTTTATCAGACACTGCTGAAATACTGCTTCCACTATCAATTAAAAATTTTATTGGAATTTCATTTTCGATTTCCACTGTAACAAAAAATGGATTCTTATTATCATTTATTTTAAAATTATCGATTGCAAATAAATTCACGTCGTCGTTAATATTTTCTAAAGGATTAAATTCTGAAACAATAAAATTATTATTTTGTCTATTAATTCCTTTTCTTTTTGAATTTTTTGAGCAAACGGTTGCTAAATGCCCTTTTTTATTACAAATGTGGCAAATACAATTTTTATAGAAACACTTATCTTTTGTATGGTTTCTCCTATTGCACACGGTGCAGGTATCTCCTTTTTGATTGAATCTGCCTGATGCAATACCATCAACTCTCTGACTGCTGCTTCCAACTGGAGCTGAAGTCTTGGTCGCCTCTCTCCCATGTCCTTTTATGTAATGCTTCTTCATATGCAGAACTTCATTTTTTACATGGACCGTCGAAGAATTGTTCAGCGCTGCTGCCTTGCGATTTGCTACATCAATCACGCCTTGAAAATTGACCTCCTTCTTTTCTTCCAACAGTCTGTCGAACACTGGACCTCTGGTATAACCACATATGAACATGTCCCTCATTACGGTCTCCAGTTCAGCACCAAATTCACAGTGAACTGACAAACTTCTTAACCGAGCTGCCCAATCATTTGCTGTTTCGGTTTCGTACTTACGAGCGTTGTAAAATTTTATTCTTTCAGCCAGAGCTGACCTTTAAGGCGCAAAGTGCGAGTCAAAAATTTCAATGAGTTGTTGATAAGTTTTGCTATCTGGTGTCGCTGGACTACAATGATTAAAAATTAATCTGTATGCACCTTCATCCATCATATTGAGGAAAATTGCTTTCTTCTTTTCATTTGTGATGTCATTTGCCGTAAAATAATTTGTCAACTGAGCTTTATAAATAGACCAATCGGTTGAATTTAAGCAAAATTCTCTTAAACATCCAACACTCATTTTTACCGTCTTCGGTTTTTCGTTATCACTTCCTGTCATTTAATAATAATTTACACTTTAATAATTTATATTTTACACTGATTTCTTTATTTATTATATTAGCAAATTTAGTAATTTAATTTCGCGGTTCGATCAAATTTCTCGTCGCCAATTGTTATGTATTAACTTGATATGAGTGACGGTTGGATTTGTCTAAAAAAAACTCCAAGTAATTATAATATAATATAATTAAGTTTCTTTATTGCCAACACACAGCAGTCAGAATTAGGAGCGATATCTACATCTTATCGCAGAGACTGCTATACAGAGAGAACTAAATATTAATAACATTAAATTATTATAAATACACTACACTAACAGGCATGGAAGCCTACATTCCCTTTTCAAAAAAACAGCCCTCAAACAGCAAACCTTGGTTCAACAAAAGATGCAAGGAAGCTGTCGCCTCCAAACAACGGGCTTTTCGCCAATGGCGAGAGAGCCCCGACGGCATAAACCACCACAATTTCATCCTTGCTCGAAACAGATGCAAAGAAATAATAGATCAAACCAAGGAAACTCACAACCAAAGAATTAGGAACAAACTTCTTTCCTGCCCTAACGGTTCGAAATCTTTTTGGTCTGTAACTAAGGCAGTCAGCCAGAACTTCACCAGATCCACGATTCCACCACTTACACGGACAGATGGGACTATCGCATGCACGGCTACTGAGAAGGCGAACTTGTTGGCGGGAGTCTTTTCTTCATACTCTTCCGTCGACTTTCATGGAAGAACTCCACCAATAGTCCCTTCCGTGGAGCCCAAAATGTCAGACATTGTTTTCCGACAGCGTGTCGTAAAGAGTATTATGTTCGCCTTGGACCCAAACAAAGCTTCTGGGCCCGATGACGTACCTGTTATCGTACTAAAAAAATGAGCCACTGAGCTGTCATCTGTTTTCTGCCGACTTTTCAACTTGTCGTATAAAAAGGGAATATTTCCTTCTTGCTGGAAATGTGCACGGATCCAACCTATTCCCAAGAAAGGCAAAAAGACTATACCAAGTAACTATCGACCAGTGGCACTGCTTTCAGTAATATCCAAGATTATGGAGAAAGCTATTAACCAACATCTTTTAAAATACTTGGAAGGAGCTAATGTAATCAGCGACCGCCAATACGGATTCCGCAAACAGAGGTCAACTGGTGACCTCCTCACTTACGTCACCGAGCGGTGGAACAGCGCAATCGAGCACCATGGGGAGTCTCGAGGGGTTGCGCTTGATATTTCTAGAGCTTTCGACCGTGTTTGGCATGATGGACTATTGGCAAAACTGCAGGCCTATGGCATGCCCGAGAAATTCTGCTTGTGGCTTGCGAGTTATCTCGAAGGTCGTTCATTGCAGGTGGCAGTCGATGGAGTTCTTTCTGAGACCTTTTAAATCAATGCCGGTGTGCCTCAGGGATCCATCTTATCTCCGACTCTCTTTCTAATATTTATAAATGACTTGCTGGAAACAACAAGAAATCCAATATACAGTTTTGCCGACGACAGTACCCTCATATCTTCTTATACGTTAGATGCGCGAACATCTGCCACCGACGCACAGACTCGCAGGGAGCAAGAAGTTGCCATACTTAACAATGACTTGCAAGACATTCTAACTTGGGGCGATAGAAACCAAGTCCAATTTAATGCTGGAAAAACCCAAGCAGCCATCTTCTCCAAAAAGACCAACGTTTTGGAGCCAGATATGATGATGGCGGGACACTCTCTTACCCCAGCGTCATCTTTTCGTTTACTTGGTGTGAGCTTTGGAGCGAACATGTCTTGGCATGATCATGTTGCAGGTCTGGCGAAGAGTGCTTCTCAAAAACTTGGAACACTCTTCCGCACGAAGAAATTTTATACACCACAACAGCTTCTCCTCTTATACAAGGCTCAAATACGACCATCCTTCAAGTACTGCTCACATATTTGGAGCTCAGCTCCCAAACATACGCTGAGACTACTCGACTCTATTCAGAAAAAGAGGCATCCGCTTGATTGGGGACCCAGATTTGACAAAGAATTTAGACACTCTCGAACATCGAAGAAGAGTAGCTGACCTGAGTCTGTTCTACAGATATTTTAATGGAAAGTGTTCCAAAGACGTGGCTCGCTTGATCCCACCAAGATCAAGACCGGGCAGAAATACACGCCTAGCCGCAGACGCTCATCCGTATCAGGTTCAGCTCGTTACACCTCGTACCACCCTATTTCAGACTTCTTTTATGTATAGAACCGCATCACTTTGGAATAGCATTCCAAAGGGCGTGTTTCCCGAAGCATACAACCTACAGAGATTCAAGGCCAACGTGAATCGATATCTCCGCTCATGCACCGCTCCCAGAGCGTCATAGGGATTTCCCTGCAGTGCATGTGCATTTTCAATAAAATAAAAAAAAATACAGGGATGGTAACGGAAGTATCAGCTTTTTGAACAATGGCCTGCAGTGATCATTGAAAGGTGCATTAGCCAATATAGATCTGAAATACAATCTGAATACAATCTGAAAATATGTACCTACAGTCTCTGTAGCAGCGCCCGGAGAACAACAGCATAACTCAGGTTATGCTGTTTTACTTTTGTGTTTTACCAGTGTTCAGTTTTAACCTGTTTGCTGTAAACCAATCCTGTGCCCTCCTTTCGATCTCGTCAATATTTGCTGCTAATTCTGACAGATTTTTTCCCGTGCAAACGAAAGCGACATCGTCTGCAAACATTACAGACTTACACGGGTGCATAAATTTCTCTAGATCATTGATGTATATGATAAATAATAAATGTTTGATCAATCTGAAATCAGATGTTTCAAAATGGCGATATGCCCAAGACTTTAACTTTTAAGTCTTTGAATCAATTCAAATTGAAAAATTAAGATTTTGAATCCAACAGAGATAGAACCTTGACTTCAATATGAAAGTTGTAACTGAAGCTAAGGAGTTTCCAAAACTACTTTCAGTTTGGGCGAGAACCTAAAAATGCCGAAACTGGAGCCAAAAAACTAAAAACCGGAAGTCGGCCATATTTCCGCAACGAAGGTCCACATCCAAAAACTTAAAATAAAAAAAACATTTCGTCTTGACGAGACCTACACGGCCCTTACCGTTGTCTAAATCGAGCTGGTACACCTGTATATAAATATAGGTATATGTGAAACGGAGTAACGTCGTACTCGTTGAAACAACAGATATAATAATTTAGTGGGCTGGTTACGGCACTGTGTGGCGAGAAAAAAAACTTCTTTCTTAGTACACTTTTTATTTTCTACCAACGTTTCGGAGCTGGTTTGGCTCCTTCATCGGGGTAATACAACAGACAATGTATAGATAAGTTGTTGGAACTATTTTCTATTTGAACAATTAATTCAATTAAGGAAGTACTTACAAAATGTTGAGGTTAATTCAAAGCACATGGCTAACATTCTTAGGGGATTCCTTCTTTCAAAATTATTAACACAAAATTGGCAAAAATATTATAAACATATTTACTAGGATGGTTCTTGCCAGTATAATTTTACTTTTCATTTTTAAAACACAGTTAAAATCAAAAATTAAAACATTTGGATGGTGGATGACGAAATTTTCATGTCTTCACAACCATCTTGTCACTATTGCAATGCAGGTGGTCACTATTGCAATGCAGGTGATTGATGAATAAGAGAAGTTTTTTTATTTATTTTTGTAAATTTTTTAATTTTTTTTTTAATTTTGCAAAGACAAGATGATGGTTGACATAATTGAAGTATGAAGTGAAGAGAGAGAATTGACAGATCTTCCTTCATGTTGGTGGAGTGTCTTTTGTTTTGTTGACAGATTGATAGAATTAAATTATTTTTTGGGCTAACCAACTCACTACTACACCCAGTATTGAATCGAGGTGAAAACAACTTGGGAGATGTTACATTCGGTGGTAATTTTTTATACAGGCTGTCTCTAAAAGGTACCACCAACGTTCTACCACAGATTCCCGAGGAAAAAATATGCCGATTTAACCGAACTAATCCATGTCCAAAGTTGTACCCTTTTCAAGATACAGCCTTCAAAAGGGGGTCAACTAAATACTCATTTTCCAGAATAAGTCAAAAATGGTTTAAACGAGAAACTTCAAAATTTCACCACCTACTACTATTGTTAAGACCAATAAACTGACTTAGTCTTACAAACATTGACGTACAGGGTGTTCCTATTTTTGATGTCGCGTCTCACGTTTGACCCCAGAACTTTTTTATCCGCACGCCACTGATTAATTTTGTACTTTTTATCTTAAGGTTGAAGTATTACTGAACTTTTTGCGCCCTTATAAAAATTTTGTATCTTGCATGGTTTCCCCGTCATTAATTTTCAATGATACACCCACAATGCTGAAAACGTATTTGAAAAATGTAATTTTTACTTAACATTGAATAAATAATAACACATGCAGAACGTTAACATAAGCTCTCTGGATTAAATGTGTTTAGAAATACCCAGAACAAGCAAATAATTTTTAATTATTTAAAATTTAATAAAAATTCAAAAAATTATTTAAAATTTAATTAATTTTAAGTAAAAATTACATTTTTCAAATACGTTTTCAGCATTGTGGGTGTATCATTGAAAATTAATGACGGGGAAACCATGCAAGATACAAAATTTTTATAAGGGCTTTTGTTTGTTCCATATAAATGTAGATTACATAATTGATGTTTTATCCACTACAAGACAACGAGGCTACGTCACTCTATCTAGTTATGTTAGTGATATGAGATATGAATAGATGTTACTCAGATTTTTTATGTCTGTATTAGAATTAATCGAATTTTTATTTTTTTGGATATCAACCATTTCTATAAAGGACCTTTTTGATGTTCTGTCTTCTGTTTACAAAATTCTAGAATCGGCATAGTTCATTACATGACCGGTGGTTCTACAGTGTGTGGCCAGAGCACATTTTTTTTTTTTTATATCACTTTTGTGTTGAGTTATTCTTTGTTTGAGTTGTTGGGATGTTTGCCCTATCTATATTTGGTCACAGTTGGAACAAGGAACGCTGTTTACTACACCCCATTTTTTTTCCTTTTCTATGGGGTCTTTAAATCTAGAGAAAAGGTTGTTGATTTTAAATTTATTACTTTTAGCAAATTTCAAATTGTCCATCTTCAGCATAGAGATGAGTCTGTCAGTGAGGTTGTTAATTAGTGGTAGAGCCACATATCTCATTAACGGAATTTTTTGGGGGATGTTAGTAGTTTCTCTATTTTCTGTTTGTGATGTTTGATTTGGTTGGGGGGTGTTGGTCGGAAAAGCGGTGCTTAAAAGATGTTTGTTGATTATACGGTTGGGATAACCGTTTTTCAGTAGGATGGACCTGAGCTTGACCAAATTATCCCGTCTTAGTGAGGGATGACAGATTTTTATTATTCTAATTTTTAGACCTATGATTAAGTTGATTTTTTGTTTTATCGGATGGTTTGATCTATAATTTATTTATTTATTTATTTAGGAATCAACTGCCTAACAGGACAAAACCCTTAAATGGCAGGAAATAAAATACAATAGTAAGCTCTATCTATACAGAGAAACAACGATACATTACAAAATCACTACACCTAACCATGATAAAAAAAGCAGTTACATAAAATAAAATATAATATAAAATATCCTACACCAGTAATTAATTTTACAAATTTAAGAAAACATTACATCCCTCAGGCTCCCCAATGAAATCGTCAGAAGATCGCACACCGAAGTGAGTCCATTACAATGACTATACATAACATATAGAGGGGAAAATTTCAATAAGTTGGTTCTGGGAGCATCAGGATAAAACAATATTTCTGATCTTGTCTTTCGTGCTGGATCATGCAGACATCTGTTCACAGTCTCGAGGAGATCACGTGAGTCAACCTGTCCTCTCAAAAGCTTTATCATAAAAACAACAGATATATACATCCTCCGCTTTGAGAGTTCCATGACATCAAAACGGGAGAGCAGTCTGTCGTGCGGGAAGCCAATCACAGGATAAGATCCCTCTAATTTGAACCATAAATATTTTAAAAACCTTCTCTGAATTTTTTCGATTAAATCGATATAACCAATGCTGCTTGGGCCCCACACAACAGACGCATACTCCAGCTTAGAACGCACAAGTGAAATAAACAGTGACTTTAATACATTCTCGTTTGTAAACTCTCGAGAATTGCGTATAATGAAACCCAATGTACTGTAGCACTGTTTTGTTATCTTCAGTATATGACTCCTAAAGTTCACTCTGCTGTCAAATGTTACGCCAAGGTCCAGTATCTCATCAACTCTTGGCAACGCGATCCCATTCATTTTATAGTCGTAAATTATAGGTTTTAGTTTTCTAGTGAAAGAAACTACACTACATTTGGCCGCTTTGAGAGGTAATTTATTCTCCTCACACCAGAGAACGACATTCTGCAGCATTTCCTGCAGATGCAAGCAGTTACTCAGGGTTGACACATCATAGAACAGCTTCAAGTCATCTGCATACATAAGATTACCACAGTGCAAACCGCTCGGCAAGTCTGCAACGTAGAGAATGAACAACAAGGGACCCAAAACAGAACCCTGCGGAATTCCAGATGAAGGTGAAATGACACGCGATGTAAAACCCCGATAGCAAACACACTGCCCCCTGTTCACCAAGTAATCACGAAAGAAACGCACTAGATCTGTCGAAAAGCCCAGAGAAAGCATTTTTTGCAAAAGAATTCCGTGGTCTAACTTGTCAAAAGCTTTTGACATATCAGCATAGATAACGTCCACTTGTCCACCAGAATCCAGCACCTCACATAGACGTTGAGTTATATTTAATAAATTTGTGACCGTAGATCGCCCCTTCATGAACCCGTGTTGGGTTACTGGAATAAATCCACTAACTTTTTGATAGAGTTTTTCATGCAGTGTATTCTCAAAGACCTTACTGAAATTTGATATAATGGAAATTGGACGATAGTTCTCAACTAGATTGCGCCCATCCTTCTTGTAAACTGGACAAATTTTAGACATCTTCCATCGCGTTGGATACGTGTGTGTTTTTAGAGAAAGATTAAATAAAATAGTTAAAGGACGAACAAAAGCGGAAGCGCAGTCCCTAACAATAAATGATGGAACACCATCCAACCCAGCGGTGAAAGTGGGCTTAAGTCTCTTCAAACCCTTAGAAACTTCTTCCTCAGTAAGAGTGATAATGTCAATCACGTCAACCGACCCACCAGCAGCGTTAGATGCTCCCAAGAGATTAAATGTCGATGAATCATTACGGGAATGCGAGTAAACAGAGGCAAAGTGATCAACAAAAGAGTCGACAATATTTTGGGGACCATTCACTGCGGAGTCCTTATAAATTAACGTGTCCGGAAGGGAAGCGAATTTTCTTTTGTTGTTAATATAGGACCAAAAATATTTAGGGTTAGACCGAATCCTACACTCGATATTCCGTAAGTATCTCTTGTATAGCATGTCGACTTTATATTTGATTCTGCTCCTGAGCTGTTTAAACGCGTGAATATAGTAGCTGTGACCATACTTCTTACACCTATCATAACAACGTTTTTTATTTCTAATGTCACTTATCAAGTCTCTGTTGAACCATGGTGGGTATCTACTACATTTCTTAGGCCTATGTTTTGGGATGCATTTCGAAAATGAGAGCCCTAGTATCAAAGGCGGCAATCTCCACCATTTTGAATTTTTGTTAAAGCGCAAAAAACTGTTACACGCATGTAATTGCTTATTTCAAATCGATGATAGTTGCTAATGAAAGAAAATGCTATACTGCATCTGATTTTAAGGTCAATATACCTAATTTTTCTATATTTTTTGAAAAAATTAACAAAAATATGTGGAGAATGCCATGTTTGATACCAACAGTTGGATTTTGCCGGATTTGATACCAACTAACATGAGTTTTGAAATAAATACCTAGTATTTTGGAATGGATTTATAGAAAAAAGAATATAATATTCAAATTAAATCAAGAAAACGTATAATTAAAAATATTTATTGAACATAATAATACACATTAAACGAGTAGATGTGGCATTTCTTCAACAAATTCGCAGGTTGCTTCTGTGTTTTCTTCTTCCTGACTTGGTGGCTCTAACTGAAGATTTTCATTAGCAAGAATGTTTTTATAAAAACCGAGTTCTTCCAGAGATCTCCAAGTAGCCTCAAAGTGTTTTGTTAGAAGTTTGTCAACATCTTTAATTAAGCTTCAGCGGGTTGACTTGTTGGAAACCACCTTTTATAATGGCAGGGTTGATCATGTGAAGACTTTTTCCCTTCCTTACGACACTTTTAAAGGTTTCTAAGTCATTTTTGTAATACAATTCACCTCTTAGTAAAACATTTCCAGTTTTACATTTCTTTAACAAAAACTAATTAAGAATAATAATCAACTTCTCACTATGTATCTGAAACAGTAATCACATCCAGTACGTCTGGTCAAGTCACATGATCGTCGCGAGCCATCTGATTGGCCAGAACGGATATTGCCGCCTATGATTCCCAGAACGGATATTGCCGCCTATGATTCTAAGTGTGCAATGGAGATTGCCGGGTTTGATTCTCAGGTGATGTTTTAATGCAGTTTTGTAATGGGATAAAGCAGCTTTTGATACTCGCAAACCGAATATTTAGATAGAGCGCGAAAAACCGAAAAATATCATGTATCTAACTCGATTTCGTCAAAAAGTGGAGATTGCCGCCTTTGATTTCATTTCATTTCATTTCATTTCATTTCATTTATTGCCCAACAGATACAAAATCCAAATTACGGACAAATTCTATAATCTAAGTAATACAACAATCAATTTACAGTATCAATAGAAAGTAAAATTAAAATCATCGCATAGTTACAAATAAGTACCCAAAATATAGCCCAAGTAACAAAAATGTAAATTCAATTAAAATAAACACAATCATCATACATCATCATACAGTAAAGAAACCACTCATTCTATCCACGGAAAGCTCTCAGCTGTGATGCTGATAAGCTCCCGCAAATCATCGCTGGATATGTCGCAAGCCTGCGGAATAGAGTTAAAATTTCTCATCAACGCATACAGTGGAGATCTGATCATCAAATTCGTTCTGGCAGCTGGCAAATAAAAAGTCATCGAGCTTCGCGAAGGTAGTCGCGGTACATAAAACGATATAAGAGACAGAAGAGAGATACAGTCTACCTGATTATTCACCAATTTATAAAGAAAAATAAGACCGCTTGTGATCCTTCTGGTATACAGCGAAAGATAATCAAAAGCTTCAAGAAGAACACTATAACTGAAATTTTGCGGCGGATATTCACCATGGGTCTTGAAATGTAACCACTTGAGGAACCGTCTCTGAATCCCCTCAATGAGATGGACATAAACTCTATAATGTGGATTCCATACAATACCGCAATACTCTAACTTGGAACGGACTAATGAATTGAATAGATTTTTTATGGCTATTATGTTTGAAAAAGGTCTACAGTTCCTAATGATAAAGCCCAGCATTCTTAATGAACTCCTTATCACTTGCAAGATGTGTGGTCTGAAAGACAATCTAGTATCAAAGATCACGCCAAGATCCTTCACTTCAATGACACGAGACAATGGAACTGAGTTGAGTTCATAATCAAACATTATCGACTTAACCTTTCTTGTAAATGTTATGATTTGGCACTTATTGACATTCAGTTCGAGATTATTATCTTTCGACCAATTTACAACCGCGTCAATCTGTTCCTGAAGAAATTTGCAGTCTTCGTACGTGCTAATGCTCCAGTACAATTTCAGGTCGTCTGCATAGAGTAAACAATTACATCTAAGTGTCGTCGTTAGATCATTGACAAAAATTAAAAACAACAGAGGACCCAGGTTAGAGCCCTGTGGCACCCCTGAGCCATAAGTGCGTTTATGGGAAGAATGGCCGAGAAAATGAACATAAAATTGACGGGCCGACAAGTAAGACGCGAAAAACGACACAAGACTATCAGAGAAGTTGAACAACCTTAACTTTCTCAACAACACACAATGATCCAAGCGATCAAAGGCCTTGGAAAAGTCGGTATACACCGCATCCACTTGCCCACCATTGTCAAGTGTAGAGGAGATGAACTGCGTATACAGTACTAAGTTCGAAGCGGTGGATCTATTCTTAAAAAAGCCATGCTGATCAGGTGATATAGAATTTTTTACCCAAGTGAAAACATGAGTACACAGAGACCTCTCAAAGACCTTCGCAAAGTTGTTCAAAATAGATATCGGTCTGTAGTTCAGAACCTCAGAAGCTGACCCACTCTTTATTATAGGGCAAACCCTTGCAATCTTCCAACATGTTGGAAACTTGGAGCTGGATAGGGATAAGTGAAAAATTTTTGCTAATGGAGCAGCAAAAACAGACGCGCAATCTCGAAGAAGAAAAGACGGTATATTATCAGGTCCAGATGTCATCCCGTTACCCAATCTCTTCAAGGAGGCAAACACTTCATCTTCACTTAATTGACTTAAATGGTGATAACACGAAGATTGAGAAGTGTGCATGCCATCCAAACTCGGGTCATAAACAGAGGAATCAACAAAAATCCTTCCAAAGAAATCACTGAAGCCTTCCACTATCGATTGAGGGGTGTCATAAATCTCCCCCCCTGGACCGTGCACACGGTTCGGAATACGAGTCTTGCCAGATTTCTGACGAACATATGACCAGAACGAACGAGGATCTGCCTGGAAGTTGCGCTCCGTGTTACCTAAAAAAACATCATAAGCATTTCTTATTAGCAGTTTCAAAGAGGCTCGAAGTCTCCTAAACTCCACATAGTGCATACGGTCGCCATGTTTTTTAAATAACCTATGCTCTCTCTTCTTTGCCTTCAATTGACTTATAATTTCAGTCGTGAACCATTGAGGATACCCGTCAGATCTGCGTCGTCTAAATTTTGGAACACATTCGTCAAACACTCTCCGAATTTCATCATACAACATACCACAGGCCATGTCGACATCATCAACAACATCCAGAAAAGTCCAATCAATGCAGCTTAATCTGCCATACAGGTCATGGAAGTTCGCTTTCTTAAAGTTATAAGCCTCGCAAGAGGTACTCTGAGAGAAGTTCTGAGAAGAGGTCCCAGATCGAGAAGAAAAAATTTCACAGCAAACATACAATGCTGGGTGATGAACATCTTCACGCACCAGTGGAGCATTGTCATGGACTAAATTGATTTTACAATCTTTACCTCCCATTACCAAATCCAGCAACCTTCCATTCCCGTTAAGCACACCGTTGCACTGAACTAAATCGCAATATGACAAAAAATTCAAAACCGTCTGGACCTTGAGGTCTTCAGGAGGCTGATCAACAAAATTAGTCACATTAAAATCGCCAAAGATCAGAATATTGCCATCAACTGTGGAGACAACCCGTTCCAAAGCATCCAAGAAAGCCTCAAAGCCCATAAGAGTAACATTCGGTGGAATATAGATTACAAAGATATTTAACAAAGTTCCCTGAAAAGTACATTTAGCGCCAACGATATCAACCTCAGGAGCAACAGCTCTGAAAGATGACGTCACATGAGATTGAGCAACAATCGATGAGTTGCGCAACGCCAACGCAACACCACCGCCACTCGCACGCTGGACCGCACCCAGATCACGGTCACACCTTATAACCTGATAGGAACTTGGAAAGTATTCAGATGATGCAATATCGACAGTGAAGTTAGTTTCCACCAAGGCGACAACTTCAAATTCACATACACTAATTGCAGAGCAAAATTCACTTACTTTAGTTCGAAGTCCGTTGACATTCTGGAAATAACATTTAAGTTCGTTTATTCTGTTGGGCGGGTTGAGTTTAAAGACTTGATTTGAGGGACACCATTAATGTAGCGAATCTTCAGGTTCCCCTCACCTCGAGCAACTCGCTCCTCCATCTCTCTTCTAACCACTCGATACATCTCCCTCTGCTGCTTGGTTCTATCAAATGAAATCGACACTGTCTTGAATCTTTCAGTCGCTCTGAGACGGTTAGCACCTCTTACAGCTTTCAGGACATCCCGAGCATCGTTTAATTTAACTTTCATAGGTCGGACCCTTCCAGCTGCGAATCGACCCAACCCGGCAACTTCAATATCACCGACACCAATATTTGGATCAAGACAAGTAATGAGCTCTACCACAACTGCCTTTTCCACAGCAGAACCGGCGTCTGCCCGAGAAACCTCAGACAAACCATGGATAATCACATTATTGGACCGTTGCTGTCTATCGTACATTTCTTCAGCAATTTTATTGACCATGTCAGCGTTATTTAGTTGGGTGGTGTTCAGTCCCATGGCAGTTACTCTTTCTTCAAGGTTGCGGATAGTTGCCAAGTGATCATCAAGCACAGCGCTATGCGCAGAACAATCACGCGATAGTCTCTGATATGCATCGTGCAAGCTGCTGTATTTCTTATTGATATCATCAGATAACCTCATGTGAGATTCACGCAAATCAGACATGTCTTTTGCAATATCACGCTGTGTGGTTTGTATTGTTTTCAATTCCCTCATCAGAACACCAAACTGATCCTGTGAGATTACATTAGGAAGAAGAACCTGTGAACCAGAATCAGTCGCTTGACTAGCACTTGGAGGACCCTCAGGTTCTTGCGAGGAGGTGGATTCGTTCCTTAGCTTTTTCAAGGCAATCCGGCAACTACCACATTTCCACTCCATAACACCATCGTTGATACATCTCAGATCGGCAGTCTTCATGTTAACACATTTGACATGAAATCTGTTGTCACAACTTGTACACGACAACAAATCGGCAACGATCTTCTTGACACAAATTGAACAAATCGCCATTATGCAAATAACCTAGTTCGGATTAGTTAATTATTAGGGTAAAATAAAATAAATTTCAGAGTCATTCGCCTCTTCGCTTTTTGAAGGAAGATATTAATAATAAAAGGCAATGCAATTCATAAATAAACAAATCCGATATGCTATCACCTCAAGGTCCAGATAAGTTAAATGGAGACCAATAATTATTATTACTAAATTCTCGCTTAAATTTTCAAACAACCATATAATAACGATTAGTGCTCACGCAACAATTATGGCACTATCACCAAAATATAGACGGCATCAGCAGCTACCAGATGATGTGACTCACAGTATTTAATCAAACTTAAAAACACACTTAATCAGAGTAATTATGCGGACTTCAAATGAATGCTGTTCATTACTTTATTGCTTATATTATTATTGATACTAGGGCTCTCAAATATCAAGTCCAACTTACTGTAAAATTCCTCAACGGCTTTATCGACACTATTGGCACTCATCAGGAAGTCCCAATCAACCTCACCTAGACATCTATATAATTGAGAAAAGTCAGCTTTTTTAAATTTATAGGAAGCGACATTAATGTTTGTAGGAAATTTTTCATCGTCAGTCTTATATTTCGCAAACAGTTGTAAAGACAAGCACGGATGATACGCATCTTCTTTCACCAAACCTTCAGTCTTAGTAACAGAACATGAGTCGATGTTAGTAAACATCAAATCTAGAATCCCGTTGTTGTCGTTAAGAACATCATTATGCTAGACAAGGCCATAAAAGCTAGATAGGTTATCAAGTGCCAATATTTTACTGCTAAAAGTACCACCGCTAGAGACGGCACGGAAATACTCTGGTAAGTTGAAGTCCCCCACAAATATGAGGTCACAATTGTGAAGGTCCTCTATGGCTGTCAAACCATCGCAAAAATCCTCATACATGTGAGACGGTAGCCCAGGCGGGACATATACAAGAACTATGCAAAAGTCGTAATCAGAAACGCAGACCCTCAGAGCAATTATATCGATTTGCGGGGTTCTAGAAGAAATCGAAGACGTATTCACAACCCTTGCACATAACTTTTTCCTTAGAGCGATTAGAACTCCTCCACCTCTGGATACACCCAGTGCGGCGTAATCTCTGTCGGTTCTAAAGACATCAAAGTCGTTAGAAAACAGCTCCAGGTTACAAACAGAGTGGCCAATCCAAGTCTCTGAAAAGCAGATGATATCAAACTCTGTTATAAGCGACGCCTTAAATAACTCGTGAGTTTTAGAATTAAGCCCCCTAACATTCTGATAGCATATGTTGTTGATTGTAGTCTCAAATGTTGAAACCCTGCTACATGACTGAGCAAGCACATTATCACGGGATTCATTACAACCTGGTATTTCGTTATCAGACTGACCAACATAGCATGACTCGGGAGAAATGCATAGCTGCTATTGCGTTGACAACACGATATTACGCAATCTCTCTTTCTGTTCAATGAGTGCCACGCACTTGGGGTCCCAAGCAGCATGAGCACAATCGATATCGGTTCTCCAACCGTTCCTAAGTACAACGCAGTTAACACAGCTAAGAATAGTGGCCTTGCAATTTTTTACAATGTGATCCTCACCACATCTGGGACAACAAAGTGAACCGGAGCATACCCTTGCAGAATGATAAAATTTTGAACATTTAAAGCACCTGAGTATCTCAATAGCATCGTAAACTATACAACCCCACAAAAACACTTCCAGATTTCATAACATTATTATAAGATTCGGTGTCGATTTCTACGAGAGCCTGAAAGACGTCATCATGTTTCTTTGTACGCAAAAACTTAAGAAGCCTACACTGAGATTGATCGACGATAAGGTGTTGATTCATGCCCACAAAATATCTCATAAAAGACGCTTCGTCTAGTTCCCCCGTAATACCAACAACTCGCACTTTGGGATTTACACCTTTGATCTCCTTAATTTCATATTCTCCAGAAAGTTTCTGTTCAGCAGCCTTTTTAAAATTCTCACTATCATTTCTAGATCTGCATCCCACCAAAACACCACCATCCTTCACATTTCTAATCTTGGACAGCTGAAAACCAGACGTTGCCGGATCTATATTACGTAAAATCACGGATTTCGTCTCCGTATTGCTCTGCACTTTCTTTGGTTTTATTAACAGGGCTGGTTTTGTTTTATTCTGTACTACGCTAGAATACGGTACTATTGCAGCAGCCTTCGACGATGAACCGGTACCCGAAATTGCTCCCTGAACAGCAGTGTTCACCTTGGTCTCCAATGAAGACGAGAATTTGTCTGACAGCTCCGATATTTTCTTTTCTAGTTGAGACAACACACCAACCTTTATTTTCTCAATTGCTTCTGAAAATTCATTTCTAAGACTGCTGACAGCAAAACTGCCGTCAGCGCGACGACCTCTGTTGGACTTTGTGTCAGAACAGAATATTCAGAAGAACAGAATATTCTTCTTGGCGACCAAAACTCTATACTCCTCCTCGGACAAAGATGCGCACCTGTAGTGGAAAGATTGCTTGCAGTCTCCACCGCAAACAACTAAACTGTCCGATCCAACCTTCTCAGTGCATCGGGCGCAACCCGCCAATGCAGCATCCCTAGGTCGCGCCCCAGAAGAAGCAGGCCCAGTCACGAGAGAAACATCCGAGGTCTCCGACAGACTACGTCCACGCTTCCTCTCCGAGATACAGGCTCCGCAGTAAAACTTCTCACCGACCTCATCCATGTATGATAGATCTCGTGTAGTCAAGTTCATACATGACGCATGGAAAGCTCCCTTGCAGTCCGCACAAGAGATAGAACCCTGTTGGGACCCAATGTTCAATGTGCATTTTTGGCATGTTTTTGTAGGCATACCCGCAGGCGGGTCAGTGCCGCCACTGACTCAATCCTCCAAACCAACAGCGAGTATCAGAAATATTTTTTACTGCTAAGATATAGACACTATCTAACGGCGAGATAATAATAATTGATGACCACTTACTTTAATAATTCAGTATTCGATGTAAATAAACATGATTTCCGCTCTATTAGGAAAACTGATTACTTATTATTTTCGAAGATAACACAATCGTTCGTACAAACTCACATTTTACTATAGTTAAAAGTTCATACCAAACAAACTATAACTACCAATGCAAATTCACAATTAAAACAGGAGGACTCGAAACACGACGTTCACCGACACCGGGTTTAAATATGATGAATTTTAATTTCATCATCATAAACCCGACACCGGGTTTAAATAATGTATGTACCTATCCGAATTAGTAGGTTTTCTGTAAAATTTATGTTTTCAACCCTTACTTCGTAGAATCTCTGCATATTTATTGATTATGAATAAATATATTATTTATAATATATTTAATATACTATTTATTCATAATCAATAAATAGGTTTTCTGTACCAATCAACGATATTGCGCAGTTTTCTTGTCTTGTATATAGGTTTAGTATCAAGGAAAGGAACACTGTTGTTTCTTTCCTTTTCCATTGTAAATTGGATGTGTTGATTGAAACCGTTGAAGACTATCAACGTTTCTTCAAGTTTGTCCTTTGGGATGGCTGTCAAAATGTCATCCACATATTTTTTGATGAATGGGAGTGGAAATGATAAACGGGGTATAACCTGATCAAGGACGAGGTCCATGACTAACCTAACCAAAAATTTGTTTGTATATGTTTCCCTCGAAAGAAAAATAGCTACAATCGAAAGTCAGCTTAATCAGTTCAATGAATAAATCGCATGGTATGTTTGTGAATTGGCTGATGGAGTGCCATTTGTTTCTGATGCTGAACAGAGATAGGTCTAGGGGGATGTTGCTGTATAGAGAAACTACATCCAGACTTACAAGTACATAGTTTTCGGGTAAATTTTGGTTGTTGGCGAATTGTGAAAATTCGAAAGAATCCTTAACAAAATTTGGGTCGTTTTCATTATCGGACGAAGATGTTATTATGTCCGCCGCTAATTGGGAGAGGGATGAAGTGGGGGTATTAATAGATGCAACGATAGGTCGGAGGGGTGTGTTGGCTTTGTGGATCTTAGGTAAGCCATAGAAGAAACCTGGGACAGTGTTGTAAGAGTACATTTGTTTGCCTTTTCGTTGGTCTATGTATCCCTTATCTACTAGATTTTTTATAAAATCGTTAGATCTTTTTTGAAATGTTACGAGTGGGGTCTCTGGTTAGTCTCGAGTAATATTTATTGTCATTTAGAATTGTTTCATCCCTCTCTCTGTACTGGTCTCTGAACATTGCTACTGTGACATTACCTTTATCTGCGTTAGTTTTAATACATTCAGGGTGATCTTTGAGAATTTTTTTTGTCTTGTGAAAAAGTGATTGTAAGTATGTCTTTTCTCTATTCCAATTAGTTAGTGCGTCTGTTATCATATATGTTACTCTAGCCCTCAGACTGTCTCGATCCTGCAATTCATGCAATGTGATTAAATCTTACATCAGCCAGTAATTTTGGAATGTTAATTAGTTCCCTTGGCATAGTTATGCTAAATTTAGGTCCGAGTGACAGCAGTGCACGAATGTCTGGAGGGAAATGAAAATCAGTTTTTAAACCAGCTGCCCTCTGTTGTAACAAGTTGGATTTCCCTTTTTTTTATTATTTAGGATTTCCCCTTTTTTTAAATTATTTAATTTAGTGATGTTAGTATTTTTTATTGCGTGAAATTTATGATTATAAGAAATTTGTTGTCTTCTAATGAATTCGGTGATTACTACTCTTGGTAATCTTTCGTATAATTTATTTAAAAGATTGTTGTTTTCTTTTTCTTCGTCCGGCGTCCATGTGAATAATGGACAGTACCATTTTTTGGCCCTGATTCCAATACGATAACACGCAATGTTTTGATCCATTTGATCAGTACCTCCCACAAATGTGTTATATTTTGCGATTAGTCTGGGCCGTGAAACCATGATATTGCGTTTGTGCTTTTGCGAGAACCTTTTCATTTGTCCAACCTCTTTAGTGCCACAAGAAGAAGAAATCATTGTTACCACTGAGTTATCCATCCATCATCTAACATATAATATCCCATCATTTTTTTCTATGGCTGTTTCAAAATGTCCACGATCTTTTTTTGAAAACATTGTCTTATTAATTAGGGGAAATTCAGCAGGAATTCTATTTGCTCGCTGAATTTCCCATAATACTTCTTGTTGCCGAGTAACCACGAAATTTCAAGAAAGAAAAGAGGGCCGAACTTGAAAATAGATTATCCATATATGTATAAGTGATATGGCTGTTCTCTTTCTTCCGGTGGAATTTCATCTAGCATTATCAACTGGCAGCCTTGCCAAACAGCACTTCATAATCAGTATTCGCTTTTGGACTTTAAAACTGATAAAGTTAAAGTTGACTAAATAGCCATCCTTAGTATTGAGGCTCCAAATTTTAGCCAAACCTAATTGGTTGGCCGCGAATGAATTGTGTGCAACTATGCCTACCGAAATATTTGACCATGCTTTCGTTATATGCATTTCGTTATAAACGGACTTTATCACGTGTTTGCTGTTGCCATATGGCAACGCACGGCGTTAATAGGTTTTAACGTTATAGGGTGTCCCAGCTTATTCGAAGCGGTCTCTGTAGGCCAAACGAAGGATTTTTTCCAAAAATTTTTTGCAAATTCAAGTACAGAATCACAATGGCCATAATTTAAAATTATTTTGGAGTATACAGGATGTTCCATATGACAGTGGCATATCAAAGTTATGTTTTTTTTTTTAAATGGAATGCTCCTATGTTATCGCATTTTTAGATTGTCTGAGAAGAGTAAATAAGATTGGCTTTTACAGTTGGTGTTTAAATTCAGAAGTTTTTGAGTTATAAACAAGTGAAAATCGTAATTTTTCAAGTTCAAGGCCCTGTACAACGAAAACGGCTGAAGATAGAGAAAAAAGGCTTACATGTCCCTATTTTAACTTTTCATGTACTATCCTATGATGTAGATGAAATGTTTATACAGGGTGATAAAAAATTTGAAAAATTCTGAGATTTCTCCACGCGTCACCATAGGGACATGTGGACAAAATGTGGGACAAAATAGGGACATGTAAGCCGTTTTTCTCTATCTTCAGCCGTTTTCGTTATACAGGGCCTTGAACTTGAAAAATGACGATTTTCACTTGTTTATAACTCAAAAACTTCTGAATTTAAACACCAACTGTGAAAGCCAATCTTATTTTCTCTTCTCAGACAATCTAAAAATGCAATAACATAGGAGCATTCCATTTAAAAAAACATAACTTTGATATGCCACTGTCATATGGGACACTCTGTATACTCCAAAATAATTTTACATTATGGCCATTGTGATTCTGTACTTGAATTTTCAAAAAGTTTTTTGAAAAAGTTCATCGTTTGGCCTACAGAGACCGCTTCGAATAAGCTGGGACACCCTGTATTATAATAATATTGCTTACAGTGGGCACTTAGCAAGTTTGATAATAATTTGAATTTTTTTTTAAATTTGGGCTCTGAAAAGAGTCAGTGGCACTGGGAGTCAAATTTTGGGTTTGAGTAACGGCGGCTCTTATAAGTGCCAAATAAATTTGTAAGTAGGTTGTAGGTAGTTTGAATGTCAATATTTAAGGGGGTGATTTTAATAAGGGGTCCATTTTAATAAGAAAACTTCATAAGAACGTATGTCCTAAAAGTCTTAACTTTTAAAGTTTTTAAAAATCAATAATTTTTTCAAAATATCTCTAATACCGCTCTGGATATTTTAATGAAATTTAATAGACAAGTATTACTCATCAAGAGGCATTTTTTCACGTACCTACCACATTTCGTTTTATCTCCACTGGTAACATCTTGCAGAATTTTACCTGCATATTTTTATATTTTTTTATTGTCATTTAACGACAATCTTGTGACCATGTAGAGAAACAGATCTTATTTTTTAGGCGAAAACCGTGTATGGGACTGAAAAAAAATAAGTAATCAAATTTGCTTGGAAATGAATGAGGATTCCAAAAATGATTTCTATTTGAACAGAAATCAGTGGCGTACCATCAATGTCTGGTAAAATATGCCGGTAAAGTTCTGCACGATCGTGCACCATCGTCACTAACGGAAATAAAACAAAATGTGGTATATTAAAAAATGCCTCTTGATGAGTAATACCTGTCTATTAAATTTCATTAAAATATCCAGAGCGATATACAGATATGAAAAAAAAAATATTTAAAAAAAATTTACCACCCTGTATCTCAAAAGTTAAGACTTTTAGGACATACGTTCTTATGAAGTTTTCTTCTTAAAATGGACCCAAAAATCCCTTTAAATATTGACATTCAATTACCTAACACCCTGTATATCTGAAAATAGTAAAGTATTTATCACTGAGGAAATAATTGAAAAGACTGCAATAGAATTTTCTTGATAAGTAATAAAATAATTATATATAATTAATAATGTGTTAGGTATAGGAAGAGATTAGGTTGTAGTTGAGACACCTGAAGTGCAACTAAACGTATATTCAAGATTAAGTACACAACGTAAATAATACTCGTCAACGTAATCATAATGTCACGCGACGCGATTCTTAGCATAACGGTAACTGAAAAGTATTGAAACTGCCTCTGCCAATACCCTCTCCCTTCCCATTGCTTGGTCCTGCCTCACCAGGGCCTCTCGGCCTGGATGTGTCTGCTGCTGGTTTGCGTTGATACGGTCCAGCATTGGCTGCTGCTGTGTTGCGTTGATACGGTTCAGCATGCCCAGCATTCGGCCAGCCTGAACGCGAGACCGTCCTCGGCTCGGCTTGACTAGACGGTTGGTGTGGCAGCAACAAGCAGTACTGAAAAACCCAGAATAATAAGTATGATGCAGGGGCACATGAAGAGTGGAGGGAGCAGAAGGTCAAGAGATAAGTCTGCTAGCAAAGAAAGACGTCAGGTTAATGTATGGGGACAATGGACATAGGGGTACTAGGCTTATGTGTGTGCTGCTAATGTCGAGAGACAGTAGGCTTTGGAAGAGTGCTAGTACAGAGGGGTACTAGGCTTGTATGTGTGCTAATGTATGGAGACATTAGGCTTTGGAAGTGTGCTAGTACATAGGGGTACTAGGCTTGTATGTGTGCTAATGTATGGAGACATTAGGCTTTGGAAGTGTGCTAGTACATAGGGATACTAGGCTTGTCAAACTACGATACCTGGGTGGTTCTTCAGTTATCATCTTGGAGAACAATCCACTTCTTGAGATTTTCTACGGGAATGACTGATTTGTATTGCCGGGTACCACGCAGGTCTTGGACGAGGTATCGGTCGTTTTGTAGTCGTTTAATGATCCGAAAAGGACCTTTGAATTTGGGTTGCAATTTGGTTGAGGAACCAGTTTGTAAAGTGGTGGTCTTTTTGACCATGACTAAGTCGTCATCGTTGAAAGTTTTTACTTTTCGTTTCTGATCAAAAAGTTTTTTCGAATATTCTTGATTTGTTGCGATTTTACTTGATACTTTTGCCCATAACGTAGGCAAATCAGTACGGCCCCGTTGTTTACCAACTACTTGTAGCAGTTTTGCATTCGGTGGTAGCCGGGGAGTTGTGCCAATGAGGATTTTTTAAGGGACTTTCCCCGGTTGTAGCATTGATCGTAGAATTAATACTGAGCTGTATTCGTGGGAGGTGTACGTCCCAGGAGTCTTCGGATTCATCATTAGCGCTGTAACATCGAAGTGATTCTAGAATGGTGTGGTTATAGCGCTCAACCTGCCCATTGGCACGAGGGGTCGCAACGGAATTTAAAATATGCTTGATGCCGAATTCTTTACAAAATGTTTGCATGGTGTGGGAAGTGAAGGCTGAACCCCGGTCTGAAATAAGTCTTGTCGGTGTTCCAAAGAGAAAAATTAGATGCTCCAATGTTCGTAGGACGTATTTGGTTTTCGTATTACGTACTGGTTCGATGAACGTAAACTTCGTGAAGCCATCCACCACGACTAGTATATGAGTATTTT
This sequence comes from Malachius bipustulatus, assembly GCA_910589415.1. Classification (NCBI taxonomy): domain Eukaryota; kingdom Metazoa; phylum Arthropoda; class Insecta; order Coleoptera; family Melyridae; genus Malachius; species Malachius bipustulatus. Next base: position 11,165,114 of record OU342633.1, read on the forward strand.
GGTTGGTGGATTTGACAAAAGGACCTAGATGGTCTATATGGATTGTATCGAAAGGAATGCTGGCTTTAGGAATAGGGTGGAGGAGGCCGGCTTTGGGCCCTGATTGAGTTTTGCAGTAGAGACAATTTAGGCAGGCCGCCACATATTTTTTTACAAAGGGTGACATCCCTTTAAAAGTAATTGCGTTTAATGAGGTCAAGGGTTTTTTTGAAGGCGAAATGGCCAGCATCATCGTGGTTAAGGCGACAAATGAGCCACCTGCAGGATTTTGGAACTACCCATTTGATTTCGTTATTTGTTTTTCGAAAAACTATGTCCCGTTTTAGAAGATAGTGGTCAAAATAGTGTTTATTTTGGCTGCATTTTGGACTCAAGAGAATTTCTTTAATTGTTTTTATGTGATCATCTTGCAATTGCACTGCTGCGATCCACTCTTCTTCTGTCATGTTAACTATACTTGAGACCAACTGGTGTGCGGGGTTTCTGCTCAAGTAATCAACATGTTTCATTTTACTGCCCGGACGGTATTTAACTTCAAAGCAGAAATCTTGGATTTCTAACCACCACCTGGCGATTCGTGGAATCAGATACTTTTTCTGAGCTGTTGCTCGTATAGCTGCGCAGTCTGTGAATACGGTGAAAGTTATACCAAGGAGGTATATGCGAAAGTATACCAGTCTGGGTAGATGTTGTTCCCGGAAAATGGTGATCGACACTGCGGCAATAAGTAAGTAAATCTTCCAAAGTAGAGTTTGAAGCAGCTGGGTCAAATGCAGGAATATTTTCCCAAGAAAATGAATCGGCACATACCTGTGATTGTTTTAGCAAACTTAATTCGTTGCGTAATACTTGAACCTGCATTTCCAGAGACAAAGGTGGCGTCAGCGATCTCTCGGCGGAGTCACGGCTGCTAGCCGATGCCCTGACGGCGGGGACCAGAGGTGCGGTGCTGGCTCGCGCGGGATTCATATAGTTATTCATGATCGGAATATCGTGGGTCTAGTCAGCGACGATGACCATGAAGTGAGTGGGTGACGGACCACTTCTGACAACTGTTAGGTATAGGAAGAGATTAGGTTGTAGTTGAGACACCTGAAGTGCAACTAAACGTATATTCAAGATTAAGTACACAACGTAAATAATACTCGGCAACGTAATCATATGTCACGCGACGCGATTCTTAGCATAACGGTAACTGAAAAGTATTGAAACTGCCTCTGCCAATACTCTCTCCCTTCCCATTGCTTGGTCATGCCTCACCAGGGCCTCTCTGCCTGGATGTGTCTGCTGCTGGGTTGCATTGATACGGTCCAGCATTGGCTGCTGCTGTGTTGCGTTGATACGGTCCAGCATGCCCAGCAAATTATACTTAGAAAAATATTAATTCTCCGGGTCACTGTGAACCGGATGAATATTTTTAATAACATCCCGAGACCGATGGCAGTCTGCAATTTCATTCTCCAGATGTATATTTTCGATATATCACACTGATGAGCTCATAATAAGAGCGAAACGGTCCGTCTGTGATTTCGAGGGATTATTTGGAAGGCTCTGTTTTGTAGACTGCCAGAGAGCTCGATAGAGCCAAGCCCGTTATTTTATTATTTTATTAATAATAATTATATACAGGGTGATCCATTTTAATCTGAACAGGGAAATATTTCGGAATTGTGGGGTTATTGAAAAAAAAGTTTTCAACAAAAGTTGTATGGTTGTTAGGGGGACGTAGTTTGGGGGCACAATCATCCCCCCTCTCCCCCACCCCTCGCGGGAGGTGGGGGCAAGTAAATTTTTTTAAATGGGAACCTCCAGTTTTTATGGCGTACGTCGATTGAGTTGACAAAAACGTGAAACTTTTGTTTGAAACTTTTTTTTTAAAACGAAAACCTGTCAAGTTATCGGGCTGTCAAAATTGAGATTTTCTATAGTATATTGTGAAACAAGTGCGGAAAAGAGAAAATTTCTCACGAGTGTGAAAGAATTGTGACACGAGACGAAGTCGAGTGTCACAATTCACACGAGTGTGAAATTTCTTTTCCGCACGTGCTACACACAGTACTTTTCCTACGACCACAATTTAACAGATTAATTATTTAACAAATTTAACACATAAATTATTTTTTCTGACAATGCTCTGCTTTTATGACCTTTTCTCCAATTTATGAAATGTTTATAAGCAGATTCGTATTTTTTTCTCGAAACTATAGGTAGCAAATTCAAAGAACACAAACCTGCTTGTTTTCTGACTTCAGCAAGTGGTGTATTTTCTGCTTCGAATTCAAAGGAATCAGAATCCATTATAATGATAGGTAACTAAAATTTATTTTTTCAGACTACCTAGGTATTAATTTCAATTATTCTACCAATGACTTTTTAATATTACTATTATAATTATACTGTTAAATCATTGAATTCTACCGACAATATTATTATTATTTATTATTAGACTCCGTATCTAAACTAAAAATAAAGTGCATGACGTGGAGCCTGGAGACGTGGTAGATATGCAACTTCCACACAACGCAGGCGCAGTCGTGGATTGAAGTTAGAGGTGTGCGAAATTTCTCGTTCGTGAATTTGATTTGAACGCTACGCAATGCTGTTATTAGCGATCAACTCGTAAATTTTAATAATTACTGCCACAAGAGAATAATGAGTATATTTTATAGTCTTGTCGGGTTCTATGTTATCCCATTTGTGTTTATTTTATTACCTTGAAGCTTTAAATGAATAGTTATTCCATTAACAATAAGTAACAGTGAGTTCCCAGTTACCGCCCATCTTTACATTAAAACAGTACGGAAACGATTTTTGGCTATGCCTTATGTCACTTTGTCGCACAGTTTTGGATACGTGAGAAATCTGCTAGTTTGCGCACAAAAAACGATGCGCAAAGTAGTGTTTTGTATAGTGGTCGTAGGAAAAATTATTTTTGGCACGCCTCGATAATTCGTTGCCTCATATCTTCCCGTGTTGTTGGGTCTCTCTCATAAACAACCCCTTTCAAATACCCCCATAAGAAAAATTCAGGGGATGTTAAATCCGGGCTCTTTGCTGGCCAAGGAATGCCACATCCTCTTCCGATCAACCGACCTGGGAATCTAGCTTCCAGATAGTTCCTTACAGCAACAGCATAATGTGGCGGGGCACCATCTTGCTGGAACCAGATTTGTCTACGTGTGTCCAAATCGACATCCTCCAACAGCACCGGAAAATCTTGTTGCAAGAATCGTAGATACGTCGGGCCATCTAGAATACCTGAGAAAGAAATTGTAGAATTTGCGAAACTCAAACAAATTTTAAATTTGCGGGTAGCAGAACGGGAAGAAACTTGACTGTAAGAATGAGATATCGCTGATATTGAATGAAAAAAATTACCCTAAAAAAATGCGGACCGATCAGCTGACCATTCACTGCCACACCAGACATTGATACTCCAACGGTGTTGATAATCAATCTCACGAACATAATGCGGCTGCATCCGAGAATAATAATGAGAATTATGCCGATTTATTGTCTTATCGTTCTTAAAGGTAGCTTCATCACTGAACAACACGCGATTGAAGAATTGTCTATCCTGAACAATTTGTTCTTGCGCCCATCTACAAAATCTGACTCTTGCTTCAGCGTCAATTTCGGTCAATGCCTGATGCAAAGAGATGTGATGAGATGCAAAGAGAAGCGTGGAAGTGAGTAGCCTTCAAAATTCGATTGACCGTCCTATACGTCATATTCAGCAAACGACAAATCCTACGTTGACTGATGTGGGGGTTCATAAATACCATCCCCAGGACAGTCAGTATTTCTGGATCATCTGGATCATCATACCGCCTTTTTCTTCTTTGTCGGTGGAGAAACCCACCTCGACTCCGCTGCAGTAAAGCGAGAATGGTGACATGATTGGGATGACGCCGCAAAGGAAATCTGTTGGCATAATGAATTGCGGCTGCCCGCGCATTTTCGCCAACTGCACCGTACGAAATAATAATGTCTATTATCTCCTGCGGCGGATAGTTAGCCATTATGGCTTCAGAAACGATGAACGGGTTCACAGAACTTTCCAAATTCAAGGTTGACACTTAAGTTAATAATCAAGAACACACTAAATGCGATCTAAAAATTACTGTGCACTGGAGTGATTGATGTTCTCAACAAGACCCAATGATAAAAATTAAAAATGTCAATTTTGACATCTCGATAACTTGACAGGTTTTCGTTTAAAAAAAAAAAAGTTTCAAACAAAAGTTTCACGTTTTTGTCAACTCAATCGACGTACGCCATAAAAACTGGGGGTTCCCATTTAAAAAAATTTCAATGCACTCGTAAAGTTTGTGTTTAATACCTCGTTGGCTGCATGAAAAACATCGTTTCCTTGGGATTTGTTTTGATTCTTCTGTACGACCTCGTCTGACAACTTCCTGTTCTTGTGCGGATTTCAGCAGTGGAATAAATACAACTTCAGGTAAAATTGATTTAATTACCGAGATTCTAAAATCGAACAGTGCCATTTTCTGCCCGGAATATTTGCAAAACAAGTGATGAGCATTTATCAATAACATTTCTATTATGTGCAGAAATATCTTTTTGGGCCACCTTATTGTTTTACGTTGCGATACGTAATAGGTAATAGGATAACATCTGATCTTGGCGATCAATGCCAGACATTTATTTGTTATAATTGATAATCGGTAATGGCTTCACTAGTTTTTGTTTCCTCCGATTTTCTACTTCATTCATTGTATTGATAAATTCGGTAGATATCTTGCAATAGTCTCCCCTTTCTTTGATTTCACTTCTTCTGGATTATTTTGCCGATCTATCTGCAGCGTTCCTGTGCAATATGTTTTGTAGGCCAGAAGAAATTTTGCCAAGGCAAAGCTGTTGTAGAAATTATCCATATAAATATGGTGTCCTATGTTGAGATTTACTTCCATTAAATGCATAACGACTTTGATCGTATGACCTTTCCCTCCCAAATCACCTAACGCACCACTGTAAACGGCAAATCTTTGAATAAAATGTGATAAACTAGGACTGGCAGGGTCGCCATGTGATAAACTTATAGTAAAGTTGCAGGATCGCCGTGTGGTTAACTAATAGGAGTAATGTTGCAGGATAGCCATGTGGTAATCTATGAGTGAGTTTGCAGAATCGCCATTTGATAAATAAGGAGTAATGCAGGATAATTAAAGTTGATTGGGTTTTGATCGGTTTATTGTTTAACACTTACACACTACATAACGACGGTTGTCTATGACTAAATTAATCTACTAAATAATCATGATTGATTATAATATCTATAATAATTTCTATAATCATTAATCGGATGGAGTGTCTGTCCATTATACAGGGTGTTACTGAATAGGTGTTACAAACTGAAAGGGCATGTAGGAAATGCAAAAATAGGCGATAAATTTCCTGTAGACATTGGTCGTTGAAGCTTTAGTTTTCGAGATACAGGGTGTTAAAGTTCTTCGAAATATTTAATATTTTTGGAATATCTAAAAACTTACTGATCAGAATAACTCGAATTTTTTGACAGCTGTTGTCCTAATTGAAGTACATGATTTGATACTCCCATTGAAAAGTTATTCAATCTAGTGGCAGAGATCTGGGTGCGTTGTTACTTTTTTATTAAACAATTTCTACGCCACTGACTTTTATGCAAATTTGTTATTTTCGTTAGATACGTCGTTTTCTTTAGACGAGAAAAGTATTTTTATGCTTTTGTTGTAGGACGCACTGTTTTCAAGATATTTCACAATGTAGGAACCCATGCAAGCTTTTTGTAATGTAATGTTAAGGTATGCTTCCACCAAAGGAACATTGAGGAACTTTTATGTTTCTGTTTCCTTTTTTCGAAAATGTTCTACAAATTTTCTGAATGTTCCACTCGGTTTCTGTTCCAATTTCAGATTGTTCCTTCTTTTCGCCGGTTTCCATTTCGAGCGGTAAACTTCAAAGGAAAATCAGCAAGACGAAACTTGTGGCTACATAAAAGTTCCTCAATGTTCCTTTGGTGGAAACATACCTTAATACGCTTCAATAACGATCACAAAAATGATTAATTTCTGGAAAAACTCAAAAGCATTGATTTTTAGGATATTTTATTACCTCGTACGGGTTCCTACATTCTGAAGTATCTTGAAAACAGTGTGTGCTACAACAAAAACATAGAATGAATTTTCTCCTCTAGACATAACGAGGTATCTACCGAAAATAACAAATTTGCATAAAAGTCAGTGGCGTAGAAATTGTTTAATAAAAAAGGTAACAACGCACCCAAATCTCTGCCACTGGATTGAATAACTTTTCAATGGGAGTATCAAATCATGTACTTCAATTAGGACAACAGCTGTCAAAAAATTCGAGTTATTCTGATCCGCCAGTTTTTAGATATTCCCAAAAATATTAAATTTTTCGAAGAACTTTAACACCCTGTATCTCGAAAACTAAAGCTCCAACGACCCATGTCTACAGAAAATTTATCACCTATTTTTTCATTTCCTACATGCCCTTTAAGTTTGTAACACCTATTCAGTAACACCCTGTATATGGCTGGGTCAATGCCAACGGCATTGTTTTCCCTTACTCATCATTTCTGCAAGGTTGAGTTACCGTCTTGTTATTAAACATATTATTTATGTGTGTCAGTATAATATTACAAATACTACTTGTTTTGATAACAAGATAGTTAATTAATTGACTTTAAAATATTTACTTATTGCAAGTAAGATTTCATTGCTTAATATTCTTAACTGGTTCATGACACATCCATCACAAAAAACTCCAGGGCTAGTTAGCATATATAATTTGATGCCATACTTATGACGTTTATTTTTGATGTATTGTCTAAATGAAAGGCGACCCCTCCACAGCACCATAGATTCATCAAGCGAAAACTCCTTTCCCGGGTAGTAAACTTGCTCCATCTTTTTATTAAAATATTCCACAATTGATCTGACTTTATACGCCTTAAAATTTTTTCAAATTTCATAATTTCCAAGTCTATTTGTCTCTGTATGCAAATGTCTCATATACAACATAACTATACACCGTTCACATATTAAAAAAGAACTAGGTGGCCATGAACTTTTGTTTTTAGGTTTGCAAAAATGAAAACTCCCTAGATCTCGATTGACAATATCAGCTGATCGAGATATTAAAGGTTAAGTATAGACTGACATTTGTCAAATCACTCAAAGTGTCTCAGCTGATTAACAGCCATGTTGTCAAATTGAAGTTTTAGTAGTAGGATATCTATCTAGAATGATTTTTTACTCTGATCAATTTTTCTCAAACTGACAAATAAAATTATTAAATTTTTGACATTTTAAATTTCAAAAGAGCAAAATGACGAAAATAATATCTCTAAGATGAATAAATCCGCATTAAGAAAGCATTTCAATGATTAAGATCCAGAAAGTCCAAACTTGAGCAAACATTTAAGTCATTCAGAAGGTGAAATATGTTTGGAATGTAAGTATTGAGTATGTGTATCTGTATCTGCTAAATTGCTGGTAATTACTGTCTCTTATAGTAGTCAGACCGTGGCATTAGCAAGTATTATTAGACAAGACAAATTTGATATTACACCCTTGGGCAGCCCACATAAAACAGGCACTGATTATGAAATTTTTGTGTTTCCGAAAGATTTGCAATAATCTATTTCCAATACAACCCAATCGAAATGACATGGGGGTATTGTAAACTTCACTATACAAGCACGTAAATTAGCAGCTTCCCTCTAAGGATAAAGTAAAGAATGTATGTCTTGAAGAGCTTTCAAAATGTAAGTACACCTGACATGTGACAAAATTAATATAATCATTGTGAAAAACTTATTTCGGAGGACTGGACGAAACAAATGGACATGGTGAAAATATTATTAAAATCAGAGCGCTGAAGATGATTCTGATTCTAAGCAGGATGCAGTATTATAGCGGTTATTGATAATGGGGGATAATTTTGGGCCAGAAGCCAGAAGTCCAGAATCTTTGGCTGGTTTCCGACACACTACTACGATACCGAATAACCGACGAATTGACGAAAAATATATTTCATTTACGTACCTATATTTTAATATTTTAATAAACGTACCGATATATTTTAATTACCTGCTATGTATTTATTAAAAGTAAATTAATATAATTGATTCAAGTTTTTTATTTCATATTCAAAAAGTTCATTTGTGTATTTTCCTAACTTGGAAAAATTACATGATAACCTTTTTCTCAAACTCTTATGAAAAGCTTAAGATTTTAAGATCTTATTAGATCCAGCGACATTGCGTTCTAGTTAAAGATTGCAATATGTGACTAAATGATTCAAAATAGAAAGCCCCCAAAGATGCAAATATAAATATAACAAGAATACCAAAAATATCAAAAATCCATCTGGCAACTATGTCCTGTTCCTTGCCATAAAACTTCAACCTCATAAAAAAGAGACATAACCAAACTCCAGCCAATGATTGACAGCGGTTATACCCAGTGATTTCTATCACCCTACACCATAACCCAATTCTTTTATAATAAGTGAACGGTGTATAGGCAACCCTGCAACTGTTTCCAAAACATGCTTTGGTATTGTTGCAGAATGATCATAATTTATGGTGATCAATTTTAGTGCAAGCAAATTTTTAAAACAGTTTTACTCGGAAACAGGTCATTTTATCGTGATAGACAAAGAGGACCTTTTCCGAATATTCGTGTTCTTCAATTGTGCGTCTTAAAAACTCAGAAAAAAATATCACTAAAAAAGTTATAGGCCTTTTTTGAAGGTCAAGGCCAGTTAATGCCTCTTGACTTCGAGGGATTCAAGTCTAATTTGGCCCAAGGATGCAAATCAACATTAGTGGCAAGTGTGTTAAATTTTAAGAAAATACGCATACTAGAAAAAAAGTTATAAAAAATATCGATTTAAAAAAAGCAACTTTGAAGGCTTAGGTATAACTTTCTTATTTGTGAGTTTTCGAATAAAATTTATAGATACTTTTGGCAATATTTTATCAAGTGGAATCACCCCCTTAATTTTTTTGCCTATAATTTCCGGACAGCCTGTATAGGTAGGTATACATAATACAAAAAAAAATATAAATAAAAATTTCTTTAAATTTCAATTTCATCTAATTAATTTAATAATTTTGGCCACGGGCTATGCATTTTACATCATGTTTTTTCAATGAAGTGGAATTCCAGAGTCATTTTCGTTTGAGTCGAGGAGCCTTCAACTGGTCGGTTAACACAATAGGACCGCGTCTTGAAAGCTCAGTTGGAAGATGGGTGATTGAGCCACATACCCGCAACTTTTGGCCGTGCTGTGGCTTTTAGCTACCCCAGATGAGGTTGTATGAGCTCATGATTAACTATAGTCTCATATAGGTACAATTTGACAATCAATTTCAGATCTGTAGGATTAAGATTTAATATGGGCAAGTCAAGTTTATCTCACTGTTTTATGACGGTTGTAACAGTGTTGGGGGTTGGGGGAGTGATTAACAACTTAGCACTGCACTAATTAGTTGCTCACGCAGAGCAGCGGCGAAGTCTGGTAGATTTCTTGATTTCCACAGGGGGGTGGTTCAATGATACACCACTTCAATTCAACGGTATTTAATTAAAGTTCGATTGGTATGATTTTGGTAAGTTGTGTCAATGATTAAAGATAGATTCACGGATTAACATTTGCACAGGGAACAATTGCTTGTCGTCAGAGAAAAGGGTCGAGAGCTGAGAGAGAAATTGCGTGGAGTGTCTTGACAGAGCATCAAGCCAACAGTGGTTTGTCCGCGAGTGCCGGCCATCCGTCACCCCTACCCGCACCAGCGCATGGCAGGTGTCGCCATAGAACGCACCCTTGAACAAGTACTTACTTATTCGAACCTCTGAGTTCGAACAAACAGCTTTAAATGAGATAGCTCCAACTGTAATCAAATGGCCACAAGCTGGTGAATCCAGAAGGAAAATTGTGGAAGGATTTGCAAGAAAGGCCGGGATCAGAGAAGATTTGGGGGCTATTGATGGTACTTATGTACCCATAAAAGCGCCAAAGGAGAACCCTGCAGCTTATATCAATAGAAAATGTTTCCACGATGTGCAATATGTGATAATGAACGGAAATTCATAGATTGTTTCGTGGGGTATCCCAGTTCGGTTAGTGACTTGGGAATCTTCAAAAATTCTGATATTTATCAGAAAATTTGCCAAAATCGAGAAAACTATTTTGACCAAGGACAATTTATAATTGGAGACAGGGCATACTGCGTTAGAAGTTGGTGTGTGCCACCTTTTATTGGCAGAGGATTGCAGAATTATGGGAACTTTCATACACTCCATGCACAAACAAGGTATGATGATTACATATTTATCTTCTTCAATAAATAATATTGTAGCAAAAAAATACTATTAGTGTTTTCTTGCGGGCAAGTGATTGAACGTTCTTTTGCATTCTTATTTGCTCGGTTTAGAAGACTTAGATACCTTGATATGAATAGAACAGATATGATACCCCGAGTACTGTATTAGCAGTTTGTGTTATACATAATATTTGTCTTGAAGACATTGATAATTTTGTAACAGTTTTGCCGACGACAGTACCCTCATATCTTCTTATACGTTAGATGCGCGAACATCTGCCATCGACGCACAGACTCGCAGGAAGCAAGAAGTTGCCATACTTAACAATGACTTGCAAGACATTCTAACTTGGGGCGATAGAAACCAAGTCCAATTTAATGCTGGAAAAACCCAAGCAGTCATCTTCTCCAAAAAGACCAACGTTTTGGAGCCAGATATGATGATGGCGGGACACTCTCTTACCCCAGAGTCATCTCTTCGTTTACTTGGAGTGAGCCTCGGAGCGAACATGTCTTGGCATGATCATGTTGCAGATCTGGCGAAGAGTGCTTCTCAAAAACTTGGAACACTCTTCCGCACGAAAAAACTTTATACACCACAACAGCTTCTCCTCTTATACAAGGCTCAAATCCGACCATCCTTGGAGTACTGCTCACATGTTTGGAGCTCAGCTCCCAAACATACGCTGAGACTACTCGACTCTATTCAGAAAAGAGCCATCCGCTTGATTGGGGACCCAGATTTGACAAAAAATTCAGACACTCTCGAACATCGAAGAAGAGTAGCTGACCTGAGTCTGTTTTACAGATATTTTAATGGAAAGTGTTCAAAAGACGTGGCCCGCCTGATCCCACCAAGAACAAGACCGGGCAGAAATACACGTCGAGCCGCAGACGCTCATCCGTATCAGGTTCAGCTCGTTACACCTCGTACCACCCTATTTCAGACTTCTTTTATGTATAGAACCGCATCACTTTGGAATAGCATTCCAAAGGGCGTGTTTCCCGAAGTATACAAGCTACAGAAATTCAAGGCCAACGTGAATCGATATCTCCGCTCATGCACCGCTCCTAGAGCGTCATAAGGATTTCCCTGCAGTGCATGTGCATTTTCAATTAAAAAAAAACAAAAAAAACAATACAGGAAGGACTAGCATTTGTGGTTGGAGATCAGCTTTTGGATAATGAAATTGTACGGAACAGAAATAATATTGAAGAAATCTTGGGCCATGAAACGAGAAACAATTTAGCAAGGCAGTTAAATAATCAGAGGTAATTACAATTTAGTGAAGGCCAACTGTGAATACTAGTAATGTTTATATGTGATTCAAGAAATTTCCAAATGTTTTGGTATTTATAAATGTTTTTGTGAATTTTTTGCTTTATATCTGTAATAACTTTCGTTTTGAAACTAAATTTATTACCTATAAGAAAACAGCATTTCTAGCAAACATTTTTTATTCACATATTAATCATCCTGTTTAAAATAAATAACAATAATTCATGAACTAAACTCAAAAATAAATCTCAAATATTGACAAAAATTTAGCTCAACAAAATAAAATGAAACTCACACCTTTTGCTTTATTGTAACATGAAAATAGACAACTTGCATTTTCTTTCCATCAACACATTATTCACTGCTGCTTTTTTCGACTGGTATTTTTCTCAACAAATTTTTCAAATGCAACTGCCATCCTCTCTAAAACGTGAATTGCAGTATCCTGCCTGTCTAACATCTCTTTATGTCTTGTCTGACTGCTTTCTTCTTTGCCCTTTTGATTAGGCATGCAATCATCCAATTGCTTTTCCAACATGCTTTTTTCTTTTTTTTTTATCTGATTGGACATTACCACTTGATACAGCGTTATCATTGTCAGCATTTGATACACCTGCAATGCTCCTAATATTTTCTATTCTCCTACTTGAAGATGCTACACTCACTGGGGTAACATTTGGCTCATTCGCAAATATGTCATCAAATTCATCAAAATAGTCGAACCTGATATGCTTGGATCCAGTACCTTCCCCATGAGCAAGAATACATTGCAGCGACATTCACCGAACGTTTCAATGCAAGCTCGCAATGTTGCATATAAGGTACAAATGGCCTCCCACAATGTTGCAACATTGCAATGCGTAACATAGCGAGAATGATAGAAAAGTAACGTTGCTTCAATTTTACGATTGAAATATTGTAGCAAGGTTATCAATGAAACTAATCTGCTATGGAAATATAAGGTTACAGGAACGTACGTCATTGTATGATTGCTGCAATATAGAAATTATTATTTTGCAGAAATGTTGAAACGACCGCGCATGAACATTTCTCCCGCAACATTGCAAAGCATAACATTGCGAGACTAATAGAAAAGTAACGTCGCTTTAATTTACCGTTGAAATATTGTAGCAAGGTTACCAATGAAACTAATCTGCTACGTATGAAAATAAGGTTACAGCAACATTGCCAGTGTAGGATTGCTGAAATAGAGCAATATTATTTTGCAGAAATATTGCTGATTCAATCTCACAGGAACGTTCACCTCGTGTTGTTATTTAAATATTTCAAGGAGTTTTTTTTTTTATAAACCTTGCAGGAATAATGTTAATGCATTATTACTGGAATGCTTTAATTCGATTATTGCAGGAAGGTTTTTTTTTATAAACCTTACCAGGATATTGTTATTGCATTATTCTGAAATGTATGAATGAAATATAATATTGCAGAAACTTTAATACTCAAGGAATGTATTTTTTTATTAAAATACTTTCTTTTTGACTTATCGCAAAAAACCGTCTGAGAAAAAGTGGGTTAATTATATTGATCGAAAAATTGACACTTTCTTGTTTTTTTTTTACTAAACTCGGGATTTTGGGGGTTGAGGTGATTTCAAACAACTTATTTCAAAGAAATTTTTTTGAAAAAAAAAAGAGTAAGTTATGTTTTCTCAATTTATTTTTGATCACAGTAGGCTAGTTCCTTGGAATCTTCGGAAGCTTTAAATACAGAAAAAAACTTTTTTGAAATTTATCAAAAAATAAAAACATATTGAGGTGCTTCCATTTGCAGGGAGGTAGTCGAAAGGAGGTAGTCTTAATTAGTAGAGACAATAAATTATAATACTATAAATTACAATAATAAAGAGTTAGATTTTAAACTCGCGCGGGTACATTATTATTCATTAAACTCGCGCGGGTACATTATTATTCATTGTGCGAGTTTGCTCATGCGTAGTATACTGCCGCATGGGTAGCGATTTATCCGCTCCTATTATTTCTCCCTATTGTATCTGGTGTTCGCATGTTGGAACCAGGCCATGACTGCTTTCTCGAACTCTGCATCAGTAAATGCGGGGTACTGGATTTTTACAGCATCTGTCAAAGATAATACCTATTATTAGAAACAATGCCATATAATATCTTTCATATTTTGTTCAATCAATCATTTAAGACTAGTTTAGGCAATAACCTTTTAAAATCAAAAAGTTTAAATAGGTATATAACTATTAATAATTATTATAGAAAAAAATTATTTTGTGAAATAATCAGGTAGGTACCTACCAAGTTTTTTTTGTTTGAAATTTTTTGCACTATGCTTTGATATTATTACTAGATATTTAGGGGTGTTCCGAATATGCAAAAATTCGTATTAGCGAATACCAATACAAAAAAAAGGTACTCATGTCATTCGTGAATTCGAACAGGTACGTGACCTTGAGTAAAAAATTATCAACAGGCGTTAATGCGAAGAGTTCTAGTCTTATCTCTTTCAAACATCATTTTTGTATGCGCTTTCAGGTCTTTCTTACCTGGATAGTGCCGAAATTGTCATAACTCACCCAAAACGAAAAATAAATGTGTTATATGTATTTTCTATCTATTTTTTTTTTTCTTCAAGTTCAAAAGTTCAATACAATAGGAATTTTATAGTGATAATTACTATAATAGTAAATAAAAACTATACCTACATATTGCATTAATTTTAATGTCAAATATATACGTACCTATAGTATTCGTATGAATTTTGGCGAATACGATTATGAATACGAATATTGAAATATGGCGAATACTATATAGTGAATACGAATACAAGTATTCGGAACATCCCTACTAGATATATTAAACGTGGCGTTGCAACGCATGCTGTGTACTGCTAGTAATAAATAAGACGAGTGAACTACCAACAAATTTGAATCAAGTAAACCATGTGAAAATAAAAAAAAATTATTAACTACCTACCTCGAACAGTTCTCATGATTGTTAAGTCTTTCAATTTAAAATTGCTCTTTTTGCCGTGCCGAGCAAAATTTTGCACAATAATTTGTAAAAACTCGTTCTAGAATACGCGTTATACAATTTTGTGCATTGTTCCCTCCGATGAATCGTAGTTTGGAAAGCTAAAACAAACTTTTTGAGGAATAAATACGTAACTATCATGCGAACAAAAATGAAAAACTAATGAAGCGATCTCTGGAGAGAAAATCATGTCTGAGATTGAATCTGTGAGAATTAATTAATAAATTACTTAATAAATACTTATTGTAAACAATCAAAATCTTTAATTAGGTATTTGAACTTCAGTTATAACCACAAGCATCATGATTTTTTTCCAAAGCCTTCCTAGAATACGTTTTCATTTGTACACGATAAAAAACCGGGCGATCATTAATGGAAATTTTTTAAGTATGAGAAATAAAAGTATATTACATGTCTAATTAGTGAGTACCCAGAACTTACAAGTTGATAATCGGCTTCTTTTTCCTGAAGAGCTAGTTCCACGGAATCTATTGAATCGATGGATTCAATAGGTAGCTTAGGTAATAAGTTATCGTCATCGCTGGAACAATAATTGAAGCTTCATATTTTGGACTCAATTTGTCCCAAGCGATGATTGATCCTCTCGAAGTTTATTCATCATTCATCATGGTTTTAATTTCAAGCAGTAAGCAGTGCACACTGTCATCTAAAAAAATAGAAAATTAAATAAAATTTTATTTAGGTACCTACAAATACAGATAATATACAGTGAGCGTCTAAAGTAAGGAATAAATTCTATAAACGGTAAGTGCCGTTTTTTTTTTTCAATAAAAAACCACGTCAATTTTGTTTTTAGTTGTAACTTCTGACATAATATTCGGGTATACAGGGTGATGCGCGAAAGAGTGGTGACGTTATCGGCATTTTTTTTAAATGGCAACAAATCGAAATTTGAATTTTTTAATGATTCGAAAATCGGAACATTAACGATAAATAAACAAATAAAAATTACTCTTTCCATGGTAATTTTATACTATATGGTAATACTATCGGCTGATATCGAATTGATCTTCGAGCATGTTTGAAATACCTACTTGAAAGAGTAATTTTTAATTGTTTATTTATCGTTAATGTTCCGATTTTTACACCAGTCAAAAATGCACATTATTTAAGGTTACAAAATGATTAGAATATCATATTGACAATTGAATAGAGCATGGAAAAATGGAATAAAAAATAAGGGTTGCTATTAAAAAAAGGCCGATGACGTCATCACTCTTTCGCGCATCGCCCGAATATTATGTCAAAAGTTGCACAACCTAAAAAAATCAACCTGTTTTTAAATTTTTTTCTAAAAAAAACAGCACTTTTCGTTTATCAAATTTATTCCTTACTTTTGACGCTCACTGTATACAGTCAACAGTGCGTGTATAAAGTCTCCCCCCCATTTATTTTCTTAGACACTGGATATAAAAAATAGCTTATAATAATAATTACTTTTACTACTTTTTTTGTCTATATGACGATGCTAGAATTTCGAGTGGCGCCGCGACGCTAGCGACGCAATTTTTTAAAAATAGAAAGGTGGGTCTAGAAGGGGCTCAATCGAAAGGTCATTTAAAACAGAATACAACGAAAGAAAAAAATTATGTTTTTTTTTAATTTTTCTTAAATTTTTTTTTTATTTTAATTTTTTTTTTTTTCTTTGGAGGAATTGGACAAGTATGGGTCCAACAAGACGGCGCTTCACCACACTTAATTCTCGCCCAGTTCGGGATTACTTGAACCAAATTTTTCCAAATATCCACCTATTTGTGATCACCAAATGATCCCGAACTGGGCGAGGATAGTATGGTGGAGCGCCCGTTATGTTGGACCCATAGTTGTCCGCCAATTGTTCCAGGAAATTAAAAAATAACAAAATAAAAATAAAAATAAAACATAGGTACATTTTTTTTCTTTCGTTGTATTCTGTTTTAAAAGACCTTTTGATTGAACCCCTTTTCGACCCACATTTATATTAAAAAAAAATGGCGTCGCTAGCGTCGCGGCGCCACTCCAAATTCTAGCATCGTCAAATTGACAAAAAAAAGTAGTAAAAGTAATGAATATTATAGGATATTTTTTTATATCCAATGGTTCAGAAAATAAAAGGGTGGAGGAGACTTAATACACGCACTGCATGTTAAATGTAATAATAATATATACTACCATTGGTGGATGTTGATGATGGTGCTAATTGAACAATTTCATCAACAATTTCAACTTCAGCATATTATACAGGGTGTTAGTTAAGTACGGGGCCAAACTCCAAGGGGTGCTTCCTTGAGTGATTTTAAGAAGAAAAAATCAAATAAACATGTCCGAAAATGCATATTTTTCAAGATACAGGGTGTCAAACTTTTATTTTATTTTTTTCTCGAAAACAAAGCAAGATATGAAAAAAACTTTAGAGATAAAATAGTTGTATTTCTAGTTGCTTAATTCGAAAAAAAAAACAAAATTAAAAAAAGTCAGTGGCGCCCAAATTTTTCAATCAAAAATATTAGTTAAACTGTCTTCCGGGACGCCACTGGAATTAATAATTTTAAATCTAATTGGGGCTAAATTACCCTCTTGTTATTACAAACAGAACTGCCAAATTTTAACAAAATTGAGTGAAAGAGTTTAGAGATATTCACGAACATTCGAATTTTTTCGAATTTTCCCTTGGAGTTTGGCCCCGTACTTAACTAACACCCTGTATATTAGCTAAAACTTTTCGGGCTTCTTGCACTTCCTCGTCTAAATCTAGCAAATGTCATATTCTTCGGTGCCTTCTATACGAGAGATTATCCATCTACCTACATATATTTTTTTATGAATGTGCTTATAGTCTTGAATGTCTCAGTTTGCAAAAGAGAGGATAAGGAAAAAAGAATAATCGCAAAATATAGGAAGTAAAGGAAACTATGAGTACGGGACAAATTTTTCTACTAAAATTAAATTTAAAGCCATTAAAAGCAAAATTAAAAAAAAATTATATGTATTAATGTATTAAAGTTATAAATCAGTTTGTAAATTATTGTGACCTTGCATCCGACTATTTAGATCGAAAATATAAGATAATAATATGTCAATGTGGGATCAAGGTTATGCATACATTGCCGTAGATGATACATTTTGAGATAACATCTGAAATTTTACACAACTTAAGCTCACTCGATAGGTGTGATACTCTGCAAAAATTGAAAATTTTGGAATCACAAGGTGTTGTAAAATAAGCTGCACTTTACCCATATTGCTTATACACTGAAAAAAAAATGATTGGAGAAATTAAGGCTTGCTTATCTTAATTAAATTCTTTATTTGAAATAGAACAATTATATGTGTAATTTCCTAAAACAAATCATTTAATCGAAAATTTTACAAAATGATAACTAAATTAAATTCGGACAAATATAGTTTTCTTTAACTTACAATTACGCGTTTATTTGTTTAACATAAGGTTGTTTCCTTAAGCCTTGTCCACACCGAAAGCAACACATAGGAACATTTTGTTTATGTTGCTTGTTCCTTAAACTTGTTTCTGAATGTTGCCAAAAGTTTATTCAAGTTCCTCATTGTTTACGATTGCAGCAACAAAAGTTCCTATAAGTCACTTGTTTCCATATTTAGCGGCAAAGATCAAAGAAAATATAGAAACATTGGTAAACATTTTTTGTTTCTCAACGGTATTTTTATCAGTGTGGACACGTTGTTGCTTGTTCCCAAAGCTCGAAACTTCCGTTGCAAGAAATCGAAGTGTTAATAGGAGGCGTTCCAAAGGAGATATAGCAGCTCTATAGTTCGTATCTTCTTTTTGAATTAAAGGTGAAATTTTGCACAGTAACCGTTCCAAATCAGTACTACTCATAAGACAAAAAATTTTTAAATATCCATTATCGATACATTCTGATATTATATCATTTTTCTTTAATGAATGTAAAAGACGTATGACACCATGTGACTTTCTGTCTAAAAGACTTGGTCTAGTCCAACACTTACGGACTGGTTTTTTGTGTTTTTGTAAAATAATTACAATTACAGCTGCTGCACCTGTAAATCTTCTTCGTCGTACCACATTGTTTAGGAACATACACTGCACTGGTGTAGACACAACGTTTCCTGTTGCAGCAACACAACTAAACATTCACAAAACTGAATTACTTTGATGTGGACAGAACGTTTACGAAACTTTTGCTGTTGTTTCTGTTTCCATAAACAGGTTGCGGCAACCAGCAACAAAATGTTCCTCTGTGTTTCTTTGGTGTAGACAAGGCTTTACAAATAAAGATTGTTCCTGCATGAAATCAACATTTACATTAAGCGTATTTAGTTGCCGTAACTAAATCATTTGTTCACAAGAAGAAAGTTTGTACTTACACTTACGGTACCTCCAATCATGGAAATCAAATGTAGTTCGTTCAATTATTTAATTTGGTTGAGATAATCAAATATCATTTCATAAAAAACCTAGGTCGAATAATCATAAATAAATGTTTAGTAACAGCAATTAAATAAATTTTCATGTTATTAAATTATGTGTTTCTTTTTAATTTATATTACATTGAGACAAATATATTTTGATTGATATAAGTAAATTTTAGTTTGCAAAAAACATTCATCTTCTTGGTCCTGATGCAATGTTATTTGAGATAAATTAATTCTTTTATTTGTTTATTTCAAGCAAACAAAGCTTTATTGCAGAAATAGCAAATTTAGTTTACCAAAAGCAGAGAATTTAATTCGACCAAATAAATATATTTGATATCTAATACCAATGCTTTGTTCCGAAAATCAATTATGCATGGCCTTAATTGACTAAATGAAATTTTAAATAAAAAACCATGTAAATTATGTAAATATTTAATAGATAAATTAAATCTTTACATACTTAAATAAACAAAATAAAATTCATTTCATTATAAAAGTACAACATAACATCAACAAAATTGTAAATTGAAAAATATTAACAAAAATTTGGTTTCTATGAAACAAATTGAATAATAATAAATTATTATATCAATTACAGCAATCCGATTGTTGAAAAACAATAATGCTTTCTGAACGACACACTTACTCTAACGGTATGGTGAAGACAGAGACATCGATGTTTCAATGGTTATTTCCATCTCATCAGTCTGTCACATCACCACCACTAGAGAAGTGTGCCGATCAGAAAGAAAATCAAAAGCTTTAAGCAAAATGATTTGTCGGAAACATAGTGACTTGCATGGCAAATGCCATCTGATGACTGAAAAGTAGAACTTTCAATGTGTCAATCAGAGACTCTCCCAGAGAAAGAAAGCATTATTGTTTTTCAAAAATTTGGTTTTCTACAAGATGTAATTATTATATAGGGTGAGTCATATAAAGAAAACTTGACGAGCTTCTGTGCTACTTGCTTTCCAACAAAGTTTGGGTGTTTTAATTTTGGCACTTTTCACCGGACCGGAACTAGAGCAAAAGTAAGGCCAGCTTAATGCTATCTGCAGAATCTAGAACAAGCATAGACAAGGATTTTCATTAAAAAATTATTATTTTAACTAAGTTCGAGAAGAAAACAAACCTTTATTTAGGTTGCCACTGCTTAATAAATCGAGAAGTATCAGTTGTGAGTCCTGTAATTGAGTTCTACGGAGTTCTAGTATTTAAAAAAAAAAACATTTTTCAAATAATGTATTGACGCAATTATTGGCATGGTCCGGATTGAAGTCCAGTTCAAGCTGCAAACGTTAGATATAATAGAGTATAATATGTAAACTTGAAAAAACAATATCAATAATGTAAGTACCTATGTATATTATAAGGATTTCTTGATACTGTGTGTTGCATAAGAAGGGTAACATAGGGAATACGTGTAAAGAATATTTCAACAATGCTTTGAAAATAAATGACATCCTTCTAAACATACAATTCCCTAGGAAAAACGAAATAGTTGTCACCCTTTATACCTAATTAAATTAAACAATGTCAGATTTTTTGACAGGTTTTTATGAGAAGCAGACTATTCAGTATTACGAGTATCCATTGAAAAGTGCCTTCCAAGTTGCAAGACAAATAAATAAGTTTGTTTTAACACAGGGTAACTTTTAAATTCATGCGGCAACATTTTTTAAAAATGCACTGTATATATTTTTAAAAACCTTAATGTTACCACTCATCTTATTTTGTGATATACTTACTTTTGTTATACTATACTACATCTCACAGTGGGTATTGTCAAGGTCCATTAAGTTAATGGGCAGACTTCGGTGACCGTTTTTAAAGATAATATTGACGTAAAATAATTTTTTTTACCTTTTTTGAAATCCCTTTCGAACCAAGAATAACCAAATCGCTATATTTTCAACCTAGTATCGATACTTATTCTAGAAACGCCACCAAGAAATGTGCCCGTTAACTTAATGAGCCAAGAGAAAAAAGTGATAGATTTTAGCTCGAGATGTGATTTCGTCCCCGACGCGTTTAGCGGAAGGGACAAACACATCGAGAGCTAAAATCGCACTTTTTTCTCGTGTGTAATATACAATTTTTTTCTGCGAGAAGAAATATCAGTGTTAGAATGTCGAAAAACGTAGTTAGATAACTGAAAATTATGTCGGAAAAATGATTTATGTTAAACTTGGATTTTCAAACTGTCTTTTATCGTAATTGACGTTGCCTGGGTAACGAAACGATTTAATTATTACATAAGCGTCATATTAATGTAATTAAAATTGAAGACAGTTTTGCAAAGATTCTTGTTAGTTTTCGATGAGTGAATTTAATAATATGGATAGTGATTATTATGAAAATTCCCTTAATAATTGCCATTTGGATAATAAGGTAACTTTCCTTTACGTATATTTGATATAAATTTAATGATATCTGAGTGTTAATAGTAGCTATACCTAAGCCGCCATTTCGGGGAAATAAGTACTCATTTATTTCCCTGCTAATTCATTTATTTCCCCGATAAGATGCAGCTCATATAATGAGGCATTTTTCTACCTGTCAAGGGGGAAAAAAGGTCAAACTTATAGCCCGTCGCAGAAAAAAATATTTTAACTATTCTTACCTTGACATAAGCTTACTAAATTAGCAATTCCATCCATGTCACTACACTACACTTTACGCTATCACTATAACACATTCACAGATTGAAATTGTTACCAACAACGCTACCAACGTTCAACATCAAGTCCAAATAAATAATAAAATATGAAATGCGGGAAGAAAAGGGTCTAGTCCAGTCAGACAAGTTCTCTCGTAGCAGCGTCGTTCCAGTCTTTTGCTTCTTAGACCGCGATGAAAAAAGTCGTTATTTAGTTCTCTCAACTGTATTTTATTTGCAATTAGAAAATTTATATTCGCGTGATACAAAATACAATGCAGCGAAAATTATTTGGAACGAAAAGGTAAATTAAAAGTTTGATATATGCCATACCAAATAAAAGTCGGATGGCATTAATTAAAGTTTAATCATGATAAAGCTGATATAATTTAAAATTAACAGTAAAAATCTACCTGAAACCATAATTAAATATAGCGTTTTCTAAACTGAATTTTATTTGCGAGGTATGAACTATTTATTTCCTAACACCAATATTTGCCTTCGTAGTAAATTTTGTATACTGAAAATAACTTAAATTAATTTTAGTTACCTAAGACAAACAGGTATTATTTCAAAGAATTTATATTTATTACGAAACAAAAATAATAAAGCAATTAAATCGTTTGTTAATGTGGATTGAAGTTATTTTTGTACTTTTTCGTGTTTTATCTACAGCCTATTAGGGAATACCATATGTTGCATTCCTAATTAAATATTTAGGTTTTTAAATTAAACTTTTTTTTCTTCAAGTTAACCACTCATTTGGTAATAGGAAGAACATGGAATTTTTTCAGTGTATTATTAAGTAAATATATATTGGTCTCAACACATTGTATGATGTTAACAACTTTTACAAAAATATCATTTTTAATATGACAATAGTTCAACTTCAAATTATTAGCACCAAATGTAAAATGATTATATTTTACTTTTTCAAAGCATTTACAGAGTACATTATTCAATAAGGGTTCACGGTATTTTTTTTTTCATATGAATTAATTGTGTTCGATTAGATTTAAATTATTTTAAATTATTATACTTGAATCGCTCGTATGTACGGTTTATAAATTGTTGTAGTGGTTTGTTACATGTTTTTAACACTAATTTTATATCTTTCAAGAAGTTTTTCGAAAGTTTGACTATTAAAAGTGGCTTAGAGATACCATGGAAAACATCTACCACAAAAACTTCGTTATTGTAATCATCTTCAGCAATGCTACTACATAAAATGGGCCATAATTGACTGTTAGAACTTTTTGTCAGTGGTAAGCCATCAATATTGATATCTAGTTTTATAATATTATTTTCCTGTTGCGGACAATAATTATATTTTTCAAACATACTCAGCAAGCCTTCTCGGAAGCCAAAATGATAGTACAGCCCGCCATTAGAAAACCTAATGATTTTATTTTTTTTCAATCGTTTTAAGTGTTCGACAATCATTTGGTAAATCTTTTCACTTTTTTGGAATTTAAATTCGGGTCCTTCAATATTTTCAATAGATTGTAAAAACTTTATTTGATACTCGCCCTTGATAGCCCATTTAGTTAGTTTTTGTTGTAGAGTTATTTGTTTCCTTGGGATTAGCCCTTAATCGCGCAATTTTTTTTTCGTTAATTGTTTTTTCCGTTAATTTTTTTTCAATAAACCTAATACTGTCAGGGTTTGTACATATTCCTTCAATAAAAATTCCCTGACTTTTCCAGGTTTTCCCTGACTTACACACAAAAGTTTCCAGAAAACAATGTATGACGTGACGGGGATTGGTGGATCCATATCAACTGGATTAACCCCGAAGTAAATTTTCACAAGCCCTGAACTCCCTGAAGTAATTTTTCTAAAAATACAAAGGATAATGTTGGTATTTTGAACTTTTTCAAATAACAGTCTATTGCTTAAATAAAACATTTATTTGCTTTATATTTAGAACATATTTTTTTATATAATCAGAGAATTATATAAAATAACACAAGTGGACTAGAATTTCTAATTCAGTAAAAAATAAAACCGTTGAAAAAATTAAAAACATTTTCTCATAAAATAAAATTTACAAAAAAAAAACTCAACAATGTTTTTACTATATTAATAATAATTGTAAAAACAACACAGCAATTCTTAAGGAAAGAAATAACAACTTCCAAAAAACATGAAAAAATAATATTAATTAATAATATAAATTAATAAATGAAAAAAAATATATAATAATTATAGAAAAACCGAAAGCAACAATAATGTTTTTCAGTTTAATTATTGCGTGTATTTGCAGTATTTATTTATAAAAATTAAATGTAATTTTCTATATGAAAGAATAAGATTGGAGACAACATTAAAATGCAAATAATTATAATCTTAATAAAACATGTTAACTGTTAACATGTTAAACTGTTGTTACTGAAGAGTAAAAAAAATCCAATAGACACAATTCCAATCCTTAAACATCAGCAAAAAAATTTGACAAGTGGTAGTGGAGATTGGTTAAAATTTAAAAGGAATGTGGTCTACCATTTAAAGTCTGTCGACTGATCAAAATTGAATTTTGAAGGTTTCACTCGCAATTAAAATAATAATTGTAAAAAAAATGTTTAGAAGGGAAATTGTTAATTATTAGTGGACTGTATATTTAATTTTGGATTATTAAAGAATATCAATTTTCTTTAGTAAATTTTATTTACGAAGATCAACTTTAATTTAGGTGAACACAACCATATAAAATAATGAAATGTAAATGGCACACTCAATTTTTCACCGTCGATGCTTCTTTCTTAAAATCTCAATGTTCAATGCCCGGTAGCCTGGTCAAGGACAGAGTGCTCGCTACTACCCCTTCTCGTTCGCCCGTGACAGGGTTAGACGCAGGATTCTCGCCAGGTCCGTCTTCAGAGTTAACATGCCGCCCGCCTTGAAAGATGCTGCTTTCAACAGGTAACATACAAATTCGATTGACTGCACGTCGTTGGAGTCCATGATGTGTGTGAATGGTGACCACTCGTACAATCCCATCATCTCCTGGATGGAGATCAATAACACGACCCAGTTGCCATCTTAATGGAGGAAGATTGTCATCCTTGATGACAACGAGAATGCCTTTCTTAATTAGATTTGAATTGCAGGATTTCCACTTGATTCTTGCCTGGAGTCCTGAGATATATTCTTTGTACCATCTAGCCCACATATGTTGAACTAGTTGCTGAATATGCTGATATTTATTAAGTCTATTTATTGGAACTTCTTGGTAATTCGCTTCTGGAAGAGCAGTCAGGGGTCGACCAATCAAAAAATGACCTGGTGTCAATGGCGTCAAATCTTCAGGATCAGATGAAATGGGAGAGATTGGACGGGAATTTAATACGGCTTCAATTTGATATAAAAAAGTACAAAATTGTTCAAATTCAAGTTTCGTTAAGCCAATCACTCGCTTCAAATGGTGTTTAACGCTTTTTATTCCGGCCTCCCATATACCTCCAAAACTAGGAGAATTGGCAGGTATAAAGTGCCATTTAATTAATTCTTTATTTAAATTATATTGAATTATGGTCGACTCAGATTTTAAAAACTCAAATAACTTCATCATTTCATTATTTGCTCCCTTGAAATTTGTCCCATTATCGGAATACAAATTTTGAGGCTTGCCTCTTCTAGCAATAAATCTTTTCAATGTTGCCATGAACGACTCTGTCGTCAAGTCAGATACGACTTCTAAATGTACCGCCCTTGTGGACATGCAAATGAAAAGACACACATAACATTTAATGAATTTGGCTCCACGAGTTTTTCTATCTTTCAATATAAAGGGACCCCCGTAATCGAGACCCACATTAATGAAAGGAAATGACTGATTGATTCGAACAGTAGGAAGACTACCAATCATATAACTTGCTGTACAAGGATTCACCCTAAAACAAGTAAGACAATTTCTAATTGTATTTTTTGCAGCATTACGACCGGAAATAACCCAGTATTCTTCCCTTACAGTGTAGTGAAGAGTTTGTGCACCACAGTGTAACATTTTCTCATGAATGTGTTTAAAAATTAATTTCGTTAAGTTATGTTTATGTGACAATAATAAAGGATGACGTTTATTAAATGAAATGGAAGAGTTTTTTATTCTACCCCCTACCCTTATCATTCCTTTATTATCTAAAAATGGATTCAACATTAAAATATTACTTTTGGAATCAACAGGTTTCTGTTTTAATAAATTATTATATTCTGATGGAAAGCATTCCTTTTGTTCTAACTTAATTAATAAGACCAAAGAGTTAACTTGGATTCATTTCATCAATTGTTAAATTTGGAGTTAAAGTTCTTAGTTTTGGGGGCAATTTTGAATTATGATAGTATCGCATAATAAAGGCTATAGTACCTTGTAATTTTGATAAAGTTGAAAATCTATTTTTATTAAAGTCATAGATGAAATGCCTCTAGACAACAGATCTGCTGGATTATCGGCAGACTTAACGTGATACCAATCACTAGCATTAGTAAGTGATTGAATCTCACCGACACGGTTGGCAACGAACGTCTTCCACTTTCTTGGCTCACCTCGTATCCAAGAGAGGGTTATTGTCGAATCCGACCAATAAAAATATTTGGTAAATTTAATATTTAACGCTATATCTACATTTCGGACTAGTTCTGCGAGCAGCACTGCTGCACACAATTCAAGTCTGGGCAGAGTTACTTGCTTCATTGGCGCCACTCTTGATTTAGCGCACAGTAAATTCGATATAATTTGTCCGTCTGAAAATACACATCTGACATAAACACAGGCCCCATAGGCATATTCCGAGGAGTCCGAAAATCCATGTAATTCAATAATAACACATTTAGAAAACAATGCTTGTCTCGGAATTTTTACATGTTTTAATAGATTTAATTCATCTTTAAATTTATTCCAAATTACCAGTATGTCTGGCGGGATAGATTCGTCCCATGTAATCTCAACCTTCCACAATATTTGAATTATTAATTTAGCCCTAATTAACAAGGGACCCAAGAGACCCAAGGGGTCAAAAATTTGGCATATTGTAGAAAGAATTAATCTTTTTGTAACTTGACTCTCACGCAGGGATATGTCAGACATTAAATAATTAATTGAGTCAGACTGCGGGTTCCATTGCAACCCCAGTGTTTTATTATTTTCATTTTCACCTAACGGTAAAACAATATTGTCTAAATTGTAATTTAAATCCAGTTCTTTCAGCATACTGGAATCGTTACTCATCCACTTCCTCAGTTCAAATCCCGCAGAAATTAAAATATGGGTAATTTGTTTTTGGGTTTGAATTAAATCATTTTTCGAATCAGCTCCAGTAATTAGATCATCAATGTAAAAATCGGTTTTAATTGCTTTACTGGCTACTGGATATGTGGACGCATTATCAGATGCTAATTTGTGCAAACATTTTATACTTAAATAGGGAGCCGATGCGGTTCCGTAAGTTACGGTATTTAATTTAAACACTTTAATTTCATCATTTGAATTTTCTCTCCACAATATTTTTTGGAAAGATCTTTCACTTTCATCTATTAATATTTGGCGATACATTTTTGAAATGTCAGCAGTAATCACGTAATTATAAATACGAAACCTCAATAATAAATCTGTTAAATCGTTTTGTACTTTGGGACCGCTAAATTGAGCATCATTGAGTGAAATTTGGGAATCGGTTTTTGCGGAACCGTCAAACACAACTCGCAATTTTGTAGTTATGCTAGACGATTTAATTACGGCGTGATGTGGTAAATAAAAGTCACCTCCGGTTTCACTTTTATTTGTGTCACATTCACTCATATGCCCTAGCTCAAAGTATTCCTCCAGAAATTTTGAATACTCCAGTTTAAGTTCTGGATTAGAGTTTAATCTTTTTTCCAATGATAAGAATCTACTTCTGGTCATTTGATATGAATCGCCCAATTGATCCTTCAATTTATTAAATGGAATTTTCACAATAAATCTACCTGTTTCATTTCTACGGGTAGTAGTTTGAAAGTATTGTTCGCAGTATTGATCAGAAGCAGACAATACATTATTTATTTTACAATTATTAACATCTTCTAAGTTCCAAAATTTGGCAACTTCTTCATTTAATTTATTATTTTCTTTGATACTTAAATATGAAACACGTTTATTTGCGCTCCGATTATTATCGCAAATAACTTTTCCTGATATAATCCATCCCAGCTTGGTTTTCTGTAAAACTGGCTGTTTAGGACCTAATTTAATTTGTTCCGGACATAATAATGACCAAAACAGAGTAGCACCAAGCAACATATCAATTTTATTTGTTTCGTTGAATTTAGGGTCAGCTAACTGAATATGGCTTGGAATATTCAAGTTGTTCGTGGAGAATGATTGTAGTGGTAAATTCTCAGTAACTGTGGGTAATATTAAACAGTTGATATTTGTCTGAAAATTATTCACGCAAGATCTTAAATTGATCTCAACTTCGCTGTCTACATTTTTCACATTTTCGCCTACACCTTTCACTGAAAAATTAACTCTATTCGTTCTTAATTTCAATTTATTTAACAAATTTTGAGTAATAAAATGGCTTTGAGAGCCATTATCCAGTAATGCTCTGCAGTAATGGTAATTATTTTTATCATCAGCTACTTGGACTATTGCAGTGGCTAAAACAACCTGCATCGGCCTATTTATTTCGTCCTGCAATGTAGCATGACTCATGTTAACAACAGCTACGGTGGCCTTGTCCTTTGTCTGGACTCTCTGATCCTGCACCTGGGCGAAATTATTATTATTCACAGTTTTTGAATTCCTGCTACTACTTCCACTTCGTATTATTTCCGAGTTGGTAGCAGAACTAGTAGACTGGTCGAAGTTTATGCCCTGTTTATTAGATTCGTCGACTGCAACGTTGTCATATCGACCCTGATCACTTGTATTTAAATAATCTAAATGTAATAAACTATTATGTGGTTTGTTACACTTTATACATTTGCGCACATTGCAATTCCAAGACAAATGATTGTCCTTTAAACAATTTAGGCAGAGTTTTAATTTTTTAACTTCCAAAATTCTTGAATTTATTGGCAATTTTAAAAACTGTTCACAACTGTATATCAAGTGATCATTTTTGTGACAATAATTACAATAATTAAATTTACTTGTGCTTGCCACAAAACTATTAAAATTCTTCTTCTTGTAATATTGATTTTGTGAATTATTAGAATTATGATTATTATTTACGTTAGGTTTTTGGATTGATCTTCTAGACTCAATCTTGCCTAATATTGTAATTCTTTCTTTCAAAAATTTATTTAAATCACTTAAATTAGGTAATTCCCCATCCCAATTGTAAGCCTGCCATTCCTTGTCAGTATTACTGTCAAACTTATTTGCAATTATCTGTATAATTAATCGATCCCAACACTCGGTTTTCTCACCTAAATTATCCAGTGACCTCAAATGTTTATTTAGATCGAGATACAAACATTTTATATCCTGACAAGATTCTTTATTCATAATAGGTAAATTTAAAA
The DNA here is from genome assembly GCA_910589415.1 of Malachius bipustulatus. Taxonomy (NCBI): domain Eukaryota; kingdom Metazoa; phylum Arthropoda; class Insecta; order Coleoptera; family Melyridae; genus Malachius; species Malachius bipustulatus. Next base: position 11,194,348 of record OU342633.1, read on the forward strand.
TTGCTTGTATATGTTCATGTATCAATTGCGCCTTACTTTCGTAATTATCAATCAGCGCCCTCCAACCTACTGTATAATTAGAATCGGTTACTTGAATAGCCTGCAATATATCAGCAGCCTCATCTTTACATGACATTTTCAAATAATAGAATTTTTCGTATTTTGATAGAGTGTTATCTGAGTGGATGAGTGCATTAAAGGCATCTCTAAATTCTACCCAAGTACCTGGTTTCCCTCTGAACGTCGGCAAGGTTATTTTAGGTAGGGCTATTCGATTATGAATTGACTGACTCCCCACATTAGGAATATTGGAAGATAGGGAACCAGAATCAGCACCAGCACCAGCGCTACCACCTGTGCTACCACTATCAAAATGATTGTTATTACTTGCTGGTACGCTACCAACGTCAGAGCCAGATGCATTATTACTGTTAATTTTGTCAATTTTGACGTTACCGCTATTATTACTGCGATCAGTTTTTAATTTAATTTCAATTGCACTATTATATTTTTCACACAAGCGCTTAGCATCAGCTAAGTAATCAAAATATGTATCCTCGAACTCTTTTCTCTCAATTAAACAAGCTGCTTCAAATTCAGCTTGAGCTTTTGCCTCGAGTTTGTTATTTGAATTTTCCTTTTCAATGAGGGTCTGAACCTCGTTGAATTCCTCCAAGAGAGGTTCAAACGCTTCTAGCCGAACAGTTAATCGTGAGATTACCTGCTCGTTCAATTTATCTTTTTCGATTGCATCAAAATAGTTTTTAAAGCGAGTGACTTTCCCTTTAGTATAACCGCGAATTATTATAAGCGACATTATAAATTCAAATAAATTGAAACCGATTAGTTATTATAGAGAGGTAAATAAATAGGTAGGTATATGGAAAGAACTCACATCAGCAGGATGAAGTCTGTAGTATTATTCTCTTGACTTGAAGTTGGCACTCCAGCACTTTATTAATTATTACTTGCACTTTTAATTTGTGATGTTGATTTATTATTAATTTATATTAATGATTTATTAATTTATATTAATGATTTATTAATTTAATTATTATTATTTAAATCTTTTAATTGATTTGCTCGATGGACCATGTAAATTATTAGTGGACTGTATATTTAATTTTGGTTTATTAAAGAATATCAATTTTCTTTAGTAAATTTTATTTAAGAAGATCAACTTTAATTTAGGTGAACACAACCATATAAAATAATGAAATGTAAATGGCACACAGGCACACTCAATTCTTCACCGTCGATGCTTCTTTCTTAAAGTCTCGATGTTCAATGCCCGGTAGCCTGGTCAAGGACAGAGGGCTCGCTACTACCCCTTCTCGTTCGCCCGTGACAGGGTTAGACGCAGGATTCTCGCCAGGTCCGTCTTCAGAGTTAACAGAAATGATTTTGTTTCAATTGGACTTCAGCATTTGGCTATTAACAGAGAAACCACTTTCAACAGATGCATTTCCATGTGATAATATCAAAACAATTTTCACAATTTCATAAAAATGAGCAAAGTTTTGGTCCTTTGCAAATAACTTTGTATAAAAATTGCCTAAATTTTCACTTTCATTATACTTTTCAAAACAGAATTTCAAATTATTTTCATTGACTAATATTCGATTATATTGCTGCGTACTTTTTTCAGCGCAAGTTGGGGAAATTAAATTTTTATCCGATAAAATCTGCAAAAGATTTTGCATTCTTTTCTCAGAATCATTGCAGTTGACAATCACATATGGATCCAAACAAGATATTGGCTTTGTTAAGCGATACTTCAAATTACACCGTTCAAATATTTTTTTAACCAACGCGGTCAAAAATAATCTACAGTCTTTTAAAAATAGCAGCTTCTCTTTTTCTGTGGCTTTGCATTCTTTAAAATATTTTCTTGTCCGGAACCCTATATCAATAGAAGAAAATGGGAGATAAATATTACTATTCTCAAAATCTAATTTAAATAATGATGTAACTGATTTCCCACAGATCAAATCTTTTTTTTTTTAAACCTATTCAGAAGTGACCTTAAAACAATATCCAACTCCCTATACAAAAAGGGAGCCATCGGGGAAGATGTTTGAAATTTAGTTAAAAACATTTCCAAACTAGATGCTATGGTTGAAAAAAAAGCAATTTCACATTTTAGGACTTTATCCTCAATAGATTTTTTTAAATTTCTAGAAGTTGTGGTATTTGATAATTTAGTGGCTTTATCTTTTATATATTTATCTACATCGTCTATTATTTCCAATGCCCTATTAGCAGTACCTGAGCTTTCAACCCACCGTGTACTACAAAATTTTAATGGAAAATTTTTTTGACCAGTTAAATTAGTAAATGCAGCCCTTCTAGATGGACTATCTTTAAAAATCCAATACAATGACCTCAATGCTTCATTGACAGTCCAATTTGCGGCTTTATGTCCCGTCTGAAAAGCTCCATGTACCACATGTAAACCGCAGGAGCCTAGTTCTAAAATATTAACGTCGTCATCTTGCTTAAGGGTGTCTAAAAATTTCCAATTCACGTTAGGTCCATCCATGGAAACTTGTAAAAGCTTATTAGCTTCAAAGGGCTGATACATTCCTTGAAATGTTTCAATATATCATCAGCAGTAGCACGATTCATAAATACTGATCTCAAGTATCTATAAAAGATAAAATGAAGCAATAATTTTTGAAAAATTATTTATGAGAACAATCAATTTGTTGAAAGAATTATGGCATGGGAAATAGATCTTATTCTTACCTAGTTGCGACAGTTCCTTTCTGTTCATCCCAAAATCTCACAATTATATCCATTTGACCTTTCTGAGATATTTTATTTAATGATTCATCAAAATATGCCACATAATAGTCTCGTTTCAAAACCTCTGCTTCTAATTCTTCATTAAAAAATGGAGCCAGTCCAAATACAATTAGATATTTTAATTTATTGGAACCTAATTTCATTTTATCGGCAATTTTACTATCAGAAAACATCTTCTTAAGCAAGGGCATTGTTTTATTCACAGAGTTATTTGACATGTGAGTTTCTACACTATGCAATGCCCATGGAATTTCTGATTCTAGAACGTTCTCTAGTTTAAAATCAAATTTTGATTTTTCCTCAACACAACTGATGTTTTCATTTGATACTCATACACTTGCAGCCACTGAATCACTCATATTCTGTTCACAAGTCTGTGTCACATTTTTCTGAAAATAGGCCATTGAATTTGGTGTGCTCTTCCTTGCATCAATTTTTTTCCTATGTGTAGCTCCCTTTTGGTGGCTGGTAAGCGCTTGTTTTCCCATATTGCTTAGCGAAAATGTTTTATTACACAATTTGCACAGAGCCACAAACGCATCTCCTTTAACCGGGCAAAAAATTTCGGACCATTCTGGGTTAATCTGATGATCAACCCAATCAACGTTAAACACAGTTTTTTTGCTCTTAGAAGCCATTATACCCGAAAAATTAATAACAAATTAAATTCATAACAACGAACTTATATTCAAACCGAGCAGGTACCAAAATACGTTACGATTTTTAGGTTATCCTCATCTTATTTAAAAATTATTATAATAATAGTGGTACTGGCATTCATATTGGTACTGTATTCAAGATTCAAGAGAGAAGGATAGAAGAGGATAGTGATGATTATTATTACGCATAGTAAAACAAAGCAAGAGAGATATTCATAGAGTTTTATTTTCTCATTCTTCATCGCGGTATATTCCAACTCGGGCACTGCCGGATTTTGACGAACGATTAGTGTTTGTGTTTGTAGGTAGGAGAGCACACGGCAGCGCGCAGCGCAACGAATCGAGCGAGTTGCAAGTTACAAGCACGGCGCACGGCCAGTGCCAGTAGCGGTAACGACATTCATGCCGACAGGGTCGGACTCGACATAGGATCGGGTTTCTGGATTTTTTATACGCAGTCATACAGGATTTTTTTTGAATAAAAATATAAAACAGATTAAATAACGTGAAAAATACAAGACCGAGTCAAAATTGTTTTAATATTCCAGGTAACGAATAAAAAATCCCTGACTTTGTAACTTTTTTTCTGAATTCCCTGATTTTTCTCTGACTTTTTGAAGTTTTTTCAGATTCACTGACTTTTCCCGGTTTTCCCGATTTTCCCGGTCTGTACAAACCCTGACTGTCTACTGTCATGGAAAAATAGTAAAAAAAATACCATGTAACCTTTTGCTAGATATAACAAAAAATAAGTGTGTAGCTTATTTGCTACATTGAACGTAAGAGTTACTTGATCAAATGCTGCAAAAATAGGCTTAGCGGTTCACTGTAGCATAATTGCTACGGTATTCTATTTAATATGAAAAAACAGCCGGGAAATGATTTATTTATTTACTTCAAAGAAAAGTTAAGATATTTATTGGGTACACATATTATGCATTACAATAATTATGAAATTTGAAAAAAAACATTAATTTGTTTTGTTAAGGCACAAAATAGTCTTACATTTCTGACAAATTATGAATGAAAAGCCCTTACATCCGGGTATTTTACACCTGTTTCTTTTTTCCTGAAAAACTGGCCAATGATCTAGGGCATCTTTCCTTACTGGTTCGGGAGGCAAGGAAGCAGAGGACTTCTTTTTTTTTTCTTTACTAATAATAAACACAGTAATAAAAAAACACAGGATATTGTTTTACCATCAATAATAATAATAATATATTTATAATAATAAGCAGAAGCAGGAAGCCATCATAGCGGACATTGCCATTCCAAACACCCACAATATTCTTACCACTATCGCAGAGAAGAAACGCAAGTACACTGAATTGGCGGATGAATTAAAAAAGATGTGGAACCTAAATAAAGTCACTGTAGTTCCGATTGTCATCTCTGCTACAGGGGTTGTACCAAAGGAACTTCACAGGAGCTTAGACATATTGGGTATACGAACTCCTGCTTTCTTTGTGATGCAGAAGGCTGTCATACTTAACACCACCAGAATAGTAAGAAGATTTTTAAGTCAAGAGTAGGTGGGAGTGCTTGGTGAAAACCCGTACCCCATTTAGATCATTAACCAGGAGAACTGAGAATAGTGTGAATAATAATAATAATATTATAATAATAATAATAATATATTTATTCATCCTTTAAGACACATAAATGTATAGGACATTGGGATATAATGGTCGTGAATTGCGTATTGCCTCAATTTGATACACAATTGTTGTGAATTCCTCGTAAATTAATCGTGTCTTTCCTAAAAACCCTTGAAAGGTGATATTTTACTTGTCTGATGTTTCCCTCCCGAATTCCTCCAAAATGAGGTGATTTAGGTGGAATAAATTTCCAACTAATTCCTTCGTTCGCACAATGCTCTGAAATTGTAACGTAAACTTGTTTCAAGAAATGTTGCAAGTTTTCAAGCTCTCCCTTTGCCCCAACAAAATTAGTTCCGTTGTCAGAATAGACTTGGGAAGGTTTCCCTCTCCTAGAAGTGAATCGTCGAAAAGTAGAGATGAAGTTCTCAGCTGTAATATCAGTAACTACTTCAAGATGAATTGCCTTGCTGGCGAAACATGTAAGATTTATAGAACTTTGCGCCTCTTCCCTTTCTAACGCGTGAAAACATCTGAGAATGTTATTTGGGGAAAAATAGTAAATGAGATACCCATATGTTGGAAGAGGATTAGAAAGTAGAGAAAAATGTAGATAAAAGTTCGTATGTAAAAACCAAACAACGCAAGAAGACTACAGGCGAAGGGAAAGTTAAAGATCCACCATATTATGATCAAATTGACAGGTGGCAAACATAAAATTAATCCAGTGCTTATTATTGACTCTTTGCGTAATGAAGTAGATGATGAACTAATGAAACCGAAACCCAAAATTCTCGAGATAAAAACTGTGGTATCATACCCTGACACACCTACCACATCAAAAACCTCCGACGAAGAAGGTGGAAAATCTAACAACTCATCTGATCAATTCAAAAACAGGTTCAAACATCTTAAGAAGACAGTTAGACCTAAAAAGGAATCGTTATGTGATACACTTCGAGAAATTAATAAAGAAAACAATGAAAACAGAAATGCCCATTTCAAGTCATTAATCGAGATGATTCAGAAGCAGAATGACCAGAGGCACGAACAGATAATGTGTATTATTGGAAACAGAAATCTGCATAAGCAAACTAAGAAACGAAAGTGATCTTCCTCTTCAGAAAGTGGCTAGAAAATGATAAAATGACAAGAAATTAAAATGCCAATCAGTTACTTGACTAAAATTAATATTTTTCCTTAGAAATTAGGTAGTTTGAGTTTATATTGATATAAATTAGTTTTTTTATACCAAAGAAAAATGTTATGAATGAACAATTATGATTTTTAAAATGTGCTTTATTATTTTATGTAAAACACAATCCAAGTTATTTTGATATTTTGTAGTTTTTTAAAGAGCAAAGGAAATCTGAAGTCTTTTGTTGTCTGCAAAGTTATCATTTGGAAAATGTACTGGCTGGTCATCTACTAAGACTTCTTCATTATCATCATCATCATCATTGACTTCAATACCATTCCAAATATCATTACTGATGTAGCAAAAGTTGTGAAGTACACAGCAACCAACTATAATTTTAATAGATTTTCTTACAGATTTAACACTAACATATTTTAAAATTCGCCACCGAGCTTTGTGTATTTCAAAATGCTCTATAACAATTCTTATTCTGTTATGAAACAGATTATATCGACGCTGTCTAGCAATTAAATGACCATTGTCTCTGAAATACAAAATATAAAACAAAATAATAAAATTAATTTTATCAAATTAGGTACCTGTAGGGAGTCAATAACCAATGCATTAGTGGATATGCTGAATCTCCAAGAATATGATAAACATAGAAATAAACAAAATTTCAGTATATGCCCATATAAAAATTTAGCCGGCTTTATAATGAAAACTATGCAAATTTTATTGCAATAACTCTGAAAGAAAATTTCTAATTTGATTTAAAAGTTTTTTTTCCTATTTTAAATAGTTTAAACTCAATCTGTGAAAACCATTCTTACCGAATTTTCTCAGACAATCTAAAAATGTAATAATATATAGGGTGTCCTATTTACAAAATCGAAGTTGTAAGGCGTACAGCGATACTGGACCAGCCTTGTATTGCTGAAAATAGTTTTAGGTTCTAGGTCTCTTCGAACCACACAATTTTTCTCCCTCATCTTTTTTTCTAGCTTCAAAAGTGAAGCTGCCAGATAAGAATCCCACACTAATGGGACAGTATATTATACTGTATCGTGGACAGGTGAATTTTGAAAAACCACTTTTTCGTGATCTGGGGGTCATGATCGGTGGACGTTTGATAAGTTTGGGTGATTTTCGTAAAGCGATGAAGTTCTCATTAGTGTAGTTTTTAATTAAAAATATCTACACTACAACTAATTCGAAAATCACATAAAAGTGCGGAATAATTATTCATAGTAGATTCAAGTGGCAAGTTACTCATAAATGACCTATTAAAATAATCGCATTGTATACCTCAGTGACTTGTGACTGCAATTTCGCGAACTATGCAACTATTTTTTTCTGAATGGATTCGAAGTAATCTTCACAAACGAAACAAGTGTATAGTCCAGTTGTCTGCAGAGGTGCGGAGAGTAAACAATTTAACAAGATCCACCTTTCGCGATGACTACATTCTATCCAGTCCGTTGTCGTTTCATCTAGGTCAAATTGTTGTCGACCACAAACCAAACATCTATCCTTAACATTATCAGAATTTTCGAGCAGCTTGTTTTTCAATTCAGTTCGGAACTTTCTCGGTTCCTTGCAGGTGAACAAATCGGGACATTCATTATGAATTTATCTGCGAAAGCTAAAACGTGGACCCCACAGTTATATGAATCATGTTGGAAAGGATGGTCTATAATATAGTAGATTCCAGCCGCTGGGAGAAATATTTGTGTTGTGCGTTTTCAATTTTTTTTAATTTTCTTGTTTCGACCAGAGAACTCTTAGGATTAATAAAAGTGAAGGTCTTTTGATCTAGGTCCACAATTACCAACTGCCAGTGATTGTTCGTTAGAAGTGGCAGTACGCATTGGCCTCCTGTTGGGATAGTTACGTGAACCAGTGGGTCATCAAAAATACTCATCGTTTGAAGACTTGGAATGTATGTTACATTTGGGTTTCCCGTTCTCTTAAGAAACAAATGTAAACAAAAGTCTATGACATAATTACTCAACCACATTTTCTTATGAACTTTGGCGTGGTTGAGCGTATCAAAGTTGTCAGCGAACAACTGAGCAAATGGTTTCATGCCAGGAAATATTCCGCATACGTAACTATTTTTGCCATTATACAGGGTGATTCAAAATTCAGTGCAAATATTTTAAGGACGTATTTACCAGCCAAAAATAAGAAGTTTTTTTCATATAATCGTATGACCTAACTTGCTTGGTTTTCTAGATACAGGGAGTATAATTTTGAAAAAAAAATCGATTTTTATCAATTTCTCAAAAACCTCTCAGCCGATTTAAATATAATTTTATGGGCTTATTTGTTGTCAGAAGGACCTTCCTTTGATGTGAATAATATGAATTTATTAATTCCAGTGGCGTCTCAGGGGGCTACCTGAATTAAATTAAATGAATCTCAATAATCGATGTGAATTTATTACTTGTTTTAATAGGGCCTGCCACAAATTTGATTTGATTTTTTCTTGGAAACAAAGCTAGATACGAGTAAAGCTCAAGAGGCAAGAAAGTTACATTATTGACCGCTTAATCTAAAAAAATATATAAATTGTCAAAAGAGCAGTGGCGTACCATAATTTTACCTGTAAGTTTCAAGTAGGTAGCCCCCTGAGACGCCACTGCAATTAATAAATTTATGTTATTTCCATCAAAGGAAGTTCCTTATAACGACAAATAAGCCTACCAAATTTTATTTAAATCGGCTGAAAGGTTTTTGAGTAGTTAATAAAAAATCGATTTTTTTTTCAAAATATTACACCCTGTATTTAGAAAACGAAGCAAGTTAGGACATACGATTATATGAAAAAAACTTCTTATTTTTGGCTGGTAAATACGTCCTTAAAATATTTGCACTGAATTTTGAATCACCCTGTATTTATAATAAGCATCGTCTTTTATTAAGCCATTTGCATGAAATCTGAAATTGAATTTCCCGGTTGTTGTGGTTTCCAAAGCAGGTGTTATTTGATCGTCTATAAACCTGTAGTTATTGTCAATTTTTTGTTCTGCTTGGGAGATTTTTGTTGGTGGAAAGGTGGTGACACAATTTCAGGTACAATACCCTCTGGATTTGTTTTAAAGTATCTGGGAAGCTGATGCGCTTTTGTCTTCCTCTTTCGCCCGTTTTCTTTTTCCTGTGGCCAAACCTGTTTTTCTATACCTAGTGCTACTTCTTTTGCAATTCCCACAACAAGCTCTCTTATTAAATGGATAAAGCGACTGCAACGTAGATGCGATCTAGGTAGGATAGAGTTTTTTACCTTGCCAAACCAATTCTCTACAGCTGCATTGCTATACCTCAAATTATCGCCGGTTGTAATTATATTTAACCACATAGGCAAGAATGGTAGGTATTTCCTCAAAACGAGCTCTGCTATATCTGGCTGGTAGTATTTATTTAACTTTGCTACACTATCTTGATTAAAGTATCTGTATTTTTCGAAAACGTTTTTAAAGTGGTGATAAAATTTGCTTTTCTCATACAACGTCTTGTATTCATTCACCTTTTCTCTTCTTCCTCATACTCATCATTGCCTTGACGCAGGACACGCAGCGGCCTAAGGGCATCAGAAAAACCGAAATTTGAGAGTTTTAAAAGAAGCAAGTCATGGTTTACCCTATCGAAGGTCCTAGAAAAACCCATATACGCTACATCAACCTGGGAACGACAGTCGATAATCTCTGAGTCGTATTGGGAGAAAGTAAACAGGTTGGTAAAGTGGACCGACCTTTCATGAAACCGTGCTGAGCCGAAGAGAAAAGAAATCTAACGTGCGGGTATAACACTCTGTATAAAAGTTCCTCGAATGCCTTCCCAAAGTTGGGTGCTATACAAATTTGCCTGTAGTTGCAGATCTCAGTTTTGTCGCCTTTTTTGAAGACGGGTATCACCTTGGAACGTTTCCAAGTCGGATATTTTCCAGAAACAATTGAAAGTTTCAAAATTTTGGTGAGGGGGTAGGAGAATATTGAAGCACAGTCACGTAGGAGAAAAAAGGGAATGCCAACAGGACCGGCAGTTTTAGAGTTTTTGAAAGAAGACTCGGTAAATGATGACACGGTAAGCGCAGGAACATTTGATGCCGAGAATGTATTCACATACGTTTTTTTTGTTCACGGCTACAGGTGATTGATCGAAGAAGTCACGGAAGGACATAAGAATATTGGGAAGACCAGGTAAGGCCGGGAGGACCTCGACGATTACTGACAAACAACCAAATTTTTTTTGGATCACTAAGTGTTCTTCAGTCTGGGAAATGAAGTTCTGATACGAATGTGCAATATCAAGCTTAAGTGATGACCTGAGGTGTTTGAATTCTCTATGAGCATTACAGTTACCGGACCGTTTAAAAGAACGATGAAGATTTTCATTTTTAAGTCTGTTATAATTGAATCCGTAACCAAGGTGGATATCTATACTTAGGAGCAGGTTTTGTTTTGGGGACGAATAATTCGAATGCATTAAACAGTACTGAATAAAACAGATCACAGGCCGCGTCTACATCTGTACAAGTATCGAACTCGAACCAACACCAGAAAGATGTTCATACAAGCCCTGAAAATTTGTCAGTTGTGACGTTCTCGGGCTCGCTGGGAAATTCACGGATCGTATGCAGATGGAGTTCGACGGGTTGCTCGGGCGCCAGATTTTTATTGAGGGTTTACTCCCTGGGAAAAATGTTTTCGCTAAATATTTCCCAATTGCCTGAGTCACACAGGTGATACGTTTATCGTATCCTTGTCCCTAAAGGCAGCTCAATGGAGAAACGGAAACGCCATGGGTCGGATGAAGTTATCACCGAAGACGATTTGTTCAATGGAACGGGCTTTAATCGCTCACTGAACGTCCCTTGTGCCTTCCCGTGGAGCGGAGATGCAAGCGAGGTTAATATTACTCGGTGGTGCCGGTGCTGGTGCTGGTGCTGAGCGGCGAGTGGCCGACAGACTGCCTGCTTGTGAGAGGACGGCGGTGCTGGTGTTGGAGGTCTGGTTGGCTATTGTAATTCCTACGAGAGGGTTTCTTACCTTTTCCTTCACTCTCGGTTAACTTATGACGGGTCGTCCGGTCAATTTAACGGAAAATCACGGTAAAACAGAAATGCCCAAATGTTTATCAATCATTATTTATTCACAAAGAAGAATCAATTTTACACACAATACAATTTACACGTACGTGACGTGTACAAGAAGCAAAATTATTTTATCGGCTCTTACAACCTACAAAAATCCTAAGTTTAATTTTACAAAAAATACCCACGTACGTAGCGTGTACAAAAAGCAAAACTGTTTTACTGGTTAGTACAACCTGCGGAAAAAAATCTAAGTTTAAATTTACGGGAAAATACATAAACAAAAATCAAAGTACCTACCTACGAAAACTGAAAATAGATTATTAAGTCTAAAAAAATTACAATCCCTATATACCTATCCAAATACATAAAAATTAAAATACCTACCTACGGGAAAATATTTACAAATAACAAACTAGACCTAACTCAAATTTAACTTCAAATCTCAAAAAAAAATATACAGGGTTATTCACGGTATACGCCACGGAAGTTTATGGCCGTGTCTCTGGATTTAAGGATCTTTTTATTTTTGGAGTGGATAGAGACCCGGCAGAGGTACGTTTTAAAATTATATTCATAATGTACAGGGTGTCCCAAAATCATGAAACATATCAAAGTTATGTTTTTTAAATGGAATGCTCCTATGTTATTGCATTTTTAAATTGTCTGAGAAGAGAAAATAAGATTGGCTTTTACAGTTGGTGCTTAAATTCAGAAGTTTTTGAGTTATAACTTATAAACAAGTGAAAATCGTCATTTTTCAAGTTCATGGCCCTGTACAACGAAAACGGCTGAAGATAGAGAAAAACGGCTTACATGTCCCTATTTTAACTTTTCATGTACTGTCCTATGATGTACATGAAATGTTTATACAGGGTGATAAAAAATTTGAAAAATTCTGAGATTTCTCCACGCGTCGCCAAATAAAAAAATCAAAGAAAGTGCAAATTAATGTTTCTACACCATAGGATAGTACATAAAAAGTTAAAATAGGGACATGTAAGCCGTTTTTCTCTATCTTGAACCGCTTTCGTTGTACAGGGCCTTGAACTTGAAAAATGACGATTTTCACTTGTTTATAACTCCAAAACTTCTGAATTTAAACACCAACTGTGAAAGCCAATCTTATTTTCTCTTCTCAGACAATCTAAAAATGCAATAACATAGGAGCATGCCATTTAAAAAAACATAACTTTGATATGTTTCATGCTTTTGGGACACCTGTACATTATGAATATAATTTTAAAACGTACCTTTGCCGGATCTCTACCCACTCCAAAAATAAAAAGATCCTAAAATCCAGAGACACGGCCATAAACTTCCGTGGCGTATACCGTGAATAACCCTGTATACAAAATCTACATGGGCGATCCTTACCGGGAGGCGGCGCTACGCTATTTGGGGGCAAACAATTTAAACTGAACAAATGAGGATCGGGCCGTGAGAGAACAATGAAAGGATATCTCAATATATTTTTATCGCGTTCGGCTGGCGTCCCTACCAAAGGTACCCGAGTGTCGAGGCGGGGTTTCCAGGTTATGTGGCGGCAAAAACTCGAAAAAAATTAACTCAGGCAAACTGACTCTAATATCGCGACTTTGCAAACTTCGTGACTTGGGACTTTCTATTATTCTCGTCGGTACGGCTCGTTAGACGGTTTCTACCGGAAAGCGTCGGTCGGAAACTTCGATTAACTACAGCGACTAATTTCTAACTCAGGCAGCGACAGAAAAATGAAAGAGCTTGCGTGCTTCTGGAGACGACGGAAAAATCAAAGAGGACGCTAACAATCCATGCACCCATATTTATACCCTTCCTATCGGTTTGTACTCTCTATCGAAAAGCAAAAACGGGCACGCCACTTTTTCTGTACGGTTCGTTTGATTATTCCGGAAAGGTTTCACGAAAACGGTCGCTAACCGCACCGATTCAGTTGGCAATAAATTTCAACTCCGTGTATAAAAAATCTCAAAACTTTCATGAAAATAAAATTCGTATCGCCGGCTCGCGGATTTATGCTATTTATTAAAATTATAATAATTACTCTTCGGCTTTTCATAAAAATTATATTTCCATGATTGGTACCTACTATGAAAATGAAGATGGAAAATAGACTATTTCATGAAACTTGATTTGAATAATATGACTTTTGAAAATTAATTATTGCATTTCGATTGAATTTAAATTTTCTGAATGTTATCTAATGAAAAACGAAGTCGAAAATACGCGACTTCGTTACACAGTTTGAAATTGAACGGAGGGACAGGAGACTTTGTGTTCTTAGATAGAATCCATCAGCTGAGCAAATCCTTGCGCTTTGGAAAGAATGGCATCTAATCAATACTAATCATAATAATTATTACTATTATACCGCAATTGTCGACTTATCATTATCAAAACCCACACTCGACTGGTGAATTTTAGAAACTAAAATTTATTTTAAAACTATTATTAAAACTAATAATGGTGACGCGGTTATTAAACGCCAGTTTGGCGTTGTCACGTGATTATGTTACGCCGCCATGTCATATATTTTTATTTAACAATTAAATTGTAATTTTTCTATTCAAAACTAATTTTGTTGTGAAATTTTCTTTCCAAATACCACTCGAAATCAAATTATACCAGGAAATTTTGTTCTCGCTTACGAATATTTTAAGAAAATTATCCCTCGCCTTTGGCTCGCGGTAATTTTCAAAATATTCGTGAGCTCGAAAAAATTTCCAGAAATAATTTGACCTTTAGTGGTATTACATGTGTGATAATTCACTAGCAGTATTATTTATGTTTTCAACCCTTACTTCGTAGAATCTCTGCATACTTATTGATTATGAATAAAACACTAATGTTTTATAAAATTCTACTATATATTGATGGATGGTAGAAACGTTACACGTGTTTCGCTACTTTTTATGTAGCATCTTCAGACGTAAATAAAATTATTGATACAGTAACATAGCAACAGTATTACCTAAGTGATCACAAAACAAGTAACTAGATTTAAATAAATTATTAAGAGAACTAACTAGATCATAATGTAATTTCTTCAGAATCTTCTTAGTTGTTGATATCAAGAAGAAAATCAAGTAGTGGAGAACGATAACATAGATGATAACATTAGAGAGACTGTTAGTTACATTAAGCACAAAAAATACATGAAACAAATCAATAAATTAAACCAACTAAAAAGACAAAGAATAACTTACAGTAACACCAATAACACTCAAGAACAAAACGAAACAACTCATAATTTCTTTCCTCGTTTTCAAAATTTATCAAACACTCAATTCACAGACAAAGAAATAGCTTTTCTGAATAAAGGTCTTCAATACAACATTACACCTAAATTTACAACTAAAGTAAAAGAAATTTTGATTACAGAATCAGAATTAGCATTACGCTCACATAAATTTACATACGAGAAACTACAAATCACAAAACTGATTAAGAAACTCGAAAACACTAGAATCAACAATCAAAAATATTATAATAACACTTCCATATTGACATCTATCAAAACTAAAATTTCAGAAAATAATTTACTTTTAACAAAAGCAGACAAAGGTAACACTTCAGTAATACTCTCTCATGACAGTTACAAACATAAAATCTACGAATTTATAAATACTGAAAATTTAATTCAGTTACCCAGAGATCCCACAAAACAATTTCAAAACAAAACTAGAGAAACTATTCATAAATCAGATTTAGTTTTCAATAAACCAGAACAACATAGCCTCATCATAAAGAATCCTCAAGCTCCAAAATTATATGGCACCATCAAACTACATAAACCACTTCAACCCATCAGACCTGTTGTTTCATACATTAATGTTCCAAATAATAAACTTTCAGCGAAACTCAACACAATCTTAAAAAACTTTAATTACACTTCAAAATATACCGTCAAAAATTCACTAGACTTAATTCAAAAACTTAAACAACAGTCTGTTCCACACAATGGCAAATTAGTTTCCTTTGATGTTAAGAGCATGTTTTCTTCAATTCCTCCACGAGAAGTTTTACCCATGCTTCAAAACTTATTAGAATCCAACAATCTTCTACCAGACTACATCTCTGAAGTAATGGATTTATTCAATGTTTGTATATCCCAAAATTACTTTTCCTTTGATAATAAGTTCTACCTTCAAAATGAAGGCCTTCCAATGGGTAGTCCAATTTCTCCGATTTTAGCAGATATTTTTATGAATAGTCTTGAAAAGAAAATCTTTCACTCAGAAAAAGCAGATAGCATCAAGTTTTGGTTTAGGTATGTAGATGATATTCTTTCTTGTTTTGTAGGTTCCTCTAGACAATTAGATAACTTTCTTAATTTCATCAATAGCTTACATCCAAATATTAGGTTTACTGTAGAATGTGAGGAAAATAATTCTATAAACTTTTTAGACTTGTCTATCACGAGATTGAATAATCAGTTTGACTTTTCTGTCTATAGAAAACCAACACATACAAATATGACAATACCATACGATTCAAATCATCCAATTTCACACAAACTTTCAGCATATAATTCAATGATACACAGAGCTGTCACGATACCAATGTCAGTAAACAACTTTAACAGAGAAATTTCTATTATCAAACAAATTGCAAAAGAGAATGGTTATCGAAAAACATTAATAGACAACTTATTACACAAAAAACAACACAAATTAGCCATAAACCTCATTTATCCTCAACAAAACAATGAAATCAGAAAATATTCATCACTAACATACTTTGGAAACGTTTCAACACAAATATCAAGGATAATTTCTAACACCACTACATTTAATATTTCATTCAAATCTTTTATGAGTAATAGTTCTATATTGCTGAATGCAAAGGAAAAGTTATCTAAATTACAGAAGCCTGGAATTTATCGATTAAACTGTTCTCATTGTAATTCAGTTTATATAGGGCAGACTTGTAGAAATCTAGAAATTAGATACAACGAACACCTAAACTCTTACAGACTCAAACATCCAGAAAGATCAAATTTTGCAAAACACTTAATAGAAAACAATCACACTCCAACAGCAAACAACAAAATTGAATTACTTCATCATTGTGATCATTATTTTAAATTAAATTTTCTCGAATCTCTAGAGATCCACAAACATTTACATAATCAACAATACACAGTAATAAATGAACAGCTAGACACATATCGTTCTCCACTACTTGATTTTCTTCTTGATATCAACAACTAAGAAGATTCTGAAGAAATTACATTATGATCTAGTTAGTTCTCTTAATAATTTATTTAAATCTAGTTACTTGTTTTGTGATCACTTAGGTAATACTGTTGCTATGTTACTGTATCAATAATTTTATTTACGTCTGAAGATGCTACATAAAAAGTAGCGAAACACGTGTAACGTTTCTACCATCCATCAATATATAGTAGAATTTTATAAAACATTAGTGTTTTATTCATAATCAATAAGTATCACTAGCAGTATTCCAACCCATTATAAAAATTACTAGTGGAAATAAATATTTTGCAATTATGTATAGTATGGTTAGTTATTCATTGACTTGGTTATGTTTAACAAATATTGATAGTAAAAAAAACGTTAATGTACATTATACAATTTATTGTTTACAAAAAATAATAATACAACTATTTACAAAAAATCTACACTTAACCTACCTACTCATAATAATATCCAAAAAAAAAACACTAATTATAATTTAGAATTACTACTAAAGGCAGCACAACTTTAAATAAAGTATTTATCTCTTTATTTACAATATTCTCCATATTTACATCCATTGAAACAAGGCTGTGGTTTAACATTTCTTTAAACTCTTGTTTCAATTTATTACTTTTCTTTCATAGTGTAGGGGATGTTCAATAATAATATAATCCGTTTAAGGAAGAATCTATTAATTACGTTTCATATTACACTGACATCTCATATTATTTTATAATATCACTTGTTTATAATAAATAATAATAACAATGTAGTCAATTCAATAGGCGACTACCTAACTACCATAACTACCACACGGCCATCCTGCTAGCGACTGTCCTCAGGCGCTCTGGGTATAAAGAAGAGATTTCTGTAACAGAGAGCAACAATCAAAATTTAAATTAATAGTGTTTTTAGAACCCAGAGAAATGTCGAATTACATATTATTCGATATGAGAACAGTTTCTGTCGTAATCTATTAATTACAACAGTGAGGTGGTAGTGAAATCATATAATACTTTGGATCTCCCTTATAACGGGTCGTATTGCCGTCAGTAGGCTCTATTATTAGCATCAAAAAGTTACCTTACCATCAATTCTTTTTTTTTTACCATTTGTTACTTTACCACTTGCCATTTGTTACCATCAAAGGGTACTGTTGCCATCGCATCGGTGGGGGCTGTTTCGATCAACTGCAATGTTGCCATAGCAGGGGGCGGTTATCATCAGAGGTTGCTGTTGCCATCAGAGGGCGCTGTTGCCATCATAGGGCGCTGTTGCCATCAGGGGGCGCTGTTGCCATCAGGGGGCGCTGTTGCCATCAGAGGGCGCTGTTGCCATCAAGGGGCGCTGTTGCCATCAGAGGGCGCTGTTGCCATCAGAGGGCGCTGTTGCCATCAGAGGGCGCTGTTGTCATAAGAGGGCGCTGTTGCTATCAGAGGGCGCTGTTGCCATCAGAGGGCGCTGTTGCCATCAGGGGGCGCTGTTGCCATCAGAGGGCGCTGTTGCCATCAGAGGGCGCTGTTGCCATCAGAGGGCGCTGTTGCCATCAGAGGGCGCTGTTGCCATCAGAGGGCGCTGTTGCCATCAGGGGGCGCTGTTGCCATCAGGGGGCGCTGTAACTAACTTTAAATTACATAGTATTGAATATATTAGTTATTAATACTCTTTAGTATAATCAAAGAAAACGACAAGTAAGGCAAATTTTAAGCTGTTCTAAATTATTGCCATCAAAGGGCACTGTTGCCATCAGAGGGCGCTATTTTGTGTATTGTCCTTTTTTTTTACCTTAACGTTTTTGAAAGTTGAAGGGCTTCATATGCTCAATGCCAACAACTGCTTCATAAGATCGACTTGAACGTTCAGAATGGATGTCCTCTTTTACTTTGTATCGATCGTGTGGCAATACTTCAACCACTCGAAATGGACCTCTATACTTCGGAAGAAGTTTCTTGCTTTCGTTACCTGTGGCGGGGAAACTTGTGACTTTAGTCAGAACTAAATCTCCAACGGTAAACATTTTCGGTGGTAGTCTACGTTTGTTAAAGCTGCAGTTCTGTTTTAATCTGTTTACTTCCAGCCTTTTAGCTGCCTTTGTCCGTATTGTCGTTACATCGACATTTTTTTCAAATTCATCGGCTTCAAAACGATCGCCGTCCCTTCTTAACGGAAAGCCATACAACAGTTCGGCAGGTGGTTATTCTGTGCCTCATACTGTTTATGCCTTGCTGGACTTTGATGAGACAGGCATCCCAGTTATCGGTAGAAGTGCTTGCACCCATGGTTGCTAAAGCATCAAGTATTGTTTTATTCGCTCGCTCTACTTCACCGTTACCTCTAGGCAACCCAACTGCGTTGATAAATAGTTGAATGCCCTTCTGATCGGTGTAATTTTTGAAGTGATTCGATACGAAGGCTTTACCTGCATCTGCTATTAGTCGTTTCGGATTACCAAATATTGAAAATATTTCGTCTAGTTTGTTTGTTACTTGAATTGCGGACGTATCTGGTACTGCTTTTATAAACACGAATTTTGAAAATCCGTCAATGATTGTCAAAATGTACTTATTTAAGTTCTTCGTGACAACAAATGGACCTAAATGGTCAATATGCAGAGTATGGTGCGGTCTTGCACATTTTGGTATTGAACTGAGGTATCCGGGTTTCTTTCCACCGATGTCCTTGTGATATAAACAAGGTAGACAAGCAGAAATATACTTCCTTACAAATCTTTTCATTTTTGGAAACCAGTAATTCTCTTTTATTCGATAGAGAGTATTTTCCAATGCAAAATGACCTGCTTCGTCATGGTTTACCCTAACGATTTGCCATCTACAATGTTTTGGCGCTACCCATTTTCGTCCAACATTTGTCATTCTATACACTTTATTGCCACGCAAGTCGTAATTTTTGAAAATGTCTTTATTTCCATTTTCGTCACCACTTAAGAGTATTTCTTTGATTTTCTTAATATCACTATCCTGATTTTGTGCTTCGCGCAAATAGTCTGTTTAAGAGATATCGACATTGATTCCATAGGTTGATCGAAGTTGCGACTAAGTGCGTCTGCGTGTTGGATTTGCGATCCAGCTTTATGTGCCATTTTGAAGGAAAAGTCTTGTAAGTAAAGTACCCAGCGAGCTATTCTTGAAATTATAGACTGTTTACTTAGCGCGTCCTTGACAGCACTACATACAGTCAGTGATTATGGTAAATTCAGCTGGAAGCTAAGTAGTACCTAAATTTCTGTAATGTCTTCACTATCGCTAACAACTCGAGCTCAAACGAATGATTTTTTTTTCTTGTTCAGTTGTTTGTTTACCCAAAAAACGCATCAGGTTTTTCACCTTCTGTAAATTTTTGTACAATTATTCCTGCGAATCCTTCTCTACTAGCATCGGTGTATACGATGGTTGGGAGTTTTGGATTGTAAATAGAGAGTATTGGTTTTGAAATAATGATTTTTTTTAAATCTTCAACTAGTTTTGTGTCATTTTCAGTCCATTTCCATATCGCATCTTTTTTCAATAAATTTGTAAGTGTTGCTGTCTTTCTAGCAAAATTTGGGATAAATTTTCTGAAATAACCTATCAGTCCTAATAGTTGTCGTAATTGATGAATATTCTTTGGACAAGGGAACTTTTGAACGGCTTCAATTTTATTATTGCTTGGTTGTATTTGATTGAAAGAGATTTCATATCCAAGATAAGTTACTTTTTCCATTAGAAAAGCAGATTTAGACAGTTTAACCGTGAGGCCGTATTCTTCGAGTAATTTCAGAACCTTCTTCAGCATACTGAGACCTGATTCGATTGATTTTGACGGAATAAGAATGTCGTCCAAGTATGGAATAACGTTATATTGACGTAAGGGGTAGAGAATATTGTTCATAAATTTTTGAAATATTGAAGGAGCGTTGGAGAGGCCGAAGGGGACCCGTAGAAACTCATAATGACCTTCAGGAGTAGAGAACGCTGTCAATGGGATAGAAATCGGTTCCATAGGGATTTGGTGGTAACCAGACGCCAAATCAAGAGTAGTGAAGTACTTATAATCATTTAAATTATCAATTATTTCTTCAATTACTGGCATCGGGAATTTATTTTTCACTGTTACATTGTTTAAAGCTCGATAATCTACTACCATTCGCTTGTCTCCATCCTTTTTGTTGACAAGCAAGACTGGACTAGAGTAAGGTGAGTCACTTTCTTGAATAATTTTGGCGTCAAGGTGTTCCCGGATGGTACTTCTCAAAATACCTTTGTCGTGATCGTTCAAGCGATACGGTCGGCGATACACTGGCTTATCGGTTGTGACTTCGATAGTTAGTGAAATATTATGAGCCTTGCCCAATTTATTTAAACTCTTGAAAACACACCGTTCATATTGAGATAATATTTCCTGTAACTTCAGCATTTCGTCGTCTGTCAGCGTTCCATGATTCATATCCTTGAGCCACTGGGGAAGCTCTGATCGGAATTTAAAAACTAGTTCGTCGTCTATGCGATAGTAAATTATTCGTTTATCTTCAGTGTAATTTCGTCCTATTAATATATTTGTACTCAACAAGTCACTTTCAATTACATAAAGTTTAATTTTTAGTTCAGTTGTATCAATTTTTATTATTGTTTCAACAAAGTCTGCAACGTCGGTACCCATACCTAAAAAGCCTGTTAATTTCACTTTATGATTTAAATGTTTAATTTTAAGGTTCATTTTTTGTGCATAAATCAGCGATATCAGAGAACAGTCACTGCCGGAATCTATAAATGCCTCGCACTGTTCACCATTTATAAAAATTGTTTTATAAAATTTCGAAGATTTGTCTAGACTTATTTGCTTAACTATTTCGCGTTTATCGCCTTTTTGGTTTCTTTCAATTCCATTTCGGATAGTTTTCGTGTTTATTCTTTTTTCGTTTTTTCTGAAACAATTTGCTTCAATGTGGCCCTTTCTTGTACAGAAATTGCAGAATTTGTCTTTGTGTCTGCATGTGGATCTGTCATGACCCTTTTTCCCACAGGCTTTACATAATGAATCATAGCCAGGTCTTGGACGTCTATTAGAGAAAGTTTTATTATGAAAATCTTTGAGTTCGTTATGTTGAGTAGTTGGAGGCTTTTTTTGATAAATTTTATTTTTGAGATATCCTGCCAAAATATTGGGGTCTTTGATACCAGAAGCCTCTACCGCGGATGTGATGTTATCATCGCCAATTGCCCCTATTATTAAGGAAATCTTATCTGCGTCGGAAAAATTCAAACGAAGTTTGTTTATTTTGGCCAAATGATCAAAATAGAATTCATACAGAGAGCAACCTTCCTCGGGCTTATGATAGGCTATGTTCATAAAAAGTTCGTAGGTATTTCGAGTACTTTGGAAAGTGTCGCGTAAGATAGTCTTCCATTTTTCCCATGAAAATTGAGACCAACCCTTTTCCCCTTCAATGAAACTCTTATGCCATGTGTGAGCGGTACCTTTCAATTTATTTAAGGTTTGAAAAATTACGTAGGTATCTGACCATTTATACGTATTAATGTTATGCTCTATAATCTCTAACCAATCATTAATATTCATTTTAACAGGGTCAAACTCGGGAATTATTGATGATATCGTCATTACCGGGTTCTGTTGCTCTTTGCAATAAATTTCATTGGTACTAACCTTATCACGACGATATGTGTTATCATCAGTTTTATTTTCAGCTATCTTACGTTTTGGGGTATAGCTTCTTTCCGATTCAGTATCCCTCCTATTGGATCTTTTAGACCTTGTGTACGATCTGGATTCATCGCTCGAAGATGTTTCTGAACTTGATGATGAGGATGAACGATGCCGACGTTTCTGCTTGTTTTTAGATCTACCCATCCTGTGAAAAACTTAAACACGTAAAACACTCGCGTGAGAATTCGACCACTTCTGATGTAGGGGATGTTCAATAATATAATCCGTTTAAGGAAGAATCTATTAATTACGTTTCATATTACACTGACATCTCATATTATTTTATAATATCACTTGTTTATAATAAATAATAATAACAATGTAGTCAATTCAATAGGCGACTACCTAACTACCATAACTACCACAATAGGAACAGTTTCTCTTGCTCGTATTTGTTCCTCCGCATCCTCTCTCGTTTGAAATGCTGCAGCTTGGCCTTCTGCTACTCCAGAAGGGTTTTGCTGCAACTGTTGGACGCGTGCAACATTTGTTGGCGCACATCCTACCTTGCCTTTTTTCCCTATAAAAGAGAAAAACAATATTTCGAATAAATACTTTTAACTACAGCCGAGGCTGAAACATGACCTTTAACCTAAAAAAATTTTGTTACAATTTTTTTAAACAATGTAATTACATCAAACTTACCGATTCCATGGTCGAGGCAAATATCCGTGGCGGCGGCGGGTTTGCCCTTTCCTTATACTCTGCGATCGTCACCTGTATTCATGAGAAATATGTTAAATTACATGGAAACTTATAGATACTGATATTACTTTTACGACTTATGTTTTTATGCCTTGAAAGCGTTTAGACCATGAGTGTATTTCAAATTTAGTTGAGTACTGAACATCGAATCAATTTTATTGTGGTTTGTTGTTCACTTACCGTGGCCTGATCTTCCTGATCAAAAACCGTCGACTTTTCGATCAAGGGATCCCCTTCGATGGTCGCCGATTCAATCAGAGCAGCCACGTCCTCCTCGTATTCGGTGAGTGTTTCGTGGGTGATCTGGCCAAATCTGAAAGAAGGTGATGTGTTTATTTACTATTCTATACTATGTCTGAAATAATGTTAATCAGTAGGCATCATCTTACCCTTAGCCAATGTGTCCAATTTTTCCTGGCCCCATTCGGGACGCTATTTAGCATTCCTGCTATGTGCTCCCACCGCTGCTGAGCAGTTTATTTGGTGAAGGTCTGGGTGAAATTTACGGATCACAGCTCCGGATTTCCAGCCAGAAACTCCACCAACATTAGCTTTTGGCATCTATTAAGGGGGGTACGTCTAGGTGATAGCTCGTCTCCCACATTGCTGAAAAAGTTAAACAAATTAGGTTTTTTCTATTTGTGATTAAACTGTGCTTTTTGTAACTTAACTAGGTATAGGTTTTCATTTTCAGTTATATAATGATACAGCATGCATGCTAATTCTTTCCTGTTTGAATATATAGTAAAAATGAAACTTAATTTTTAGTCTTGGAATGTAAAATGTGTAAAACGGGTGCAACATTTTTAAATAGGCAGATATATTATGGCTATATCTAGATTTAATAAGAATTCAATAAATTATCAAGTATTAAGTGTTGATAGTGAAGGAGACGAGGAGTAGTTCGGGAATAAATATCTTCCTGCTTGGTTACCCGCATTCAATTGTAACTGTCTCAATTCTAATTCTTGCACTATACCAAAAATCTTTCCTTTTGCTTTATTCGGAAGGATAGCGTCAAGCGATTTGAGAGCAGGCGCGATTCCACACAAAAATGCATCAACTGGATCTTGTTGACATGTTTGTGAGAATTGGCATTTTTTGTTTCTCCGCTTCTTTCTCTGCTAGTATGTAGGCCATTAGCTAGCTCGCAGGCGATTCCTCCGTCACTTCACGACCAGGGATCTTCTTTTTGGTTGCTGATAGTGTGGCAAACTTTCTTTTTTAATATATAGAAAAATATATTTTACCCTGCCGTTGTGCCCGGCTTCTTTCGTACGCTTTGAAACGGTGTCCGTGGCGCGTTCGCCTGACTCGACGTCGATGCGCCCTTGCACCTCGTCCTCGTCGTCTACGCGGTGGTTCATGTTAGACCCCTCTGATGCGCCAGTGACAAATAAGAGGCTCCAGTTCATGGACCGTATCAATTTCTCCCCCTCAGACAAACCCAACGGAGAGCGTGTCCCTATTTCGTAGAAGGCATTTAAACTGGCGGTTACGTTGCCATTGAAGAAAGGCTCCGTACATTTACAAAACAATTGATTTGTACACGTATAGTTGTGCCTTAATTATTATTACTAGTACTTGCTAGGTTTTTTTCTGCATCAGGATGCTGTTCGTCTACATTGCTGAGATTTTCTTCTTGGTATGTTTCTTGAGTATTAATGTCTTGTGATTCATCACCATATTCTAATCCATTGTTTTCTTCAATGTCTACTTCTGGCACGTTAGTTAAGCCATCCCTTTCGCTGAGATGAGATGATAAGAATGAGTTGAGAATATCCTCATACTTACCTATACTTTCGAGTTTTTGTAGCAGCCTGTCCAGATTTTGTTTTTCTTTTCTGAAGCGTCCTACGGAACTGATCTCGAATGGAAGACCATTTCTTTTTACATTCATCCATTCCACCTTATAACAAAAGAGATGTACCATAAAATATATGTTTTGTTTCAGATATCTTGCTACTGGAGACACATTCAAGACATATCTTTCAGCTATAGGCTGGGAAAATCGACAGTTGCTTCTATTGTCCACGATACCTGCAGAGCAATAGTGGAGGTACTTTTAAATGAAGTGATGCCAATGTCAAATGAAGCTAAGTGGAAAGCTATAGCTGAAGAATATTGGAAAAAGTGGCAATTTCCTAACTGTATCGGGGCTTTGGATGGGAAGCACGTAATAGTCCAGGCTCCAAAACTATCGGGAAGTCTCTACTGGAACTATAAGCGGAACTTACCGCTAGGATATAAGATCATATCATCGGCAAGAAGCAAATTTCACAATTTTTAATACATTTCACAATATCAAAAATATACAGGATGAAAATCAAAAGACCCAAAACTGTTTCCTGTGGAACACCATGTTCAGTAGTTAAAGATTCAGAAACGCAATTACCGTATTTCACATTTTGTTTCCTATTATTTAAGTATGATTTAAACCACTTCAAAACATTACCTGAAAATCCCATCCTCATAAATTTCCTCAACATCAGTTCCCTGTTTACAGTTTCAAAAGCTCTACACGTAAGTCAAGAAATACAGCAATTATAATTTCTTTTTTATTAATTTGATCTTTATCAATTATGATAAAGATCATTCTTAGACCAATAATGATTGATGGTTGGAACCTTTACGAGACTCATACATATAACAATTCCAAAAAATTTGTACATTTCCGGTGCATTTGTTTCTGTCCATGAACTCAGTCTCGATTTAGTGCCAGCAAAACCCGACTGAATTTGTTGTGATGCATATCGATTCGTTTCTTGAACTATTAAGTCAATAACTTCTTGGGAGATAAACAATTTGAATATTTCAGAAGGGCTTTTACATAGGCCATGGTCTACATTTACAATTACCCTATAAGGATAGTCTATAATTTGTAGCTCATTTTGATTATTTATAGGAATCCAAACATCATTGTATGTATAATCTGGTACATCCTGAGCATTTGTTAGTAGTTCATCTTGTATTCCATGCTCTACATCTGAATTGTTTTCATTTTCGCTGCCACTAGGATTTGATATATCAGAATCTGTTCTAGGTTCATACTCTGGGTCTGTGTCTGAATGATCCCCAGCAAATGAGTCTTCAATCTCACTTTCAGGTTCATCCTATTGTCGAGGCTCCATGTTATTATCCATATTATTCTTATAATGCGTTGTTAGTATTTCATCATCCTCTGGACAACAATCTTTGTTATCTGTTGCATTATCTTTTTTTTTTAATTTAACAATTTTTTTAAATAAATTGTTTTGCGGTCTTCTAGTAATTTTTTCATGCAAATAAATTACTACACTACCGACTTATGAAATAAATATGGTTACCATTTAACACTATTTAGTAGCAACAGCACACGTAAAAAATATCTACAATCTGTGAAGTGTACACACACTGTACACAAACTGTCCTGAGCAGTCTTTTTGTGACAAACCGCTTTGACGAAACTTATATTTTATGAAGATTGAGATTTAAGATTTTACTTTGATTGAAAAATTACTTAGTGAATTTACTGATGTTTGAAAAGAATTAATTTTGAATATTTGTGCCGAATTCTTTCTTTCATTTCATTAAGGGTAAAACGGACAAATGTCGTGAGGCGACATTCTCCGGTACGGGTTCAATGAAAACAAAGCAAAATGGTGGATGGCAAGAACTATCTAAAATCAGGAGCTTCCTTCTCTCTCAAACGATCTCACTTCTCTGTTGAATTTTGAAATACGTAACAAATGACTGACAACTTGAACCTGAGAGACCAAAAACTAAAATTATCAATGTGAAAAAGAAGAAGTTTACATTTTCTGTATTGACATTGACAAGTTCAGATAGATCGATGACTTGTGACATGCTGCTATCCGTCCAGTCGGTATAGCATGCCAAAAATTAACGCCATTAACATTTTTGAGATTAACCTAAAATTACAAATAACAACAAAAACGTAAACAAGAGCAAAAATCATCCCAAATTTAACATTATGCGAAGAAAACAAAGGAAATCGGTTGGAAATGAACAACTAATTAATACAAAATATATGATGTTGAGTTTTAACAAATCAAAAAACTAAAATTAATTATTTGTGGTGATAGATGGAGTTTTATTCTGTATTATGAATTGATAATGGTGTGGAACTGTATGGAAGTGATTTATAAATTGGATTAAATCTGAAAAACAGTGTCTGTTGGTTTAAACATGTGGAACCTGGTTCTCTTATTTCTTTATCTATTTCGTATTGTTCCAAAAGGTCCAAAAGAAGGCCTCTAGCATTAGAGTTCACCAAGATGGTAATATTTTCTTCTACATCAAATTTGTGGTTGTTTTGTATCAGATGTGTCCCGAATACTGATGTTTCGTGTCTCTTAATATGTTCTCTAGCTATTACTCTGAGTGATCTGCAAGTCTGTCCGACATATGTGGAATTGCAATTGGAACAACTAAGTTTATAGACCCCGCTCTTGTCTAGCTTGTCGAAGGGATCTTTATTGTGAACTAAATGTTGTGCTAAGGTACATTTTGTTGAAAATGATATTTTAATATTGGAGTGTTGTTGTAATATTTTGGAAATTTGAGAAGATATGGGTCCGATGAAAGGGATTGAGAAGTATTTTAAGTTGACGTTATCCGCTCTGGGATTGGTGATGTACGCAGAAGAGATAGCTTTATTTCTTAGATATTTGTTGTTAATACTGTCAATGATGTCTGTGTTAAAACCGTTGTTGGTAGCGATGTTGCGTAAAATCTTAATCTCATTGTCATAGTCTGAATTCGTCATGGGGACATTGTTTAGGCGGTGTATGTATGTTCTAAATGCGGCAATTTTATATTGAAAAGGGTGGTTGGATTTATAGTGTATAACGTGGTCAGTTTGTGTGGGTTTTCTGTAAATACTGAAAGTTAAGTTGTTGTCGTGTGATATTGTCAAGTCTAGAAAATTCATTTTGTTGTGTATTTCAGTTTCCATTGTGAATTTGATATTGTTATGGAGTGTGTTCAAAAGATTTAAAATATCGGTGGCTGTATTGATGTCTCCTTCTATTAATGCAAAACAATCGTCTACGTATCTAGCCCAATGTGTTTTTTTTTTGAAAATGTCTGTTTTACTAAGTTTGTTTTCAATGTCGTCCATGAAAAACTCAGCCAGTAGAGGCGAAATACTGCTACCCATGGCCAGACCCCATCGTTCTGAGCCCAGAAGGTGTTATCGAACTGACAGAAGTTTTGTTTTAAAGCTAATCTTAGTAACGAGATGAGGTCTATAGCATCTTTCATCGGAATCTTGTTTTTGAGGTGATTGAAAATTAAATCTACTGTATAATCGACTGGAACGGAGGTGAAAAGGTTTGTGACATCGTATGATACCAAGATTTGGTTCTCTGTGACTTTTAAATTAGGTATGTTGTCTATAAACTGTTTACTATTTTTTATCGAAAATTTGGGTTTAAAATTGGTTAAATTAACAAGGATATTTTTAAGAAAAATGTTCAAATTACGACCTGGTGTGTTGATTTGTGAGACTACTGGGCGGATCGGTATACCATTTTTGTGAATTTTGGGGAGACCATATAATCTTGGGGAGTGAAAGTTAGTTGGTATTATTTGTCTAGCTCCGTATTTTGTGAGGGTATCAGATAGAGTTTTTGTTACTATTTTGAGATTGTTGTGATATTTGTTGGTGGGATTATAGTTTGGTTGTGTAAAATTATTGTTGTTTATGAAATCTTTTACTTTTGCTGTGTACGAGTTTTTATCCATAATTACTGTACAACTACCCTTGTCTGCCTTCGTCACAATCAGGTCATTTTGGGTAATCTTCCTCTTGATTTTGGTTAAAGTGATGTGATCACTATTAAGAATATTATCGGATTTAATTTTGTTGTGTAAGTTAATGTAATTGAAAAAGGTGCTGTTACAACGGTTTCTAATGATTTGTTTGGTGTCTCTATCAGTGTCCTGTCTCCTTTCAATGACGTAATCTGTGCCAAGTGAGAGATTATGTACATCTTTAGTGTTGTAGTTAAAGACAGAAAATTTAAGGCCCTTGCCAATGAGATCTAGTTCTTTAGGAGTGAAAGCTGTACCTGATAAATTTTTGATTCTATTGTTGAATTTGTGAGTGTCGTTATTATGAGTTTGGTTGTTGGCTTTAGCATTCCTGAGTGAATTAAGTTTGTTGTTCAGTCTAGAGTGTTTTTCTATGTTGGCATAAGCTACATCCTCCTCAATCCTTGTGTAAATGTCGTTGAAAACAAAACGAGGTACAATGGAATTTGTAAAATTTTAAGTTTACAGTTAAATTTGTTGAGATTAGTGTAGTGTTTCTTAATTTGACCCCTCATGATGTCCCTTGATGTTTTCTTACTTAAAGACTTCGGTATGCTTCCAGTTGTTCGTACTTTGGCAAAGGTTGGTGTCAAGTCTTCATACATACATCTATTAACAAACCAAATGTCTGCTCTTGTGGTGCTCCTCTTGATGGAAAATTTTCGAAAATTGTAGGCCAAGTGATTGGTCATGTGAATAATAATAAAACTGGTTGTCGGCCATGGTATACCCAACTAAGATATCAATAGAAAGGAATAAAACAAATTGTGTAGGTCAAATGGGTATAATTTCAAATATCTTGTCTACCGGTTTCGGGCTTGGACACCCATCTTCAGGACAACTGAAGTATATTTTTAACCGAATAAATATTTATCAGGAATCCCAAAAAGCCTGTTTTGCGCCTACTTTCAATTAACAGCTCTCCATTTGCATTCCTTAAATTTTCAAGATAATGTGCAACTTTTGCAAAAAAAGACATTAAAAAATTAAAGTTGTTAGCTGATAATGACTTTCGGTATGGATTTTTACTTAACGAATTCCTAGTATTGAGGATGTCAAACAGTTTGTCTATACTTCTGCAGAAAATGATGGTTCCTTCAGAGTTTTTAAATTCAGATAATTTGAGATCTAATCAGCAATATTCAAGTGCATCAGCTACACTTGAACTAAGGACCTGTGCAGCCAAACGTACCTTCATTTTTTCATTATTGTAATAAACATGGCGTCTTCTTAATTTATTTGCTAAATGTAATTGCTGCTTTTCTTGTAAGTGTAATAAATCATGAAACAGCTGCCACTTTATTATGTTATTATTCCCGTCAAAAAAAAAACACCCAAATCCCCAAGAGCATTACGAAGCAGTTTAAGCATGTGACAGGGGTCTAAAATTATATAAATATTTTCCTTTGTATGGGGGTGCTGGAAACTAGGTTTTAATGTAGTGGGACTTAAATCAGCTCCTAGCACAGTTGGCATGGCAAAATTTGTCGCAGCTCCATCGAATGTTAAGGAAATTACCTTAGCGTCAGCTTCATGTAACATGATGCAGCACCCCTGAATTAGGTTTGCTTTTTCCAAGGCGCTTACGGAGTTTCTCAGAAAATAGGCTACAGGGACAAACCAGGAACAATTTACACCTACCAATAAAAAAACCAAGACTTCTTTTGCCAGAGGTAAAGCATCGTTATCAAAATGTATGCCGATATTCACGTACCCAATATTTACACCTCCCTGAAAATCGACATGCTCCCTTATAGACATTTCATCCATTACGAGAGCACATACTAATTCCTCCCCTTCAGTTTTCATTTCTTGAGATTTGCATTTTATGGCCTGAAATGCCTCAGCTGTATAACCCGGTGAACCATCAACGGAGGAATACCATTTTCTGATGGTATTTGGATGAGGCAAACAATGGTTTCCAAACTGCTTTCTGACAAAATTATAAGCATTTACCGAGTAAAAATGCAATGTCAATGCAAATGCTCTCAGTTCCGGGGGAAATTTTTTTCCATGACTTAACTTCAACTGACGCAGCAAAAGTTGTTTTTGTGAATTTGGCACACATTCCTAAAAAAGTCATTCAAATTAAAATTCTTTAAAATAGTTAAATTTAAATAAATTTAAATAAGTAACTACACTAATATGTTGATAAAATTACATCTCCTTAATCATTAAAGATGATAAAATTACACAATCCTAATTCTGAAGAATTGAATAACAGTCAGGAGAATTTTTTTTGTAGATCTCAGGTGTTCCAATAAGCCTTGCAAACTTTTAACCTATTTTTAAAGATCTTGAAAGTTTTGTTCTCAAATAGGTGCTTAATAGTTTTCTGCTGTTTTTTAATAGTTTTGTTGGCAATTTGCCACATAAATTTGCGTTTTCTAGGACTTGCGTTATCCACTTGTTTTATATCTCCCACATATACTGGAACACTTCTTTTTCTGAGGAAAAAGAACAAGGCGTCATATATTTTTGTTAATCTTTTTTTTAATAATATTTGCTTACCTTTTTGTAGGTTGACTTATTTCGTCTGTTAGTTGTGTCCCACTTGAATTGCTGTCGTTGTAAATGAAATGTTCTTATTACTATAATGGAGAGTTTTTGGAACAGACGAATTCGAACCATCAGCTCGAGACTTGCTGGTAGACGGAAATGATGTGCTACATTGAAATGGCAAAAGTTTAGAATCAAAAGTAAAAATGTGTAAAAAATACAATACCTTGGTGATTCAAGTTCAATATTTGCACATTTGAAGCAACCTTACGATTTAATCTTAACGATCTCACTGGTGGTACTTTTTTGGCCAAGTGTTCAGGGAAATTAAAAATACTTGGAACTGCACCACTATTCAGAGTTTTTCTCCCAAAGTTAATAATGAAGTCTGCGGGAAGAAAATGCTCAGAACACAACTTTGAATGCAAAGTTGGTTGAAAATTTTCTCTCTTCAAGGCTAATAGCCAACTTTTTTTAACAGAGGGATCTGTCGGAAACCTTGAAATTTTAAAATATTAATTACTCTTAATAATTATTTAGACCAAAATTTTCATTTTCGCAAGCACTTACTTGTGAAAGGAGATATTTGTGGTCTTTCCATATCGATTAGTACAATAATTGTAAGCTGCACAAAACACCAGTGCAATTATTAAAAATATAGTTTCTTTCTTTACTTGCCAAAGGATTTATGTTATTTAAGTACCTATGACACTACCTACACCTGGTGAGAACTACACAACACGTGGTGAACACCACTACACTACCTTAAACAATTTATTTTAGAAAGAATTTTCACGTTTATAGCTTCTTTTTTTTGTTATACACTACCTTCAATGTCTTATAAAGGTACTCACAGGTTAAACTTGGGAAAAATCAACAAATTAATTAAAATATTTGAAAAATAAATGAGGAGAACAGTAAAACGCCATATAACGCAATGCAAACTGAAGTAACATGGTCACTACATCAGCTGATCGACATTACTGCATCTCGCTCTTATGTTGGAGTCAATTTCTCTCTCTCAACATTCCATCTAGTAGAGATATACAGGGTGTCTTGCTAAGGCTGGCCACCGGCTATATCTCGGAAACTAATGAGCCTAGAACCTCAAAATAAAAAATTTCCAGACATAAGTGATCACGAGAAATTCAATGAAAATATTTTCAAGATGGCCGCACTTCCGGAAATACCGGGAGTTGACACCTACTTCGTTATTTTAACGGGAACACCCTGTGAAATATTATATTTTTTAAATGCCTGAAGAAATTGAATTCAGGTGGTTTTCACCATTGGAATTTAGATTGAGCGGTTTATGAGTTATAAACAAGTGAAAATCGAAAATTTTCAACTTCAAAGCAGTGTAGAACTAGAACGGCTCAAGATATCTAAAAACGGTTTACATGTCCCTATCCTAACTTTTCATGTTTTATCCTACTATGTAGAGTAAATTTTAATACAGGGTGATCAAAATTATACGGTTTTTCATCACCCTGTATTAAAATTTAAACCACATAGTAGGATACTATGTGAAAAGTTAAGATAGGGACATGTAAACCGTTTTTAGATATCTTGAGCCGTTTTAGTTCTATACTGCTTTGAAGTTGAAAATTTTCGATTTTCACTTGTTTATAACTCATAAACCGCTCAATCTAAATTCCAATGGTGAAAACCACCTGAATTCAATTACTTCAGGCATTTAAAAAATATAATATTTCACAGGGTGTTCCCGTTAAAATAACGAAGTAGGTGTCAACTCCCGGTATTTCCGGAAGTGCGGCCATCTTGAAAATATTTTCATTGAATTTCTCGTGATCACTCATGTCTGGAAATTTTTTATTTTGAGGTTCTAGGCCCATTAGTTTCCGAGATATAGCCGGTAGCCAGCCTTAAGCAGACACCCTGTATAATGCTACATCATTGATTAAAACACACGGACAACTAGCAGATATGCCAACGCCACCACCGGCCATAACTACGATGGCTCAGAAGGGACATGCCTGTGTTTTATTGTCTCAAATCTCGCACTGCCAGATTTAAAGGCGCACTGCCAGATTTAAAGACGCACTGCCAGATTTAAAGACGCACTGCCAGATTTTATCTCGCACTGCCAGATTTAAAGACGCACTGCGACATTTATTCTCGCGCTAGATTTCAATCGATTACCGCTACAAGATAAGCGTTATTGAAACTCAGAGTGGTAGTATTTGACGTGGCTTATGGGTCCATCCATTCCAGTTCTAGTGTGTGCTCTTGTGCTAAACAGTAGTGTTTGTAGCTAAATTTTATTTCTGCCTAACAGATTTTTCAAAATGGATCAGTATATT
Source organism: Malachius bipustulatus (assembly GCA_910589415.1). NCBI lineage: Eukaryota > Metazoa > Arthropoda > Insecta > Coleoptera > Melyridae > Malachius > Malachius bipustulatus. The sequence continues at coordinate 11,227,913 of OU342633.1, forward strand.
TGTAATCGAAATAATTTAATAAGGTTCTATTTCGATTTGGGCTTAGAACAGCAAGAAATAAGATGCTTTTTGAGCCTCAGATATAATATTGACATTAGCGCCAGACACTTGAAACGTGTTTTGAAGGACTTAAAATTGCATAGAAGAAAACCTTACTCCAATCCAACTAAAATATTGGACTTTATCAGGAACCAGTTAGAGACAAGCTCTCAACTACATGGATATAGATGGATGCATCTAAAATGTCTGCAAGCTGGCTTAGTAGTTCGTCGAAATACAGTAAGACTCTTACTGAAAGAATTAGATCCAGAGGGAGTATCTTTGCGCAGAAGACGACGACTGCGAAGAAGACAATATTTCAATAAGGGACCAAACTTCTTGTGGCATGTAGATGGTTACGATAAATTAAAACCTTACGGTATTGCCATAAGTGGTTGTATTGATGGATACTCACGTCACATTATATGGTTAAAAGCTAGTTATACAAATAATAATCCACGGGTTATATCTGGTTTCTTTGTAACATCTGTGGAAATATGCGGAGGATGTCCAAGAACCGTACGTTCAGATATGGGAACTGAGAATCTTCATATTGAACATATGCAGACTTTTTTAAGAAGTCGAAATTTTGGAAATCGGCGATCGTTACCAGCATTCATTTATGGCACGAGTCAACACAACCAGCGAATTGAATCCTGGTGGAGCATACTTCGGAGAGAAAATGCACAGTACTGGATGAACTTGTTTGAAGCTTTGAAAGACGAAAATCTTTTCAACGGCACATTTGTTGACAAATCTCTGGTCCAATTTTGCTTCTTACATTTAATACAGGTAGGTACACATGTGCAGTAACGATTACAGTCAAAGAAATACACAAAGGTCTACGGAACACGCCAAAAGATTCTCCAGTGTCCTGAATTAAAAATATCACTTGATAACAGAAATTAAATTTCTGATATTCGAAATAAGTTCAGAAATAGATTTTTTTTATACCGAAAATTTATTTGGAACGAATTTTCAATATGGGAAAATAATTTTCAGATAACGGGCATTAAATTTTTATATCAGAAATCCAATTTTTTTATCGGGTGATATTTTTAATTTGAGATTGAAGAATGTTTTGGCGTTAGTAATAGGAGTATGAAAATTTTTCAGCTTCTTTGTATAAGGTTATAGAAAGTTATAGTAATACCTATTTGTCAAATTTTACATAAACCAAGAGGTTGTTTTTTTATTCCTCGTTGTATCATAAGACCTCGAGTAAAACGCGTTAAGCGCGCACTTTGTTTAGTCAAGAAACGGTTTTGTTAACTATACAGCAATCTTTTCTTATTTAACTACAGGAGGAGCTAGATCAGGTGGCATTAGAATGGAACAGTCATCGTATATCATCCAGTAGACATAGTAGAGCACCAAGCGGGAGACCCATTATGTTGTACAATCTACCTGAGTTATTTGGAACGAAAGACTATTGTGTTCCAATATCAGAAGAAGAAGTGACTTTTTTTAAGGCACAGGCTACATTTTTAGAAGAAAATGTTTGTCGTGATAGAAATGTTTATAATTTATGTAATATTTTGATGTTGGAGAACAACTACGCAAAGCCGGTAAGGCCTATTGAAGCTTTAACTTTATACAAAAGTATTAGGGAAAAAATTTACGAATTATTATAAAACATTGTGTATAATATGTTCGAAATCTTTATTATTATAATAAATGTTTATAAAAGTAACAAAAACACAAAAATAAAATATTCTCTAACATGAAAAAACATTTTTTTATAAACATATAAAAGTTAAAAGAAAACAAAATAAAGTTCTTAAAGTTTCAAACAAGCAGTACAAAAACTGGCACTGTATAATATATAAAATTTGAAAGAAAATAAAATAAACTTCTAAAAGTTTTAAACCAGCCAGTATAAAAGCTTTACGGCATTCCAAATGTGTTTGAATTTAAAATTGCAAAACTCATGGCTTGCTTAAAGTCCTCGTAATCTAAATGACAGGTAGGAATTTTTAATTCAAGGGCACATGTATTAGCTTCCGGATATCTATTATTCCCGTGGAGGAAGCTTAATCGAGCCTGACAGGGAAAGCCTAACGGCGGGATAGTGTCCGCCCCTGTTGCAAAAATCAAGATGTCGGTGAGACTTACATCATCCGTTTTTTCTAAAAAAAAAAAATCTCAAAATGCAGGTAGGTATTTTTTAAGTACGTAATTTATTTCTAACATACCTTCGCAATCCAGGAGATAATCTCTAAAATAGGTTATGGCCCTGTTTTCTGCTGTTCTTTTGTTAGAGCCCATTTCGCTGTAATCTATTCCCTGGAATAGTTCTTCTAAAATGTTAGCCGTTAGAGGAACTTTCTCTTCACAGAAAAGAGGCTCAAAAAGTTTTGGATATTCAATTTGTCATAAACACATCCTGTCTTTAATCCATCAATGAACTGTTCTAGAGCCTCCTGTATTCTTTGATAACCATAAAATCGCAAGACGTCTAAAAAAATAACAAAATGGATTCTTCTATAAAACCAAAAAATATAATAAAACCTTTTATCATATTTGATTTTTGGTCAGGTGACGAAATGTATTGGATTCCTGCTGTGGAAAAGATCGTATCTGCTAATATCAATTCCTGTAGTTTACTAACATCGTTTTATTTTTCAAATAATGACAATTTATTTTGTATTTCCTCTTCCACATCGTCGATTTTAATATCAGTATTGTCAATTCCATTAACAATAATCGAAAAAAGCGTGTTAGACATGAAATGTGGACCAGGACCTCCATGTAATAAGGATAAGGCCATTATCCTTTCCGTTTCAAAATAATGTTTTTCCCGCAGAGCATTACTGTTTAACGAAATATACTTTTTATTCCTACCTGTAAACAAATTACTGGTGCGTAGGTCATTCAACAGTAAACGAAACATTTCGCGCTTAGGTCCTCCTTCGTCTATTGCTCCTTCGCTTTGGCCTTCAAGGTCACTGAATTTTACGGATATTTTATTATAAGGATTAAAATCCTTTCGTCGAAGACCTCGTAAGCAACACTTGAACACATCGCTTCTAAATATGTTAAATTTGCTTATTTTGTCCGTGGTAACTTTGGCCTTTAGATCCGTTAAAACCATTTCTAATGTAGCTGGCGAAGGAACATCCGCACGATTAGCTTCCAACAAATATTGGTCAGTTTCGAACAAATATTGGTGAGTGTTAACTTCAGTGTACTGCTCCTCAAAAATACTGCCGACTAGAAGCGCTAATGGGTCGTTGTTAGCGAGTGCATTATTTTGCGACGATTCTTCGCCTATAAAAAAAAAACGTGTCAAATTCTTGACAGAACAGCTTCTTAATTAAAACAATAATGTGAGCTGATTGCGTTTTGTTAATCAATAACATATTACACAAAATCATTTTTTCTGAAATCGTTAAACAATATCGACATTCTAGGTTCGCTTTGATGCCAGTAGGAAACATGTTATTCTAGTATTTCAAGTGGTTACCCAGCCAACGACAAAAAAACAGTACGGGAATGACTTTGAACGGTACGGGAATAACTTTCCAAGCCTAGGCCGGCAAAGTCGTACCTTTACCTATTTTATGTAATTACACCTACCTTATATTTTTAAATAAATTTTTAATGATTATCTGTAGTTTATAGTAATGATTTTAGAAAAAATAGTATGTGCACTTCATAGGAAAAGCACATTCCCGGACGACTATGAATTTATCCCCCGGACGACTATATGAAATCAAACCTTTTTGTTAAAAGTTTTATTACGCAACCTAGTGATATATTTTTAATTTGGACCTACGTAGAAGCATGCGGTACATACCATGAGGTTCTTCTTTTCCTAACATTGGGGAACTGTGTGTCTGCGTAGGGACCTGGAAGTTATCCTCATTTTCGGATTCGGAGCCCAAAATCTGCACAAGATTGCTAGCAAAGTTTAACGAAGGTTGCGGATTCGTTAAAAGGGGGGTTGTCTTCTCTGTTGAGATTAAATAAAACCTTAGTCTTGTTAGTCCTGTAATCTTGTACATTTCTTGGATGATATAGTCTCCCAGCGGGTTTTGTTGAAAGTCCCAAACGGCGTGTTCGATTACAAATTAAATCGAACTTCGATTTTGCACAATAATGATAAATAAAAAAATAAAACTATAATAATCACCAACTTGCAAAATTTGGATTGCGACTTACCCTAATAGCTGGACCAATGTGTTGCTTAAGAGGGCCCTCTTTCGATCCTGGAGAATCCCAATCTTCCGGCAACTTCACCAAACACGACGATTTCGGTTACACAGCTAATAAAATTCCCCAAAATAGGAATAATTGCAAAATGAAAAATAATTAACGGCGGTCTGCTCGCTCATCTGTTCGCGCTCGAAGACGGCAGTCGAATCTCGTCTTGCTCATTGGTGAAAAATGATAATCACTCCCGCGCTATTCAAACCTTATCGTAGCGGAACCGTTGAATCAAAGAAAACATGACAACTATAATAACCTATGTATAATAATTCAACCCTTGTACCCCAAAAAACAAATCATCAACAAAACAAAGGTCAATACCGAACATTCCGCCCACCAAAATTTCCAAAATTTTCCCGTATTAAAAAGAAACAAAAAATAAAAAAAACAAACAAAAGCAAGCTGTAACAGGACAAGGATGACGATTAATTTATCGACTAAAAATCGCTTGTACCCGGTAAAGGACACAGCTTAACAATAGGCCGGGTGAGGACTGAATCTGCAGTCTTAACACACGCTACACGGGAAACTCTATCTGTACCGACGTGTAGTTTAGTAACTCGACCTAATTTCCAATGCAACGGAGGTGCCTTCTCATCCTTAATGAGAACTAAGTCTCCTTCGTGTAATGGCCTTCCATCTTTCAGCCACTTCGACCGTTGTGTAAGACTATGAAGATACTCGGAATGCCAGCGCTTCCAGAAGTCTTGCTGTAACCGCTGAAGCAACTGCCAGCGATTCAAATGAGACATGTTCAAATGGCTGAGATCATGATCTGGGATGGCCGTTAATGGCTCCAGGGTGAGGAAATGACCCGGGGTTAACACGGATAGATCATGAGGGTCCGAACTCATTTCGACTAACGGACGGGAATTGAGAACAGCTTCAATACAGACCAACACGGTATAGAACTCCTCGTAGGTGAGGATCTGATCTCCGATAACTCTATTTAGGTGAGATTTTACAGACTTAATACCACCTTCCCAAAGTCCTCCGAAATGAGGGGCAGCAGGGGGATTGAAAACCCAGTCAATTCTTTCAATGTCTACTGCCTGACGCATAAGATCTGCGAGATACTTATTAGCTCCGACGAAGTTTGTGCCGCAGTCGCTAAACACTTTCGAACATCGACCTCGTCTAGAAATAAATCGCCGAAATGCGGCAAGAAAACACTCCGCGGAAAGGTCTGATGCCAGTTCAAGGTGGACTGCCTTGGTGGCGAAGCAGACAAAAAGGCACAGATAAGCCTTCTGAGACTTGGAGCCACGTCTCTTCCCGAGAGTAATATAGAAGGGTCCACCAAAATCACAACCCACACAGGAAAACGGCTTAACTTGTGAAACTCTTGCAGCTGGCAAATTACCCATAATTGGCTGACAGGGAATAGGATTCACTTTGAAGCATCGATGACATTTTGATAAGACTTGCCGAATGGCTCGTTTGGGCGATAAAATCCAGAACTGTTGGGAGAGGAGAAACTGCAATGTTCGCAGTCCTGGATGTAAATGCCTTTTGTGAAACGATTCGATCAACAAATAAGTCAGACGATGATGACGAGGCAATAAAATGGGAAACTTCTGATCATATGTCAGTTGAGAGTGAACCAACCTGCCTCCCACTCGAATAAGACCCATATTATCCAAGAACGGATTAAGACGACGAAGAAACTTTGGCAGAGGCTTACTATTTTTCAATTTTACTATTTCTTCGGAAAACACAGCTTGCTGAACATAATGACAAATTATCAGCAAACTGGTGTCATATTCAACTGAACTAATCGACTCGTGGCCTGATACGAAGCAATGATAAATTTTGTTAATCTTGAAATCGGAACGACGTTCATTCGTAATCCGTAGAAGTGAGGAAATAAACCTCATACAATGCACGATAATTCTCTGAATTTTCTCCAACTTAGAATGCCTATCGAGTAACGATAACACGGGGTCAGAGATCAAAACAGAATGCAATACGCAGGTGCGTTCCTCGAGGATCGCCTCTTCATTTGAGTCAATCAGTTGTGAAGATACTGGCTCTGAAAAGGTTGCAGAGCACAACCATGGAGGCCCCGCCCACCATAAAGGATCCTGAAGAAGTGCCAATGGGAGTGCACCTCGCGAAGCAATATCTGCCGGATTCTCTCGGCCCGAAATATGATACCAGTTAGCGGGATTAAGCTTTTCTTGGATGTGAGAGACTCGATTGCTAACAAACGCCTTCCACCGATGTGGAGATGACTTGATCCAGTGAAGGGTGACTGTGGAATCTGACCAGGCAACAATTTTGCTAATAGGAAGATTCTTATAAGTCGAACTCACAAAATTTATTAGATCTGCTAGCAAAACAGCAGCACACAATTCTAACCGGGGCAACGACACTCGCTTGATGGGCGCCACTTTGGACTTGGCTGAAATTAAGAAGACCCTAGGTGTACACCCTTTAAAAACAACCCGTAAATAGACAACAGCAGCATAACCGCGCTCACTGGCGTCGGAAAATCCATGCAGGGCGCAATACGAACAACCCAAGACAGACAAACAACGAGGTATTTCCAACGACGACAAATAACAAGTTTCCGCGTTATATTGATCCCAACGGCTGATGACATCATCAGGAGGGACCTGATCCCAACCAATTCCTAACGCCCATAAGTGTTGCATCAAATGCTTCGCAAAAAATGTTAGGGGAGCTAGGAATCCCAGCGGGTCAAAGATTCGAGCCAATTCCGACAGAATAGTACGCTTTGTACATTCCTTTGACGATGACTTTACTTTATAGGAAAATGTGTCCAAGCGAGGGTTCCAATGGAGGCCTAGAACCTTGATAATCGAATCCTCATCAAAATTCAAAGGCAATTGTTTGTAATCATGAGGCATATTTTCTAACAGTGATGGGCAATTACTAGCCCATTTCCGAAGCTCAAAACCACCACAAGCAAACAGCAACGCCAGCTGTTCGATGATGACTTTGGCTTCTTCGAAGGTATCACAACCTGATACGATATCATCAACATAGATTTCATCATTCAAAATAATTTTCGCAGCTAAAGGAAAACGATGACCTTCATCATGAACTAGCTGCTTGAGAGTTCGCAGTGCTAAAAAGGGTGAAGATGTAACACCGTAGGTCACGGTGTTCAAGACATACTCCTGCAGACTGTCATTTGAGGAGAATCGCCACAAAATTCTTTGGTAATCTCTCTGGTCAGGAGAGATAAGGATCTGGCGATACATCTGGCGAATGTCAGCTGTAAAGACTACCGAATGAATACGAAAACGAAGGAGCACTGTTGCGATATCTGCTTGAAGTTTAGGCCCTGGCAAGAGAGTGTCATTCAATGAGACGGAACTAGGCGCCTTTGCTGAAGCATCAAAGACAACACGAAGTTTGGGAGTTGGAGCATCCATCCTAAAAACACAGTGATGTGGGATATAATAGACACGAGAAGGATTTTGCACCTCGGAAGCAAGGCACATGTGTCCCGAGTCCATGTAGTCCTGCATAAACGCGTTATAAGATTTCCGCAGGCTGTCGTTTTTCGAAAATCGATTTTCCAACGAGTAGAATCGACGAATCGCCTGGCCTCGGGACTCTTCCAATGAAGGACTCACTCCAGCACGAAAGGGAAGTGACACAATATAACGACCTTCCGTGTTTCTTGTGATAGTTTTCTTATACAATTCCTCGCACAACATATCTTCCGCAGAACTAACGATGTCATAAGGAATAGATTCTATTTCCCAAAACCTTTTTAGGGTGGCTTCTAAAGATTGCTCAGGGAACGAATTAACGATCAACGATGTCACAAGCGAATCAGCCTTTGCAGATAACAAAGATTGACATTGTATACGACCACTTAAGACCCATCCAAAGCTGGTATTAAAAGCAACAGGATCATTAGGACCACCTTCTATTTTGCCGTCACGTAAGATCCGTGCGTATACGTCTGCTGAGAGTAGCATATCTATTTGCTTGGAGTAATTAAATTTAGGATCAGCCAACTTCAGACCGTGAAGATGCGACCACTCTGTAGTCTGGAATGAAATAGTTGGCATGTCAGCACAAATTCGGGGTAATACAAAAAATTCCACCTTCAATTTGGGCTCTTGCAAATCCACAGGACGAATAACAGAAAATAATTTTCCCTTTGGACTGACCATCGACGAATCTCCAATACCACGCACCGATTGTGCAATGTTCGAGTAGCGCAGACCTAGACGTTTGCAACATTCATAAGTAATAAAAGATATTTGACTGCCAGTATCCAACAAGCCTCTAACGATCTGAAAATTTCCACTTCCATCTAAAACCTTCAGTTCGAGAGTCGAAAGTAATACAGTGATATTACTTGACCTAACAACGTTAGTCATCGCACCCAAGGTAGACTGTTGAATCGATGGTTCCAACTTAATACCTGGAGCAGCACTGACGTTATCAGCAACCAGGTCGGTGGTGCCGACCGCAGGAAATTGGTTCACCACTGAGTTCCTTTTAAAGTGTAACAGAGTGTGATGAGTATCTTGACAATTAAGACACCTTGATGTGGCAGTACAGCTCTTCAGATTGTGAAGACTGCTCAAACAGTTTAAACACAACCGATTCCGTTTGGCTAACAAAAATCTTTCATAAGGTGGTTTCGAGAGAAAGGATGCGCATTTGGATATGTAATGAGCACCCTTACATTCCACGCATGACTCAGTTGCCGGATTTTTTTCACCGCTCACATGCAAGGAGGATCGACGATAGATACCCGTAGTAGGTTTTGTTGTACTCGAACCCGTATGTAATTTCCTATTTCCAACTGAATTTTGAACAAAACCAACCGTTTCTAACGCCTTACAATGGTTCGTTACGAATGACTGTAAGTCAGGGTAAGTAGGTGATTCAACTTTACTAAATTCCAATTCAAATCGAGTTCGGGTGTGGGTGTCAAGTTTTTCCAATAAAATATTAAAAAGAGGAAAATCCCAACGATCGACGTCGTAACCTAGTGCGTCCAATGCCGCGAGGTTTTCCGCAAACGTATTAATCAAATTACGGAGAGCGACTAGATTTTCCTTATCTATTTTAGGCGCATTGATTATTTCATGCCAAAACGAGGTTGCCAAAAGACGTTTATTATTATACCTCTTCTTCAGATTTGAAAACGCTATGGGATAATTATCGTTGGACAAAGAAACACCTTTAACAATTGTCAAAGGTTCACCAGAAAGACAACTAATCAAGTACTGAAACTTTTCGATTCCTGACAAATCTTCATTGCTATCAACCAGTGAAGAGAAAAGATCCACAAAATTTGACCAATGTTTCAATGTTCCATCGAATGAAGGCAGAGAGATCCTCGGAAGCTTCACATTGCTAGATGCGGAGACAGAGTTACGAGAAGATCGATTTTGAGCTTCATTATCAACGGAGAACAAATCATGATAAATGGTCTTACTAGCAAAATAATTTTTATCCACTTCTACCTGAACGCGCTTTTCTACTTGGAGTTCCGCAGCGCTATTTTCTCCGAGGCTCACGAGAAGAATAATCTTCGTATGAAAGCTTTCGAACGATTTATATGATACGTCCAAACTGGCGTAACGCATTTTAAATGTTGTGTGATATGTTTGATCTTCACGAGCTCTTTCAGCGACTGCGAAAATTTCCTTTATTCTATCGATATGAACATCTCTTGCAGCCCTATGCTGAAGAATTTTCTGAACATTAGCCATTGTAACGAAAGAATCAAAATTCAAATTTTCAAATGTTTATAAGAACAATTCAATAAATAATTAGCAGTAGGCACCAAACTATACGATTAGCATGCAATAAGAAAGCTTAGACAATCAACTATAATGTGCCAAGAAATCTTTCCAAATATAATAGACGCGAATAAGGCAAAATAAACAATTCGGAATTCAAGGTTAATATTAATAATTATATTAGGTACCTATATTCCGTTCAGTTAAGCAGAGCGATACGCTCGCTTCGCTGATAAGATGCTATCGGAATACAAGGCAGGCTGAACTAAATTAAAACGAATTTTATATTCGAAATTATTTCAAATATTTATAATAAATTATACTATCGAATATAGCAACTATATCTATGATTCAACGATCCGGCAACGAATGGACCAAAATGTTCGATTACAAATTAAATCGAACTTCGATTTTGCACAATAATGATAAATAAAAAAATAAAACTATAATAATCACCAACTTGCAAAATTTGGATTGCGACTTACCCTAATAGCTGGACCAATGTGTTGCTTAAGAGGGCCCTCTTTCGATCCTGGAGAATCCCAATCTTCCGGCAACTTCACCAAACACGACGATTTCGGTTACACAGCTAATAAAATTCCCCAAAATAGGAATAATTGCAAAATGAAAAATAATTAACGGCGGTCTGCTCGCTCATCTGTTCGCGCTCGAAGACGGCAGTCGAATCTCGTCTTGCTCATTGGTGAAAAATGATAATCACTCCCGCGCTATTCAAACCTTATCGTAGCGGAACCGTTGAATCAAAGAAAACATGACAACTATAATAACCTATGTATAATAATTCAACCCTTGTACCCCAAAAAACAAATCATCAACAAAACAAAGGTCAATACCGAACACGGCGAATGAAAAATTTTGTTCCCTACCTTTAGATGACATACCATCTTTGAAAAAAATGCTCTTGCTCGCCATCAATATATCATTGTAGCTTCCATTTATGTCTACTACTAATTTTCGTGTGCCACCTCCCTGTTTTAGTCTAACTTGCTTATGTGGATTACCGTTTAGACTGCAAAGCCAACCCACCAGCACCTGTCTGGTATTTTTACCTTTAAAGGTTTTATTTTCTAACGAGGCAGAGCAAGTTTCCATTTCTTCGTCGCTAGTTGAAGAAGTTCTACGACTACGTTTCTTGCTCATTTTCTTTCTAATGAGATTTACTAGTCCCATTTTTCTTTCAGCTCCTTGGATCTTCTTAGTGCAGAAATCTTTCACGGCAATGCTATCACCCAATGTCGGAAAGTAGGTTGTTAAAATGTCAATTGATGTCTTTGATATGGTTTCACAATCCATCTATAAACATAAAACAATTTAATCACGAGGAGTAGGTGTATGTCAATTTTGCACTAAGAAGGTACTAACCTTTTCCTTTTCCAATATCTGTATTGTATCATCTGAAATGCGTCGATTTTTCAAGTAATCCAATAAATCTTTCTCCATGTTTAACCTTAAACAATTGATTTAATTTTTTTTTTAATGCCCAAGTATATTCAGTCAGTCATATTATCAAAATAACTTTATAATTCAGCCAAAATAGACCAAAAAATAGTGCTAGGTCTGCATTAATTCGCATACAGCTAAAAATTGGTGTAAGTCCCATTAAAAGTCCAACATGTATGTACATTATGGGCTCTGACATTTTATATGTTATGTATAATAGATATTAAAATTGTGTTCCTGTATTCAACAGGTAAGGAACTGTATTTTTATTATTAATTTATTAGAATTAAATTAAAACCATTAGATAGAAAATTGTGACCTATAAAGTTTTCATAAAGTTTTTACATTTATGGAATATTTAGTAGGGCCCTGTACCAAACCAACCCTGTCGATGTGCCTAAATATCTCTCTTAGTGTATTTTTTTATAAATTAATCTACACTATTGAGGACGACATTACTTTTCGAAAATCACCCAAAATCATCAAATGTCCACCGATCATGACCCCCAGATCACGAAAAAATGGTTTTCCAAAATTCACCTGCCCACGATATATATATATTTTTATAAAAATTAATATATAAAATTAATATATTTATATATATTTTTTATTTATTTTTCGTGATCTGGGGGTCAGGATCGGTGGACATTTGTTGAGTTTGGGTGATTTTCGAAAAGTGATGTCGTCCTCAATAGTGTATTTTTTTATAAAAAAAATACACTAAAAAATAAGGGCCCAAGTCTGTATTGCAAAAATGGGAAAAAAACGTTAAGTATGAAGATTTTATGAGGTCACATTTTTTTTTTTATTTTTTTAATCTCGGTTTTGATTCGGTTCCATTTTCTAATAATAAAAAAGTAAAAACACAGTTTCTTGCCTTAAAAATTAAGCAACAATAATTTCTAGGAAAGTATTAGATTATTACCCCGGTAAGATTTGACTTCTGAGAGTCCGTATGTAAAGAAAATTATATCGTATGTAGGTACCTAACTGCATTAAAAAATATGCATTTTCTTCTGCTGAGTCATAATATGACGTCATAACTCCGAACCGGAAAGGGATATTGAAAAGATCTCGGTTTATAACTTAGACTATTAAATAAAAGATGGACCGATACATAAACATCGAAAAAGTGTCCCTCAATCCCTCTCTTTCCAAACAAACGCTGAATGCAGCCACAATTGACATATCAATACATGAATAGATCGCACCCTCACAAGTACCTATATAACATGATAGTTTTACTTTAAAATCTCACCCTTAATAAGAAAAGCATCGTAAATTGAATAAAACCGTAATTAATCATTTTGATGACAGCCTCATGCATCCACGTGTTTGCGCCCGGTCAGGTTATTTATTTTTATTATTTACAGTTTGTTTTTATTGAAAGTGATTTCATTCAACAAAAAATCACCATTTTATTACGTGCATGAAGTTAGAACCGTAATTTTTTTTTATTTTCAGTTAAATAAGGATGTGCCCGCCATTTTTTTCCATTCTCCTCTAGGCACATGTCAGCGCAACCGCGGCACACTTATTTTTTGAGCACAATGAAGCACAACTATCGTATTAAATATATCAAAAAATTTTTGAATTTTTTATTTATCTACCCTACTTGAATTGATCAATTTCACTTGAAAAAAATTTTCAATAAAAATAAAAATTCCATATAAATTAAATTTTTTTAAATAAATTTAGATTCAATTTATGTAAGACTTTTTTGGTTAACATCAATTATATACCATGTACCTATATAATATGTTCTTGATTTATGTTTTCTGTAGAAGAAACTGCAATAAAAAATAATGATTTTATTATCATCATTATATTATGTAATTAATAAATTCCCTTTTACCCGAACTCGCGCCCCGCCACTGTCGGAAGGGACTGTTTGTTTACATTTTACACCCTTCTCCTTGCCCCACTACACGCCTCATCTAAGACCGGTTCTCGACATCAACACACCAAAACGCTCTGCAGGCTAGGATAGGGAACACGCGGTCCACATTTATTTACATTCAAAGGTTTATAATCTCAGCTAAATTTGCTGTAAAATGACTACCTATTTAAAAATTTAGCAAAAACGGCTAAACCAGCTCTTGGGAAAATGAGTAACGTCCTCTCATAAAAGTTTCCTAAAATTCTTGTAGGTAACTTCATGATATACAACAGTTTTCGGGCCTATTTTTACGATAATATTAATCGAAAACAAAAATACAAAAAACAGCATATGTGAGACATTTGACCTTGCATAACTTTATTAGCAGACGTATGATCTGTGGGGACTTTCGATATTTTATTTGTACTAGTGCACGTACCTAAGACCTTTACCTATTTTCAGCTGTATGGTAATTAATGCGGACTTAAATTAATGTAAATATTTACCTGAATCTGCAAAAATCCAATGAGGTCTTTAAATACACTATTTCACTAACAAAATGCAGTAAATGCACGGATCACCACCGTAGATATATAAGCCTACCAGTAATTTAACTGAGTTTCTTCGGAGTCAATTTCGTTGGCGCGTCTTTAATCTGGCAGTGCGTCTTTAAATCTGACAGTGCGAGATTAAATCTGGCAGTGCGAGATAAAATCTAGCACTGCGTCTTTAAATCTAGCACTGCGAGAATAAATGTCGCAGTGCGCCTTTAAATCTGGCAGTGCGCCTTTAAATCTGGCAGTGCGAGATTTGAGACAATAAAACACAGGCATGTCCCTTCTGAGCCATCGTACATAACTGAAGTGAAACGAGATCATTGTTAGAATAAATAAAAGGTCCTATCTGCAAGTAATATTGTCAGATATGCCTTTTTAAGCCAATACTGTCAGATAAGCCTTTCTTATCTAATAATATAAGATATTTTGCAGATAAGCCCTTCCTATTTTTCAATTTAAAGACCTTGCTATTTGTAGTTAGGACTTGTGTAACTAATAAAAAGACACCTCGGGCTTCAGGCTTTCTGATGCATATTGCATCAAAAAATGACCAGAAATGTAGATACGCCCTTTTATTAACAGGACAGTGTAGGTAGTACTTCCAGGTTTTGTGTGAAAAAATGTAATCATGTAGAATTTGATCCAGATAGGTAGGTAACCTACCTACTAAAATAGTACATTGAATTATCAACTTATTTTCATCTTGCTTATTAAAATAATTTGCCTCAAACTTGGGCGAGTAAACTCTCTAACTCGAAAACCAACCATCTGATCCAATTTTTTTTATTACGCTTAATTTTAATGTTTTAATTTTAAAGTTAACCGATGACATTACATTTTGGTGAATAACTAACGAATGTTGACTAAATTTGCAGCAAAAAACTTGTAGTTTTCGAAGTACTATTACGTTTTTTTGTAATCTTGACGTTTAGATAAACGCCATTACCTCTGGAACCGGAACTTAACCTTCTGGAAAGCACAAACTTGTGACATTTTTTTCCTGAAAAAAGATGGAAAATAAATAATTTGGTGCGAACTTTTAGGCGGGCACTGTATAATAATGATGTAATTTCAAAATAAGAAAAACAGAAGTAAAATTATCCTAAAAGCTATACGACGATGTAAAAGCAATATGTATTTTCAATATTTATCATTATGCCAAAATACCTAATACATATAATAAATAATATAATAATAATAATTATATTAACAATAATAATAATAACAATAAATGCTAACAACAATAATTAAATAAGTCGTTTTTGTACTAATACGAGACGAGTTTTAATAGTCAATGATTGCTATAATAGCGTTAGTAATAGTGAGAAGACATGGTAACTACTTTAGGTGACTTCCACTTCTAATTAACCTTTAAGTGGTAAGGTGGAACGACTTTCTCTTACGCCAAAGCGGTGTCTCACAAGCACGGAAGACATAAATGCATCATTGGGGGGTTATGCAATATTTATGTGTTATGGTTTGTCCTTTGTTTGAAAAGAACACTTCTGGCATTTGAACATTTTTGGATTTTTCTCATGTTGATAATTATTGTTATGTCGGATCAAATTGAATTTATTTCTTGTTTTGTAACCACAATGGTGACAGACGTACACTTGGTGCATCTTTGGCATGACGAAGTTTATAATGCACAACGAAAGAACTTTTCCATTTTGTTTTAAATGCACATTAAATACACTGATACTTTTCTTTCGAATGTAACATTTCACGATATCGTGCACATTCTTCTGATGCTGGCACATTAGCAGGAGAAACACTTTCAGGGAAAATTTTAGACTGGACAGAGTCGCTATTATCCAGTCCGTCGCCTTTGGAACTTCTGGTTTTACCCTTTTCCCATCCCGGGGAGTGTTTTTCAATATCCACTGCACAGAAAAAAGAATTAATTTGTTTCAAAAAAATATTCATTCACTGAACTAAATTTGTTAGTTCGATATTCAAGTCACAAGCTTGGTTAAATTGACAGAATGATCTAAATAGTTGAGTTTGACAATAAAATGATTTTTTGAGTCTAATAAATATTTTATAGATTTTAAGCACTACTGGTAGTGGTATTACCTGACCACTGGCCTTTTTAATTACCATGGAATATTCATTGGAAGGGTTCATTTTTTCCAAACAAGTTCGTTGCCCAATGATGAATGATTCAGGCTTGAAAATGATTTACAATTTTGAAAATATTTTATTCTACGATATTCTGTCTTGAACGAAGAAAATATATTTTCTATTTGCTGTGTAATGTTATCAAAATTATTGTGGGTATCTGAAGGAGACTTATCTTTAATAAATAAAAACATGCTTTTGCTTAATTCGAGTATACTATCTAAAATAAGTTGAACTACGTTTCTTGGCAAAGATGGCATACTATACACCGTGTTTTATATTAAGTCGGCACTATTGCTAACTTCGTTATTATTTAACCTAGAAAGTCGGTTAAATTAGCAAACTAGTAGTATTTTTTCTCCTGAATAAAATGGCGAAAGCAGAAAAACAATTGAACATCGCGTTTTCAAGATATTCAAAAAAATGTAATTTTTTTAATGGAACACCCTGTATATTTTTAGATGGATCGGTTGCAAATTTTTTTTAAAGGAAAAAGTCTTTATGCACTATGATCCTAAGATAATAGATTCATTAATTATTCATTATTTTATTACTCCCAAAGTAGGCTGCGACAATTAATGTAATTTAGTGTACCTACCTACGTAATGTAAGGTAAAAAAATATATCGAAAAATAAGAGTTGTTACCTTGAAAAGGATTTAATTTTACATAAACAAATAACAGAACTGGTTTGTGTGTAAAATTTTATTATTTTAGGATCATAGTGCATAGAGACTTTTTCCTTAAAAAAAAATTTGCAGCCGATCCATCTAAAAATATACAGGGTGTTCCATAAAAAATGTTCATATTTCTAAATATCTCGAAAACGCGATGTTCAATTGTTTTCCGGTTTTCATCGTTTTATTCAGGAGAAAAAATACTACTAGTTTACTAATTTAACCGACTTTCTAGCTCAAATAATAACGAAGTTGGCAATAGTGCCGACTTAATTTAAAACACGGACAAGTTCTGTTATTTGTTTATTTAAAATTAAATCCGTTTCAATATAACAACTCCTTTTTTTGTGTATTTTTTTATTGAAAAATGCATTATTGAGGACGACATATTTTTTTACCTTGCATTACGTAGGTAGGTACTCTAAATTACATAAATTATCGCAGCCTACTTTAGGAGTAGTAAAATAATAAATAATCAATGAATTTATTATTTTAGGATCATAGTGCATAAAGACTTTTTCCTTTAAAAAAAATTTGCAACCGATCCATCCAAAAATACATAGGGTGTTCCATTAAAAAAGTTACATTTTTTTGAATATCTCGAAAACGCGATGTTCAATTGTTTTTCTGTTTTCGCCATTTTATTCAGGAGAAAAAATACTACTAGTTTGCTAATTTAACCGACTTCAAATAATAACGAAGTTAGCAATAGTGCCGACTTAATATAAAACACGGTGTATACAGGGTGTTAAGAAAATGAAGGATAAACTCTTCAGTACATTGTAGGGGACACTCAGTAGAGTACGGGAAAAATAATTTAAAAAATTCTGGTCTTCAATTTGGTGAGATAAAAAATGCCAAAGTTAACATTTTACTATCTTTGTTTTTCGGTATTTGCAAAAACTAGATGATTTTACAGATATAAAAAAGGGTACTTTAATCGTTATCAATTAAAAAGATTGCGTAAGATGTAGTACTGGCTTGGAAAATTTAATAAGATTTTTTTTCTTTTCTAAGATGCTGAAAAAAAAAGCATTTGGCAACAACGGTTTTGATACCTTGACTACCTACATTGTTAGAAATTAGACGAAATTACCAAATAGCAACTGTTATTGTGTTAAACGTTGCCAAATTTATTGTTCAATATTTTGCTTATATCTTTTAAAATGTAGCTCTGGAATTTTTTAAATTATTTTTCCCGTACTTTACTGAGTGTCCCCTACAATGTACTGAAGAGTTTATCCGTCATTTTCTTAACACCCTGTAGAATGGCAATAAATGAAGCAATTTCCCTTGTGAGATCAGTTTTTGAAGAATTTACTGAATTATCATGTGACGAACTGCACTTTCCAAAAACTCACCACCAACATTGCTACAATTATGGGAAGTGTCATTCTCAGAAGTATGTGAAATATTGTAATGTCTGCGAAGACCACACAGATTTGGAAAACTTCTAAAACACTGAATTTCTGAGCACTCATATTTCTGTTCATATGGATGAAACAATTTCATATGCTGCATTAGAAAATCCGCAGTAGCAAAACACTTGTTACATTTGAAGCAACTAAAATTATTATACAGGGTGTTCTACAAGCTCTATGACAAACTTTGACAGATGGTAGGTTGCTTGATTCTAAACATATTTTTTTTAATAAACATGGGTCCGATTCGTTTTTGTTTAGAAGTTACAAGCATTTAAAAAATCGTAATTTTTCAAGTTCAAGGCCCTGTAAAAGGAAAACGGTTCAAGATAGAGAAAAACGGCTTACATGTCCCTATTTTAACTTTTCATGTACTATCCAATGATGTAGATGAAATGTTTATACAGAGTGATAAAAAATTTGAAAAAATCTGAGATTTCTCCACATTTAAAAAAATCAAAGAAAGTACAAATGTTTCTATACCATAGGATAGTTCATAAAAAGTTAAAATAGGGACATGTAAGCCGTTTTTCTCTATCTTGAACCGTTTTCCTTTTACAGGGCCTTGAACTTGAAAAATTACGATTTTTTAAATGCTTGTAACTTCTAAACAAAAACGAATCGGACCCATGTTCATTAAAAAAAATATGTTTAAAATCAAGCAACCTACCATCTGTCAAAGTTTGTCATAGAGCTTGTAGAACACCCTGTATTTCATATTCATGGCGAATTGGGGTACTTATTTATTGTAAAAATTAAATGTAAAAAAAAAAAAAATTAGAATGTTTAAATATCTTGAATATATGAAATGCAAAGGTCTTTATCGGTCGTTTTTCAGAGAGTACCTTACATTTTGAACGAGGTACCATAAATGGCGACACTCGAATGAGTAATTTGCATCTAGTATGTGATGGCACTTGAAACAGAAATCCAAGGCATCTACTACTGTTCTACATTTATAAGTTTTTTCATTTATAACCACATACGAGGCAGTGACATTATTAAGGCTTGGTCCAACATTAGTATATATGGTTGTACCGGGTGTCCCAACACTAGTGTCCACCCCCTAAACAGAGCTTAATTTTAAAGATAAAAAAAAGAAACTTTGAGGATTTGTGTACTTGATATAGGACCACAGAATGGCATAATCAGTTTCATTAAAAAAAATTTAGTTCGGGCGCCAGCGATAAAAAACTGTAAGATGGTGGTAAATTGTCGAAAAAAAAAATTGATTTTTTTTCAATACATACGTAGAAATCGATTAATAAAATCAATATCGCTTGAAAGAAATGTGAAAAAACTAATTATAAGGCTTTAATTAAATAAAATATAATTATATAGCAATGACAGGTAGACAATATAATCTGAACAATATAATCAATATAATCTGAAAACGGTAGGTGCAATAAGTTTTATGACAAAGTAAATACGGTAGGATCTGAAAACGGTAGGTGCAATAAGTTTTATGACAAAGTAAATACGGCCCAAATAAATAGAAGGACGGCTCTTGCTGGGCTAGCCGGCACACTGAACCTGCACTCGACAGTGTCGTAGTATGGACTCATGAAAAAGGTGATTATTAAAAAGATATTAAAAATGTTTTTTAGTGAAACTAATTATGCCATTCCGTGGTCCTATATCAAGTACACAAATCCTCAAAGTTTCAATTTTTTATCTTTAAAATTAAGCTCGATTTAGGGGGTGGACACTAGTGTTGGGACACCTGGTACAGTCATACCTTTTTTATACATAAAGGGCCAGTTGCACAAACGTTAATTAAAGATTTGTCAGATAATTACTGATTTTAAATTGCAAATTTTGAAAATATGGTGAATATTTTGAATGATCTTTTATTTTTTATCAGTAATTAACTCTTCTAAAAGGGAATACAATTTATTTCCAGGATTATCAGACCAACATTTCGATAATACAGGGCATTTTAAAATCAGTAATTATCTGGCAGATCTGTAATTTACGTTTGTGCAACCGGACCATAGTCTACTTTAGCTCTCCTTCCTTGCTCTATGTCTCCCGCTGATTTAACTGGATGAAGACACCATCCCTAGCTTCTGAAATCGATGGTTTCCAATCCTCTTTTTTAAGAATTTTTGTTCTGCTTTAAGGGGCCACCAATGAGGGAAGTAAGTAGAGTCTAATGGTATTTTTTGAATCTGCAATGAAAAGTTACATTGATAATAATAAGTGCTACTTTAGGTATACAGTTATTATTAAAACTGAAAAAAAATTAGTACATATAAGACTTTTTCAAAGTATATTGGTAAAGCTATTCTATATTATAAATAACACTCTTATACGTATAGTCAACTGCAAAAATAATGTAGATTTAATAAATTTAACTCACCATTAGTTAGGTCATCAGATAACAGTTGCAGTACTGTTGCATCTGATGCATTCAATAAATCTCTTCTCTTCTCTACTTTTTCAAAAAAACATGTAAACAATGTTTAGATATCTGCGGTTTCTGGTTTTTTCAAACTTTTTTGAATGGTCCCAGTTAATCTAAAAAATTATATAACTGATAATAAAAATGATCCCCTTCATAGACGAGATAGTTTTTAATCACTATTTTCACGTAAATGAAAAATAAATGTAGCGAAGATGAGTTTATCTCATGTATGCAACTATAAAAAGGCTTGAAAGATACATAATGAATTGTTATAAATCTAGATTATAAATCAGGAAACTTCTTGGTCTTTGTATACTATATTGCCATAATGATAAACATGGCAATTTAACCCTTTCAGACCTGAATTTTTTTGATAAGTACAAAAAAATTATCCTTGTGTTTTTTCGTAAATTAGTCTCTAAATAAAGAACTAAGATTGAAAAAATTTGATTCCTGTTCATTTTGAAAAAAAGTGTACATCAGGATGTACAAATGGTACCGGACTGTACATATAAAAACTCAACGGTTTTAAGAATACATGTATTAAAATAACTAAAATGCGTAAAAATAAATCTATATGCTGATAACAAAAACGTAAATATAAACAAAATAGAAACATTTTTCTGTAACACTTAAATTTATAAAAGAAAAATTGAAATTATTATATTTGTTAATTCTTATTTTCATTTACTTCAACTGAAATTTCGTTCTTATTTTCTATTTCTTCTGCTTCTTCTTTGTCTTCGTTTTCAGATTCTTCATTATCTTCAGTGTACAATATTGAATTTTCCTCCTCCGCAGCTCCAGGTCGAGTTTGACTTGCAACTTATTGGAGCTGTGCATTTTCATCCACATATTCCCATCGTTGTCACTTTCATTGCCCATATATCTTCTATTTCAGATAGATCGCCGTTTTCGAAAAGATCTACAAGTTCCTGAACAACATGTGAACTCTCTAAATTATAGTTCCTCTTCATTTTTTCCATTTTACTTGGCTGTAGAAAAAGTTCAATTATACCTCATACATGTTTTGAAACTATTTGTACATGAACATGTACAATGACTCATAACCCCTGAGACCAACTGTACATACTCATGTACACTACATTTTTCAAGGATTATTAGAAAATTCACATAGTTATGTTAAACCTAACACAATTAGTCAACTGTAGATATAATTATCTTCCCAAATAATATTTTTAATTTGATTTTCTGAAAGTATTTCCAATAAAACATCCAAAAAAACTTTTAACTTACCTAGCTATGTAAACAAACCAGACACCATATTGTTTTACTGTGAATAACTCTAAATATTGTCAATAGATGGCGTTTCAGGTATCAGATTATCTGGTAGAATTAGTTCATAGGTGTGTACAAACAGTCCTAGACATTGCAGATTCTTATTATCAAAAAGAAAAAATTAATAAACCTTATGTACATGCACATGTGCACCAGGTCTGAAAGGGTTTATTGTTCCTCACCAGGTCAGCTGCCAAGTCCGTTTGCAGAATGAGTCATTGTTAAAAGAAATTTTCAATGGTACTTGTTGAAATTCTGACCGGATATGCTTTTTCCTGGTCTCCCATACCTCACTTTCGGTTCAGTATTGAGTCTTAGACATGCTTTGGAGTTTCTGGCGTCCTCTAAAATTATTTAAAAATACTTAAGTATAGATAGATACGGGAAAAAATTTAAGAAATAAATATACCTATTTCTCTTTCATCAATTTCTGGAAAATTTCTGATGGTCGATTTCCTGTCAACAGAACTTGTCTTTTTCACAGCTGCCAGGATGTTCCTATTTTTATTTACCAATTTTCCTGTTGCGACGCGATTTGGCTTTAGAAATGGGCTCAACATAATATTATTCTTTGCGTTCATTCGGAAAAATTGTGACAATTTGGTTGGCCAATTCTGATATTGAAGAATTTCCCAGTCTTATATTCTTATTTAAATAGTAGTTTACTATTAAATCACAAATGACGTTTCGATCTTCTCCTGTTAATTTGCTCCTCACCTCTAATGCTTTTTAAAAAATTGCTCTTCCTTGAAAATCTTCAAGTATTTTAATTGGGAATCAGTATTTAATAAAGTTATTGTGGTACTTGAAATATTACTGAAATTTTCATAGTTAATTATTTCGTCCTTATATCATGGGGAGTCCCCCCAGCCGCACCTTCTTCACCCAGTACGTAAACAAGTGGCTTCTGATGATCAAGATCGGTATGTGAACTAGTCTGCTTAATATGCGTGAGAGATGTTACTTCCGGCTGGCAATCTAATCTATTTTTTTATTGTTTTTAATACCTTACCTAAAGTTTATTATTATGAATTTTTACAGCCCTTGTGAGAGTTAATTTATTCCCGATGGGCAATGTTGAGAACTGACATATAATATTGATACGAATAAAGGGTGGGCTAAGAAGTGGGCGGAACGGAGAAAGCGTTGGCCGGCGACAGCCTCCGGTGTACTGTGTTAGCTGGGGCGCGTGGTGGGGGTCAAGCCGGACGCGCCCACCCGTATGCGATCGTCAACATTCTGACGTCCTGTACACTGCTGCTCTCCTGTCACCCAGAGAGAGGATCTCGCTGAAAACCACAGGAAATGAATGGAAAACTCTGGTCATTTCCTGTGGAGAAGTTCCAGAAATGGATGTTTGAGTGTCTGGGAGCGGAACATCCAGAAAGGGAATATTCTCGAGACTTTCTCTTGGATTTGTTCGGGAAATAGAAGCGAGCCGTCGGTAAACCATCCAGAAGCTACTTCCAGAGGTAGGGATGTCCTATAAATAACCAGCAGCCAGGCGAACTGAGTCAGTTCAGTCTAGCGGTGTGTGCGAAAAACAAGCGAGGAACTAAGCGACTAGTGGCGATATAGACAGTGCGGTATTCCTAAGTGACTAGTGAAAAGTAGTAGTGTTATAGACCAAGTAAAGTTGTTGTGTATAAGAAGTAGTGATATTTGTAACATTGTAATCTGAAATTCTTACGGACATTAAATAAATAAATAAAACAGTAAATCTGTGTTTCCCAATTATCCGTCGAGCCTACGGTTAGGAAATCCGTAACAATTTGGTGTCAGAAGTGGGATAATTGGAAGAAAGTGAGGGTGAATTTTCTTTGATTAATGTCCATAGTTACCAGAAGTCAAGCCGCGAAGATGGAGGCCGAAATGATGCAGAAATTACTACAGCTGATGAAAGATCAGAAGAAAACTTTAGAAGAACAAAACACAGAATTAAAGAAAACGTTAGAAGATCAAGAAAATAAACGCCTTGAAGAAAACGAAGAATTAAAGAAAACGTTAGAAGATCAAGAAAAAGCATTAAAGAAAACGTTAGAAGATCAAGAAAATAAACGCCTTGAAGAAAACGAAGAATTAAAGAAAATTTTGGAAGATCAAGAACAGAAACGATTGAAGGAAAAAGAAGAATCCAAAGAAGAACTAGAAGAAATCCTTATTAAATTGAGGGCGAATCAAGATGAGCTCTTCGAAAGATTAAAATCTGAGACAAGTGATGAAATTGAAAGTGTAAGGGAGGAAATTAAGAAAGAGGCTTGCGAAATCAAGAAAGTTAACGAGGACATCGAAAAGAAATTAGAACTGGAAGTGGAGAGAATTGAGAACCGCATCCAAGATCTGGAGGCACGCCAACGACGAAGCGTAAGGAGTGCACCGAGTATTCCCGGCAGTGGTTCGCATCATGTAAAGCTCCCAAATTATGACGGGCAAAGTTCCTGGAGTACGTACCGACGTCAATTGGACGCTGCTGCAGAAGTCAACGAATGGACGCCGCAAGAGAAGGCCACAGCTCTAGTTCTGGCCCTGAGAGGAACAGCCCTGGAACTTCTACAGACTATCCCGGAACAGGACCAGAGGGATTTCAGTAAACTAGTTAGGGCTCTCGAGCTGCGTTTTGGAGACAGCCACATGAAGCAAGTGTTCCAGACGCAGCTGACCTCAAGAACGCAGAAGAGTGGAGAGACCTTACAAGAGTTCAAAGCGGACATTGAACGGCTTGTTCACCTTGCATACCCAGGCTACCCAAACGACTACTTGGGGGACATGGCTAAACGAAGCTTCATCGATGGGCTGAGAGACCAGGAGACCAGGCAGATGCTCCTGTTGAGCGACCAGAACCAGACAGCTGATGAAGCGCTACTTCAAGCACTCCGCATCGAGGCGGTGCGTAACTCTACACGGGGTAGCGCGCACCGTGTTCGGGAGGTAATAGTCGAAGAGGTCGGTCAACAGAAAGGAGGGATGTCTAAGAGACTGGAAACTCTAGAGAGCAAGATCGAAGAAGTCATGCACTTTATGAAGAGTAAAGTGGAAGGTGACAAGAAGACCTCGGGCAGACCGCGTTGCTTTGGATGCGGGAAGATAGGTCACCTACGCAGAGACTGCCGACAGAGATCCAGATCCTGGGATCGTTCCAGCCCGGGACGATCCGCCATGACCCAGAACCAGGAAAACTAATCCCAGCTAGCGCTAAGGGGCGTCCGCTGGCTGGTGCACATCCAAGCCCCAGGCCATACACGGTAACACTTCTGCGGAAATCCAGTGACAGCCTTCTCCTAGATGGTAAACTTGACGGACGGGAATTAGTCTTTCTAATTGATACCGGCGCTACAAAGTCAATAGTCAGTCGCCGCGTACTGAAAGACCAGGAAACTATTCCGTTGGTGAAAGAAGTCGTCCTGAAGACAGCGACTGGGGAAGTAGCACGAGTCTTTGGTGAAGCCGAAATGGTAATCGAGCTAGGACGATTTACTTTGCGGGAGAAGATTCTGGTTGCTGACATCGTGGACGATTTCATACTCGGGCTGGATATCATGGAGAAGTACGGGTTCATCTTGAACATCGGACAGCGTACACTCAAGCTGGGTAATGAAGAGATGATGCTACGAACTTCGGCGAGACCTTTCGAAGAAATTCGGCTGGTAGCCGCAGAAACCATTCGCGTGAAGGCCAATTCTGAACAACTCGTCTGGGCCAGAAGAGATGGAGAACATGGAGGATGCTTCCATACCGGCTTACTGGAACCCCAATCAGCTAACAATGGGATTTTGATTGCCAAGACCTTAATAAACCTATTTATTAAAATTATAAATTAATCTCAAAATCGAAGCGTAAAATTCGGAATTCGAACTTCGCATAATAAAAATTACGCAGTAGTGAGTAATTGTAGTAGTGAGCAGTAGTGAGTTTAAACTTGATACTAAAACATGTCTCAGAAGAATAACCTTAGCGACGAAGAGAAAATTTGGTAATATGCGTAAACAAATAGCAACCTATCTTAACCTCAATGATCCGGAATTGTACACGGGTCATTGTTAAAATATATAATTTTTTAATCTTTTCTATGAAATAAAAAAGGGTCGTAGAAAAAATAGTGTATGGAACTCGCAGATAATGGCTATTAATACGCTCTTATGATGGTTAAGACACTCGCCTACGGCTCGTATCTTAACCATCATACTCGCGTATTAATAGCCTTCATTATAAGCTCGTTGCATAATATACCTACTATTATGTTATAATAAACAAGATCCAAAATCACTTATTTCAGTGACTTGCGTGGCCTAGTGGTACTCCGCTGGCTCACGAAGCCATAGATCGCGGGTTCGAAACTCACCTCGGCCCGCTTTACTTTTCAGATTCATTTTCGAATGTCTGTGAAAAGTAAAACAAGCGATCGAAGGTTTTAAAGGCAAATATAATTTAAAAGTGTGTGTGGCTAAAGAGTTCGTGCTCAAAGCCAATTTACCAGAGTGGAGCGACTATGTGTTACCTACACAGTTAAGACCGATGCTCCCTCTTTTAAAAAAAAAAAAAAAAAAAAAAAATCACTTATTAATGGACTAAAATTATTGAGCAATACACTAATTCCATTAAAAGGGTATGAGGAAAGCTGCGGAACATTAAAGTCGCCTATGACGATAACCCTGTCATCACCAGGCTCCAGGACCTCACCAAGCAATTCAAAGAACAGCTCATAACACTCAGCAGACATAGCGGGTGGAATGTACAACAACTGAACACAACATAAAGGTATTCATTGAAACTAATTGAAATCTTCACACACATAATGTCAATACTTGGAACTCCGTCATGAATTCTAGATAGATCCACTTCCTCGCACTGATAACCATTTTTTATCGCCAACAGCACAACACCCCCTCGAGACAAGCCTATGGTTTGAAAGTTTTTCTGTCTTTTCGAAACACTAAATAATTATTGTCGTCTATTAACTCACGGCTATCAACGCCATCACTCAGCCAGGTTTCTGATAAGCAAATGATGTCGAAATTACAGGCTAATATTAATTACGTGATTAAAAATCAAGCATACTAGTTACTTGTTTTAACGGGGAGTAACACACATTGAGCCGATAATTTTCAACGCTTGGCTCAACTATATATTTATTTCAGTCAATTATATAACACAATTACTTTCAAAAGGAACTGCGTTAGACCAAGTGAGCATTTTAAGACGTATTTTTATTAAACCTACTCTCTTGAATTAAGAAATGTTTTATCGACTAAAGTAAATCACGTTAGAAGTTTCAAAAAGATTCAAATGTTGATTATGTACATAATATTATAACGAGACCGCTCTGGAAAAATTCTAGTAATTGCTTCTTTAACCTTTAACATTCTAGTCCACGATTTGCTTGTTTGTTTACATTCTCTTTTTTTATACTGAGTTAGTCAATGACATGTTCGCGACAGTTCCAGTCACATGTCATGTGACACATTGACGGACAGTGTTGGTTCTATGGATTTCTGGAGTGGGCTCGCCGAACAATCCGACATTTCCAGAATCTACGAATCGACGGCCGGTGCGCCGGTGCAACGTTCGAGAAGGTACCTACTGTTTCGCTGCCTGTCGGGGGAGCTATATAAGAGCAGCCTCGCGGTTGCGTAAAACAGTCTAGTTTAGTTTGGACATAGAGTGAAAGGAAGACAGAGCAGTAACTAGTGGAAGCTGAACAGAGCAGTAGTGAAGTGAAGTGTGAAGTAAGGAAGCCAGTAGTGACAGTATAGCGAATTATAAAGAAGCTGTGTTTAGTGTGTTTGATTATTCAAAATTAGAATTAGAGGTTATAACTTGGGTTAGTCAATAAAGTAATTTGTAAGACTTTTAAGTGGTGAATTTATTATTGAGAAACCCGTAACAACTGGTGTCAGAAGTGGGATACGGATTCTAGCAAGAAGATTAATTAGTTAATGGGTAAATTAAGAAGTGGAAAGGAAACTGGAAGCGACAAAATGTCTGAGCAAATGTTGAAGGATATGATGTTACTGTTAAAAAACGGTCAGGAAGAGCAGAAAAACATCATAAAAAAGCTTGAAGACGGCCAGGAAGAGCAGAAGAACATCGTTAAGAAACTGGAAGACAGTCTGCAGCAACAGAAAACTAGTGAAGAGAAGCTGCTGCAACAACAAAAAGATAGCGAAGAAAAGCTGATGCACCAGCAGAAGGATAGTGAGGAGCAGCTGCTAAAAGTTATCCTGCAGCAAAGAGACGATTATGTGTGTGGACTAAATAAAGTAAAACAAGACATTGATGGTGTTCGTGATGAAGTCAACGGTGTTCGCAACGAAGTCAACGGTGTTCGCGACGAAGTGAAGCTGGTGGAACACAAAACAAAACTGCTGGTAGAAGAAATGAAGAACGACTTCGAAACAAAACTCCAGAACTCTGGAAAGTTCTGAGGTGAAGCATTCTCCGTGTGCCGCACCGTCTACCAGTTTTGGCGCGAAAGTGAAACCACCAGCGTACGACGGAACAACTCCCTGGACTGCGTACAAGATGCAGTTTCAGGCTGCATGCATGGCCAACGGGTGGAACGACGCAGAGAAGGCAACGGAACTGGTTCTTGCTCTTCGAGGGCAAGCTGTGGACATGCTGCAAACACTGCCGGTAGAACTGCACTCAAATTACGATCAATTGAGTGCAGCATTAGAAATTCGATTCGGCAATCGCCATATGGAGCAGGTTTTCCAAAATCAGCTAATGAGCAGAGTGCAGAAGCCGAACGAGTCGCTACAGGAGTTCGAAGCAGATGTCAACAGGATTGTCCATCAAGCCTACCCAGACTCGCCGCAGAACTTCAAGGAACAACTAGCCTCGCAAACCTTTGTCAACGGGATACGAGACACTGAAATACAGAAGATCCTGCGCATGTCACATTTGACAAAGTCCAGCGAAGCGCTAGTTAGAGCGCTCGAAATAGATGCAGCAATCAAGGCGTCCAATGGTAGAAACTTTTTCAAGGTACGAGCAGTGACAATTAATGAAGATAAAGAAGAGAATGTGACTGTCATATTGGAAAAGTTGAATAAGATGATGGATAAGATCTCTGAGCAGTTGAATGATGGGAAAAGAGGTTGGACTCCAAGGAGGGACGAAAACAGGAAACAGTGCTACCGTTGCGGATCCAGTTCACATTTTATTCGTGACTGTAAAGTTAGTGAGACTCAAGACGTGGTGGATCCCTGGAACGAAGATCAGGCAGGGACAGGAGCGGAAGGAGAGATAGAAGTGTCTCTCGAGAACGGGAAGCTCCTCGTCGGCGGCAGGAAAACTAACTTCAGCCAGTGTGGAGGGGCGAATGCTGGCTGACAACAACAAGGCCCCCAAGATCGTTTCCATCCGAACACTCCAACGCCACGTAGACAGCCTAGCCGTTGAAGGGCAGATAAATAGGAAATCTGTGGCCATGGTACTCGACACCGGATCATCGATCTCATACAATTGTGGTAGCCGAGATTGAAGACGAGTTTATTCTGGGACTAGATATCATTCCACAGCATGGACTGCGGATTGATCCGAAACAAGGTATCCTGAGATTGGGTGAAGAAGACTTGGTACTGAGCTGTAGAAAATCACAGAAGGTAATGACGAGACTCATTGCGAGTTCAACGACCACCATCCGAGGGTTCAGCGAGCCAACCAATAAGACAAGCCCCAAGAAGACTGCCGATTGCGAAACAAGAAGAGGAGGTATCAACCATGCTGGACCAGATGCTGAAAGACGGAGTGATTGAGGAATCCAACAGCCCGTGGTCATCGCCAGTCGTGTTAGTAACCAAGAAGGATGGAACAACAAGGTTTTGCGTCGATTATATGAAGCTGAACGATTTACGAAGAAGGACAGCTACCCGCTACCAAGAATCGACGACATTTTATGTACTTTGTCTGGCTCAACCTGGTTCTCAACTTTGGACCTGAAGAGTGGTTACTGGCAGGTTGGCATGCACCCAAACGACAAAGAGAAAACTGCGTTTTCTACTGGCACGGGTCTGTACAATTTCAAGGTTATGCCATTTGGTCTCTGCAACGCGCCAGAGCTACCTTTGAAAGACTGATGGAGATGGTACTCCGAGGGCTGACCTGGAAAACATGCCTAGTATACCTGGACGATATCATGGTTATAGGTTCCACTTTCGAAAATCAACAGTGCAGGAAATTTTAACAGTTACTCACTATGCTGAAATTGGTGAAGTTGTTCTGATGGCTAATATTCTAGGCAGACACATTGAAATATTTGAAGCTGGTAGCAAAAAGTGGAGAAGAGTTCCAGCCCAGAATGTATCGGGAGATTCGATACCACTTTTACTGCAACAGTTACACTATAGTCCACTAAAGAAAAAACAAATTCAACTTTCAACATGGAAGTTTATCAATTTCAAAGTTTACCTCCATTTACGATAATTTAAGGAGAATTGGATTCAACAGTGTGTAGACACAAGCGTCACACCAAAAAATAATAGCCCAGATTCCACTCTTTTTTTAAAGTGTCTCCAAGCAAGTCGACTAGTAAAGAGTGACTCAGGACGTTTTATGATTTCTCTCTGCACTGACAGCCGCTCATAAAAACATTTATTTTTCTTTGGTATTTTTCATTTTTCAAATAGTAACAAAGAAATATTTAATGCAGTGTGTAGACACAAGCGTCACACCAAAAAAATCCAAATGGTAACAATGAAATATATAATGCAGATGTAGACACAAGCGTCACACCAAAAAATAATAGCCCAGATTCCACTCTTTTTTTAAAGTGTCTCCAAGCAAGTCGACTAGTAAAGAGTGACTCAGGACGCTTTATGATTTCTCTCTGCACTGACAGCCGCTCCTAAAAACATTTATTTTTTCTTTGGTATTTTTCATTTTTCATTTTTCAAATAGTAACAAAGAAATATTTAATGCAGTGTGTAGACACAAGCGTCACACCAAAAAAATCTAAAAGGTAACAATGAAATATGTAATGCAGTGTGTAGACACAAGCGTCACACCAAAAAAATCCAAATGGTAACAATGAAATATATAATGCAGGTGTAGACACAAGCGTCACACCAAAAAAATCCAAATGGTAACAATGAAATATATAATGCAGTGTGTAGACACAAGCGTCACACCAAAAAAAATCCAAATGGTCACAATGGAATATTTAATGCAGTGTGTAGACACCGTCACACCAAAAAAATTTCATTTTTCTTCAGACATGTGTCCTCTTCTTATTTTCCATTTGACATATGCAGTTACAAATTGTAACAATGAAATATTTAATGCAGTGTGTAGACACAAGCGTCACACCAAAAATAATTTCATTTTTCTTTAGACATATGTCTTCTTCTTATTTTTTATTTGACACATGCAGTTACAAATGGTAACAATGAAATATACAGGGTGTCAATTTGAAAACTTGCCACCCCCAAATTCTTCCTTAAAAATTTTTTTTCAAAGAAATCCCGGAACAGGTCAATTTTTAAATTTAATTTATGTTCTATTGACGTAAAAATATTTTATACAGGGTGTTCCTTAACTCAGTAATGACGACATTGTCGATTTTTTTTAAATGGGACACCTGTATATTATTACATTTTCAGATTGTCTGAGAAAATCCAGTAGGAATGGTTTTCACAGTTGCAGCTTGCATTGAGTAGGTTATGAGTTATAAACAAATGAAAATCGCAATTTTCCATTTTGAAAGCAGTGTACATCGGACACGGCTCTAAATATCGAAAAACGGCTTACATGTCCCTATCTTAACTTTTGAAGCGATATCCTATGATGTAGATGAAATATTTATACAGGGTGATCAAAAGTCTGATAATTTTCGTCACCCTGTATGAAAATTTCATCCACACAATAGGATACCGCTTGAAAAGTTAAGATAGGAACATGTAAGCCGTTTTCCGATATCTGTAGCCGTTTTCAAAATAAGCTGCTTTGAAAATGAAAAACTGCGATTTTCATTTGTTTATAACTCGTAAGCTACTCAGTTTAAACTGCAACTGTAAAAACAATTTATATTGGATTTCCTCAGACAATCTGAAATTGTATTAATATACAGGGTGTCCCATTCAAAAAAATAGACCATATCGTCGTCACTGAGTCAAGGAACACCCTGTATAAAATTTTTTTACGCCAATAGAACATAAATTACATTAAAAAATTGACCTGTTTCGGGGTTTTTTTGAAAAAAAATTTCCAAGGAAGAATTCGGGGGTGGCAAGTTTTCAAATTGACACCCTGTATAATGCAGTATGTAGACACAAGCGTCACACAAAAATTGTAGCCGAAAGTTACAAAATAGTAACAATGAAATATTTGTTTATGGTTTTATGGCTCCCTGTATTTAAAATGTATTTTTATCATTACAGGGAGAGGGGTGGATGGTGTGGCTAGACATGGTGTGACAGTTTGCATTGCTGATATAATAGTCATACTGGCGTACAGTGGATCTGCATTAACTCATTAAATTCATTCTGAGACGAAACAAATAAGTTTAGTAAACAATAGTTAATGAAACTGTAAATTCATTGTCTGCTGAAACTGTTCGGTTTCTCCGGGTGATATTTTCTGTTTTAGGTTTGCTGAAATCAATAACAATGAAATATTTAATGCAGTGTGTAGTGAAACGAAAAATAGTCGCTGAGAGCATGAGACAAGAAAAACAAGGGTCGTAGGTTGAGTCGCTAGTCTAAGAGGGTCAACAAGAACAAGCAGGTCAGCAGAACAACAGGTACTCTTTATTAAAATATAAAATATATCACAGTGATTAATATTACACTCTTGAGCACGGTTAACAGATAATAAAAAAACAAGATCGTGCGGTGCTAGTCGAATGAATGGATCGGGTGCTAAGAGTTTACAAGGCACTTATCTTCGTATGGCTTGGCTCCAGGAACCTGCTTGGTTTGAAAGGGTGACTTGGTATCCAAGAAAATCTGCCTTGGTACGTGGAGTTCCTACTTGGTATCCAAGAAAATCGGCCTTGGTACGTGGAGTTCTTCTCGGTACGAATAAGATGACCTCCAGGAAAAAAGTTGCCTCCAAGAAAAAGATTGCCTCCAGGGAAAAAGCTGCAATTTCATGGGTATCAGAAACACTCTAGCATTAATGAACGGTCCGATCGAGTCTGCTTGCCGAGGGTACATAAAATGATGTCCCGTCCTCAAGATATGTTGAGATCAAACATGTGATCGCAAAGTTTTACAAGCGGAGCGAAACTCGATCGGATTTAAAAGCTGTAATTAATTAGCATACGGTATTAAGAAAATATGATCTGTATAATTCTAACACAATTAAGAAAATCATTTTGCGACACTCACCAAGCCAAAAACGTAGTCGATTCTTATAATAATTCACGTGAAAGTTTACGACGCCATTTCAGGAAACTTAAGGTGTTTGCGGAACCTTCCTCCGCGAATTTCCAGGAGAGAAAGAAGGTGAAAACGCAGGTATGATGATGAAACGCACCTGATTTCAACTCGACAGTCGAGGTCGCGAGACTCGACGAACTCGAGGCCTCCAGTCGGCCGCTAAACGCCACTATCACTCACTCACTGCGCGCGCCCGCCGTTGTCTCCGTGTTACCGGCATACAGCCGGTACGTACGAAATGAATGTTACAGTAGACACAAGCGTCACACCAAAAAAATCCAAATGGTAACAAGGAAATATTTAATGTAGTGTGTAGACACAAGCGTCACACCAAAAAATAATAGCTGAGAGTGCACTCTTCTTTAAGTGTCTCCCAACAAGTCAACTACTAAAGAAAGAGAGACACCAGATAAAGGTAGGATCAAATCTAATCCATGCCTATGGAACTGTTTGTTTTATGTAACTTTATTTATTTGCTTATTAAGTGGTCTCGAACTGCCAATGTCTGTATGTCGGCGATGTAAAAGTTTGTGTTTGTGGCTCCCTGTATATACAATTTATTATATTATTATTACAGGGAGAGGGGTGGATGGTGTTGCTAAAAATTACGACAGTTTACATTGTCGATCTAGTGTTTTGTATTTACGTTCAGATCTCTTTTAACTCGTTAAATCGTTCTGGGATGAAAACAATAATTTTGTAGGCAGTTAATAAAATTTTAAGTTTCTTTTCTGTTGAAACACCGGCCAAACACTTCGACTGATGAAATCGCCGTTGAACTGTAGTTGCAAGTAGTTTATTATTATTTTAATCGCTCAAAAATAATGTCTCAAAAAAATGGAACCATGGGTCTGCAAAAA
Organism: Malachius bipustulatus; assembly: GCA_910589415.1. Lineage (NCBI taxonomy): Eukaryota > Metazoa > Arthropoda > Insecta > Coleoptera > Melyridae > Malachius > Malachius bipustulatus. Next base: position 11,261,967 of record OU342633.1, read on the forward strand.
GAAGTTAATATATTATAGTAATAATTATTATACAGGGTGAGTCAATAGTGAGAGATCGGAGCATTGCTATTCAACCGTACAAGATAAAACAAAATTTCAAACGCCATCTCAATTTGTTTGTTACTTTGCATATTTCAAAAATATTTTCAATTATACAGGGTGGACCATATTTTGCATACACGTATCAATTTTTTTTTTCAAATGGAACCCTTTATATTTTATGACATCTTCTTATTTGACTGTGAAATAACTTTATGTCAATACATATTATTTGACATTTAGGTGCGGCGTTGACATTTAAAAAAATATTTTCAAAAAAATTCATCGTATGCATGTATTTCTGAAAAGAAGCCTCAGAACTTAGTTTTGGAGTTTTAAGATTGAAATTTGGTATCCACATGGAGAAAGGACAGGTCTATCATCGCAATGTAATAAAACTGAGATCTACTATACAGATGAGTCACAAATAACTGTCAAATTTTGATTACTTCGGAAGGTCATAACTTCACTTTTTCAAATGGCACACTTGATATTTTTTTCCACAATTAGATCCACCTCTGATCTGACTACATTTTCCATTTAGTATGTCCTATACCTAAAATGCACAGTTTGAGAGATATTACACATTTTCCGTTGGCCTGACTGCAGAAGATGCAAATGTCATATAAAACAGGGGCTATGAAGAAAAATGTGACATTTCTAGTGACATTTATCATTGCAGTGTAATAGCAACTCAAAGCTCGAGCGAAATAACCCCAGAAGGTAAATATTGAAAAGCTCTTATGTCGCAAACTGTGGGATCTCCAGCTCTTCGACCCGGTCTGATAGATGCGTAGTTACTCTTTTGACCATCATAATTGTTAAAAAAAAGTGTGGTCTATTTGAAACACATGATAAGGTTTTCGCAGCCTGGCGGCTCGCATTCTATTTACATAGTCTCCAGGACTACAAACAGGTGGCTTGAAAAGTGCTTCCAGGGTTGAATGGACACTGTCTGCCTCCATCATTGTATGTCCTTTTTCTAGGATCAACTGTTCAATGACAACACTCTTCTCAACTGAAATGTTTGATAATGCACTCGCTAACACACGATTTCTATTCTGATAATTGCAGCCATCAGATATAAGAACTATTTCTTCATACCTACTTCCTGCTCTGTCATTTGTAATAAAATCAGCGATGCATGATACAAATTCGTTTGAAGTAGTAGAACCCTCACCCTCGTGCCATACGTAAGGACGCTCTGAAGATCCATCGTAATGACCAGTTTGTTGCCGGTGGCTTCATTGTTGGCCTTTTGCTTTGCCTCTCTTGCCTCTTGCTTCTTAACTCTATGGGCGTCCATAATCTTCTTGAGGTATGTTTCCAACACTATGTTCGTAACAAGTATCACATTGGTCCTTTCGTGGCTTATGTATGGAAATCTTCTCCTTGTCAAGTACTTTGCAGAATGTTATACGGGATGCAATATACTTTTCATTATTTTCCTTGCACCAGGCTAAGTACACTGAATGCATATGAGTCATAGACATAAATGTAGATTCAACATACGTTCTACTGGAAGTACTCCTGCAATAATGGCTTGGAACTTTTGGAAGAAGTGCCAACCATTCAATGATTGTTGAAATTTTCTTCTTGTTTTTTTTTGTTGGGCCCCTTTCCGCATCGTCAGGATCACAATTAATGCTTTCAAATGTTGATAAACCGAAATTTACCCACCGATTAAAAGTGTCTCTACCCAATGAGAAGGTATTTAAAAATAGAGTCCTGCAAACGCGAACTTTTATGCCTTCTGCATTATGTAAGTAGCAGTCAAATGAAGCTTTCTTTTTAGCATTTGTGCTATAAATTCTGCGCTTGTATGGGCTTCGTTTATCAACCAAACCTAATATATAGGTGCGTTTTGCATCCCAAGAGTCTATCGACCAGAATTCTTTAAATTTTTCTTCTCGCAAATTATCTTTTATTTGTGCACAAAGAAATGTGCGACTGGCACCACTTTTTACTTTCGATGTTACTTTCGAAGGACGTGCCTCCGTAGCTGTATGATTACATCGGTTAGTCATCCTTCTTGCTGGTCGAGTAATTTCTTTGTAGGATTCTACTTCTTCTTGGCTTTTTTTTTATCCTAACTAGACCTTTATATTCTTGGCCGTGTATTCTGGATTCGACGTTTCCTTGACGCTTCGCTCCTTGCTGGTGTCGTTTTCTTTTATTACCCTTGATACTGGAAAGTGGAACATTTTCTTCTTCAGAAGACTCATTCTGTTCTTGTACAATCGCATCAGTATGGTCAGTAGTCATACTATTTTGATCGGAAATGTTCATATTATCACTGTGTTCGCTCAAAATATTTGTCTGGTTAGGGTTGCAGCATATTTCTGGATGCTGAATCAGCAGGTGAGATTCAGCACTATTCTGATTCAGCAGCTCTTGGATATCCACAAAAGTTTCTGAAGAAACATCTACGCCGGAGTTATTTTCTAGTTCTACAAAGTTAGTACCAAAATTATCATCCAGAATAATATCATGATCAAGGGCTTGCATTAAATCATCTTCTACACTATAGTTTGATAGCTCATTGGTTTGGCTGTCACCTGCCCCTAGATGAAATTGAAAGTAAGCTTTTGAAGGTGTACATTATTACAAGAATTAAATAATTATACCTTGAGCTTGTGCTCGAGAGACAATGAACTGAGTTCTAGTCAATCCGCCAAACATAGTGAATTCAGACCTGTAAGCGAAACAACTCCTATCATTCTTCAAGTCAATTATTACAGTCTTGTTGTTTTTACTTTTTTTGGTTTTATTTGAAAAAGTTTCTCAATAATTAAGCCAGAACGATCAAAAATACACACAATCATTGGAAAAGTAAGGTTAAGTGACACAATCAATTTCACATGCCCTTTTAAACAGCGCCAATAATAGTGATCAAGTCAAGTCTACTTACCCAATCCGCAAAAATTATTTTATATAAAACCAATGAGCCGTCGTGGTCACTTTATTTCAAGGAAAATTTCTAAAAACGACAGAAGAAACACTTTTTCACACTGTTTATGACTTGTAATTTAAAGCACTGACACCTGCTATGTGGAAATAATTTCCACTTCCCCTACAATGAAATCTGCCATGCGCGCGTGAATCCACATAGCAGAATTTTCTAACAACTTATCACATAACTGATTTTTACAAGACAAATTCTACCGACATTTGAATGAATTTCACATAACTGATTTTACGGGGATATAGTCGTTATTATAATCTGCCGAACGAATACAATACCTAAAAATTTTAAAATTTCCACATAGCAGATTTTGACTTGACAGCGACGATATACTATACAGGGTGCTAAGAACATGACGGATAAACACTTTAGTACATTGGAGGGGGCACTCAGTAAAGTACGGGAAAATAATTTTAAAAAAATCCAGAGCTACATTTTAAAAGATATAAGCAAAATATTGAACAATAAATTTGGCAACGTTTAACACGATAACTGCTGGTATTTGGTAATTTCGTCTAATTTCTAGCAATGTAGGTTGATAAGGTATCAAATCCGTTGTTGCCAAATGCTTTTTCCATCATCTTGGAAAAGAAAAAGAAAAATCTTTAAATTTTCCAAGCCAGTAATACATCTTAAGCAATTTTTTTAATTGTTAACGATTAAAGTACCCTTTTTATATCTGTAAAATCATCTAGTTTTCACAAATCGAAAAACAAAGATAGTAAAATGTTAACTTTGGCATTTTTTATCTCACCAAATTGAAGACCAGAATTTTTAAAATTATTTTTCCCGTACTCTACTGAGTGTCCCCTACAATGTACTGAAGAGTTTATTCGTCATTTTCCTAACACCCTGTAAACTATAGCTTGTTGAAAAGTATTTCTTAAAGTATTAACTCCTCTCCCCTGTCCTGCCCTTCCTCGTCCTGCCCTTCCTCGTCCACACCATCCCCTTTCTTGCGCTATTTTGCCTCGTTCTGATGTTCCTCCCCTTCCTCCTCTTCCTCTATTGCCTTGTTCTCTTCTTCCCCGATATCCTCTTTTCCGTTCACCTTATAACCTTCCGTTCCACCCCGAGCAATTTTCGGGGAGGTTAGGAATGCTATTTAGCATCCAGCTAGCTCAAAATGAGAATTTAACTATTGTTATGGCAATGCACACAAATGAACAACGTCACAGGCAGAAGAAAATTCACAAGCAAATTTTAACAGTTTTTATTAAGTTAATAAATATGAAATAGGTATTAATTAAGTAAGACAGATAAAATGGCAAAGCACAAAAAAAGATTATATTGAAACCCACACGATGACGTGTGGGGGCGATATTAATAATAGGAAGAAATTATTGCTTTATTAAGTAAGATGAAAAATTACAAACTGCAAAAATTATGACATAATGAGGCACTAGAGCCCTGGAGGTGAGATTAAAAAGCAATTATTTGAAAAATGAAAATAGCAACCAGGCTAGGTATACCAGTGAAGAACTGAACCACTTATCTTTATAAAGCAGGTGGTGATGGTGCCTGCCTCACAAGTGTTCAACACGACTTCCCGGGGATGTGCCATGGATATTCAAAGTACTGGTGGTAGTGCTAGTCATGCCGTGGGTACATGGTACGGCGCTGCCGGGGAATCTCCCTGGTGCTGGTGCTGGTACCGTTGCTAGCGCTAGCCGGTCATCCTCTAGCTGTTATCGGTCTTGATGGTGCTTGGTTTGGAGAAAGGCATCCATGAAAAGGGGCGAACTCCCTACAGCAGATCAGAAGATTTCAGACTCAGCATAATAATGATCGGCGTGGATCCTCGAGAGTAATTAGAACGTGTTGAACTTAAATAGCTCAACCCTTCACATGATAGAAATTGAGGTTAATAAAAAGTTACCTCCAAAACTCTCGAGAACTCACCGTCAATAATAAAATATAAAGCAATATAAAATAATAGCAACAACGATAATATTAAAAGTAATAAATGATTAATGAAATTAATTTAGAAAAATGAAATGAGATCGGCGATCTTGACTCGCCACTCAACCTTCACATGGTATTATAAAATAAAAAGCAGTATTACGGAGAATGCTCCACACTTACCTACTGAGTGGGTGAAGGGCTACTTTCTAGCTGCGAGACATTATGTTTAGGTGGTTGTTTAAAGAAAGTTTTTAACAGGAATCAATCATCCACGACTGTGTTGCACCTTATATTAATAATTATTCCCCTCCCTGCAGGTACCATGAAATGAAGCGAAGCGCGACTCGGGAAGTACGAACGGTGGTGTCGCCACTGAGCGGTGTTAAACGCAACCTATGAAGGCAACATACTGTAACGGGATTTTCGGTTGGGTAGAGCTGATTCCCCAGGGATGGATAATTGCCCCCTTTTACCCGTGACAAGTCAATTATAATAATAAAAATCTTTATTTACAATAACTATATTTACATATATTTATCCCTGTTAAATTAATACTGTCGAATCCTGACGGTGTGGGCCGGCTCTCGTTACGGCAGCCCCTCCGATTGGCGAAAGATATCGCCTCGGTGCACGCACCTCTGTCAATTGGTCGATTACACGGTCGATCCACCTCTGGTCCTGCTGCCTGCTGCTTCAGTAGCTCTCCAACGACCGCACATCGTGTGTCGGGTCTACGGCCGCTGCTGCCGCCGGAACACGCATCGTGACGAGACTGTCGGACCGACAACTCCTTACATAGCGATCCGACGTTTATGACGCCTGGCCCTCAATACAGGCCTGGCGCCGTCTGAAAGGGTCCGCCCGGGACCTTACTACCGTCCCGGTTGTTACCCTGCTGTGACTGGCAATCGACGGGAGCTCAATTCACTCTCATCAACTTACCGTTGCCGTGTTACAGTAAGGTTCAACTCAATGCATTGACCTACCATCACCAGCTGAATGGACGCGACGGAGTGCACTCAATACATGCCTCCTGTCGTATGGGGTCGGGGCCTTCTAGCTCAGTACACTAGAAGGGAGAGAGACTCTCGAGTCAGTTCCTCGGAGTCTTCTCCCTTGCTTGTCTTCTGGGTCTGCTTATATAGCCGGTGCCGGCGAGATAACCCGCTAATCATTGCTGTAAAAACTGTATCTTTCTGATAAACCCCTCGATTAATTAAAATAAATAATAATTAACTGCGAATGCCTCGGAATTCGTTACATCCCCGGCCCAATGGAAAAAAAAGAAAAATTGCTGCGCCTGAAAATAAAAGAAATATCCTGAAACAAATAAACAAAATGTACATCAAACCATTTCGTCGATTTTTCTTTTTTCAAACCACCCCCGTGGTCGAAGTCCGTATCAGTCCGGTCGACGCTCGGGGCGGTGGCCCGGGACAATGCTCGAGGATATGCTCCTGGAACAATCTGTAGCCTTCGCTGCTGATGAGCTGTGGCCTCCCGGGACTGTCCTGCTTGTACACCTGCGTCTTGCGAGGCTTTCTGCTCAACCAGTCGCTCACCCCGTTCCTGTCTTGGAGGAGGGCGCACCTTGAAATGGCGTTTGCGCCGGTCGCTTCTTGTTTGTGATGATTGAAAACTAATGTTTTCCTGTTCTGTGCCAGGAACCTTGCCCCTATTATCGCCTCAGTCTCGAGCCCGGGAAGGACTTGAAAAGTCTCTTTTGTATTGGAGCCATCGATTTTGCATGCTATTCGCAGCCTGTTGTGAATTGCGCGCGACGTACCGCCGGCTAGCCGCACGCGGCTGTCGTAATTCTGTATGCTGCGATGACATAACGCTGCGACTTTGGCTCCGACATAGTTCTGTGTTGCCCCTGTATCTATTAAAGCTCTAAACTTGTGGGTCCCTATTGTTAGGGGAACGAAAGGCCTTGGGTCGTCGGGGGCCGGTTCTGCGGCTGCTGGCAGTGGTTCTGTGCTTCTGTCTTGTATTGCGTTCGCGGGCTGATTCGGTCTGTGAGGTTCTGTCCTCTTCTGCTCTGTTTCGATGTGCCGCTCTGTCTTGTGAATTTCTGTCGTGCCGTTTTCCTCTGGATTTTTCTCGTTGATTTTGTGTGGTTCTGCTGTCTTTCTTGATCTGTTCTGTTCTGCCTGTGCTGCGCTCTGCGCAGCCTGTTCTAGCCTGTTCTCTGTTTTGTGCTTCGTGCTGCACTGTTCTGTCTGTTCTGTCATTCTTTCTGTCTGTTTCTGTGCTGCTTGTTCTGATTGTCTCGGTTTGCTCTCTGCTCTGTGTTGTCTTGCAGCCTGTTCTGTTCGCTCTTCTGTTCTGTACTGTTTTGTTTGTTTTGTCTGCTTTGCTTGTTTCGATTTGTCTTCTGTCCTGTTCTGTTCAGCTGACTCTGTTTGTCTGGTTCCGATCTCTGTCTTGTGCTGCCTTGCAGCCTGTTCTGTTTTGTTCCCTGTTCGGCACTGTTTCGGTCTGTCTTCTGTTTTGATCTGCTCTGCTGGTCCTGCGGAGCAGCACTGAATAAACAGTAATTCATCTTCTACGTATGTGGGCTCCTGTTCCCCATCGTTCTGCTGTTGGCCTCCGTAGTAAGGACTGTCCTGAGGATCCTGTGTTCCTGGCTGACTTGGGGTCGTCGCTGACTGCGAGCTCGCGGAGGTTGAAGGCCAGTATATAGCGGCGGTTCTTTCTCTTTCGAGAGACTCGAACGCGCAGGCTACATCTAAGAGGTGCGATATCGATGTGACGTCATGCAGGTGGAGGTGGATGCGGAACTCCGGCCGCATATTCCTCTTCACTCTCTCGAGTTCCTGGCTGGGTGACATCGATCCGTCCCGTCGCATCAGGGTCTGTATTTCCGTTACGTATTCCCTGACCGACTCGTTGGGCCTCTGTTTCCTGGCTCTGATTTCTTCCTCCAGCGCCAACCGGTACTCGTACGGGAGAAACGCGCGCTTGAAGCTCCTTTCGAACTGGTCCCAGTCCTGCCAGTCGTTCTTGTTGACCCTGTACCAGAGCAGCGTTTCCCCTTCTAGGAGCCCTGTTAGCGCCTTCAGCATGCCGCTTTTTGGGAAATTGTACGTGTTTCGCAACTCGTCCAGGCGTTCGATGAAAAGGATTGCGTCGTCTCGCTTGAGGTCGAAGTGCAGTCCCCATTCGCGGGCCTGGTTGATTATTTCCACTTGCGGCGGCTGGCGGTACCCCGTTGGTGCTGTCGCTGGTCCCCTAGCTGATTGAAGAGCCATCTTTATTCGTGCTACCTCGGCTTCCAATTCAGCGATTCTGTTTTGTCCGTTTTTGCTGGTCATCTTGTATCCTGGTTCTGATCCTGTTTGTTTCTGTTGCAGTGTACGTGTGCTGTATTCTGTTACTGACGTCTTGAATATTCGGCGTTAATCTTGTCACTCATCCCGCTAGATACTGTTACTGTTCTTCTGTCTGATCCTGTGACTGTACTGTACTGGGTTCTGTTACTGAAGAGTTTTAAATTTTACGTTGGGCGCCAATCTTGTAACGGGATTTTCGGTTGGGTAGAGCTGATTCCCCAGGGATGGATAATTGCCCCCTTTTACCCGTGACAAGTCAATTATAATAATAAAAATCTTTATTTACAATAACTATATTTACATATATTTATCCCTGTTAAATTAATACTGTCGAATCCTGACGGTGTGGGCCGGCTCTCGTTACGGCAGCCCCTCCGATTGGCGAAAGATATCGCCTCGGTGCACGCACCTCTGTCAATTGGTCGATTACACGGTCGATCCACCTCTGGTCCTGCTGCCTGCTGCTTCAGTAGCTCTCCAACCACCGCACATCGTGTGTCGGGTCTACGGCCGCTGCTGCCGCCGGAACACGCATCGTGACGAGACTGTCGGACCGACAACTCCTTACATAGCGATCCGACGTTTATGACGCCTGGCCCTCAATACAGGCCTGGCGCCGTCTGAAAGGGTCCGCCCGGGACCTTACTACCGTCCCGGTTGTTACCCTGCTGTGACTGGCAATCGACGGGAGCTCAATTCACTCTCATCAACTTACCGTTGCCGTGTTACAGTAAGGTTCAACTCAATGCATTGACCTACCATCACCAGCTGAATGGACGCGACGGAGTGCACTCAATACATGCCTCCTGTCGTATGGGGTCGGGGCCTTCTAGCTCAGTACACTAGAAGGGAGAGAGACTCTCGAGTCAGTTCCTCGGAGTCTTCTCCCTTACTTGTCTTCTGGGTCTGCTTATATAGCCGGTGCCGGCGAGATAACCCGCTAATCATTGCTGTAAAAACTGTATCTTTCTGATAAACCCCTCGATTAATTAAAATAAATAATAATTAACTGCGAATGCCTCGGAATACGTTACAATACCTACAGTGCGCTCTCGAAATATCTAGTCCCACCTACAGGGAAAATGAATAAGTTTTATTTATTTAATAATTAATGTAACGGTATCAAAAGAACCGTTACAACCTTCCCTTATTTCACTTCCTCTTCCTCCACTGCCTTGTCCTCCTCTTCTTCCCCGTTCTCCTCTTTCCCTTTCACCTTCTATTATTTCACTTCCTCTTCCTCCACCGCCTCGTTCTCTTCTTCTACTGCCCTGTTCTCCTCTTCCTGCACTACTTTGTTCTCTTCTTCCCCGTTCTCCTCTTTCCCTTTCACTTCCTCTTCCTCCACCGCCTCGTTCTCTTCCTCTACTGCCCTGTTCTCCTCTTTCTTCTCTTCCTCCACTGCCCTGTCCTCCTCTTTCCCTTTTACCTTCTATTATTTCACTTCCTCTTCCTCCACCGCCTCGTTCTCTTCCTCTACTGCCCTGTTCTCCTCTTCCTGCACCACTTTGTTCTCTTCTTCCCCGTTCTCCTCTTTCCCTTTCACTTCCTCTTCCTCCACCGCCTCGTTCTGATACAAGAGGGTCCTCGCAGTCCAGGTGTATCGGAGAGTTACCTATGCGAGTAATGTCTCAATTCTGAGATGGTGATGGTGAGTAGGTTGAAGCGACGAAATAAAATACGAAGTAAATTAAATAGCCAGGCTGGTAATGATGCTGGATGGCGGGCGAGTCGGAGCGAGTAAATGCGATGTGGAGTCCGAACGGCTTAAGCCACCGCTGGACGAAGAGTGCGTTTTGTCGAGTCCGAACGGCTTAAGCCACCGCTGGACGAAGGGACGAGAGTAAAGTCCGAACGGCTTAAGCCACCGCTGGACGGAGAAACTCGACTGTAGTAAAAGTGAAGTCGACGGCACTGGGCCGGCCGGTTTTATGCCATCCGGCCGGCGATAATGACCTGGATAATGAGGTGACGTCGGTGGTAGTTGCCCACGTTCTCTCATTGGTCGAACGTAGTCGGCCAATCAGAGAGCGCGGGTGCTGAAAATCGTAGCAAGAATTATTTTGGGTCACCAGCTCATGCTGAACTGACGATGAAACGCCAATCGAAAGGGTTAAGGAGGAAACCGCTACCTCTCAGCGTTTTCCGAGTGGTAACAGTCTCCCCCGTCTCGGAGATAATTCTTGCGACGATTTTCGTAGTCCCGCGGAAGCTCGCCATCCATCCAGCTATAATGCACCAGACCTGACCTTGTTTATTAATAAAACACAAGAAAATAAAATAAAAGAAAAACAAATTAAAAAAAAAGCGAGGAAATGAGAATCAAATAAACCTTAACCTAAAATGCATAAGATTCGAGAATTTTACAATTTGCCTTAACCTACGAAAAAAGAAAAACAGAGAAATACACAAATCTTAGCCTAGAAATGTACAAGATACAACCAAAAATTTACAATTCACCTTAACCTATAACGTTACATTATTTCATAATTCAGATTACAGTTACACTTTATCATTGCACTTTTACACGTTCCTTTCCTAGGGGGCCCGGCGCCGTGGCGGCATCGGCCGGATGTCACCGACGTGTCTTTTCGTAATCCGCCGCCCTTCGTCGACGTAGTAGGATGTGGGGCCGGCTGGCCTGCTGATTCGGCAGGGACCCAGCCACTTTGGCCCAAAAGATTGGCCAGGCGCCCGTTGCCGGATGAGGACCTCCTGCCCTGGTTGGAAGTCCGGGAATCTGCCTCCGGCGGGGTAGCGCCTCTGCTGGTAGGCCCGCTGGTTGTCCCTGGCGACCTGGAGGCGACGGCGCTGCTGCGGGTACCTCGGCTGTTGGTCCGGGAGCTGCCAGCTACCGGGGAGAGCCAGGTTGCGTCCCAGGATGACCTCGGCCGGTGACATGCGGGTGGCGGCGTTGCGGCGGCGTCTGAGGGCGAAAAGGGTCTTCTCCAAAGCGTCGTCCCATAGGTTCGTGGGCGTGGGGACCTGCAGGCGGCTTCCACCCGCGAGATCAGGTCGCGGGTATCCGAGCTTCGTCGCTGCGCCCGCTGTACTTCACTGGCCAGTGTCTCCAGTGACTGCACGGCTGTCGGTGGTGCAAGGAGGGCGCCTGGAGGCAGCGCCGGTACGGCATCTGGAGGCGGCGCGCGTCTGGTAACTGGAGGTGACGCCGGTCTGGCACCTGGCGGTGATGCTGGTCTAGCATCTGGAGGTGGTGACGCTGGACTCGCCCTCGGAAGTTGCTCTGGTCCGGCACTTGGAGGCTGCGCAGGTCTCTCCCTCGGAGGTTGCGCTGGGCCGGCACCTGGAGGTGGCGGTGGTCTCTCCCTCGGAGGTTGCGCTGGGCCGGCAGCTGGATGCGGCGCTGGCTGGGCACCTGGAGGTGATGCTGGTCTAGCATCTGGAGGTGGTGCTGGTCTGGCACCTGGAGGTGGTGCAAGAAGGGCGTCTGGAGGCAGCGCCGGTATGGCACCTGGAGGTGGTGCTGGTGTGACACCTGGAGGTGGCGCGGGCTGGCAACTGGAGGTAACGCTGGTCTCGCCCTCGGAAGTTGCTCTGGTCCGGCACCTGGAGGTGATGCTGGTCTAGTACCTGGAGGTGGTGCTGGTGTGGCACCTGGATGTGGGGCTGGTCTGACTCCTGGAGGTGGCGCGGGTCTGGCACCTGGAGGTGACGCTGGTCTCGCCCTCGGAAGTTGCTCTGGTCCGGCACCTGGAGGTGATGCTGGTCTAGTGCCCGGAGGTGGTGCTGGTCTGGCACCTGGAGGAGGCACCGGCTGGGCACCTGGAGGTAGCGCGGATCGGGCACCTGGAGGTGACGCTGTGCTAGCACCTGGAGGTGTCGACGGTCTGGTACCTGGGGGGTGCGCGGGTCTGGCCCTTGGAAGGGGCGCTGGCTGGGCACCTGGAGGTGGTGCTGGTCTGTCACCTGGAGGTGACGCTGGTCTGGCACCTGCAGGCGGCACCGGCTGGGCACCTGGAGGTGATGCTGGTCTGGCCCTTGGAAGGGGCGCTGGCTGGGCACCTGGAGGCGGTGCGGGTCTGGCCCTCGGAGGTGGCGCTGGTCTCGCCCTTGGAGGTGGCGCTGTCCTGGCACCTGAATGCGACACCGGCTGGGCACCTGGAGGTGGTGGTGGTCTTCTGTCATCTGGATGCGGCACCGGCTGGACACCTGGAGGTGGTGCTGGTCCGGCACCTGAAGGTGGTGCAAGGAGGGCGCCTGGAGGCAGCGCCGGTATGGCACCTGGAGGTGGCACCAGCTGGGCACCTGGATGGCCCCCGTCTAAGGCAGCGAGGCAGAGGCGGTCGCTGTCTTCCCCATGGCTGCGGGCTGGGTCCTCCTCGGGGTCCCTGGTCAACAGATCCGGCAGTACGGGGAGTCGCCCGGAGGTGTGCTCCTCCAGGGGGCTGGATGTGTCTGCTCTCAATGCTTCTGGGGCTGCGATGTCGCGCCGGCCGCCTGGTGGTGTGCGGGGCCGGCGCTTCTCCCGTTTCCAGGACGTTGCTCTGGGCGGCGGGGGCAGTCCTTGTTCCAATGTGGCCCGCAACAGTGCCAGCAGGGCGGCGGTGTCGAGGCTGCGGGTGCCCGGGGTGCGGGAGTCGGGGCCGCTGGCTTGCGACTGGTCGGTGGGAAGGCCGCTTCCAGGTCCTTAGCCATGGAGTAGAGGTCTGCGAACGTCTGTGGGTCCTGAAATGTAATAAAAGTTCGCAGCTCCGGCCGCATGAGCGGAATGATCCGCTTCAAGTGGCCGGCGTCGCCTTCCTCCGGGTGTAACCGTATACATAGATGCCGCTTCGCCATGACGAAATCGGCGACGGCTTCCGACGGCTGCTGCGGCTCCATCTCCAGGTGGAACTTCAATCGGCGGAGAGCATCTGGGCTGGCGAAGTGGTCCAATAATAACTGCTCCACCTCGGCAGGCCGCGGGTCTGCAAAGCTGAGGCAGCGGTTGATTTGACTGGCTGCTGCTCCCGTCAGGCACTCCCGGATCTCTGCCACCCAGTCCGCGTCCTCGGTGATGCCCAATGAGGTTGCAAACTTCGAGAACTCCTCTATAAACCTCTTTGGGCATTGGTGGTCCAATCCGGCGAATTCGGGTCGTTTGGGTCTTCTAGGAGCCGGCACCGGGATCATCGCTGCGAAAGCCTGGTACATAGTGGCTTTGCCTCTACTGTTATGGCCGGATGCATCGTGGCTGTGGACGGCGGGTTCCGGCGTTCGGAGTTGCGCTGGTTGTCTTCGTTGTCGTCGACGTCGTCGTGGTGGTTGTCGCTGCTGTTTGGTTTCTTGTCGTTGGGGGCATCTTGTTAGATGCCGGTGTTCGTGATGGGCGCCACTTGGTTTAAGTCCAAGAACTATGATGGTGGTCCGGTAGGTCAGGGTCGCGAATCCTTCGCGTCCACGAAGTTGAGCCCCACGTTGGGTCCGCACTGATACAGGCACGGTCCTCGCAGTCCAGGGGAGGAGCCGGGTGTATGGGAGAGTTCTACCTATGCGAGAAAGAACTCAATTGTCTCAATTTTAAGATGGTAAAAGTGAAGTCGACGTTTTTTTTTTGGCAAGGAGGGGAAAATCCATTATGGATAGACTCTCACCCACTAAAAACCCCTCCTTGTGTTGCACCTGGTCTCCTCTCCGATGCAAGCGTTTGCAGCCAGGGGTTGCCCTTTTGCTGCGCATTCTCGAGGGTGGGTCGTCTCGGGGTGTTGGGTGCTGCTCTGGCAGCGGCTGCGTCTCCGCGCCTTGGATGTTCGCCCGCCGCGTTTGGGGGGCCTTCATCTGGAGGTCCGCTGGGTTCATGGAGGGGGCTGCCCTCCCTGAGCGTCCGGTGATCTTCCATGGGATCCGCCCTGGGGCATCAGGAGGATCGACTTGGGTCTCCGATTTTTCCACTGCGTCTCCTCGTCGTAGTCGCAGGCGGCTCTGACGAGGGGATTTGGATGGTCGCTGGCAGTGGCGAAGGTCCTCTCGGCCTGTCCTTGGATGAAGTCTTTCAGCCAGGGGATCTTCATTTCACGGTGAATCTGCTTGTTCCTGACGAACCAAGGAGCACCTGTGGCCCACCGCAGCATCCTGCTCTGAACGACTTGGAGTCGTTTCAGATGCGTTGCCGCGGCGTAGCCCCAGACGCTGCTCGCGTAAGTCAGGGTCGGGCGGATGATCGTCCTGTAACATAAGATTTTATTCTTTAGTGACATCTTGCTGCGTCGGCAGAGCAAGGGGTTAAGCGAGCCCGCTATCTGCCTTGCTCTTGATGCCATCTCCGTTGTGTGTTTCTCCCAGGTGAGTTTCTTATCCAGAAACACGCCGAGATATTTGACCGTGTCCTTCCAGGGGATCTGCCTGTCGAAGACCTCGAGTTGGCCTGACGGTGACTTCTTCCGCTTGGTGAACAGGATGGCCGCGCTCTTCTCCGCGTTCACCTCGATCCTCCACTTCGAGAACCAGTCCTCCAACTGGTCCAGGGCTTCCTGGAGGCGCCTGGTGGCAACCTCTGGGCTCCACGATCTGGTGAGGATTGCCGTATCGTCGGCGTAGAGGGCTATCTCGGTGTTTGGCGTCCTGGGGATGTCTGAAACATACAAACTATATAGTAGGGGGGAGAGCAGGGATCCTTGGGGGACCCCTGCCTCGAGTGTCTTCTCCGACGATCTGGTTTCTCCCAGCTTGGCTCGTGCTCTGCGGGCTCGCAGGTACGAGTGGAGGAGCTGAACCATCGAGCGCTCGAGTCCGGCGTTGAGGAGCTTAAAAATAAGTCCCTTGTGCCAGACTTTGTCGAAGGCCTTCGCCACGTCCAGGAACACTGCGCCCGTGACCTGGTTGCGGTTGAAGCCCTCGGTGGCGTGCTCGACGACTCTGGGGATCTGCTGGACCGTGGAGTGCTTCTCCCGGAAGCCGAACTGCTCTGGCTGGACCAGATTCTTCTCCTTCACCGATGTCCTCAGTCTCGCCAGAATCACACCCTCCGCGATCTTTCCCACCGTGGAGATGAGGCTGATCGGGCGGTAGTTCTGGGGAAACGTGTGGTCCTTGCTCGGCTTCGGGATGAAGATGACGTCGGCGCGCTTCCACTCAGCGGGGAAATGGTGGAGTCGGAGCATGGCGTTGTTGATGTTGACCAGCGCCATGGTCGCCTTCTTCGGGAGGTTTTTCAGCGCCAGGTTGCTGATCGCGTCTGGGCCGGGAGCCTTTCTGCTGCGCCTGGACCTGATGATTCCCTCGATTTCCTCCGGTGTCGTTGGAGTGATGACTTCGTTTGAGGGGACCTGCAACAGCCTGCTAACAGAACGGTTTACCTGGTCGATGAAGTCCAGGTCGGCGTTCTCGTAGTTGGGGCTGCACTGTCTCTCGAGTTGGTCGGCGAGAGTTTCCGCTTTGTCCTCGGGGGTGTATGCCAGGCCTTGGAGTCCGTGCAGAACGGGCACTGGCCTGCGGTCGGACCTCAATGCCCTTGCCATCCTCCACACGGTGTTGTCCTCGGTCGAGAGCGTCTCCAGTTTGGCCTGCCATTGTTCGTCCCTCAGGTCGGCGAGAGCTTGCTTAACCTCCTCGTTGCGACGGTTGGCTTCCCTCTTGTCGTCGGGGTTCATCGTAGTGCGGGCTCTGCGTCTGGCTCGGTGTTTGGCTCTGATCAGCTCCCTGATGCGAGTCGGTAGTCGGGGTTTGCGCTGTTGCTGCTGTCTCACCTTCGTCCCCGCCTCCATGGAGGTTTGGATTTTCAGCGTCAGGTCCGCTACGGTGTCTTCCAGCTGGTCTGTCGATTCGATCGGGCGAATCGGCCCCAGTGTCCGCCGTAGGTGATCTGTGAAGGCTGGCCAATCCGTGGTCCGCTGGATTTTGTCGGCGAGGGTGTAACCTGTTTTTTTTTTTTAAACGGATTACATGCGCGGTGCTCTTCGCCAGAGAGTATTTGTCGTGAGTATATAGGTACTTTCCGAAGCAACAAAAAAACAATATTTACGATTAGTCAGGCGCCACTTATTTTTTATAAAAAAATAAGAAAAAAATGGTTTTATGATATTTTCACTGTTTTAATAATTTGCAAGACTCAAGAATATAAAAATTTATGAATAGAAAAATTTTATTATAAAAGGTTAAATCATCTGTATAAGTATAAATGGCTATTGTAAAATATTTAAATGATAATTAATTAAGTATGTAAGAATAATTACTACTACATTAAGTTTAAGAGCTTGCACATAGCTATGATCGGCTTCACAAGATAAACAATTTGGTTTTTGAAGAATGTGATTTTAATATTATGTTAAAGATTTATCGATTATTGACTATTTAAAACAGTTTCTCCCTAGAAGGATGTTCGCAAAACTCACGGATTCAGAGTAGTTGAAAATAATATTTTAATTAGGTAACAGGAAATTATCGACGAACTGTAAGTTCCGTAGGTATATACAATAATTAATAATAAATGTAGGTATATACAATAATCAATAAATAAATAAATCAATAATAAATGTGATTAATTTCCTAGGAATCGAATAAAAACCGGAAAATACTGTCCATGTAAACTACACTTAAAAATGATTGCAATATAAATAGGGAAATCTGGCCTTTTATCCGGTGAAGGACGTCCTGTTCAGGGGAGTCGATCAAACCACCACACCATCCCAGTGCTCAAAGAGGAGGCCTCACTTCAAAACGGGAGCTTGACGTCCCCACGGTCCCTCTGCCTTTACCCCCAACTATCCCTGGCCAGGAATGTTAGTACGCCAAACAAAAAAACCCTGCAAAAGCAAGTTTACTCAAGCTCTATTCACGGGAGAAGGCAAGTTCCAAAGTTTGGATAAAAAAATGACAAAGATACCAATAAAATAAGTTACTTACCCAATTTCATTGGTTTTTTTTTTGACACTATACACAATCTCAAAATAACTCACAAACCAACAATCCAAGCTAAGGGCACTGATAAAAAAAGATAGGCCACAGGTCGCAATAATTACACGATTGACATAAAAGGAGATTTATAATAACAGAACCTCACAAGAAGACCTTCCTTAAACCAATCGTCGGTTCGACGCGGCCGTCTCTCGTTCTCTCTATCAGCCACCTTATCATTCCCACCTAAAGATACTGAATTAACAATCAAAAATTATTCTTCAACAACTAAAATAGAAAAACTAAGCCTATAAATTACTAATAAAATAAAACTAGAGAAACTAAATAATCATAGATGATTTTTAGAATAAATATTTCTAAGTGAAACTGCAAAAAAATTAAATCTCTATTTTGAAATGTTACAAGGGTTGGGTCCGCCTCCGCCCCTAGATGGAGCAGGAGCGGGTCGTGATTGGAGCTGAGCTCCGGCACGACGGTGAGATGCTGCGCCAGCGTGACGTCTTTCACGATGGCTATGTCGATGACGTCTGGTCGTCCAATCGGGCCGTAATGTGTCGGTTCGAGTGTTCCTAGAAAAGAGAGGTGGTTAGCGTCCGCGAAGAAACGGATTACCTTACCTCTCGTGTTGGTGACTCTGCTGTGCCATGTTGGATGTTTGGCGTTGAAGTCACCGGCTAGGATTGTCGGGATGTCTGCGCTGAAGATGGCTTCGAGGTCCTCTGCGAGCACCGTTCTGCCTGGCCTGTTGTACGCTGCTGCGAGGCGCAGTTCGCCCGCGGTGGCAGTGCGTATGGCGATGGCGTTGGCTTCCAGGTGGGTGGTTTGCGGTAGCGGGACGGAGTAGTGGTCAATGGACTTCTTGACGATGATCGCGGTCCCTCCTCCTCTCTCGTTGCTCCTGTCTCTGCGGTGGATCTCGAAGTTCCGAATCTTCAGGTTGCGATTTGGCTGGAGGTTTGTCTCGCACACGAGGGCGACGTCCACGTCGTGGCGGCTGAGGAATTCCTCGAACTCCAGTTTTCTCGGCAACAGCGTCGTGGCGTTCCAGACGGCGACTTGTAGGGATGTTGGTTTCCGTCTGGTGTCTGGCATTAGCGGCTCGGGGGTAGTCGCTTTTCCAGGGCCTTGACTGCCGCCTGAAGCTGCTGGATGCTCCTCAGCACTGCCTGAAGGATGCCGTCTGCGGGGGCCTGGTTGATGGCTGGCATCGTCGCTGGCTTTTTCGTCGGCACGGGGCGCGCCTGGCGAGCGCCCGCTCCGCCTTTGACAGCATCTGCAAAACAGAGCTTACCTGCACGGGGGTCGTCGGTGTTTGCCTTCCTTTCGGCTGGCCTCTCCGCTGTCGGCTGCTTTTCGGCGGGCTTCGTCGTTGCCTGCGTTGATTTTTGCTTCCTGGAAGCAATGGTGGAGGCCTGTTGCGCCCCCGGCCTTGCGGGGCACCCCTTATATTCGCGGGGTGTGGTCCGCGGCACAGGGCACAGGTGGCCTTCTCATCCTTCTTTCTGGGGCAGGGTCCGTTCTCGTGGTTGCCGGCGCAGGCCACGCAGACGCGGGGGGCGGTGCAGCGGCTGGCTGCATGACCGTAGCGCTGGCAGCGGTGGCACTGGCCGACGCTGCTCTGCTTCCGCAGGGACTCGGTCCTCACGATCACGGAGTCAATGATTCGCAGGTCTTTGAAGATCCTCGTCTCGGTGCGAGGCAGGTGAACCAGGACAAGCGGGGTCGCTTGCCTTTCCCGTCCTCGGAGCATCCGATGAGCTGCGACTGGGTTGAAGCCCTGTTGTTTGAGATCGTCGATGACGGTCTCGTTGGTAGTCGACAGCGGGACCCCTCGGATGACCACCTTAAGTACCTTCTCCTCCGGGAGCTGGTACGTGTGGTAGGCCCGTCTCGCTTCGTTCAGGAGCTTGATGGTGCCCCTGAAATCGCTGGCACGCTGGGGGTGGAGTCTGATGCCCTCTCGCGTCATTGTGGCCTTGAGGATGTTTAGTCCGCGCCTCAACTCCGCTGAGAGCTGCGTCCAGCCCTCCGTGTCCCTCAGGATGATCGGCGGGATTTTCTCGCTCTTTTCATCGCTGGGCGGTGGCTGCGAAATGTCATCTTGGGGGGGGCGCTGTTTTATCAGGCGACGCTTCTCTATATGTAGACCTGGAATCAGACCGTGAGTTTGGACTTACTATTTTTCTCTGCCTTTTAAGCAGGGTAAAATCCTCCGTTTTCTCCTCCTCTGAACACAAGGAGTCGGTGGAGTGAAGTCGCCTCTTAGTCGGTTCTTGAGATGTCTCCATCTCTTCTTCCGGTGTCGGTGGGGGCAAGGGTGTTTCGGAGGGATTCACTAAGGCCAGTAGTGCCTCGTACTGGAGTACGATGACCTGCCGGTTCGCGTACATCTCCTCCATTATCTTGTCGATTTCTGCGATTTTTGCGGCGAGTCTCCCGATGGCCTCGGCCGAAGCCATGCTGGCCACTTGCGCTGACCAGTCGGCAGGCGGTGAAGTCAGTTGGCTCGGTGGATCTCTCTGCCCGCTTCGGTGGTGGTGGTTGGACTGGCCTGACGCCCTGAAAAGAGCGGCAGGCTAGCGCTGTTGCGGTTGGCTGCTAGCGGTGGCGCTGGCTGGCTCTGGTCGTTGCTGGCTCGCGTGGCTACTCTCTCCGCTGCTCAGGGTCGACT
The DNA here is from genome assembly GCA_910589415.1 of Malachius bipustulatus. NCBI lineage: Eukaryota > Metazoa > Arthropoda > Insecta > Coleoptera > Melyridae > Malachius > Malachius bipustulatus. The sequence continues at coordinate 11,281,735 of OU342633.1, forward strand.
GTCGTGGCTCGACTCGAATGCTGAAGTCGACGGCACTGGGCCGGCCGGTTTTATGCCATCCGGCCGGCGATAATGACCTGGATAATGAGGTGACGTCGGTGGTAATTGCCCACGCTCTCTCATTGGTCGAACGCAGTCGGCCAATCAGAGAGCGCGGGTGCTAAAAATCGTAGCAAGAATTATTTTGGGTCACCAGCTCGTGCTGAACTGACGATGAAACGCCAATCGAAAGGGTTAAGGAGGAAACCGCTACCTCTCAGCGTTTTCCGAGTGGTAACAGTTCTCCTCTTCCGTCACTGCTTCCTCTTCTTCCTCATTCCCTCTCCGCAGCGTCTCTTTTAGTGTATTTTTTATTTTCTTTTTCAGTAATTCTGTCGTTCAGCACTTTGAGCAAAGTCGACGCCTGCTTCAATAGTGGCGATTGATTCTATAAAAAAATATAATAATTAATTAAATGTAAGTGTGACAGTTCTCATGATACAAAAAGGAAATTTTAATCTGGTACCTATTCTCTATGTTACCTTTTCTATGATACGCAGTGTATAATGTGTTCCAAAGTAATTCGATAGAACAAAAAAAAAACATAGAAAGACAGACTTTTCTAAATTTGATTATACAGGGTGATCCCGAAATGGTGGACGCGGTATGCGTATTGGCATTGTTTACTATGCTGTAAGTTACAGCCTGTAACGCATACATGTTGTTGCAACAAGGTAAAGAATGACTGAACAGACGCTCTCTATACCCAGACAAATCTTACTGCGACGAAGCGCTCGGCAGTGTTCAGACGTAGTAACTATTGTATTATGGGTACTCGCACCATTCTCGAGGCATTGTTTACCGCGTTGTAGACGAAACCACGCAAATTTGCTTTCTTTTGTGATTATGTAGGACTCCATCACAAAAATGACAGAATAATAATTCACGATCGTCAAAAATAGTTTATTGAACCATACTAAAATACAAAGAACACAATAAATACAAAATCCACTAAAGTAATATTACATTTTAATTTATTAAAAAAAAAACTGTTATAAAATGGTAAGCAGTCCTAGTGGGCATTTCCATGTGATTTTGTATTTGGTCGATTAAGATCAATAATTTTCTTTAAAGATCTTTGTCTTTTAGAATTCTTTGGTATCTCTTTCTTGGATGGCCTCCCAGCTTGAATGCGTTTTGCGCCGCTTGATAAACCACATCTAGTTTTTCTGCGGCTAACTGATGTTGACTGTACAGAAATATTCCTTTTTAATGCGATATTTTTTGCTACATGAACAAAATTAAATATGTGAGAGGGCGTCGTAATTTTTTTAGTGTTTTATTGAATTTTTTCATGGCATTAGTCATATCAACCGTTTTATTTTTTGATGCTATTTCACTAATGCGTTCAAAATGTTCGGATAGTTCTGTTGCAGCTGCGGAATGCTCTTTATCAAAATTTGTATTATTTGCATTCTCGGTAGTATTTGTTATTTCGATAGTAAAATTATCTTGATTTTCAACTATGCTTTGTTGTTGATCACTAATTGGCAAGTCATTTCCTATACCCACATCAGTTGACATGTCATCATACAATTCTGGGGATATGTTTTCTCCTAGAGCCAATTTTGCTAATTCTTTTCTGTCGTCGCTGTTTATTTGCATACAGTTCCTAAAGGTTATTCCAAACTTATTTTGTATGACGCAAAGGTGCTTACAGTATCTTCCACCCTGTTAGAAAATACAGTCGCAAATGCAATATCTACATATGCAGTATAAAACATAATGATCATCGGTCTCCAAAGAAACTAAAAAAGTATTTTCGTCGAGCCTTTGAACAGAGACATTAGCAGAATGCGACATTTTTCTAAACAGTATTTCATTTTTAGAGTTCCGAAAATTTACAAATAATGACAGCAAGTGTCGTTTTTGATAGGACTCAAAAACTTTTGCGACAAAATCCACCAGGGCACAAGCATTGAACGCTTTACATCGTTGAAGAACAATGTCTTTAAAAATACGAATTGAAGCCTCCACATAATTGTTCGTATTATTTCCTCGTGTTAATAAAGTACTTCTATAAGCCAACGACCCACTCTTCCCTTCGATCCCAATATTTGGTCATATGTGCTTGTATATTATCATATTTAAAAAAAATGTATCACTTAAAATGTGGTCATAATTCTCGCGAATATCTTCAATGGTACTTGAATATAGAATTCTTCTAAATAATAACATAATATTATGTCTTCTATCATCTTTTAAAATACCATGATGACTATCCCATAACCATCGCCACATAGCCTGGCAAACATGAAAAATGCATAAAAGCCTACGGAATTCCTACCCATAGAAAAACATTTTTTAAGTCATTTCGTTCAGCATTGGAGTCGTCAGTCATAAATATTTTTGGGAAGCCAAAACCTCCAAAACTTTCCTTTGGTAAGGTATCACGTAATAATTGAAACGCTGCCGTGTAATTTTCCTCCGACTGTTCGGTATGAAGGATGCAGGCCAGGGCTGCGTTCGACAACGGTATTCTAAGGCGAATATCATTCGATCGGTGGTGGGGGTAAATAGTCCTAAAAGTTTAATCTCGTTCGTCATCGTTTTTGAACTATCGAGCTACCTAATGTCAGATGCTCCCAAAGCGCGCGTAAATAAACTAATTTAAATTAGTAGGTTAAAATTAAGGTTATGTTATATGATTTGTTATTATTTTGATAAATTTAGAATTTAGGTACTATTAGGTAGGTATTTAATAAAAATTATTATTGTATTACGTAAGCTTACATTGAAGTATTAATCGGTGTTTGTTTGTTTTAATTAATAATAGAATTTGAACATTAAAAAATGGATAATCGAACAAAGAAGATAATGGCTGGTGTTAGTACCGCGAATAAATTTTTGTATTCAATGATTTTTGAAGACGTTTCTGATTCCGAGGAAGAGGAAGATGTACATGGAGGCGTACTAAATATGATGTTGGTAATTACAAGGAGTAGGCTTGATCCAAGGAAGAAAAATCCACCTCGGATAGAAGGATACTATGAGCAGACAATTCCTAGGTACAATCCATCCCAATTTCAAAGTCATTTCAGAATGTCACCTGAGGCGTTCAATTCTTTGTGTGAGTTGATAATACCTAGGCTGCAAGAAAACTATGTCACAGGTAGACCTATAGAGAATCCACGAAAGCAGATTTTATCGATAATCTGGTTGCTAGCTACTCCTGACTCATTCAGGTAATGAGAATGCGAAGTTTTTGCGAATTTGTACCTATGCCTTATCTAGATAATCTGATTTTAACCTGGAATTATTTTATTTATTATAGGTCTGTCGGTGACAGGTTCAATCTTGGCAAGGCTTCAGTGTCAGATGCTTTCATAAGAACTATCAAAGTATTAAATAAAATCGCAACCCGAATAATCAAGTGGCCAACAGTAGAAGAAAGAATGCATATTCAACAAAGATTTCAAGCTTATGCTGGAATGGACGGTGTAATTGGTGCAGTTGATGGTACCTACATTCCAATCAAAGCACCAAAAATCGATTCAGAGGTGTACATTACTAGAAAATGTAACTACGCAATGACTTTGCAATGCATTGCAGAACCCAGCCTAAAGTTTATAGATGCCTTCATTGCCTATCCAGGCTCTGTAACGGATGGAAGGATTTTTCGGAATTCTGAAATATACAAGCAAGTCAGAAACAACATTGATCATTTCTTTGGTAACAATTATATTCTTGCTGATAAAGCATACCCGATCTTAACTTGGTGTATCCCACCTTATATAGAAAGACAAAGGCACACTGCTGTGCAGAGAAATTTTAACACGATTCACAGCAAAACACGACAAGTAAGTAATTTGCATGTTCCTAATAAAACAGTGATGTTAAAAATGCAAAAAATTTTAGGTTGTGGAAAGAAGTTTTGCGCTGCTATTCGGGAGATTTAGAAGACTGAAATATCTTGATATGAATAGGGTAGACCTTATCCCACAGGCTGTTATAGCATGCTGTGTGATGCATAATATTTGTTTGCATTACGAAAATCTTCTACAGCAAAATGAATATATACAAGAGGGATATGGTTTTCTTGAAGAGAATAATGACAATAATGAAAACTTACCACAAGAAGGTATATTGCCTCATGAAAATGTAGACGATGCAGTTGCTTTGAGAAATAATTTGGCACAGAATCTGTATGAAAATAGAGGATAGGTCGGGTGTTTTCTGTATCGTTTTGTACTTTTGTATGTTAATATAAATTACTATTAATATATTGAAAACAAAATTAATAAAAAATGTTTTATTGAAAATCATAAACCAAACTTCAACATTTGAAAAAGCTAAAAATAAATGAACAATCTTATAACTATAATAAACTAAAATACATAGGAGCAGGTACAATTATTCACCCTATTAAATTTAAATCACATAAAGTAGGTATTTGGTAAGCATGGACAAAGGTGACAAATAATAATTGTCAATTTAAACTAAATAGTAAATTCTTATTAGTAATTAATAAAAATAAACAAAATTACAATTCTATGACAAACAAAAATTAACAATAATTATAGTAATTAATAAAAATTAACAAAATCACAATTCTATGACAAACAAAAATCAACAATAATTAAAACTTGAAAATGTCAAGTTAACCGAAATATCCAGTACTTGATGAAAATAAACTTACAATAAACAAAGAAATATCTCTGACAAACAAGAAACAACAAAATTAACAATTATAGTCATAGCGATATGCAGGTAGGTACCTACTTATTGGACAGCTCACAATAACATGATGTGCATGTTTTAGGTACATAATTTTACAACTTGTCAATTAACTTTTCCATCATCTGTTTATACACTTCGAGTGCTTGTTCACTTCTTTCCAGTCTTTCTTTATGTCTTTTGTTTTGCGCCGCTTCTCTCCTTTCCTCACTTTTTTGGAGCAACTCTGAAAGTTGGGCAACTTCTTTTTCGATCCTACGTTTCTTTTGAGGGGGTTCTTCTCCCTTTTCATCATTACCATCATCTTTCAAACCCACCAATGACGATGCAGATGAAATGTGTACAATATTCGGTTTCTTGCCAAAAATTTCGTCCATTTCACTGAAATAGTCAAAGTATATTGGCGGCTCACCAGTACCTTTTGCACCCATATTATCAATTCTTTTAACATATCGACTTTTAAGATATTTAAATCGTGTTTCACACTGATGTGGCGTGAATGTAAAGCCATTTTTCACAAGCTCCTCGCTAATTAATTTCCACGCAGCATCATTCTTGGTTGATTTTGTGTCAATTTTATGTTTTTTAAAACAGCGCAGAAGAATAATTGTTTCTCTCCTTTCCCATTTTGCAGCGGAGCTGTTGCTGCTACAGGATGGAGTTCCGGGTCCTGGCGAATTGGTGCTATACGATGTTTCTGAATCATGCTGTGCTGTTGCTTCAACTGATATTTCCTCATAAGCATTTTCTGGAATACCAAATATATCATTTAATTTCATAAGATTCACAGAAAATCAGCGTTACTTCAATTTTAATCAGAAAATTAAAGAAACAGTTCTTGTTACTCACCTGTTTCATTAAACATATAACACTTGTCTTCAATTTGAATAATATTTTTTGTACAGGACATTATTATTAGTGTAATACTAATACGATAGTTTTATCCTAAGTATAAGAAAAAGAATGCAAACAATCAAATACAAAACCAATAACACAACAAAAAGTAAATAAGGCGGCAAACTAAACTTTCAATAATACTAAACCAACCTCCAAATCATTGAAATTTACCTACAAATATACTAATACTAGTGCGCAAGTCGGATACTTTTCATTCTACTCTCAAATAGATTGACGAAGGAGGACGTCGAATAATGTTATTCGATGTTTTCGAACGGCTACTACAATGTTGCCAAACTTTGCCTACTAGTGTTTTCGAACGACATTTCGTGTAAGTCTTATGCTAGGATGATGTTATCGAACGCACCCCAGAGGTACTGCTCCAACGTTAGTAGCCCCAAAAAAAATGTAACGCAGGAATTTGTTTGGTCGCATGAACCACTGGAGTCTACAAAAACTATCTCATGACTAAATAAGTGGGTATGGGATCTCATCATAATTGGTGTTAAAAAAATGATGATTAATGGATTTTCAATAATAACTACGGTAATACCCAGTTCAGCAAATAATTTCTGCTTCTTTTTTAAAGCTGCTGTAACATCTGAATGTTCATGACCGCCAAAGTGTTCCTCTCTAAAAAATTACAATGATTTCAATGTTAAATGTATACTGAAAAGAAATTTATATATATGTACAATAGTTACTACGTCTGGACACTTCCAGCGCTGTGTCGCAGTAAGATTTGTCTGGACATAGAGAGCGTCTATTCAGTCATTCTTTACCACGTTGCAATCATATGGGTGCGTTGCAGCATAGTAAACAATGCCTATACGCACGCGGTATACAGAGTGTTGTAAACGATGTTCAGAAAGACTAAATTTAAAACAAAAACTGTTTCCACGGCTTCGTTACCAAGATTTAAAGTTTCTTTTTCAAGAATTAAAATCAACATGGCAGTCAAATTTAAACAGCCTCCACTGGTAAAGCATACGATTTGACATAACTATTACCTATGTTAGTGTATGTTAGTGTAATAATATCAATATTATTCAAAATTTATTTTAGTTTAGTTAATAATAATTATTGTTGACTAGAATTCGAACAACGATGCCACATTGAAATATTAACTTTGGCATTTTTTATCTCACCAAATTGCAGACCAGAATTTTTTAAATTATTTTTCCCGTACTCTACTGAGTGTCCCCTACAATGTACTGAAGAGTTTATTCGTCATTTTCTTAACACCCTGTAAACTATAGCTTGTTGAAAAGTATTTCTTAAAGTACTGCCCTGTTCTCCTCTTTCTTCTCTTCCTCCACTGCCTTGTCCTCCTCTTTCCATTTTACCTTCTATTATTTCACTTCCTCTTCCTCCACCGCCTCGTTCTCTTCCTCTACTGCCCTGTTCTCCTCTTCCTGCACCACTTTGTTCTCTTCTTCCCCGTTCTCCTCTTTCCCTTTCACTTCCTCTTCCTCCACCGCCTCGTTCTCCTCTTCCGTCACTGCCTCCTCTTCTTCCTCATTCCCTCTCCGCAGCGTCTCTTTTAGTGTATTTTTTATTTTCTTTTTCGGTAATTCTGTCGTTCAGCACTTTGAGCAAAGTCGACACTTGCTTCAATAGTGGCGATTGATTCTATAAAAAAATATAATAATTAATTAAATGTAAGTGTGACAGTTCTCATGATACAAAAAGGAAATTTTAATCTGGTACATATTCTCTATGTTACCTTTTCTATGATACGCAGTGTATAATGTGTTCCAAAGTAATTCGATGGAACCAAAAAAAAAAACATATAGTAGGATTAACTTTGAAAAGTCAGATGTGACGTCACACTAACCGTCCGAATTAATATTTTTAATTTCACCAGAAAATGTCAAACAGTTAATTGTCAAGTTGTGAACGAGCGTAAATTATTGAAGAAATCATTCAAACAATGAATTGAAGCACTTACGTCAGTTTGAGAGCCACTGACAACTACATAAAATTTATTCACGTAATGACATTCTATCCTCTGTGTTGTGCATTTAATTCTCATTCAAAACCAATGTTGACGTATACTTATTTATGCGGGATGGAGTGTTTAGACAAACTGGCGGTTACTATAAAAACCACGTATATGAAACAAAATAAATCGAACTATCAAAAGGATGTGTATTCTTAATCGATACGTATGACTTTTTAGACTTTATTGGACTATAGAAAGGCAGACTTTTCTAAATTTGATTATACAGGGTGATCCCGAAATGGTGGACGCGGTATACAGAGTGTTGTAAACGATGTTCAGAATGACTAAATTTAAAACAAAAACTGTTTCCACGGCTTCGTTACCAAGATATAAAAGTTTCTTTTTCAAGAATTCAAATCAACATGGCAGTCAAATTTAAACAGCCTCCACTGGTAAAGCATACGATTTGACATAAATATTACCTATGTTAGTGTATGTTAGTGTAATAATATCAATATTATTCAAAATTTATTTTAGTTTAGTTAATAATTATTGTTGACTAGAATTCGAACAACGATGCCACATTGAAATATTTTGTTGTACTCAGGAAATAGGTAGACTTTGAATGCCTGTAATTACAATTAATTTAATTTTTTTTCATAAAAAAAATTGAAACAATGTTAGTGCTTGTTTCAATTTTTTTATCAGGAACGTAATTACAGGCATTCAAAGTCTACCTATTTCCTGAGTACAACAAAATATTTCAATGTGGCATCGTTGTTCGAATTCTAGTCAACAATAATTATTATTAACTAAACTAAAATAAATTTTGAATAATATTGAATACCTATCAGAATACCCATAATGATAATTGTTTTAAACTTTGTTGGACTTGCTATTTCATATATTTCCATGGTAACATCTATCTGGGTAAGAGCCATACTGGAGAAAAAAGTAAATGCACTTGGAATCTTTATCCACAATGGATGCTGTCCGTGTCCGCCATTTCGGGATCACCTGTATAACTATAATAGTTTATTTGATTTGAAACAGGATCGTTGATTTATTTACATCATGCTTGCATAATGTTTATACCTACTTAATTAAAGTGTGTGGAAGTTACAAAGGCGGTACCTGGAGAGCTATTCTGGACTTTAGTTTCGTATACGAAAAACGTATTTTTCACCCGTCGTCATACGAAACTGTCGAAAGCGTATTCTGGACAAGGCGAATCGCATTTCGTATACGAATATTACATCGAATGCAAAGTAGCCTTCGAATTGTATTTTTCGAATACGAATAAACTGTCGTATCGCATAAGCTCTAGTAAAAACATATGGGATTACTCACGAGCAAACATTCTAATTAATATATTCCCAATTGGCAATGTTCAACCCATTCTTGAATCAAATAAATCTGGCTGCAGTAGAAGCTCTTGAGGAAGCTAAATTTGAACGCAGTAGAGGGACAGCGACAGTATCATGAATTTCTCAACCCTATTGAGCAGTTGAGCGAGTCGAAATTTAGGAAACTTTTTCGCTTAAATAAAAATATGACTGAAGAGCTGGTTACTCTGATGGAACCTTACGTCTTACCCCCCAGTAGAGTATCTGCATTAATTGGCAGCTGGTAGAAGAATCCAACGCCAAGTCATAAGGAACCATTTCGCAGTTTGAAATTTATTAAATAAAAAACATTTATTAAATAAATGTGTATGTACTAATGAAGAATCAACTTTCTTCAGCAGTAAATATAATTGTACCTACATATCAATTATTTATTGGCTAAATAATCTCAAAGACATTTTAGGGAGTTGCTGATTTCCTGCTTAACCTTAATATCTTGCTCCATCAGCTTGAGGTGGTTCAAAAATACTCTTTCATTACTTCCAAACTGCTCCTTGTTTTGCCGGGCCAAGTTTTCAGTTGCGACTAGAGTATGCGGCACTCTCGGTTTTTTTGCTTGGCGTTTTTATGTTAGGTCTAGATAAGGCAACCGTATCCATGCAACTGCTAGTTACTTCTTCATGTTCGTTGCCTGTACCGTCCAAAGTGAGCGTTATATTCTCGCAATGTTATCAATCCAAATCAAAAGTGACATCTGGTTCCGCAACATTGCTATCTCCCACAATAATAGCGGTAGGACCCAACATTTCAACGATTTCTGCCTCCGCTTCTGTGAGTTTGTCTTTCTCCTGAACAGGGCCCCCACCACCAGCCACTTTTCTGTGCCTAATCTCTGAAAACTTTTTTGATTTGGTATTTGACCTCCAGTTATGACATGTCTGTAATAATGTACTTGATTAACAATAATGCTGGAAAAATGTAATTACAATGAGTTTAATTTCCGCCACTGCATCCATTCGTTCTTTGCTCCACCCAAGCTATTCAACGTCGCAGCCAGTTGCTTCCAGAGGTCTTGGGCTTTCGTCTTGGTAAATGACTGGATAAACTTTCCTTTTTGTAGCTCTGAATTTTTTTTTCAAAAATTCTAACATCACTTCTTTTTGTTGCGCGGTTATATTCCCAAGTCGTTTAACAGATTTTGTCTCCATGTTAATTTTTATACATAATATTGATTATAATAAAAAGGCTATTACGACCGATTCCTACAGAGAAAATGTAAGTATTCCTTATTCTTATTATATTGTATGGAATAACTGACAAAGTTTGAATATTTTTAAACAAACTGGATCATTTCCCATCGTTGCCAAGCTTTCGTTCGAAATGAAGATTCGAATACGAATTCAGTTTCGCATTGTAGTCCAGAATACGCATCAATCATTCCGTTCGAAATTTCACATGTGAATTGTTCGTATACGAAACTTTTCGAACGAAGTGTAGAATAGCTCCCCTGTACCCAAGTGTCTTATCAAAATTTATGACTTTTACACGATATTAGGGTAGAAGTGCTTAAAAAAGGTAGGCAGTTTCATGTTACCCCATAACATTTGAGGTTAACGGTGGTTTTAATAATAATAATTAATTTTATTACTTACTTGAACGTTGTCTCCTTGTGGTGGTGGTGATGGCGACGCCATTATTTTATTTCTTTTTAAAATAGTAAATAAAAGTAAAGTCAGTATAATAGTATGGACGAAGCGAAGCGACCGCAACAGCAAAAAAACTTTCATAATAAATACAATAAATAATCTTCGCGCCAATAAAATATGTTTTTTGCGACAGCCAACAGTGAAAGACGACGTATTTTAATGTCAAAGTCAATTTAACAACCAACAACTTACGATCACGATACACGGTACCACGATAAGTACACATAATACAGTGTATGCCGATAGACGATGACTGCGCAGGCTGCGTTCCGGTCTTCTGACGTCACGCAATTGTTGGAAGACTACACATGAGATTGCTCATATCTTTTTAATTGTCAGGAATAAATAAATAATTCTATGTTGGCTTGCATATGTCGGCAACAGCTATCCATTTGACGTTTTAAAAATTTTCAAGCCCAACTAAATCCCAGAGTTTTCATAGTCAACTTTTGTTTTTCTTATAGCCGCCATATTGTTTTTTATGTCGTTTGATACAAAAAATCATGGAAATCAAAAATCAATAACATTAAAAAAAATTGTAAAAATTTCATTTCACTTTTTTCGAAAGAAAAATAAAAGATTTTTCTATAATAGATCTAGCACAAAGAAATACACAAGCAAAAAGGATGGAAGCAATAGGTATAATTTGACATTTATTTTATAAACAACCTCGCCGCGATTAATATTTTAAGTCAAAATAAAACCACATGACGTCATGGCGCAGTAAAAACCAAAATAGTAACAGCAATCGGCATACCGGTATATACACATATCGGTATATGTGTATCGTGTACCGTGTACGGTACGACAGTTTGTCTTTATTATTTTGGTCACTACTGCGCAATGACGTTATGCGGTTAGATTTTGACTCGAAGCATAAAGCGCGGGAGGCTGTTTATACAGGGTGTTCTACAAGCTCTATGACAAACTTTGACAGATGGTAGGTTGCTTGATTTTAAACATATTTTTTTTAATAAACATGGGTCCGATTCGTTTTTGTTTAGAAGTTACAAGCATTTAACCTTTATTAACAATCAACAATAAAAATTTAAATTAAATGATAATCACAAAACTTAAGACTATAAAAATTGTTCGAAATGTCCACCCTCAGCTTGAATGCAAGCCTCACATCGACGAACTAAAGATTCGGTCACTCGAAGAATGAGATTTGGATCATTTCTTATTTGATTAGCTGCATCTTGAATTCTTTCAAGTAACTGCTGATGGGTAGCGATTTCAACATGGTAGACCAGCTGCTTCATGTGTCCCCATAAATAAAAATCCAGAGGATTCAGATCGGGAGAACGAGGTGGCCATGATATTGGACCTCCTTGACCTATCCATTTATTCGGGAAATGTTCATTTAGCCAAGCAGCAACTTGTCTTCCTCTATGTGGTGGTGCACCGTCATGCTGATACCACATATTTTGAATAATATTGAGTTGCACGTCATCAATAAACTCTAAAAGGTCGTGTTATAAGAAATGTCTATAAAGATCTGCATTTAAACGATCATTTAGAACATGCACAGGTAATAAATTATTGTTGAAAATGCCACCCCAAACGTTGACACTGAATCGTTGCTGAAATCGTCTTGGTCTAATTGCAAGTGGATTTTGCAACGCCCATACATGTTCATTATGATTATTATTTATGCCATCCCTAGTAAAGCACGCTTCATCAGACCACATGACGAGCGAAATGAATCTATCATTTTGTGCTTGTTGCTGAAGTAACCAGTGACAAAATCCTAATCGCTGTGGGGCATCTCCAGCATGCAATGCCTGTACATTTTGGCGATGAAACGGGTGTAACAATACACCCGTTACAATACACGCCATACAAAATTCGGTGATACATGAAGGTTACTAGAAATACGCCGAACACTGATTGAAGGGTTATCGAGGACAGCATCTATCACATTTTCTTCATCTTGTACATTTACTTCAGTAGGGCGAATAGCCTTCTTTGGAGCGGGATTACCTGCTTCTCGAAGTCTACGAAATGATGCACTAAACACCGTGTGGGCAGGTTGATGTCTATTTGGATACCTGCGTCGGTATTCTTGAGCAGCTTGTCTGGCGTTACCATTGGAATACCCATATATAAACACAATATCTGCATATTCCTCAGTCGAGAATAAATGCATTTTTTATTTATAACTTTCACACGAAATATCTAATAAATAATTAAAATGACACTAACAATTATTATTGTCATAACAACCGATATTTCTATTTATCAGCCTACGTTTTTCATTGAAGTAAGTGTATATTTTATAAGTGTACATTGGTTGACATAGTGTCTTAGTGACATAGCGACTTAGTGTCTCTTCCTGGTTGACTGAAAAATTACGATTCTTTAAATGCTTGTAACTTCTAAACAAAAACGAATCGGACCCATGTTTATTAAAAAAAATATGTTTAAAATCAAGCAACCTACCATCTGTCAAAGTTTGTCATAGAGCTTGTAGAACACCCTGTATAATAATTGTCAAATTTTATTACTTCCTTCTTTGTTGTTTTTCTTTGTGCTAGATCTATATACATATATTATGTTATGTGATAGATTGTTATAAGTAGTATTACGGCTTTATTTATTGTATTAAAAGTGTTACTACATGGATGTCCCATTTAAAAAGAACTGGGTAGGTACATGGGAATCTCTGAAACGATAAGAGATACAGGGTCAGATAAATTAGAGAAAATTGCATATTTTCATTATTATTAAGAATCTGAAACAAAATTTTTGGAAACCTCAGACGCTGCTTAAATATCCTGCAAAAATGGAAAATTAAAAATTAAGATATCCTATTTTATGAAAGAAGTTATATTTTTTAATGTCATTCGATATTTAAAAAATCAGGAAAACCAAAAATTTATCCCATTAAAAAAAAAAAAAAAATTTAGTCGTCTTTTTCGAATTTTCGAACAAAATAAGCTCTGTTAAACGAAAGTGATAAATAACCATTAAAGCAAGCAATGTGACGTCATTTTGCGACTACATACGACGTCATTCCGTGTATAAAATTTTTTATTCGAAAAAAAGAAGACGATAATTTTGAATTTTTATTTTTTTAATGTGATAGCTTTTTGGTAGCCCTTATATGTATGTTGTGATCCACAAAATTTTTCATCAACTATTGCCTTGAATAAAATTAAGCATGTCTGCCAGATAAAACACAAACAATCGGTAGGTGTGTAAAGGCCGGTCCAGACGCAACGACCAATTGAACGACATGTCGAATCAGACAAAATGAATCAAGTAAAATGTGAATAAGTGAACTACTCCAATCAAAGATCTACAAATCATATGACATAGAACAATAAATAAAAACATGACTAGACTTGCATTGCATAATGAACTTTTTTGAGTAAAGAAACTAACCTGGAACAGTAACGACATCTGCTGAGTACGTGTGGTGCTGAGCTTACTACTAATTTCATTTGGCATTGGTTGTATTTCAAGGAGGATGAAAAACGTGAGTCGTTGTAGGGTACCTGTTTTACCGACACTGACGCTTACGAGCCCTAGTGTCGGTAATACAGGTACCCTAAGTCGTTATCTCAGAAACACAGAATATTATGTCTTTCTGAACGAGGATAAAATAACAATTCAATTTGACGTTTCAGTTCGAGTTTGAGTTTTATAATTTACCATTTTATAATAATTTCACTTCCAATTCTAACCAACGCACAAACAATAACAGAATTTATTAAGAATCGTGGTCAAAAATGGCATATGAATCATAAAAAAGTGGCAATAAGGTAGGTGTTTAGTAATATACCAGTATATTCATTAGGTTATTAAATTGTAGTTATGAATTATTGCTTTTCGCAATATCTTTAATATTTTAATGATACTGACATGAATTGAAATTAATAAATATGACACATGAGAATTTTAACTACTAAAGTTATTTTAAACTTATTATTTTAGTAAAATGAGCTCAGACATGACTACAATAGCCATCTCTCTCTTCCAAGGCACTAGTTGATGAAAAATTTTGTGGATCACACGATATAATGTGTTTAATACAATACCGAATAACACGAAAAAAACAACATTACGTCCGTAAGAAAAACAAAATTTGACTATGAAAACTCTAGGGTTTAGTTGACCGTGAAAATTTTTAAATCATCAGATGGATAGCTGTTGACGACTTATGCAAGCCTACAAAAAATTAGTACTCGCACGGTAGGTACATGGTACACTATAATATTATGACTATGGAAAATTACAGAAAGCTAATTTAAAAAGCGGTTAAAATATTCATAATTGAATCGCATAAAAATACACTATTTCTGCGATTGATGCGCAAGAAGGTTTTTTATATATAAAAACGCAGAAATTAATTATATTGTTTAAGGTATAACAAATAAAACAAATAAATAATAAAAATAAAAATCGATAAAAAATAAATAGATAAAAATCTACTTTTCAAATGATCTGAAACGTGTAATACTACTTTCTAATGTTTTTTTCTTATCTTCCTCGTCAGTCTCACCTAAGGTAAATGACTTGTGTTCTTCCCAATATTGTTGGGGTATGATATATTTTTTGCAAAGCTCCATAAGATTCTTGAACTTTATTGACGATATTTCTAAAGGAGATGGGTATAAAGTGTCAACAACTTTTGAAATTTCTATTTACTTTTACCTAAAAACAAAAGAGCTCCTAAATATTGCAAATAAATCATTGCGCACTACCTTTACCTTTGGCCAATGGTCCATCAGAAATTGGCAGGGTAAACTCATCTGCAGAATCAGAATAGCAGTACTTTATTTTGATGCAATCCTCGCCCTTTTTCAAGGAAGCTATTTTAAAGTGGCTAATTTGAAAATGACGTATTTGTATTCGTATTACGACCGTATACACCAACCCTCGCATTCAAACTGATGCCCGGTTGTTCAAACGTTAATTAAAAATTTTCAGATAATTACTGATTTTAAATTGCAGATTTTGAAAATACGGGGAATATATTTAATGATCTTTAATTTTTAATCATTAATTAACTCTTCTTAAAGGGAGCAGAATTTATTTTCAGAAAAATCAGACCAATAGTTTGATAATACAGGGCATTTTAAAATCAGTAATTATCTGAAAATTTTTAATTAACGTTTGAACAACCGGGCATAACAGTTTAGCAGTTTAACATTCATGTATTGTTGAGATAAGAAGGAAACAGCACGTGGAAGCTGGGAGACGGGTAACGTAAGCGCCCAGCGCGCAATCATAAGCGACGCAATTTCGCGGCGCTGAAGATTATTTGCCGGTAGTACTCTGGTGCTTACGATTATTTTTGGGTGAATTTCGTTGTTTATTTGAAAATACCGTTGGTTACGATAACAGAAAAGCTTAAAACAAACGAATAGCATGCGTTGACAGTACAAAAGTTTGCAGGCACCTAGAGGTTAGCGCTAGGAATCGTATAGACCAAATAACCCAATTTTGATGCTTTTGTCGCTTACGACGTTTTGTCAAAAACCCATCGATATGTTTATGATTATGTATTGGTATCGTAAACGCCGCAAAAGACAAGTAATAATAAGGAGATATTGGGAACATCCTATTGTGAGAGAAAGATTTCACTTGGGGTCTTTTAGAACTCTTATGAGTCAATTGAGGGGAGATGAAATGAAGTTTTTTAATTATTTTCGGATGTCTCCCTCTACTTTTGATGACTTACTAAACAGAATAAAAACAGACTTGACCAAAAAAAAAAATACAAATATGAGAGAATGCATTAGTACTGAGGAAAAATTGGTGATATGCTTAAGGTAAGTGAAACTTTTTATAAACTTTATTATAAAAGGCATACAAATAATTAAAAATGGAAATTATTATCAAGATCTAATAAAACAGAATCTTCGCTTCCGACAGAATGTGATGATGGTGATGGTTCCGAAGTATATGGACTAGCCATCGGTGTTGCTACCCTTGAACTTATTTGTAGTTGCTGTTGAGTATTACAATCCTGAGAATTCCAATTATTGTAATAATTTGTAAGTGTAGGTGATGGCACGTTTTGGATTGGATTTTCAAGCCTTCGCTTTTTTGCTCTTATATTCTGCAATAAAGCCAATACACCCGATTGAAATTCCAAGGTTTCATCTTCCCCAAATAATGACAACGATGGGAGAAGGCTTTTAAAAAATGTCAGATGACGATTTTCATCATCCTTGACTTGTGAAACCTTGGATGATAAGTTGATTTGATGGTCTATGAATCGCATCATTTTAACATCAACTTCGTTAATGTTATTCTTCCTCAGTTTAATAATGGTGGTGGTGGGCGTACAAACAGGCTGATTTGCTTCCCCATTCCTTTGTTCACGTGGAACATTGTCTGTAACTTCTGCATCAGTGTTTTCTATTTTACTCTCATTGTTCACTCGACTGTCAGTGCTTTCATGAGAAACCGCTGAATCCGTAACTTTTTTCAAGAATGACATCTGCTCATTGTATATGTAAAGCATTGAAGGTTTGGTAGAGGTACCACTTCTTTTCTGTTCTTTCTGCTTCTTCAATGCTTTCATCCACGAGTCCCTAATATGAGTCCATTTTTTTAAAACTAGCCTACCTGACAAAAAAAAACTATAAACTCAAAAAACTATAAAGTGACTTTTTTCAGGTATTTAGAATCGGGGTGTTCGTATAAAGACCTTTATTACTGTTACCGAGTTGGTGTTTCAACCATTAGCAACATTGTGAAAGAAGTTACTCGAAGTATATGGAACAATCTGAGTACTGAATTTATGGCATGTCCTGATACGCCAGCTCAGTGGGAGCAAATAGCGAATGGATTTTGGATTAAAAGTAATTTCCCACATTGTCTCGGAGCAATAGATGGAAAACATATAAGAGTTAGAAAGCCTGATAACAGTGCCTCTATGTATTTCAATTGCAAAGAATATTTCTCACTTGTTTTATTAGCAGTCGTAGATTCAGAATATCGCTTCATCGCTTCATTTATGTGAATGTAGGGTCCTACGGAAAAGATTGTGATTCGTCAATCTGGAAGGAATCTACGATGTGGAAAAATTTGATAAATGGCAATTTGAACATACCAACGCCTAGACCTTTACATGAACAGACAGAAACAAATGTACCTTTTGTGTTTATTGGCGATGAAGGGTTTGGGGCTGCATGATAATAATTATTAAGCCCCTTTGGCGGTACACATTTAGACAAAAAAAATAGAATATTCAATTACCGACTAACTCGAGCTAGAAGGTACGTAGAATGTGCGTTTGGCATCTTAGCTAACAAGTGAAGAATATTTCACCGTCCTATCGATGTCAAAAAAGAAACGGCAATATGGATGGTAAGAGCGTGTTCTGTGTTACATAATTTTGTCAGCGAAAAAGATGGAATTAATTTTGAAAACGCTCATTTGCTAGAAAATCAT
Organism: Malachius bipustulatus; assembly: GCA_910589415.1. Classification (NCBI taxonomy): domain Eukaryota; kingdom Metazoa; phylum Arthropoda; class Insecta; order Coleoptera; family Melyridae; genus Malachius; species Malachius bipustulatus. Next base: position 11,299,755 of record OU342633.1, read on the forward strand.
CTTGACAACCTACCAAATGCACAAAATGTACGAGGAGGACTCTCCGCAAATTCAGTAAGAACAAATTTTGCTGACTTTTTTAACTGAAGCAGGATCTGTTTCCTGGCAAGATGAGGCCAAGTTAATAGATTTATGTATTCTATATAAACAATAATAAAACACTTACCAAAGCTGCCTCTCTCTTTCTCTTCCATTTCTTCGAAGTTGTCAGTTAAAAGAGAGCATATCTCCCTCCACGCTGATAATATATATCAAGCGTTTTATCCCATAAAACGGGCCTCGCTTCTACTAAACTTATTAATAGTTCCGTATTTATTTTGTCCATCGCGCAATTTACAAAAAATACTAGCAAACTACATAAAATGTTTATATTAATATAATAACTGGCTGTTCTGCAAAATAATCGAATCGTGTCTGAACGTGAACTCGTTGATTAGACATGTATGTGTCACTGGCGGCCGCTTCGGTTTTTTTTCCCGGCGACCGCATACGTTTTCCACTGGCGACATCTGGATGCAGTGTGAACGAATCGGTCGTTTTTCCGTATACGGCAAATAATCGTATCGTGTGAATGTACAGATTTAAAACAACGGGCTACTGGGATTCGATACTTTTACCGTTCGGTAAAGTTATCAAAACCGTGTCATGTGAACGGGCTCTTACATGTGATAATTCACTAGCAGTATTCCACCCTATTATAAAAATTACTAGTTGAAAATAAATATTTTGCAATTATGTATAGTATGGTTAGTTATTCATTGACTTGGTTATGTTTAACAAATATTAATAGTAAAAAAAAAAACGTTAATGTACATTATACAATTTATTGTTTACAAAAAATAATAATACAACTATTTACAAAAAATCTACACTTAACCTACCTACTCATATTATACAAAAAAAAAAACACTAATTATAATTAAGAATTACTACTAAAAATATTTACAATATTCTCCATATTTACATCCATTAAAACAAGGCTGTGGTTTAACATTTCTTTTCATTCTCCCCTTTACGAAAGTGTAACTTTCTGTCTTGATAAGGCAACCGAAAGCGAAAGTAAAACATCCTAGGTGATAGGTTGCTAGGTGGTTGCTAGCTATGAAAAACTTTCGTGCCCTGGACAAAAAAGTAGAAATGTCAGTTTGATTAACGTTTATTTAGATGGAAAATTGAATGTAAAACTACATTGTATGTTCCAGAAAGATTTACTGGAACTTGCAGCTTCTTGAATGAAATTCATTTTGAACTAAACTACGATCAAAGATTCTAAAATTATAGCGGTACAGAGGTTTAAACTTGACAGTGTCATAAATTAATAATTTAAAACTATCGTTACTATGGTAATGTTAAAAACATGGCACCTTATAATAATTCCATTGTTATCACTGAATCGTGTTATTTTACTCATTTCTTCTTAATCCGTGGTTCAATATAGCAAGGGGAGAATGAAAAGTTTAATACATTGCACGCTACGAAAGCTCTTTCAGGTGCTCGGAGTTTTTAAATATCCTCGGCTACGCTACGCTTCGCCTCGGCCATTGAAATACTCCTTACACCTAAAAGTGAACTTTCGTAGCTTGTAATGTAAATAACTATTAAACTCTTGTTTCAATTTATTACTTTCCTTTAATACCAGCAGTTTCTCTTGCTCGTATTTGTTCCTCCGCATCCTCTCTCGTTTGAAATGCTGCAACTTGGCCTTCTGCTACTCCAGAAAGGTTTTGCTGCAACTGTTGGACGCGTGCAACATTTGTTGGCGCACAAATTTTCTTTTTTTTTTCTTTTTTCCCTTTCTTTTTTCCCTATAGAAAGAGAAAAACAATATTTCGAATAAATACTTTTGACTACAGCCGAGGCTGAAACATGGCCTTTAACCTAAAAAAAATTTGTTACAATTTGTTTAAACAATGTAATTGCATCAAACTTATCGATTCCATGGTCGAGGCAAATATCCGTGGCAGCGGCGGGTTTGCCCTTTCCTCATCCTCTGCGATCGTCACCTGTATTCATGAGAAATATGTTAAATTACATGGAAACTTATAGATACTGATATTACTTTTACGACTTATGTTTTTATATCTTGAAACCGTTTAGGCCATGAGTGTATTTCAAATTTAGTTGAGTACTGAACATCGAATCAATTTTATTGTCGTTTGTTGTTCACTTACCGTGGCCTGATCTTCCTGATCAAAAACCGTCGACTTTTCGATCAAGAGATCCCCTTCGATGGTCGCCGATTCAATCAGAGCAGCCACGTCCTCCTCGTATTCGGTGAGTGTTTCGTGGATGATCTGGCCAAATCTGAAAGAAGGTGATGTATTTACTATTCTATACTATGTCTGAAATAATGTTAATCAGTAGGCATCATCTTACCCTTAGCCAATGTGTCCAATTTTTCATGGCCCCAGTCGGGACGCTATTTAGCAGTCCTGCTATATGCTCCCACCGCTGCTGAGCAATTTTTTTGGTGAAGGTCTGGGTGAAATTTCCGGATCGCAGCTCCGGATTTTCAGCCAGAAACTCCACCAACATTAGCTTTTGGCACCTATTAAGGGGGGTACATCTAGGTGATAGCTCGTCTCCCACATTGCTGAAAAAGTTAACAAATGATGTTTTTTCTATTTGTGATTAAACTGTGCTTTTTGTAGCTTAACTAGGTATAGGTTTTCATTTTCAGTTATATAATGATACAGCATGCATGCTAATTCTTTCCTGTTTGAATATATAGTAAAAATTAAACTTAATTTTTAGTCTTGGAATGTAAAATGTGTAAAACGGGTGCAACATTTTTAAATAGGCAGATATATTATGGGTATATCTACATTTAATAAGAATTCAATAAATTATCAAGTATTAAGTGTTGATAGTGAAGGAGGCGAGGAGTAGTTCGGAAATAAATATATTCCTGCTTGGTTACCCGCATTCAATTGTAACTGTCTCAATTCTAATTCTTGCACTATACCAAAAATCTTTCCTTTTGCTTTATTCGGGAGGATAGCGTCAAGCGATTTGAGAGCAGGCGCGATTCCACACAAAAATGCATCAACTGGATCTTGTTGCCATGTTTGTGAGCTTGGCACTTTTTCTTTCTCCGCTTCTTTCTCTGCCAGTATGTAGGCCATTAGCTAGCTCGCAGGCGATTCCTCCGTCACTTCACGACCAGGGATCTTCTTTTTGGTTGCTGATAGTGTGGCAAACTTTCTTTTTGCAGACCATTGATTTGTACTTGAACTTGGATGACTGATTGGTCCCTGGATGGTTCTCTTTCTTTCGGACGTATAGTTGAGCCTTAATTATTATTACTAGTACTTGCTAGGTTTTTTTCTGCATCAGGATGCTGTTCGTCTACATTGCTGAGATTTTCTTCTTGGTATCTTTTTTGAGTATTAATGTCTTGTGATTCATCACCATATTCTAATCCATCGTATTCTTCAATGTCTACTTCTGACAAGTTAGTTAAGCCATCCCTTTCGCTGAGATGAGGTGATAAGAATGTGAGAATATCCTCATACTTATACTTTCGGATTTTTGTAGCAGCCTGTCCAGATTTTGTTTTTCTTTTCTGAAGCGTCCTACGGAACTGATCTCGAATGGAAGACCATTTCTTTTTACATTCATCCATTCCACCTTATAACAAAAGAGATATACCATAAAATATCTGTTTTGTTTCAGATATCTTGCTACACTGGAGACACATTCAAGACATATCTTTCAGCTATAGGCTGGGAAAATCGACAGTTGCTTCTATTGTCCACGATACCTGCAGAGCAATAGTGGAGGTACTTTTAAATGAAGTGATGCCAATGTCAAATGAAGCTAAGTGGAATGCTATAGCTGAAGAATTTGGGGGAAAATGGCAATTTCCTAACTGCATCGGGGCTTTGGATGGGAAGCACGTAATAATCCAGGCTCCAAAACTATCGGGAAGTCTCTACTGGAACTATAAGCGGAACTTACCGCTAGGATATAACATCATATCATCGGCAAGAAGGCAAATTTCACAATTTTTAATACATTTCACAATATCAAAAATATACAGGATGAACATCAAAAGACCCAAAACTGTTTCCTGTGGAACACCATGTTCAGTAGTTAAAGATTCAGAAACGCAATTACCGTATTTTACATTTTGTTTCCTATTATTTAAGTATGATTTAAACCACTTCAAAACATTGCCTGAAAATCCCACATAAATTTCCTTAACATCAGTTCCCTGTTTACAGTTTCAAAAGCGTAAGTTTCAACTACGTAAGTCTAGAAATACAGCAATTATTATAATTTCGTTCTTATCAATTTGATATTTATCAATTATGATAAAGATCATTCTTAGACCAATAATGATTGATGGTTGGAACCTTTACGAGACCCATACATATAACAATTCCAAAAAATTTGTCATTTTCGGTGCATTTGTTTCTGTCCATGACCAGTCTCGATTTAGTGCCAGCGAAACCCGACTGAATTTGTTGTGATGCATATCGATTCGTTTCTTGAACTATTAAGTCAATAACTTATTGGGAGATAAACAATTTGAATATTTCAGAAGGGCTTTTACATAGGCCATGGTCTACATTTACAATTACCCTATAAGGATAGTCTATAATTTGTAGCTCATTTTGATTATTTATAGGAATCCAAACATCATTGTACAGGGGTCTGCTTAAGGCTGGCCACCGGCTATATCTCGGAAACTAATGGGCCTAGAACCTCAAAATAAAAAATTTCCAGACATAAGTGATCACGAGAAATTCAATGAAAATATTTTCAAGATGGCCGCACTTCCGGAAATACCGGAAGTTGACACCTACTTCGTTATTTTAACAGGAACATCCTGTATATTATTATATTTTTGAAATGTCTGAAAAAATCGAATACAGGTGGTTTTCACCATTGGAATTTAGATTGAGCGGTTTATGAGTTATAAACAAGTGAAAATCGAAAATTTTCAAATTCAAAGCAGTCTACAACTAGAACGGCTCAAGATATATAAAAACGGTTTACATGTCCCTATCTTAACTTTTCACATAGTATCCTTCTATGTTGTTTAAATTTTAATACAGGGTGATGAAAAATCGGATAATTTTCATCACCCTGTATTAAAATTTACTCCACATACAGGGATAAAACTTAAGCTAAAATTAGCTTAATTTTAATGGGATCTACAACGCGATAGTTACCTGTCACTGTTTGCTATGCAAAAAAAAAAAAATTAATTTTCTGTCGTTAACCGATGACATTACATTTTGGTGAGTAACTAACGAATGTTGACTAAATTTGCAGCAAAAAACTTGTAGTTTTCGAAGTACTATTACGTTTTTTGTAATCTTGACGTTTTACCTCTGGAACCGGAACTTAACCTTTTGGAAAGCACAAACTTGTGACATTTTTTTCCTGAAAAAAGATGGAAAATAAATAATTTGGTGCGAACTTTTGGGCGGGCACTGAATGTTAATTATGTAATTTCAAAATAAGAAGAACAGAAGTAAAATTATCTTAAAAGCTATACGACGATGTAAAAGCAATATGTATTTTCCATATTTTATCATTATGCCAAAATACCTAATACATAAATATAATAAATAATATAATAATAATAATTATAGTATTAATAATAATAACAATAAATGCTAACAACAATAATTAAATAAGTCGTTTTTGTACTAATACGAGACGAGTTTTAATAGTCAATGATTGCTATAATAGCGTTAGTAATAGTGAGAAGACATGGTAACTACTTTAGGTGACTTCCACTTCTAATTAACCTTTAAGTGGTAAGGTGGAACAACTTTCTCTTACGCCAAAGCGGTGTCTCACAGGCACGGAAGACATAAATGCATCATTGGGGGGTTATGCAATATTTATGTGTTATGGTTTGTCCTTTGTTTGAAAAGAACACTTCTGGCATTTGAACATTTTTGGATTTTTCTCATGTTGATAATTATTGTTATGTCGGATCAAATTGAATTTATTTCTTGTTTTGTAACCACAATGGTGACAGACGTACACTTGGTGCATCTTTGACATGGTTCATGAAGTTTATAATGCACAACGAAAGAACTTTTCCATTTTGTTTTAAATGCACATTCAATATACTGATATTTTTCTTTCGAATGTAACATTTCACGATATCGTGCACATTCTTCTGATGCTGGCACATTAGCATGAGAAACACTTTCAGGGAAAATTTTAGACTAGACAGAGTCGCTATTATCCAGTCCGTCGCCTTTGGAACTTCTGGTTTTACCCTTTTCCTATCCCGGGAAGTGTTTTTCAATATCCACTGCACAGAAAAAAGAATTAATTTGTTTCAAAAAAATATTCATTCACTGAACTAAATTTGTTAGTTCGATATATTCAAGTCACAAGCTTGGTTAAATTGACAGAATGATCTAGTTGAGTTTGACAATAAAATGATTTTTTGAGTCTAATAAATATTTTATAGAATTTAAGCACTACTGGTAGTGGTATATATATATTCGTTTGAAATTACAAATTGCAGTCTTACGATTAACATGTTGTTTAGTTTATTAAATTACATATGATTGGTTTCGTCGATCATGAGGAAAAGAACGATCTGTAGGATATTCTGATGCGATGTTGACATCATGGTGAAGCATTTGCTTTTAGAGATATATAGTCTAGGGAAAACCCCATTAAAAAACCTAGACACACCATCCTGTTGAGATTGGTTTGAAGTATTCCTTCCAATCATTTTGCAGCATCCGTCTGAGGTTATCTGGCTGTTAATGTAGATTTTGTTTACAAGAGCTTCAAATTCTGTAACCAGTCTATTGTTTCGGTGGAAATTTCATGAATTGCTTGAAAACCTCCAGAAAATTTGGTTAAAGGACATTCATTGACAATGTGATTGATGGATTCTTCAGGATGTCCGCAAATACAGGAAGCGCTTGGTATTAAATTCCATTTATGTAACATTGAATTACATCTACCGTGTCCTGTTCTTAAGCGATTTACTTGTACCCAGACTTTCCTTTTTATTTCGAAACCGTTGACTACTGATGAAGGTCATGAAAATCATTTCTCCATTCATCTTCAATTTTAAATGGTCGATCCAGGTATGTTTCTAGCCACACAGGTCTTCTTGATTTTAATCTCGTTGTTGGAAGATTATTCAGGTCCGATGTTATTGAAAAATCATCTGGAAATGTTCGGTATTTATTCATGATTTATGTGTTGCTTGTTGTCTTCGGAGATTAGATGGAGCAATATTTGACAAAACAGGTAACCAAGGGATCGGAGTTGAGCAAATTGTTCCAGTAATGTTTTCCAGTAATTCGTAATGTTTGGTTCAGTTGAATATCCACTTTTGATTGATGTACACTGTTGAGCCATACGGGTGCACAATATTCCGCTGTTGAATAAACAAGTGCAAGAGCTGATGTGCGAATTGTTTTTGCATTAGCTCCCCAAGTCGTTCCAGCAAGTTTGTATAGAATATTATTCCTTGTTTTTAATTTTTGTTTCACTTTTTCTAAGTGTTGATTATAGGTTAAAGATATATCCAAAGTCACACCAAGATATTTTGGATTGAAATTATGATTCAGTGACGATCCGTTGAAAGTTATATTTAGCTTTTTAGATTTTTGGTGGTTATTGAGATGGAAACATGTAACTTCTGTTTTTGAAGAGTTTAAGCAAAGACGCCATTTCTTAAAGTAATCATTCATGATTTTCAAATCAGAGCACAGAGTTTCTTCTAATAAATTAAATTCGGTGTTTTGGTAAGTTAAAATAGTGGTATTACCTGACCACTATTACAAGTTTAATTACCATGGAATATTCATTGGAAGGGTTTTTTCCAAACAAGTTCGTTGCCCAATGATGAATGATTCAGGCTTGATAAATGATTTACAATTTTGAAAATATTTTATTCTACGATATTCTGTCTTGAACGAAGAAAATATATTTTCTATTTGCTGTGTAATGTTATCAAAATTATTGTGGGTATCTGAAGGAGACTTATCTTTAATAAATAAAAACATGCTTTTGCTTAATTCGAGTATACGATCTAAAATAAGTTGAACTACATTTCTTGGCAAAGATGGCATACTATATATATACTATACATATAGAATGGCAATAAATGAAGCAATTTCCCTTGTGAGGTCAGTTTTTAAAGAATTTACTGAATTATCATTACTGTGACGAACTGCAGTAGTTAAACAGTACCGATACTGGACCAGTTGGTCCAGTGTCGGTGGTAAATTTACTCGACTATTTTTGTTACCAAGCTGGTCCAAATTCGGTAATAAAAACTGTACCGACTCTGGACCAAGGCGGTAATAAATTTACTCGACTATTATGGTTAATTTGTATGGTCTGGAATTGGTACAGGTTATTTACGAGGGCCTCTTAGACATCCAAAAGGGCTTTGACCATGATTTGGGTGATATTAGGGCCCATCCTAGCCGGAATTGGCCCCGCCCTGTCTATAATGGTAGTCGGCTGATGATCCAAGCGAATTGGGGGGTGGTTGTTTGCTGAAAAAATCATATTTTGATTCGAGCCTTCATGTTAATAAAATTTCAATTATTCTGCACAACCGTGTATATCGGTGATTGAATCAATTAAGATGCATTTAGATTGTAAATAGAACTGCACCTATCAATATGCAAATGAATTAAATTGCAACGGAATATGACCATAATAATTATTATTGATACAAGTGAAAGGAAAATGTTAATCGGTGTAATAAATGCATACAAATTAATGCAACTTTGATGATGCAATCTATGCAGTTATCAAGTAATATGATGTACTTACAGATGTGGCTCGTTGTAATGGGAAAATAGGTATGCGAGTAGGTTTGCTATAAATAGGGAAAATTTATATACTGCAAATCAGTAACTCTCTAAGAAAATAATCAACTGTTGGCGGTAAGCATGTATTTACTTATTATTATGTAATTTTAATTTGTATCATTCCTTATAAAATATTTGATTTATAAAATATTTGATATCGCACTCTGCAATGTTGCCAGATTGGAAAAAATTTCGGAAACTTTGGGGAAATTGATTAAAATTTCCCTAAAACATGGTTGCCAGATTTACAAAATTTCCCTAGATCTAGGGAAATTTTTTATTTTATTTTTTATCTCGGTTCTCAATAAAAATAGAGAGGAGGAGTGAACGCATTTCTCATCCTCGAGTCTAGGGGTACCTCCTTACACTGAAACATTTTTAATGAATCCTCGATTTCTCATAGTTTTAACATTGATAGTTGGAATACGATGGTTTAGTTTGAAGATGTTTAGAGGTCAGCATCACTGTAGGGTTCCTCTCTCTGCTCATTACGTTATTTTGGACAGTGCCTATTCGGTTTATCATTAGTGATTATTTTTAATTTATATAAACCATGTAAAATCGAATATTAAATTGGGTACGCTACTGAATGTCTAATATTCATCAATACAGTAAACAGGTGGTATTAGGATGGGGGAAAGACGCTAGTTGATATAAGTAAACTATATAAAATACGTAATGTGTTTTGCTGTGCAATTGTTAAGTTCGTTTGTGCTTAGAGGTAAGTCAATATTTATTTATTTATTTATGTCTTCAACGGTGTTTTGTCTGCTTTTGGCATTTGTTCATTGGCTTGAATAATAATTCTTCACTTTGTTATATTTATTTTTTATGTGTAAAATCACTCTTGTAGAGTATCAAGAACAGTATTTATCATGGATACCCTAAAATATGTAAAAACTACACCAGCTTCATATTCCTTAACAAAAGCTTCTTCACAATCCGCAGGTTTCGACTTGAAAAGTGCATATGACTACATAATTCCTCCAAATCAAAAAGGGTTGGTTGATACTGGTTTAAAAATTCAACTGCCAAAGGATTGTTACGGAAGAATAGCTCCTAGGTCAGGCTTAGCCGTTAATAAGTTTATTAATATTGGAGGTATAATATTATTTGTATTAATCCTATACAAACTAGTAATTGTTATATACATATAATAATTTTAGGTGGAGTAATAGATGCAGATTATAGAGGTCTCATAAAAATAATAATTTTTAATCATAACAACACAGAATTCAAGATCAAAGCGGGGGATAAAGTTGCCCAATTAATCTGTGAAAAAATTAGCTATCCTGTACTTGAAGAAGTACAAGTAAGTATATTATTTTATTGAAAATAATTTCAATGACATTGATTCAATTTTTGATTTAGGTGCTCACTGGAACAGAACGTGGTGAAAAAGGTTTGGGTTCATCCGGTTGAGAGGAGGAGGGTGGTAAGTTATAATATTAAACATTTAATAAAATCGCTTAGTTATCTTTCTGTTTTCAACCATAATCTTGTTTGTTAACAATCAGTATGTCTCATGAAAGTAGTATGTGTGATCTAAGTTCAAAAATTGTCAAAAAAACGGAGGAAGCGATCAAATTATTACGGTTATACCCAGACATTAAACGGCATCTCCAAATCGTGAATAAGAACATTCATATATTCAGAAAAGCAATAAAACAAAAGATTTTATCGAAGGGTGAAAGTGCATTAAAACTTGAGAGCAATTTGGCATTACTAAATTCTTATAGGAGTAAGCTAAATCAAATGAAAAATAGTAAAGAGAAAATAGGCTATGGTCAAAACAACCGTCAACTAGGTAGAAATTTAGTGTGGCAAGATTTAGCGAGTTGCTTCAATTCTAGAATTCTTTCTGGTGCAATAATTAATTTACGAATATTAGACCCAGAGATATTTATGAAAAAAGCTTACCGTATTTTTTCAAATAAAATTAAGAAATGTTTATTTAAATCATCATTGAAAGTGAATGTAGTTTTTTGTGCTAACTTTATCATGCCAAAAACGGAAGAGATTGATTTAAAGACATTTTCTACTAGAAATGCAATAATTGACAGGGCAACAAATATAAAAGCTTGGTATAGGGAGAACGTATATGATAAAATTTTAAGTAAGCTAGAGGACTTTCAAGAAAGAGACTCAGGGTGGTCACTCTATGAAATTATTCACCTGAAAGTAAATATCAATAGGTTCATTCCATTTAAGGTTGGCATTTCTACCTACGTAGAATTACCAGCATTCATTAAGAATAAAAAAGCTGTAGTCAATGTTAAAAACAACGACGAATTTTGTTTTATGTGGTCGATAATTTCTTGTTTATATCCATCAAAAAATCACTCTGATAGGGTACAATCTTATCCTCACTTTAAAAACATACTAAAATATGAAGGTATCAAGTTTCCAATTAAATTAACAGATATTAAAAAATTTGAGGCTATGAATAATTTATCAATAAATGTTTATGGATATCAAAAGCAAGCGATTTTTCCGGTTATGCTCAGTAGCACTAGCAGCTCTAATAGAATAAATTTACTAATGGTGAAAAGCAATTATAGCTTGGATGATGAAAGTGATGATCATGCAACGTATCATTTTGCTTGGATAAAGAACTTGAGCAGATTAGTAAGTAAGCAGCTATCACAAGATGGTCATAAAAAATATATTTGCTGTAGATGTTTGAATTATTTCACGTCAATTGCACATCTAGAAAAACATGAGAAACACTGCAATAATATCAATAAATGTAGTGTCGAAATTCCAAAACAGGAAAAACTGCGTTTTAGGAACTTCAGATTCAGGGAAAGAGTTCCATTTGTCATTTATGCAGATCTGGAATGTATTTTGGAAAAATGTTCTGATTCGTTTGGTGAGAGATCTGAAAAGTACCAGAAACACGTCCCTTTTAGTGTAGCTTATTATTTAAAATGTTCTTATGATAATGACTTATCTAAATTTAGACTTTATCGATCACCAACTTGTATCAAGGAGTTTATTCAAGACTTAAAAATAATAGCTCATTGTGTAAACGGTATACTAGCTGAAAAAATGCCAATGAATTTAAATTTTCAAGAAGAACTGGAATTTCTTCAATCAGATAAATGCTCTATATGCGAGAAGTCATTTAAAGAGGGGAAAACGAAAATCAGAGATCACTGTCATATTACGGGAAAATTTAGGGGTGCCACACACAAGGGTTGTAACATTAATTACAAAGTTGATTTGATGATCCCCATAGTATTCCACAACTTGAGCGGATACGATGCAAATTTTTTAATCCGCGAACTGTCAAACGGTTTTAGTGGTAGAGTAGATATTTTGCCCCTCAATAAAGAAAGATACATATCATTTACTAAACACGTGGATGACACCCGTGTGAAATTAAGATTTATTGATTCATTCAGGTTTTTAGCAAGCAGCATAGAGAAACTATCATCATACCTAGATGATGATAATAAATCTATCACTAGGTCATTTTGTAAGGACGAAGAAGAGTTTAGGCTGCTAACACGTAAGGCGGTATATCCATATGACTATATAAGTGATTGGGATAAGCTTGAGGAGACAGAATTGCCAAACAAAAATGCATTTTATAGTCTATTAAATGACACAGAAATCAGCGAAACTGATTATCAGCATGCTCAAAGAGTATGGGATAAGTTTAACATTAAAAATTTGGGGGAATATTCTGATCTATATTTAAAAACTGATGTTTATCTCTTGAGTGATATTTTTGAAAATTTTCGAATGAACTGCTTATCAACATATGAACTAGATCCGCTGCACTATTTTACACTACCTGGTTTTACGTTTGACGCTATGCTCAAGCATACAAAGGTTGAACTTGAACTGCTGAGTGAGATAGATATGATCATGTTTATTGAGCGAGGTATTAGAGGTGGATTAGCACAATGTAGTAATCGTTATGCTAAAGCAAATAATGTTTACATGGGTGATGAGTATAATTTGCACGAACCAAGCTCATTTTTGATGTATTATGACGTCAATAACCTTTACGGTTGGGCCATGTCACAATCGTTACCTCTCGGAGAATTTTGTTGGTTAAGTTCAGAAGAAGTTCAAAACTTTAATATTGACAACATGGAAAATGATTCATCATATGGTTATTTTCTTGAAGTAGATTTAAATTATCCAATAGAATTACACAATCATCATTCTGATCTTCCGTTCTGTTGTGAACATCGATGTGCTGCTGGTTCCAAAGAGACAAAATTATTAGCTACCCTATATGATAAAAAAAATTATGTAATTCATTATAAAAATTTACAACAAGCTATAAAATATGGCTTGCATTTAACAAAAATCCATACTATAATACGCTATAAACAATCTCCTTGGTTGAAACCGTATATAGATCTTAACACAGAATTGAGAAAAAATGCAAAGAATGATTTTGAAAAGAATTTATTCAAGCTAATGAATAACGCTGTCTTTGGCAAGACAATGGAAAATGTAAGAAAGTATAAGGACATCAAATTAGTAACAAAATGGAAAGGAAGGTATGGTGCCGAATCATTGATAGCAAAACCAAATTTTCATAGTTGTACCATATTTGAAGATAATATGATTATAGTTGAGATGAATAGAACAAAAATAGTCTTTAACAAACCAATATACATTGGGTTTTCTATTTTGGACATTTCTAAAACTGTCCTATACGATTTTCATTACGGTTATATTAAGAAAAAATTTAAAGATAATCAAGTAAAACTACTTTACACAGACACAGATAGTTTATTATATCATTTTTTTGTTCCTGATATTTACTCACACATCAAGCAAGATTATGTATTATTTGATACTTCAGATTATCAAAGCGAGAATCCTTACAATATTTTACAACTTAACAAAAAAGTACCCGGACTAATGAAAGATGAGAATAGTGGCGAAATTATGACAGAATTTGTAGGACTCAGAGCTAAGATGTACGCGTACAAAATGTTAAGTGGAAAAGTTAATAAAAAGTCAAAAGGTGTCAAATCATCTGCTACTAGAACTATAACTTTTGAAGACTACAAAAACTGTTTATTTACCGGTGAAGTTATCAGTAAAGATCAGCGAACAATACGATCTTTCAGACACAAAGTTTATTCAATCAAGCAAACAAAATTAGCATTGTGTCCAAACGACAGTAAAAGGCAAATAATTGATGTCGTACACACTAGACCCTGGGGGTATGTTGGCTAATAAATTTTGCTTCGTTTCGCAGTAATTCACACCCCACCACACATACTTATGGCTAGCCTAGTTTTGCATATTTTATTCAGTATTGAATATAGTGTAATAGTGAGCGGTTAGTTTTCGAAATGTTGAACGAAGTGAAAGTTCAACATCGTATTTATCACTCGTCGATTGAAGTTTACCTTGAATCAATGAAAAAATTTATATATAATAACGATCTAGATGGGATTAGATATATTTTAAGTGTTATTCCATGTCCATGTAAAATCCTTTCGATAAAAAATCTATTGAGATGCAATAGAGAAATTTTAAGAGAAATATTAGAATCAAAGCAATACATAGATGGGTTTATTGCGCTGGCAATTTTAGAGTTGAGAAAACTTAAAAGAGATGTGGTGTCTTTTGATGAAGTAAATTCTATATTATCAAAGATAGGTTGGCTATATCCAGAGGAGTGTAAACGACATTTTATTTTAGATTTACTAAGTCAAAACAAACAATCATTGGATTTCGATTCAATGTTTATTTCAAATGTTATCATCAACTATAAAAGTGTCTCATATTATGTTTCTAAATTAATTTGTGATTCTATTTATTTAGCAGATTATAGTTTTCTATCTAATATGTTGCATGTTACAAACATTTTGAATATTGAGTTTAAGCTACAGCCCTACATACGTCAATCACACAGTGAGATTTTGAAATGGTTGTTCGAGAATATCAAACGAGGAATGCAAGGTGAGCAAGTTGGCTGGATAGAGGGACCCGATTCTGCTCTTTGGCCTTCTTCGAATTATCAAGATTATGTGAAAACTTATGAGATGTCTAAATCTATAATTGTATATAACTTATGATTAATTAATAAAAAAACAACAATATATACTTGTATTTTTTTTATTGTTATTTTTCTTATACTTAAATAAATTACAAGACAATTAAACTGTTAGTTTATCAACAGATTTAGATAATTCTGAGTCACTTAATGGCTTCGACTTTGACTGCTCTTCCATATGCGGCTTGCAGTCATCTTCAAAAACTATTTCATATTCCATATCCTGATGAATCGATTGTAGATTATAAGCTTCATCGTGTAGAGAGTATAACTGATTAAAGTCACCATTCTCTAACCAATTGCGTTCTAAAGCTTTCAGCTCGGTATAAGGCTCTGGTGATTCAAAGCATTTCGCTAACTGGAACAGTTCATCAACTGTTAATAATTTCATTGTATCGTCAAGGATGTAGTAGAGAGACATGGTTTAATGTTGAGAAAACTGGAAAAACTATAACAGGTAATGTTAATGCTAGAGATTTATACCTTAGTGATTTGAGGGTGGGGGAAATATTTCTTACACCAATTGTTAAGTAGGTACACGTTTTGCACTGCACATTTCAGGTGGTGGTCCCCACACTTAAATTTGTCTTTATAATTATAACTGATTAAATCAGAAAGTTTTTCACATCCTAGAGTTTCCAAATTAATGATTTCAATACACTTTGACAAATGTGCTTCGAGAAACGTCTTTTTCTGCAATCCTTTCACTAAAATCTGTTGACAGTTTTCCAAATTTTTTTTCAATATATATTTAAAGCTAGTATATGGTTGGGGGTTCTTTTCTTCTTCACTTTTCCATTTCAACCCATGTAAATTATTTGTTACCCATGCGTTGCGCTTCTTACATTGCTCTGACAAACAATCTTCGGGGACGTCAAAATTGAAAAAATAGTGAACTTTACAACAACAATCGTCAAGTTTCATTACAGCAATTTCTTTACATAGAAATTCAGAGTTTAATTGAAAACCCTGCAAATCTACCACGTAGGTCATGTTTTAATGTGCCCAGAAAATAGAATGTTTTCCTTTTTATTTATTTTCCATAAGCTCCCCCTCCCAGTTTAGCCTCGAGGGATTCTCATATGTTCCGAATAAGACCTGTTAAAGCATTATATTTCAAAATCTTATCATGCAATATTAGGCAATAGGCAGAAGTTTTATCGGGAAAGTTCGCAGAGGACTCAAATTCCAAACGAATATCGATTGAACCAGAATTCAAAATATCGTTTTGCCTGGAGCAATCTATAACCACTATGGGACACGTTGCTTTAAACTCATTTGGAGTGAATATAGGCTCATTATCTTTTTCATAATAATGTTCTTGGAAATGAGAATACATTTCATATAGCATACCGTATTTTTTCTTGCTATAATCTACAATTAAATTATCATATGGGTACTGTTCTGAATTAAGAAACAGTTTTGCATTTTTCAAATTACAATGATCAAATATGCTTGAGTTTCTGGCCATATTATTTTTCCGATCAGTTTGAAATGCTAAAATTATATAACGGGGTTTTTAAAGTTGAGTTGTCGATTTAATTGTCCACACAAATTCTTTTGTTGCAGGTAAACTTGGATACTCATTCAAATCCCACCCGCGAAAAGCCATATCGAGATCTGCTTCTTTTTCTATAACTTTTAATAACTGTAATCTTTCTACATCTGCTACGGTAATGTGAGGAACTTTCCAAATAATTTTATTAATTTTCAGTTCCATTTCTTCTTTATCATTGCTATTTAAAATGGCATTGTTATCGGTATTACTTCTAACAAGTATTAATTCCTGTTTTAAATTGATTATAATTTTTTTATAATCTTCGGCAAATCCTAGCAGCGTTTTCAGCGGGACACATACGTTAAAATTTTTCTCTCATCCATAGAATAAGTAATACCGCTTGAATCAACACCCCAACCTGCATTTTTCAACATTTTGGCAGTGTTATCATTATATGATACATATCCTTTCAAAGTGGTTGCAACACCGGGATTCCTAACTCTATCAATCACTTTACCGTTGATTTCGTATCGTATTTCTTCAAATAAATGGGCTGCAAAATTGTTCACTAAATACTGTTGCAGATGGTTTCCCGTCTGATTTTGATAATTTCCCCTCTATGTAGAGATAACTGCTCGACGGTAAGGTGTATGCATCATTTTGTTGAATAGGTATCCGTATTTCATCATTATTGTTATAAGAAGTGGTAAATGGTAAATGAGAATGTTTCTCAACATTTATTAGCGATGTATCAAAATAAGCCTTGTCTGATACTCCTAAGATGTTATTCATTTTTGTTTAATTTTATAACCTAAGGTTGTTAAAAATTTTATACTTTGAGGTGTTAACCGCTTCGATGTTCGCTTAACAATGAGATTTTTTTGCACGTTTTTTTCTTTTGTTGAGTTGTATTTTATGACCATTTTGGTAAACCTCCTTCAAATGTAGTCTTATCGTTATCGTTTCTTCTCTGAAATTGACCAGTTCTCCGTCTTGATCAACTATCTTAATGGTAATGTTATCGATTGTTCTTGTATTTATAGGCAGATAAATAACGTTTACTGGAGCTTCAATTAAACGAAAACCCGGTGGCACTGCGGGAAAAAATTGATGCAAGGTGTGGCTTAGCGTATCGTTATAATACGCTTCTGTTGTTAATAAATTACATTCCACTCTTATTGTTGTAGTTTTTAAAATATTAACAGGAGCATCAGATATATTGAGATGGTTAGCTTCTAAAAGTTTTTCCTTGAAACCTAATAATTTACCTATTGAATCTTTCTTTGTAAAGTCAATTGTATGTGTACATTTCAATTCACATTTAAGCGTATTATTATTAGCGGCTAAGTGCAGTGAGCAGTTGAAATTTATATGAGCCTTATTCAAATTAACAATTTCTTTTTGTAAATATTCTTCGATATTGGAAATTTCATAAGAACCGGTTGGAATTTCTATTACCTGATTACCTATGTAAAATTTGTTTGATTTTTTATCGATGTTTGGTATAGCGTTATAAGTTTCAAAACTAATGAGCCCTAGAGCATAATCAGAGCTATTATTCAAGAAAATAGGCGGATAGTAATCGGCCGTAAGTGTAGATTTATTTCCGATGAAACTAAACGTCCTCATTGTTCGATGAGTTTATCTATACTAAAGATTTGCACAGAAATTCCAAACATAAATGTCCACAGTTATACGATCTAAAATCTTGATTTCTATTATAGTTATACTCAATGGTTACCTTGCCTGAACTATTAAAATACCTCACGATATTAGAGCTTGGTTTCAAATTACCGAAGCTATCATAATATAATACATAATCATTTTTCTTACGATATGAAACCCAGTGTGTACCAGTACCGCTATTACTATCTAAATTTATAATGCCGCATTCATTTTTATGTATTCTATCTGGTAAAGTATCATGCATGAAAACCCCTCTGAACCCTTTCAAACGTTTTCCAAAGTTAATTAAATCAAGGTTCGTTAGAGCTCGTTTCGGTAAATTTAAGAAGTTTTTTTTTTATTTGAATATGGTTTCAAGTACAAGCCGAGTCCTTTCTTATAAGGTTTTAGATATAATCCTTTTCCCATTGCAAGAGACTCCATAGTTTGGTTGTGGCGTTGAGTTTCTTTTAGTTCTTCTTGGGCAGCCTTAGTCTTGTTAACGGCACTGGCTATTGCACTAGCACCCCCCGCTAAGGCCCCCAGGGCACTTAGACCAGCAAAAATGGGTATTAATGGTAAGAAACCTCCTTTTTTAGGAACTGGAATAATTCTAGACCGCCTGCTTTTACTGACACCCTTGACTGCTCGTAGAGCCACATTTACTGCGGTTGCAAAGTCTTTTGGTTTATGAAGTCTAACGGCAGCTCGTGCTTTTCTCACTGCTTTATTAAATGACAATATTGGTCTACGTTTACCCATACCCAGCTTAACTTTGGCTTTCATTATTCCTGCTACACCTAAAGCAGAAGCTTTTTCAGCCAATGAAGACTCGCTAGATTTTATTCTTTGAACGGCTTTATCAATTAATGTTTTATCGGCTTTATGACGTTCAGCAACTTCTTTATGTTGAGAATATGCGATATCGTGTTCTTTGCACGCCTCATCCAACGGATTTATTCCCTTGTCTCCTCGAATCAATCTTTTCTCTAGTTTTGTCCCAGGTCCGCAATAATTATACCCCGGAATGTGCAGCTCAAATGGAAGTGAGTTAATCAACTTATTAACAAGCCCACCACCTTCTCTTTTTGTAGTTGCTTTGTGACTGTTAGAGATCCTCATTCTCAACGTATTTATAGTAAACTAAATTGAAAATAGACATTGTATATTATATATAAACACACATCTGTTCTACTTTAACAGTCATTTATAATGCGTCTGATTAAACAAAAGCAGTCCCTTTGTGTAAAAAAATTTGACCATCAGATACAAGATACTCTCATAACCGAACATGGAAAACTACTACCGGCATCGATCAGATGTATTATCTGCGGCCCCTCCAATTGTGGGAAATCAAATGTAATGTTGAGTTTATTGCTGGATAAAAATGGACTAAAATTCAAAAATGTTTACATTTATTGCAAATCGCTATATCAACCCTTGTATGGCTTTTTAAAAAAGGTGCTGCAACCTGTAAAAGGACTGGGGTATTTTGAATACAACAGTGGTGAAGATATAATGCCTCCTTCAGAAGCAAAAACGAATTCCGTTTTTATTTTCGATGATGTAGCATGCGATAAGCAAAGCATCATCAGAGAATATTTCAGCATGGGTCGACATAAATTAGTAGACAGCTTCTATCTTTGTCAGACATACACTCATATACCGAAGCATTTGATTCGAGATAATGCTAACTTACTTGTAGTTTTCAAGCAAGATGAAATGAATTTAAAACATTTATACAATGACCACGTTTTCCCTGACATGGAATATTCCAAATTTTTTGATTTATGTCAACTTTGCTGGAGAAATAAATATGATTTTCTAGTCATTAGCAAAGATAATGATATACAGGATGGTCGATATCGAAAAGGCTTTGACAACTATATAGAGCTGTAACAGAGCTGATGCATAACCACTTGATTTAAAACCGCGTAGGAAAACAGATGTAACACTGTTTTTTTATTAAGCTGTTCAAAATAAAACAGGTAAACACTGTTTTAGCTGTTTAACCAGTATTATTCACAAATGGATAAAAAATTAACTTGGGATATTATCAAAGCAAGACGTAACGTTAAATCAAAACTTGATGCTCTTAAATCTGGGCAAGTTCAAGGGGAGGAGACATTGATACCGCTCGTAAACGTGTTATCTAGAACATTGGCTAAACACCCACAGATAATAATTAAAAATGAAGATACAGTTCATCCATACTCAGTAAATAAAATTAAAAAGAAACCTTACTCATTTTCTACTCCTAAGCCTTCACAGTCTACAGATATTCCCAGAAATCAAACATTTATTGTTTCGCCATCTTCAGAAAAAAGTAGTGATTTAAATGAAACTGTCTTTGAACATAATCCTGGGGATAGCTATTTTTTCGATGAAGAAAATTACGATAACCCTACCAATGAAACAATTATCGAACAAATTCCCGAAGAGTCCTTTATAGAATATTTGGAACAGTATGATGAGCTGCCCCGAATGTATGTTGCCGGACATATTCGAGACACTGAAAATATGTATGATCATCATTACCTTAGACATGACATGGAAACAGATAAATTATATTTTGGTGCTTCCGAATTGAATTTTAAGGGCAGTGATATAATAATAGAGGGAAAAAAGTTTACTGGTACTCCCGGTTTATACGAGCTAATCTTCAAGACTTACCCTCACGAAACAAAATACACCGAAAGCGATTTGAAACATTTTGGAGAAATATTAATACTTAGTAATGCACACAAGGGAAATTTTGATTCTAATGAGCAAGTTGCCGGAAACAGAGGAAGCAAATATAAATTTGTGATAAAACCAATATTGTCAGTTATGGAAAGAAACGAAAGGAAGATGGCTCGAGAAAGAGCAATTCAACTTCGCATACCATCCACGAGCGGCCAAGGAATGGTTATGAAATATGATGAAAACTATAGATTATGTTTTTTGGGACGATCCAAACGAGTTGGTTGCTCGACTGAATCTTTTAACGGCATCGCAATCGGCCGGGAGTGATGCCCATAATAATGAGATAAATAGTAATATTGAAGAGTTAAAGGAGGCCAATGTTATTCAATAAAAACGTATACCTTTACAATTTTTTTTCATTTTAAAAATGAGTGTCGATAAATTCGGTCGACACTTGCAGTCTCATCATTTGAAAAAATATGCAGATAAACAAATTTCAAAACTACCCAAAGCAAAGTCTTCTGATAGTTATATAAGTGTTATACTCTCGGCAAACTGGAATAAGAATAAATACGAATTTGCAACAGGACTTAACTTGTTTAATTTCATTTTACCTGAAGGTGTTATATCACATGTACAAGCTCACCCCAATGACTTGAGAATATTTTTAAATAAAAATGAATATACTGCAGAAAGTTTAATATCGCAACATCTGCAAACTGGAGATAAGATTAAGTTTTTGCCTGTGTCTCTAGTTGCTCCGGAACCAAGAATATTTGTTCAGTTGATCATTAGATTGTAATGGATATTAAGAGAGAAGTTATACATGAACTTCATAAACCTGCCCGAAAAAATTTTAAGAGAAGAAGGGTGATTATTAAAGGCTTATATGACTTATTTCAAGCAGACCTTGTTGAGATGATTAAATTTTCTAAACAGAATCAAGGTTTCAAATACATATTGGTTGTTATTAATGCATTTAGTAAATTTGTTTGGGCCTTACCGGTTAAGAACAAAACTGCACTAGAAATTACTACTGCTATGAATAAAATCCTCAAAACATTAGAATATACTCCCAAGAATTTACAAACCGACATGGGAAAAGAATTTTACAATTCTCAATTTTCTAATTTAATGAAAAAATATGGAATAAATCATTATTCGTCGTTTAGCACTAAGAAGGCTTCAATAGTAGAAAGAGCCAATAGAACTTTGAAATCACTAATGTGGAAAGAATTTAGCTATCAAGGATCATACAAATGGTTGAAATTGCTTCCTGAAATCATTAATAAATACAACAATACAATACACAGGACTATAGCAGTAAAACCGATAGATGTAAATAAGAAAAATGAGAAACAGATTTTGAGCACAGCATATAATAACATTAAAATTGCTTCACCTTTCACAAAGTTTTCCTTAGGAGATCATGTACGGGTCAGTAAATATCGAGAGGCATTTTTTAAAGGGTATACTCCAAACTGGTCCAATGAATTGTTCACGATACATAAAATTCAACTGACTAATCCTACTACTTATATTTTAAAAGATGAAAATGGAAACATTATTCAAGGAGGATTCTACGAATTTGAGCTCCAGAGAACTAAACATCCTGATATTTTTCTTGTTGAAAAGGTTTTGAAAAGGAGGGGTAATAGGGTCCTAGTCAAATGGGTAGGGCTAAACCAAACCTCCTGGATTGATAAATCTAATCATTTATAAATATAACCTTGTGGGACCGAATTATAACTCACGTTTTGAAAAGAAGAGGAGAAATAAGATGTCAGCTGAGTGGTTGGACTTACTGATATATTAGACAAACATTATGTAAATTAAAATTTTATTGAAATAAAAATCATACACTTGTTACTAAATGTTTCATTCATAACCTATTTTTTACAGTAAAATAACAAAAAATACCTAAGATGCTTAGCAACAAAATGGATACAACAATAATCTGAATATGATCTGAGCTCGAATAATTATTCTTCATACTCTGAACATATTTTTCAAAGTTTGTTACATTATATAATACAGTGTGCCAGTTTTTATTAAATACAAAACTACCATTTTTCATGAAATATCTTATTTTAAATCTTAGAACATACATATCAGAATTATTATTATTAATAAAATTATACATGCAAACTGGTATGTAACCAATGACGCCCACTTCCATTCGGGTCCAATCTTCTGGCCAGCAGGACTCATTTTTAGTCGTTAAATAACATTCTTTTGCTTCATCAGGTCTTGTTGAAAATAGTGTTTCATTAACCACATTTGCAATGAAGAAAAAGGATAATATGTTCATAGTGATCATTTATCTTTGAAATACCTTTTGGAAATAAACATTCTTTAAAATGTTATATCTATATATTGAAAGCAAAAACTATATTTTTAAATTAATTAATTCAATTAAAGTTTCATAATATAATTTTTTCGTATTTATTTGCTGCATCACTTTAGTAATATTTTTTTTCAATTTCTTCATTCGTTCTTGTCTATGCTATGATACAAAACATCAAGTAATTAAAAAGATAATTCGAATTTAAAATCTTAATTTACTCATTTTAACACCAATAAAATATCCCAACACCAATAAAAAAAGTTAATCTATTCTTTGAAAAATTTTACAGGAATTGTTTTGTTAGTTTCAGGCTCCGTCTGAATAAAATAATTTTCTTTTTTAAATGCCTCATTTAAATTGTCTAGATCTGCGATTAATTCCGAAAATCTTTTTGGCAATAAGACGGGGCAGTCAAAATTATCGATTTCAACTATAATACTTACCCCATATTGAGTCTGTAGGGTCTTCATATTTCTAATTTTGTATTTCTTTCCTACTTCCAACTCCCTCGTCTTACTCCATGCACTTCCGCATGAATTTAATTTTTTCAATAAAGTAGTTCAGGCTGCTGATGATGATGATGATGACATGTTGAAGCTCTTGTTCAAGTTTACTAAACAAGTTGAATAACTGCACTCGTACTCCGACTTATATACTATTCTCCCCTCTAATGAAACTAATCCAAGCCAACTTATGGTAACGATATTAATTCCTGCACTCGATTTGCATTGATACAAGCTTAATAATTACTGAATAATTACATTATTTCAAGTACCAATAATCGAGCCTGATGCAATTCCTTTCACTTTTGCATGGTCATATTAGACTGCAATTTAATCGATTTGCATCTTAATTGATATAATAATAATCACCGATATATAATAATAAATAATAATCACTGATATACACGGTTGTGCAGAATAATTGAAATTTTATTAACATGAAGGCTCGAATCAAAATATGATTTTTTCAGCAAACAACCACCCCCCAATTCGCTTGGATCATCAGCCGACTACCATTATAGACAGGGCGGGGCCAATTCCGGCTAGGATGGGCCCTAATATCACCCAAATCATGGTCAAAGCCCTTTTGGATGTCTAAGAGGCCCTCGTAAATAACCTGTACCAATTCCAGACCATACAAATTAACCATAATAGTCGAGTAAATTTATTACCGCCTTGGTCCAGAGTCGGTACAGTTTTTATTACCGAATTTGGACCAGCTTGGTAACAAAAATAGTCGAGTAAATTTACCACCGACACTGGACCAACTGGTCCAGTATCGGTACTGTTTAACTACTAACTGCACTTTCCAAAAACTCACCACCAACATTGCTACAATTATGGGAAGTGTCATTCTCAGAAGTATGTGAAATATTGTAATGTCTGCGAAGACCACACAGATTTGGAAAACTTCTAAAACACTGAATTTTTGAGCACTCATATTTCTGTTCATAGGGATGAAACAATTTAATATGCTGCATTAGAAAATCTGCAGTAGCAAAACACTGGTTACATTTGAAGCAACTAAAATTATTATATTTCATATTCATGGCGAATTGGGGTACTTATTTATTGTAAAAATTAAATGTAAAAAAAAAATAAAATGAGAATGTTTAAATATCTTGAATATATGAAATGCAAAGGTCTTTATCGGTTTTCAGAGAGTACATTACATTTTGAACGAGGTACCGTAAATGACGACACTCGAATGAGTAATTTGCATCCAGTATGTGATGGCACTTGAAACAGAAATCCAAAGCATCTACTATTGTTTTACATTTATAAGTTTTTTCATTTATAACCACATACGAGGCAGTAACATTATTAAGGCTTGGTCCAACAATTAGTATATATGGTTGTACAGTCATACCCTTTTTATACATAAAGTCTACTTTAGCTCTCCTTCCTTGCTCTGTCTCCCGCTGATATAACTTGATGAAGACACCGCTCTTAGCTTCTGAAATCAATGGTTTCCAATCCTCTTTTTAACGAATTTTTGTTCTGCTCTTAGGGGCCACCAATGAGGGAAGTAAGTAGAGTCTAATGGTATTTTTTTTAATCTGCAATTAAAAGTTACATTGATAATAATAAATGCTACTTTAGGTATACAGTTATTATTAAAACTGAAAAAATTTGTACATATAAGACTTTTTCAAAGTATATTGGTAAAGCTATTCTATATAAATAACACTCTTATACGTATAGTAAACTGCAAAAATAATGTAGATTTAATAAATTTAACTCACCATTAGTTCGGTCATCAGATAACAGTTGCAGTACTGTTGCATCTGATGCATTCAATAAAGCTCTTCTCTTCTCTACTACTTTTTCAAAAAAACATGTAAACAATGTTTGGATATCTGCGGTTTCTGGTTTAGGCTCAAACTTTTTTGAATAGTCCCAGTTAATCTAAAAAATTATACAGGGTGTTAGTTAAGTATGGGGCCAAACTCCAAGGGGTGCTTCCTGGAGTGATTTTAAGAAGAAAAGTTCAAATAAACATGGGTCCGAAAATGCATATTTTTCAAGATACAGGTGTCAAACTTAAAAAAAAATTCGAATGTTCGTGAATATCTCTAAACTCTTTCAATCAATTTTGTTGAAATTTGGCAGTTCTGTTTGTAATAACAAGAGGGTAATTTGCCCCAATTAGATTAAAATTATTAATTCCAGTGGCGTCCCGGGAGACAGTCTAACTAATCTTTTTGATTAAAAAATTAGGCGCCACTGACTTTTTTTTTAATTTTGTATTTTTTTCGAATTAGGCAACTAGAAATACAACTATTTTATCTCTTGAGTTTTTTTCATATCTTGCTTTGTTTTAGAGAAAAAAAAAACACTTTATTGCATGTCCCTGGGACAATGAGAGTAAAAAATTTAAACTACTCACCAGACTATTAGGTAAGCAATTAAAATGACACGAAAGTGCTCTTTAAAATTTTTTTCGCACAGATTAAAAAAATGTTTTTGATAAGAGAAATTAACAAAATAATCGCACAATAATTTACTACTGTAATGTTTAATTAATTATTTATTTAACAGAAAAGAAGTCGAAAATTATAATAGTTGCTGAAAATGCCCTCCTTCAACTTCAATGCAAACATTGGCTCGTCGTAACATTGATTGTCGAACTCGTTGAAATATTCCCGGCGTATGCCTTATCTGATCAAATGAATTCCGTATCCTTTGGGTAAGTTCTTCTTCAGTGTTGACTGGAGTTTTGTAAACGAGAGCCTTTAAATGCCCCCAAAGGAAAAAATCTAAAGGATTTAAATCCGGTGATCTGGGTGGCCATGACTGTGGACCAGCGCGACCGATCCAGTTTACTCCATAAGTTGCATCCAGAAATAATTGTCTTGCTACTATGCTAAAGTGTGGTGGAGCCCCATCGTGCATAATCCACATTATTGCTCTTCTTACTACCAGTGGGACATTTTCCAAGAGTTCAGGTAAAGTAAATTCCAAGAAATGACGATACTCTTGAATACTCTTGACCATTTAATCTCTGGGGTAAAAAGTGAGGTCCAATGAGAAAATCGCCTACAATACCAACCCAAACATTCACTGAAAACTGTTGTTGATAATTAGTTTCTGTAACCGCATGGGGATTTTCGTTTGCCCAGATATGATTATTATGAAAGTTCATAATGGAATTTCGGGAAAAACACTCTTCATCAGTGAACAAAATACAGGAAAGAAATCTCGGAGATGCTACCTGTTGATGCAAAAGCCAACTACAATAAACAATTCGTTGGAGAAAATCGGCAGGTAATAACGCTTGAACACGTTGTATGTGAAAAGGATAGAGTTGATTTTCCCTTAAAATCTGCCACACAGTAAAGTGGGAAATGTTTAATTGTTCTGCAATTTTACGTGTCCTTGTATCAGGACTATGTTCAACTTCGTGTAGAACTGCTTCCTCTACCTCCACTGTTCTTATTGTGACAGGTCTCCCAATTACAGCAGCCGACCTTTGAAAGGTGCCTGATTCGCAGAGTCTTTCATGTATCCTCGCAAATGTTTTTCTATTTCGTACCATACGATGTGGATACCTTTCTTGATAAATGCGCACAGCCTCTCTGGAATTGCCTTGGGCCATTCCATAAACAAAATGCATATCAGTCATTTCTGTGTTTGTAAATTGAACCATTTTCAAATAATTATAGTAAAATAAATCTAAGACTACTGTTGAAAAAACACTTCAAATAATTACAATGAATTAATTATTTGACACTTTAAGTTATGTTATGACAGTTTAAGTAAAAATCGAATTTTATTGAACAGCATTTGTTTTTCATTCCACAGCACTTTTATTCTTTTTCTGTTACTTTTAAAACATTGCAGTAGTAAATTATCACGTTGTCAGATTATTTTATGATCATTTCTTTTATCGAAAATAGTTTTAATTTGTGCGAAAAAATTCAAAAGAGGACTTTCGTTTGATTTAAATTGCTAATAGTTTGGCAAGTAGGTACCTACCTAGTTTAAATTTTTTACTCTCATTGTCACAGGGACATGCAATAAAGTGTTTTTTTTTCCTAAAACAAAGCAAGATAATATGAAAAAACTCAAGAGATAAAATAGTTGTATTTCTAGTTGCTTAATTCGAAAAAAATACAAATTAAAAAAAAGTCAGTGGCGCACAATTTTTTAATCAAAAATATTGGTTAGACTGTCTTCCGGGACGCCACTAGAATTAATAATTTTAATCTAATTGGGGCTAAATTACCCTCTTGTTATTACAAACAGAACTGCCAAATTTCAACAAAATTGATTGAAAGAGTTTAGAGATATTCACGAACATTCGATTTTTTTTTAAGTTTGACACCCTGTGTCTTGAAAAATATGCATTTTCGGACCCATGTTTATTTGAACTTTTCTTCTTAAAATCACTCAAGGAAGCACCCCTTGGAGTTTGGCCCCGTACTTAACTAACACCCTGTATAATTAAGTCGCCATTAAAGTTTTTTTACCTTACCTACCTTTAAAATCATCTATAGATGCCCAAGATCGTAATTGTTGAGCCACTCTTCCATTTTATAATTGCTAATCACTTATTCCACCAAACTTATTTATCACATACTTAATTTATCACCTTTTCATCAAGTATTCACACTTTTTTGCTTATTTCTTGGTGGCTGATGATTCTCTTATACTCGTAGATGGCTTTATGGTTTCGCTTCCGCTGCTTGGCGTCCAGATTAATTCTGCAACGTTTGGCGACCTCATTGGCTAATATTAATCACGTGATGTAAAAATCAAGCATACTATACAGTGCTTCCCAAAAGTAACGGATAAATTCGATAAAACGGAGAGGGCTGTTTTTTTGAAAAAATAAAAAAACAGGTCGATTTTGTTTTTGAGTTGTTCAACTTTTGACATAATATTTGGGTATACAGGGTGATGCACGAAAAAGTGGTGACGTCATCGGCATTTTTTTAAATGGCAACCCTTATTTTTTATTAAATTTTTTGATACTTCATCCAATTGCCAATACGGTAATGTCATCATTTTGTAACGTTTATAAAGGAAATTTCGGAGAAAATAACTTAATTTCCACAGATTTAATAGATTTAATTTAATTTAATTTAACAGATTTAATTTGATAGACTTAATTTAATAGACAGATCTTATAAAATTACCATGGAAACAGTAATTTTTATTTGATATTTTTTTATTTTTATCGCTAATGTTCCGATTTTCACATCAGTAAAAAGTGCACAATTTCGACTCACAAGCTGTTTCTCAGAAATTTCCTTATTTAAGGTTACAAATTGATTACATTACCATACTGGCAATTAAATGAAGTATCAAAAAATGGAATAAAAAATAAGGGTTGCCATTTAAAAAAATGCCGATGACGTCACCACTTTTTCGCGCATCACCCTGTATACCCAAATATTATGTCAAAAGTTGAACAACTCAAAAACAAAATCGACCTGTTTTTTTATTTTTTCAAAAAAACAGCCCTCTCCGTTTTATCGAATTTATCCGTTACTTTTGGGAAGCACTGTATACTTGTTACAACGGGGAGGGGAATAACACACTTGAGCTGATAATTTTCAACGCTTGACTCAACTATTATATTTATTTGAGTCAATTATATAACACAATTACTTTAAAAAGGAACTGCGTTAGACCAAGTGAGCATTTAAAGATGTTATTTTTATTAAACCTACTCTCTTGAATTAAATTTGATAATTTTTCTTGAATCTTCTTGTAAATTTTAATTTCTGTCTTATTTATTGGGAATCGGGTTCTTGGGAATGAAATTATTATTTATAAAAATATTTTTATATAAAACGAAACGTTTCAGGGCCGATTGGTCCCTTGTTCACTCGTAATGTAAAAAAATATGTAAAAAACTTAAAATACTTTAAAAAACTATAATTAATACAATAAATAATTCATACAATAAAATGGTCGAAAAGTGGTGTTTTTATGAATTTTTAAAATTTTAGAAAATATAATAAATTCATTTGATTATGACATTTTATTTGTTTTAGTTATTATGCTTTTGTTTATTGTAATTTATTGTTTATTGTGTCTGTTGCGTGTATTTTATTGTATGGTAATTCAATATTATTATAATATTTATTATTATAATATTACTCTCTTGCCCGTATTCACAAACGATAATTTCCTAAATAATTACGTAATCAATTATCCCCATCTCATTCTATTGCAAAAAAACTGCATATCTCCATCTCACTCATTTAATTAATTACGTAATTATTTAGGAAATTATCGTTTGTGAATACGGGCATCTATATCATATAATGTATTAACATTAATGATCTGTCCGGACACATCTAGTAGGTGAGGGAATTCACTAAGTGATAATGAGTTCTCTGATATTGATACTTTCCCACTGATTTCTCTGTTTTTTGTCATATAATTAAAGAATCCGCAGTTCCTTAACGCAACAATGATAGTAGTGTCATCATAGCACAAAGATAGGTCTATATGTGTTCCATAATACTTGTAAGATTTGGTCTTGATGTGATGACATTTTAAGTGTCCATAGATCCGTTTAACCATCTTTTAAATGATTGACATTCCAATCATGATAAGAAGAAACATAATGACCTGAAAAACTAAATCAGATACAACTAGAATACCATTTTCTCCCTTTACAGCTTGAGGTAGGGATAATGCTGTTGATAGAGCTGTGTAAGCAGGAGACTTCTTGAAAAAACAGTATGCAGTTATTGAGATGATCAGCACCAGAATGATAATCGTTATGACATATCCTACAGAATGGAATGATTACTCCCGATTGATAGTTGGAACCTCTTTTTTGAGTACAACTGCATTTTTATCAAGTCTGGCTAATTCATGAGTGTAATCAAGTGCTTTTATTGAGGAATTGACACTATGCTTGATGAAATGTATCTTAAATGGTTCTTGAAACTTTGGCCCTTTGATTATGATATTCTTTTAGTTCATATAATGAAAACTAACTAATGATTCAATCTTCATTTGGCTGACTGTAGATGAACAGGAATCTTGGGCTATTGTAAGGTCATCAGGTCCTTTTAGAAGACAATTGCACGGAATTGTTACCAATGAGTTTATCATTGTCCCACTAACGGTTGATGTTGTTGTAGTATTGGGGCATGACATGGTTACATTCATAGATGATCCTGAGTAAAATGTAGTATTATTGATTGGACTCCAGACCTCTTGGGGAATAACTGGATGTATCTTACAATTTAACTTCAGTTCCTCTAAGGTTGCTCCGTTCCAAATATTAGACAAACATTCGTTCTCTCTTAATGGAACCAATGGGGAAAATTTAACGAGACAATAATCATGCCTTTCACTGGTTGGTGCAAAACAATTTTTCGCTATTGATTTGGTGCTATACACTGATCCTTGGACAACAGCTACTTCCTGATGATCTGTATGCCACATCTTGTAATTAAGGTTCTCAATTTTGATAGGTAAGAAATTTATCATATAGAATTGGTGGTCTGAGTTGTCTCTGAATATAAGAGGAATGCCGATTGTCAAGATTAACTCATCTGCATCAAACATGCAATGAACTAGCTTAAAATTGAAATACCAATTTATCATGGATAATGGGATACTTGGTCTTATTTGCCTGGGATTTGCTTTGTTGAGTGAAGATAATGTTGATTCAATTATAGATTTGAGCGAGAAGGGGAAATTATTAACGGACTTAATCGACCAGACAGACATTCTGATTTGGCCAACTCGTACTTGGTATACAATATTTGATAGTGGGAAATTCAATTGCATGCAGCAAATTTATAAACATTACATCGAATTTTTTTCAACTAGATTATATTATATTAATATTATCTCTTGAATTAAGAAATGTTTTATCGACTAAAGTAAATCACGTTAGAAGTTTCAAAAAGATTCAAATGTCGATTTAATGTACATAATATTATAAAATAGAGTATCAAATATGTTACATTAAAAAAATATTGTTATTATGAAATAAATAAGTTTCAACAAAATGCATTTGGTAAGATCAAGAAAACTATTTTTTCTGTAATGTATTCTTCTTCTTTAACGTCCACATTATCCGCCTCCACTTGAACTTCATTTTCGCCTGGCGAGTCTTCAAGTTCTTCTTTTATTTGATTAGTACTTTCCATTTTACTAGTAATAAACTCACTTCAAAACCCATTCTAACAGCTGTATCAACGATGAAAGTCTGCCAAAGGTATCTCGTCAAATACTAATCCGTACTTTACGCGGAATGAACATCCGCTACCAGAAAAGCAACCGAAAAAGTATATTGAAAAAAAAACCGAAATTGTTTTGTGGCACGGAAAACTTATTAAATGAAATTCGAGAGCATCGATCACCAAGAAACATATATTACACATATTCAGAGATACATAAAATACAGTGTGACCCATTTGTTCTTGAAACACCCTGTAGAATCTTAATTTATGGTGCGATTTTAAAGAAATTTCTTTTAAATCATAGAGCTTGATAAACTATATTTTGGGAGCAAAAAGCGTCTCATTCCTACAAAATCCAAGGCCTACTAGATCAGTGTTTACTTGTAAAATCTCAAAAATTCATATTAGCGATTTTTTTATAAAAAAACTGTGCACGCTACTGGATTCACCAGCCCTCAAAACGGTACTGTACTAAATTTTATTGGAAATGTCAGAGTAATAAGGATCTTGCAGTTATTTTAGAAATTCATAATAGAACTCCGAATTTTCATTAATTTACTCGAAAAGGTCAAGAGAGACAAAATAGAAATTGTACGTCTAGTTGGTGATAATGTAGGTACTTTAATTTTTTGATTATAATTTTTTATTTATTTATTTATTTATTTTATTTTTTTTTTAATTTTTTTAAATTTTTTTTTACTTTTTTTTTTTCTTTTTTTTAATTTTAATTTTTACTTATGATAGCTTTTGACCTTTTTCAAACTAATTTATGAAAATTCGGAGTATTATTATGAATTTCTAAAATAACTACAAGATCTTTTTTACTTTGACATTTCCAATAAAATTTGGTACAGTACCGTTTTGAGGGCTGGTGAATCCCGTGGCGTGTCCAGTTTTTTTCTGAAAAAATCGCTAATATGAATTTTTGAGATTTTACAAGTAAACACTGATCTAGCAGGCCCTGGATATTGTAGGAATGAGACGCTTTTTGCTCCCAAAATATAGTTTATCAAGCTTTATGGTTTAAAAGAATTTTTTTCAAAATCGCACCAAAAATTAAGATTCTACAGGGTGTTTCAAGAACAAATAGGTCACACTGTATATAACAATCGTATATTCAGAAGAAAACCTCCTTAAAACTGATAGCAGTTCGTGCGCCACTGACAACTGCTTTCCCCTTACGTTTGTTCCTAGCAGCTCTCTACCCGGAAAAACTGATTTGGTCTCTTCCGATTCGGAACCGTAGTATAGGTACATATAATAATATAATAAAAATGATAATAAGAAATAATGAAAATAAATTAAAATTAAAAATTATTCACATACAGAAATATCTGTAATAATTATTACCCAAGATTTGCGGTTACGACCGCAAGCTATCTTAGGAAGCCCCAGCTTGGTTACTCCATGTACCTATGTCCAAAAATCTTTTCAGGTCCATAAGACTAAATCAGATAATAAATTATGTATCTATTATTATCCTTAAGATATACCACCTTCCCAACTTTGCCCTTCTGCTCCCTAAAGGTTCCCACTCGTCCAAACTTCTTTCTGAAAAGAAATCATCAAATTAGCACTTGATAAAAAAGAGGACATTATTCGAATTTATTAATCACAACTGTGACATGACACACCCTAATCTAGTGAGCCATTTTTTAGAACTCATGTAAGTATGTATTAGACATTTAAACGTAAAAAAAAAGAATGAAAATTAAGTAACAAATTCGTACTTACTTGAAAGTGATAGCAATTCCCGCCGACATGTGGAGGTCCTCCGAGATACAGTGCGCCAACGAATGGGTGTGGTCGAAAGTGAACAGGTCCCTATCCTCATTCATCATCATTATTGTCCTCTTCGGGACAATACTCACAGCCATTCTCACACACTCCCAGAACCTCCTGTAGTCCGCGTCAACCGTTCTCTGTCGTCGTGGATTCCTTGAGTCAAAATAAAATGAGTGTTCTCTATGACGAGCCAAAATAAAATGAGTGTTCTCTATGACAAGTCTCACTGTACAGGGTCTCATATAACTTGTGTCCCTGTACCTTATTAAGAAACCTGTAAGTGGTACGAAAAAACTTTATAGGAGTACCTAATGTTGTTTTGGATAGTGAGATTTTTTTGTATACTAATTTCAAATGGCCAACTATTAATATACAGGGCTACGACGCTCAGTTGCATTTTTTTAATAAAGGCTGTATACATTTTTTAATTTTTACACCTACTGAGATATATCGTGTGATGCACAAAATTTTTCATCAACTAGTGCCTTGGGAGAGAGAGACAGCTACCAATAGTTTGCATTTTATCTGACAGACTGGCAGACATACTTCATTTTTTCCAAGGCACTAGTTGATGAAAAATTTTGTGGATCACCCAATACAAATACATTGATCATACGGGTCTCCGATCTGAAGTTTCGAATTTATTCGAATCGTCAGCAAAAAATTGCTCAACTTTGAATTAAGCACCATTTGACCATTTGATATATTTGAACGAACGCAGCAGTATTCACTAAAAGATTTTCTTTAATTTTGGTTTTTTTTTCAATTTTTTTTAGGTAAAAATGTTGAATTTCCAGCTACAAAGATTTTTTTAGTTTTTTTTATTTTTTTGCAATTTGTCATTTAAAAAATTTAAAAAGTTAAATTTCAGTTAATTAAAATAAAATCTTGTTAAATCTTAGTCAAAAATCATATTTAAACCTCAAAAAACTCGTGACAAACCAAATCTAATAAAAATAAAAAATAAAATTTAAAAATATACAGGGTGTCAATTTGAAAACTTGCCACTCCCGAATTCTTCCTTGAAATTTTTTTTCAAAGAAATCCCGAAACAAGTTAATTTTTTAATGTAATTTATGTTATATTGACGTGAAAAAATGTATACAGGGTGTTCCTTGACTCAGTAAAGACGATATGGTCTATTTTTTGAAAAAGACACTCTGTATATTAATACAATGTCAGATTGTCTGAGAAAATTCAATAAACATTGTTTTTACAGTTGTTGCAGTTTAAACTGAGTAGCTTACGAGTTATATGCCCGTATTCACAAACGATAATTTCCTAAATAATTTTGTAATTATTTAAAAGAGCGAGATGGAGATATGCAGTTTTTTTGCAATAGAATGAGATGGGGATAATTGATTACGTAATTATTTAGGAAATTATCGTTTGTGAATACGGGCAATAAACAAATAAAAATCGCAGTTTTTCATTTTCAAAGCAGCTTGTTTTGTAAACGGCTACACATATCGGAAAACGGTTTACATATTACTATCTTAACTTTTCAAGCGGTATCCTATTGTGTGGATGAAATTGTCATAAAGGGTTACGAAAATTATCAGACTTTTGATCACCCTGTATATAAATTTCATCTACATCATAGGATACCGCTTCAAAAGTTATGAAGCCGATTTTCGATATTTAGAGCCGTGTCCGATGTACACTGCTTTCAAAATGGAAAATTACGATTTTCATTAGTTTATAACTCATAAGACAATCTGAAGATGTAATAATATACAGGCTGTCCCATTTAAAAAAATAGACAATGTCGTCGATACTGAGTCAAGGAACACCCTGTATAAAATATTTTTACGTCTATAGAACATAAATATTAAATTTAGAAATTGACCTGTTTCAGGATTTCTTTGAAAAAAAATTTTCAAGGAAGAATTTGGGGGTGGCAAGTTTCCAAATTGACACCCTGTATACAAATTTAAATAGCGAGCTATCAATTCACATCTGACATTAGATTTTTCATTCGAAACAACTTTTTCCCATAAATTTTTTAATATCTCCGCAAACGAGGGTATAGGTAGGCACTTCAATCTTATAAAATTTTTACATTTGTTGTCCTAGATACCCTGTATGCTACGCATCTTAACTTTAAACAAGTACGTGTCAAATGAGTTTTAGAGCATGCACAAACTTTATGCGCAATTTTTTTTAATAACTAATATTTGTATAAATAATATAATAATAGATAATAAATAATAATATACAAGGTGATTCATAATAATATGTGCGCAGGAATTCAGGCTCGTTCAAAAGTATGAAAAAAAGTTCCTATTAACATATGGGTCCACAAATCCATAATTTTCGAGATACAGAGGTCATCCTGAAAAGGATAATAAAAACCACAGCTTGGTTTCAATCGTAAAAACTTAACTGTTAGTTCATTGTAGTTTTCAACGAGTTCTTCTATAGGGCCCACACAGTGAAGAATTTTTTTTAGTTGGAAACTTGACCAACACGAAATCTCCTGTGGTAACCTCTTCGTCATCCAGAAGACCTTCAATCTCCTCATATTCGCTTTGCAGATCCAAATCGGAGTCTGAGCTGTATTGATTAATTAGACTCTTCCTCTTTATGGTTGCTTCTTCCAAATCAGACTCGGATGAAGAACTTGAGTAGGTCGATTTCTTCTGCCTTTGTCTTAGGTTTCTTTTGCATGGGCTTTGGCTTATCGCTTTCAATAAGTTTTCTTTTTACAGTTTTGGCTAGCTTTCCTCGTCTTTCTTTCTCCGCAGTCTGTACAATGTCCTTCTCGGGCATATTCGTGTAGATACAAGATGTTCCTTTTTTCTGGCACGTCGATTATTTTGTTTTGACTGTAAAGAAGGGAAAGGTCGTATATCGCTTAGACTCAAAATCTTCTTTCGAAATAATGTCGAAATGTTAAAAACATTGTCAAAATCTCTTCCATTAACTTTTTCGTGCCCATTTTTGTCATATATGTATGTCCCAGTGGGATTTATCACTGGGTTATATTATGTCCCAAAGGGTATTTACAGAAAGTAAAATATTTGAAAGTTTTATTCAGTTATGACAATACATAATGATAATTGACAAGACTGACACATAGTGGTTGTGAAACGAATTATTTTACCCTAGAGGGGAAAAATAATCGTTGAGAGCATGAGACAAATAAAAGGCAACAAGGGTCGTGGGTTGAGTCGCTAGTCTAAGAGGGTCAACAATAACACGCCGGTCAGCAGAAAAACAGGTACTTTTTATTAACAAAAAAAAATCACAATTATTATTATCCAGTGAAGCTCTTGAGAGTGGTTAACAATTCATTATAAACAAGAGTGTTAAGATGCGCAGAATGAAGCGGTCTGATAAATATGGTCAACGAGGCACTTATCTGGGTGATTCTGACGAGGCTGGAGTCAAGTCATCAGCTTCTGTAGGAATGATCCTAGCTGGTCAGAAAAATGATCTTGGTTTGTGATGGATGTGTCATGGACCAATTAAGATTATTAGCGAGTAAATCTTACTTGCAATAAGTAAATATTTTAAAGTCAATTAATTAACTATCTTGTTATCAAAACAAGTAGTATTTGTAATATTATACTGACACACATAAATAATATGTTTAATAACAAGACTCTAACTCAACCTTGCAAGAAATGCTGAATAAGGGTAAACAATGCCGTTGGCATTGACCCACCCATATATAATGGACAGACACACCATCCGATGATTATTATCGAGTAATATAGATTATTATCAATTATTATAGTATTAGATATAATTATGTAAGTATTACTAGTCATAGACAACGTCGTTATGTAGTGTGTAAGTGTTAACCAATAAACCAGTCAAAACCCAATCAACTTTAATTATCCTGCACATCCTCCTTATTTATCACATGGCGATCCTGCAACATTACTCCTATTAGTTTATCACATGGCGACCCTGCCAGTCCTAGATTATCACATGGCGATCCTGCCAGTTCTACAAATATTACTATTAGTTTATCACAGGTTGTTTGGAAAAAGATCCGGGCTGGTCAGAAGAATGCTCCTGGCTGTTCGAAAAGAAATGTGCCCCGTAGGGAAAAATGCTCCGTACGACAAAAAGCTGAAAGCTCAGTACGTATCAGACACACTCTAAATTATATTCACGGTCCGATCGAGTCTGGCCTACCAAGGGTACATAAAATTACGTCCCATCCTCAAGAGAGTTAAGATCAAACAGGTGATCGACAAATTTTACACGCGGGTAGCCATTGAGCGAAACTCGATCGGATTAAAAATTTAAATAGCATATTGCATTAAAGGAAATATGATCTGCATAATTTAAGTAGAAATAAAGGAACCATTTCAGATCACTCACCAAACCAAAAACGTGTAGGATGTCCGAGGTATTTTACGTGAATTATTCACGACGCCATTCCGGTAAAAATTGCAGGTGTTTTGCGGAAACGATCTTCTTTCCGCGAACTCCAAGAGAGAAAAAGAAAATGAAATCTCAGGTATCGGCGGACCGGATCGAAACTCGACAGTCGAGGTCGACGAAACTCGACAGTCGAGGTCGACGAAACTCGAGGCCTCCAGCCGGCCATGTTTGCACTGAACTAAAAGCCACCATCACTCCCTTATGCGACGCGCGCAACGCGATTGTCTCCGGGTCGCTGGCATTTAGCTAGTAAGTACAAAATGTACATTACAGTTGTTCTCTTCTCTATTCCACGTTGGAAGCAGCGTGCACAACGTCTCCTAGTTGGTATCTCTACGGGTAGGTGTTCTCCAGCGAAATTAATTTTCTTAGCTTGTTTTGATGGTCTTCCACGGCTCCTTCTTACAGTCGTATGGGTGAGTGTTTTGTCTTCTGAAATGAGCTTTTCAGATAGTGTGCATAGGAAATCGAAGAGAGGTTGTTTCTGTCTATGCACTTCATTGTGGATGACCTAACTATTTACAACTGTGACCATTAGTAGACTAAAACACCTTCCGCCATTTTGCCGTCTTTCTAT
This sequence comes from Malachius bipustulatus, assembly GCA_910589415.1. Taxonomy (NCBI): domain Eukaryota; kingdom Metazoa; phylum Arthropoda; class Insecta; order Coleoptera; family Melyridae; genus Malachius; species Malachius bipustulatus. Next base: position 11,338,240 of record OU342633.1, read on the forward strand.
GAAGTTCATAAGCCCCCGCCATTTGATCTGCCAAATCCACGCCTCCCATTATCTCATTATAAAATTTTATTGCAATGGGACATGTGATTTCTGATTTTGATCCGTCTTTCCCCTTTCGTTTCACGACTGTTTCTTGACTTCGATGACAAAGAAATAAATTTCGTACAGTTTTCAAAACTAGGAGCAAGACGATCTAGATCTACGAGATTATTAGTTTCTGCAGATGCTGCCAGTATTGTAGAATTATTAGGCACTGGTTTGCTGTAATTCTTTACAAACATTGTAATAATTGCTACTAACAATTGATAAAATTTGAAATAGAATTACTATGACCAGTGACCACTGGCATATTTATTTCTCTCCTGAAGTTGTTTATTTACGGTTTTATTAGCGTTAAAGTTGCTCTTCTTGGTGAAGTTATATGGTTTCTTCTGTACTTGATGAACATCTTCTTGAGTAGGGATAGTAACGATTTCTTGCAAGTGATTGCTTGCTTGCTCAGCAGCTTTGCATATTTCAGCTGCCTGTTTTAAGTTTAATTCAGGTTCTCTGAATAGACGATCTTTAAAATTTCTGTTCTGGATGCCTAGAACTATTCGAAGTTCCAAATTAACAGGTTTGACTTAATCTTCTCAAATCATTGACATATTCATCAATTGTTTCTCCCGTTTTTAAATTTGTAGTAAAGAGTTTCTTTCAAAGTTTCTTTCAAAGGTGACGTTTTTTACTGGGACGAAGTACTCATCTAACTTATGAATGATTGAAAAATAACAAACAAGACTAGGTATAATCAATGAAAGGTTGAACTACTTAGCTTTGCAAAACAGGTGGTGATGTTGCCTGTCTCCCAAAGGGGTTCAACACGACACCCCAAAGATCCGCCATGAATAATGGCTAGTGGTAGTGCCAGCCATGGGTCGTCCTGGTGTTGGTGCTGGTGCTAGCGCTGGCTGGTCTTAGTCATGATGGCCCTGATGGTTAGGTGCTGTTACTGTTCTTGATGGTCCGCATGTTGCTGGTAGGAAAAGGCTCCCATAGAGAAGAGGTGAACTCCCTAAGGACAGATCAGAGGAGTTCAGAACCAGTGGTGGCTGCTGATATTTTTCACAGGCAGGTCATTTAAAAATCGCGACCACCTAAGAAAGGAAAATAAGCAACTCCCTACATGCGCCGCTGGCGAAAATTTTTTGAGTGTTCAAGGTCACGCAATTTACCAGTAGTTTAATTTTACTCAGATGTAAACACTAATAATGAATTTATTAGTTATATTATACAGGGTGTTTCTTAATAACATGCGAATATTTAAGGAGGTCATTCTTGGGTCAATTTTGAGAATAAAACTTTATATGAACGTATGTCCTAAAAGTCTTAACTTTTGAACTACAGGGTGCTAAAATTTAAAGAAAAAAACTTATTTTTTATTATAACTGTGATATTAGCCTAGATATTTTTTTGAAATTTGGTACACGCCTTCTATGCATCAACATGCATTTCATGAGGCGAAAACAATTTTGGTACTTTTACCAGTGGCGTCTGTACGGGTTTTGAATTGCATGTTTTTGAAGAAAAATATGTTACGCCACTGCTTTTTCTTAAATTAAAAATTATTTTTGAAGTCCCCATCCCTTTCCAAGCAAATGTGGTCTCTTGATTTTTTTCCGTTTGACGTACTGTTTTTGCATAAAAAAATAAAACTCAATCATTTATTTATCGTCAAAAAATAAACAGTACCCATTTCCTGCAAGAGATTCCGAAAGACTGATCTTAAATTTTTATCTGGTATCCTACTGTATAGTTTAAATGTTTATACAGGGTGATGAAAAATCTGACAATCTTCACCACCTTGTATAAACATTTCAACTGCATAATTGGATGCCTTATAAAAAGTTAAGATAGGAACATGTAAGCCGTTTTTTGATATTATTGGCCGTTTTCGTGGTAAAAATGGGTTTAAATTTGGAAAATTGCGATTTTAACTTGTTTATAACTCATAGCCGACTTAATTTAAACTGTAACTATAAGCACCATTGTTATTAAATTTTCTCAGACAATCTTAAAATGCAATAATATATGGGGTGTCGCATTAAAAAAAACAAAGATGGCCATTGCTTTCGCCATTTTTAAATGTGCTGCCATGTTGGTAATATTTCATTTTGACTCGTTATTAGGTATTTATTTATTTTATTTATTTATTTATTTGATTACAACTATTCAACAGGTTATATTCCCATATTAGAATAGGCTTCATAATAAGAAAAAGAATACAAAGTTATCACAGACAATATAAATGCATGATGTAAGAATGAACGATAACAATACCAGCAATCACTCACGAACAATTGAATTGCAGCGTTTTTATACAGGCAACAGTGCAGCTATTGATATTTATCTTATTAGAAACTGCATTATAGGCATCACAGAGCCGAAACAATGGAGAGTACTTCAGCCTATTGGTGCGAGGAGTCGGAAGGTAGAAGTATAATGCTCTCCTAGATGCATATCGTGGGGCACCGTAGTGCAACATCTGCAGTATTTCGGGACAATCAATCTCGCTATTCAACAGTCCGCGTAAAAAACACAATAAGATCCTCTGTCTGCGTGTAGAAAGGCACTCAAAGTCATGCAGATCAAGTAATGCGTCATGTGGAAAGCCAATACATGGATAAACACCATTTATTCTGAAATTCAAGTACTTTAAGAAACGACGTTGGACTGCCTCCAGCCTGTCAATGTGCAAGTAGGATGGTTCCCACACAACAACAGCATACTCAAGCTTTGACCTAACATAAGCACCATACAGCATAGTGAGTGTCCCTCCATTTAGAAATCCAGAACTGCTCCTTACAATGAAGCCGAGAGACCTATATGCAGCAGAGACAACACTGTTAACATGCTCCACAAATGACAGCTTATGATCAAATAAAACTCCGAGGTCACAGACTGAGTTGGGCCTCTGCAGGAGAGATCCATCTATGGAGTAGCCATATTTAACCAGATGCCTACTAAGTCCAAATGACATGACATAACATTTTTGAGTATTCAAAGTTAATCTGTTTTCCTGACACCAAGTAAAAACCCTGTCTAGATTCTCCTGCAAACGAGAACAATCCTCATCTGAGGATACACTTACATACAATTTGAGATCATCAGCATAAAGAAGACCTTTTACATTGCTGTCAAGTACCGGTATCAGATCATTTATGAAAATGTTAAAAAGAAGTGGACCCAACACTGAACCCTGAGGCACCCCAGATGACACTGATATCGGTTCGGATCTGTAACCTTCCAGTAGAACAAACTGTTTCCTGTCCATTAGATATGACTCCATCAAAGACACCAAGCCAGAGGAGAAGCCATAGGACTCCAATTTGGTGAGCAGTATCCCATGGTCAAGCTGGTCAATCACATTGCTCTCTGTTATCAATAGACTGGCTAATAAACTGACTAATGCAGAAGAGGTTGGTTACAGTTGAGCGACCTCTAACAAAACCATGCTGACATTCCACAAGATATTTTTTGAAAAAGGAATTAATATGTTCATATAAGGTCATTTCAAAAACTTTACTGAAATTATTTATTATTGTAATGGGTCTGTAGTTTTGCAAGAGATTCCTGCTGCCCTTTTTATGCACAGGGCATAGTTTAGATAATTTCCATGACTTTGGAAAAGTGTTAGTTTTCAAACAAAGGTTAAAAATCGATGTTGGCGGCTTCACAAAGACTGAGCAGCAATCCCTCGATAGGAAAGAAGGAATCAAATCCGGACCGCAGTCAGCTTGCTCTTAAGCTTTTTTAAAGAAATCAGAATCTCTTCCTCTGTAAAGTCATGAATATGTAGTGCATCAAAGGGAGCACGCAAAACTGAACCATCGACCTTTGAGGTAGAGGCAATGTACGAACTCTCAAAATACCCCGCAAATGCATCAACTATAACTTGACGATCCGAGATCATCACACCATCCATATCAAAACTCTGAGGAATGGCGGATGATGATCTCTTAGCTCTTAAATATTTCCAAAAGTTAGCAGGATCAGAGGATATATTTGCCTCAATACGCTGCAGATACCTAGAATGAGCCTCATTATTTATTTCCTTTTTTATTGAAGACCTGAGATGTTTATAAGCAGACAGTACCGAAGTGTCTGTTCTATTTCTCTTAGGTATGTTGCCTAAGTTCCAAATTTCAGATCCCTAGATCATTTGGAAGTCGAACTTTTTCTAATGTGGCGTTTCAATCAATCACCCTGTATATTCTTAATAGAAAACGTTTAGAAGAATATTTTATAAGGGTGATATTATAAACTATTATACAGCTCTTTTACAACTTGATTATAACACCTAAAACATACTTTTTTAAAGGTTGTGTAACGTTTTATTGGGTTTTTTATAAAATTCTTAAAAACACAAGAATAATTCGTTGTATAAGAAATGTTTTATAAGCGATTATAAATGGAATACACAAAAGAAATTTTATTTTTGAACTAAATTATCTCAAATGTATGCATTAAAAGACAAAACTGTCTCTATGACAACACTTCACGATAATTATAAAACAATTCGCTTCTTTTCACGTTCTATTTTGTTACTTGGGACATCTCTACGATTCAAACGTTTTTCTATCAAAGGGACGTGTGTCCCTTTGGCAAATACTTTTGCTCAATAACCTTTTTTCTTTCACTGCGTAAGGTAACAGAGCATTGCCAAGAGTATATTCCGGTTTTGATACCCACATCCGTCTGAATATAAATTATGATGGGTTTCTTATCTTCTTTAAAATTGGTATCTAAATAATCTATTATGGAACTTACAAACTGAGAAGCAGTAATCAGTTTTATGTGACCAATAAAATAAAAGTTCCTATGTGATGCTCGGGTTGGGATTTATTAAAAAAACTTGCATCTGTACGCTGAATTTTTAGACCATCATCATTAGGATAAACAAGTTTATGGTTCAGGGAAATTCCTTTCGAAGTGCATCCTGTGTGACTCTTGATGCACTTAATGAACGACCTCGCTGGAGCATCACAAATTATTGCTTTAATCTCCACTTTGTACACAATATTATTATAAATAAATCCATTCTCGATGTAGTAATTGAGTTCTTTTATAATTGTTCAAAATATTCATCCACGTTTTTTGGTTTACTATTCCCAGCATAAATTGCAACTACAAAAAGATGGAATTTTGTACATTTTGAACTGTGGCTTGTACAAAAATGTCCTCTTGAGCGACAAATAGCTATTTGGCCACAATCGGGAATAAGACAGACACGATCATCCTGGAAGATCTCATCTGGTGGAATATCCACTACCGGACAATAATTCTGATAATGTTTCCCCCCTATATAGTTGCAGAAGAAACAAATCTCTGGCTTCTTAATATTTTTTTCAGTGTGTATTTTACAATATGCTGATGGTTTATCAACTTCTAAGTTGCAATACAAACATTTACTCTCCATCACTTATTTTCTTGTTCACTTTCTTCACAGCTAGTCTCACAAAACTTTATTTTCAGATCATCAGGTAAAAATTCACTTGATATACTAAGGTAACTCCCGAAGTTTAATTTTATAAACTCGTAACAGAGGCACTCAACACTTATCTCATCATTTAAATATTCTTCACAAATAATCAAGCCTTCCTTATAATCTTTGGCGAGTTGCGATGCAAAACTCATTTCATTTTCATCGAAAATAACTTTAAAGTCGTATATCCTGCATGCTCTGCATCTCTTCGTAAATCTCTAAACTCGGCTCTTATTCTTTTCACACCGCTTTTCAAATCTGTTACGTCACCCCACGTTTGTGCTGCATACATCAACCACAAATTCTTTTCTTATGAGTGACTAGCCTCAAATTATAATATTTATATGGCGACCGGCTACCCCCACCATTTTAAATATTAAAAAATACCTCGACTGGATAACCTTGAAAATCTCCGGTTGAAATAATGGATTTAGATGATTTTTTAACCTTGAAGATGTTCTTGCCCGGCCTTGAATTTTTTACCTTGAAATTTACGTCATATCAAAATGATTGATCTTGACCTTCAAAATTACATGTGCTGAGACTTTGAAATATTTCAAAAAATAATCTTGAAATAATTCGACCTTCAAAATTACATGCAGTTCACACCTTTTAAACCTTGAAAAAAATGAATAACCGATTTGGCAGCCGTAAATCTAGTCGGCTTAGAATATTTCTGTAATGTGAAATGAAAAGCTTTTGACGACTTATGTAAACCTACAATAAATTATTACCTTGAACAAATTACTTTCATTACCTACAGACTCTAGCCGAGGCTTAATTTTCTCATTCATATAATAATACAATTAACCATGTAGGATGACCAGCGCGACGAGCTGGGTAACATGATACCACCGCACCTGCTAGCGGTGTTTTCATATTCATATCTCCAAGTTTACCTAATAGGTACCCAATAATAACAAATGATTTTTAATTTATTCAATAACCTTGATATAATTACTTGATGATTTTCGTCAGGACGGTTGGCCTTGAAAAATACATTTTTTTAAATAAATTAAATCAGGTTTGATCGTATTGTTTGGCCTTGTAATGAGTTGACCTTGAAGCATATGTAAGATTTACATGTGCCGGTTCTGGGACAGCTTGGCCTTGAAAATTTTACCTTGAAATAATATATTTACGTCTGGTTAGATCATACAGTTTGACCTTGAATTGACCTGACCTTGAAGCATATGTACCATTTACATGTGGACAGTTCTAG